>CM070550.1:87628983-88228983 GCA_036346405.1 Phyllostachys edulis
GATCCTTAGGCTACATAATACCTTTGTCTTGAGCCATGTCGATCTTTTGTCATCTTTGTATGCTATTTCCATGTCGTCATTCAAACTCCAGGACTAAGTTTTTAAAACATCTTAGTACACATGTTAGTCCCATAACACATTGTTGTCATTAATTATCAAAATCATTTTTAGGGCCCTAGATGCTTTCAGGCGTGGGACTCGAAAATCGAAACAAGGCAGGGCTACGGTGGAATGAAGGATGGAGGCAAACCGACATGAGCCGTCCATCGTCGATCTCACGGCTGAGCAAGCGCGACTGAAGCAGGCCGAACGATCGGCCCATCAGTGCGACGACCGAGTGGAGAACGTAGCATCGCCTGCCCCAAGAGGCGTCGCGACTGGGAAACCGGTTCTGCCGAGCTAGCTATGGCGTTGCTGAATGAACGAGGAGCGCACAGGACACGTGGCGACATCTTACCGGAGGACTAAACGTACATAGATCGCCTACGCTTGCCATTCTCTCCGGCTTTAGTAGTAGAGAAGATATGAGGATTTTCTCCGAATCATGCCCACCAGTTTTGCCATTGTAGTCAAGCGTAAGAAAACGAATACCGCAAATCGATATAGTGAGCGTGGTGATGAATATTTTACTGGTACCTTGTTTGAAGTTGAACGAGGTCCTAAGAGCATCTACAGCAATCCACCTCAGCCGTTGCTAAGAGGTTGCCACATCAGTTTTTAGATGATGTGGAGGAGAGAAGATGAGGAGAGAAGGTGAAGTTGTTTTTACATGAAGAAACTATCAGATTGTTAATACTAAGACATAAGAAACAACAAAAAACTCTATTGGAGACTTAGTTATTACCTAAACACTCATTTTATGGGTCCCATCGCCTACCAACAAAGCTTCAGAAGAATTAAAGTCTTAGTCAAGCTTAAGAAACAATTTATTGGAATGGTTGCTTTTTTTTATTAGATTGAATCTTCTCTCTCGCTTTCTAAGAAGTCAAGTCGAGACGATCTTGATTATGTGATGTGGGGATCATTATAAAGCGGTATTGGTGCTCTGTCCCACGTCCACGTGGACCTCCCACACGTTCGAGTGGGACAGGCACGTTCGTGTGGACGTACCATTAATAGACTACTAAAAAAACAAAGGGCAAACGGATAAGACCGCCGCCCGCAAACAGTGGGTGTTAGCTGAAAGCGAACATATCTCCGTCAATCTGATTCTCTGTTCTGAGCAAATTAAAGAGAATTTGCAACAGCAAGTACCAATTATTATATGTGGATAAACAGTCGATTTAGATTCCTTTTCAAGAACTATATGTACTCGTTCATTGATCAAAGAAACAACCATGGAATCAGAAAAGGGAAAGAAATGCAAGTTTCAAATGGAACGGCGGCATCGATCTAATGACACCAATCAATTTTCCAATACATACATGCACGATTGGCGGTGCCTAAACCTTAAGGACGTAAAACTCGTTTACGACGAATTCATAAACGAAGGGTAGTGAAAAGGAAAGTAGATTCATAGGTGCACGCAGGAACAGCAACAGCAGGTCAACATCAACAAGAACAAGAACAACAAGAAACGAAAAGATCATTCGTGCAACAACGAGGTCTAGATTCACTCGTAGATCCAAGCATTTCCTACACGCCCGGTACAGGCATGCGGCCCCATGGGTTAATCAAGAGTTATTGAACACGATTAAGCTACACACCCAGCCACCCAGGCACAAACACCTCGCCTATTTTTTACACCACCATTTATTCGCATGCACACCGTACGTACCCTGCACTGCACTGGTACGCGCGCGCGCACACACACTTCAGCAACCTAGCAACTAGTAGAAGAAGTACCTAGCAGCTCAACGTCGGCACAAATCAACCGTCTTGGGGCTCGCTCAACTTACGCACCATGCATCAGTAAGAACCGTAACCCCCAGCATAGGAGCAACCGGCGTCCCCGCCACCTCCGTTGACGCCGCCGGCGGCGTCGTCGCGGCCGCCGCCGCCGCCGCCGCCAGGCCTTGTGGTGGTGGTGGGGGGGCTCTTCTTCGCGGCCCCGCCGGTCAAGTCTTCGATGATCCCTTTTATGACGGCGCCCCTCTTGGGGTACCGGTTCCCGTCGGGTTTCTTCCTCTGGCTGTCCTCCTGCCCATCCATGGCGGCACACCCGCGCACCACGAGCGCACACAGGAACGCAGGGCGACTGCGCGAGAGGCCGAGAGTGGCGTGTGCGAGTGGCCCGTGCAGCTACCAAGCTTGGCCCGTGCAGCTATCTTATAGAGGTAAATGGGATGTCTTTATTACAGTCTTTTGATTCGGCTAGTGGACGTAGAAAATATTTCGCAACGAGCCCGACGACTAGTCGACGAGAGCTTTGCACCAGGGGGTAGAGGTGGGAATTGAGCCGTGCCGGCCGGGTCCATCGTGTTTCGGGTCGCGTCGTGTCGTACCGGCTCGGCTCAGTCATCCCGTCGTGCCGCGCCGTCACGGTCCACTCAAGATTCGGTCGGTGCCAGCACGCCCAAAGCCCGTCGTGTGGTGTGGTCGTGCGCACTCAAGTCCAAATTACTAAGTAACTATTGGCATGAGGCGAGGCGGCGATGGTGGCGGCGATCGCCATCTTCATTCTTTTCAGCGGTTGTGCTCGCCTCTTTAAAAACCTAGTTAAAATTGAATTAATTATGCATACAAACATAGGTACGAAAATATTTAGGGAAAAAGTGAAATTTTCTTGATATTTTACAGATACAATATTCTTTATCGTTAAAACCTTACGCCCCAGAGTGGGGTTCCCGAGTAAGGAAAAGAGTACAAGAACAACATGTGTACATATTAACTACTCATCAATGTCGAGATCGTTCATGCGCCGAGGTCGCCATCTTCTTGACGATCTCAAGATCCTCCGATTGATGTTGTTGCCGCTCTTTAGCCAATTCCCAATCCTTGGCGATGTGATTGCCTCCACCATCTTAGGCGTGAGGATGATCTTCTTTCTTCAATTATTCTCCCGCCATGTCAACGTTGCTTTTGAAGATACATCGACACCGGCACCAATGTAACATCCGTCGCGTAAATGTGATAGCACAGAAATATCCGCTTGTTGTTCTTCCACCACTCGAGCAAGTCTATCTTTCCACTTTGGAAAGATCAGATCGATGTTTGCAAAATCATGCTCCGGATAATGGTTTAGCTCGAGACGTAATTCCACAAGGGGTTGCTCGAGACCGAGAGGACGTAAGAACTGGACTTGCCCTTTAGCTTCTTCCACAAGTGGGATGTCAAGCTTTTCTTTCCTTGTTGCATCTGCCGCAAGGGTCTCGATCTCACGTTCAGCCGAACTTGTCATGATACATGCGGAAAACACGAAAAAGCTCCTCTTTGACATGTGCAAAAGCTTCCGAGTAATCAAGACCAAGGCATTCACCTATTCCCTCCATACCCATCTGCAAACCTGGCAACTTTTTCGTAGGATCGAAAATAATAGCAAAGCAATATACATGTGAAATAGAACTAAAATATTTAATAAACTTTTCCTCCATTAGTGCAACAGCATGACCTAAAATGGAATCCTTCCTAGATTTGGCAATCTTGTCTGCAATTAACCAAATATATTCTATAACTAAGCAAGAGGTAGGGTAATAAACACCAGATAACATTTTTGTTGCTCTATAAAAAGGTTGTAAAATTGTCGAAAATGACCAAAGAATCGCCAATCAATTGGTAACTATCACTTCATTGTTTTGAGAGTTAGCATTGACAAAAACAGATATAACATGTTCGTATTCTTGTAACTTCTTTAACATGATGTAGGTTGAGTTCCACCTCACCTTCATGTCAAGACCGAATTTTCTTGGCTCCTTCCCATTGGGTGCAAAGATTCGCTAACTGGCCGCCACTTATGGGAATTTGTGAGATAATGAACGGCGTCGCGGATATTGTTCAAATATCCGCCAATCGCTAGTATACCGCCTTGAACAACAAGGTTCAAGATATGGCATACGATCTCGGTGGAGAACATAACCACCAATATACGTATGCAATCTTAAAGTGAGGATGTTCATAGCGCTTGTGTTCACGATCGTTATCAAGAGTGATAGAAGCAACCTTATTATCTATCTTAAAATCATCAAATACGATAGTATACGCCAAAGAATGGCCTCTCCCGTGTGCGATTCGTTAATTGGCTTAAACCCTATGACTCTCTTGTTTAGTTTGTAATTGTCGCCTAAATAATGGGCTACAACACTAAGGTAGGTACTTCTCGGTGTGATGATGTCCAAATGTCCGGGTTATAGCAAAAGAGAACCGAACTTGTAGGAATTGTTCTTTAGCTCGCTAGTTCCTTATAATACAGTAGTAAAATATCGGATGTAGTGGTTCTCCCATCGACATGTTGGTACTGTGGGCAAAAGCGCGCTGGATCATTTTTTCAACGCTGCTTTCACCCATCCTAATTGGTTGATCTTCCGCAACAATATATCTAGCGATTTCCTCACAGGCGTAAAAGCGGGTTGTATACCCAAGTACTTACAGAGCCATCGGCCTCGAAGTTTAGCTGCGTTTGTACTCCTCCCCACGGCTTTATACCGATCTTGCGCAAGCATGCCTTGTAATGCCGATTCAAGTGCCCTCGTCCTGCGGTGTGACGAAAGCAGATAATTTAGCTTGACAATAATTACATGTTGCAATATCTACCGTTTGGCAGTCATGAATTTCGGCTCCAGTCATGTGCTTCCAAACAATTCGCCTTCGTCTGACCGCCAATGTTGCTGCTCAGGACGCGGGAGAACTCGAGTCCCCATTGGCTCCGGACCGCCTGGTACTCCTCAGCCCTCCGCATCGATCCATATGATCGGCCACTCATGCCGTAGTCTCCCATGCTTGGCGAGAGCTGGCGAGTATCAATGGGAGTCGGAGCCGGAGGAGGACTAGGGGAGCGACGGCGAGAGCTTACACTAAGTCGCCCTGCTGTCCTTTTCGTGCTCCGACTCCTCGGTAGTATACCGCTCGGGAGCTCCTTGGTGCTCCGACTCCTTGGCAGCATATTGGATGGATGGTGAATAAATAGAGAGAGCAGATGGTTGTTAAAGAACTGAGAAGAGTAAACAAATGAAGAAGAAATGAGCTGAGATGAGAATGGATGAATCAATGAGAAATGAGCTTCATTTTATAGCCACGGTCGCGCGGTAGAGCCGTTGTCTCTCGCGAATTTGTGAACGTTAGTAATGACCCGTTATCACATCAACTTTATGTCGTATCATGTCTCTCTATCTCTTGCCCGTTGCTTCTCTATTTGCCCGTTGTCTCTCTTTTTCCTCGATTCTCTCTAACTATCTGTCTCGATTCGACAGAAAGCAAAGTATCTGTCCTCCACTCAGCAAAGCATCGTCCTCTTCTCGGTCCTCACCCGTTGGAGAAAGCAAAAGTCAGGCATTCACCAATGAAAAGATTCCCTCTATTATTTCTCTCTCTCTCTCTTCTCTCTCTCTCTCTCTCTCTTTTCTTTTCTGGAGCCTTCGGCTTTGCCTCAGTTCGAATCCCCAGTTCCCCACTGGCCTTGGCCCTTGGCCATTCACCCGAAGCCACCCAGGGCCCTACGCCCACATGGCCGAGCGGAGGCCGAGCCAAGACGGCTGCTGGTGGAGGCGCAAGGAGGAGGCCGAGGGCAGGCTGGGCGGAGCAGCCGAAGCGGAGGAGGAGGCCGAAGGGCGGGAGGCCGAGCAAGGAGAGAGGCTGAGCAAGGAGGAGGCTGAGGAGGAGGCTGCAAGTGAGCAGCCGAAGTGAGAGGAGGCTAAGCGGCAGGCAGAGTTCCGGCCAAGGGAGGAGGCCGAGGCAAGGGAGAGGCTAAGCCAAGGGAGGCGCGGAGGAGGAGGCAAGCTACGGGAGGCTTGGCGAGAGGCTAAGCGAGCGATGAGGCGAAGGCGAAGGAGCGTCCCATGGCGCCGCCGTCTTCCTCACGCCTTGCAGCTCGACCTCGGTTGCTGCCTGCGTGCCTTGCCTTGGCCCTACGCGGCTCGGCTGGCCGGCTGCCGGCCGGCCACGGGCCGCCCATGCCGCCACGGAGTCCTCTTTCTCCGCGCCATGCCGCCATGGGAGTCTCTTCGCCTCGACAGGGAGTAATGTACGGCAGGAGGAGGTGAGTGGCATGCCGACGCCGGCAGCCGAAGCGCGCCTGCGGCTGGCGCGCCTCCGTCTTTGGCGTCGAGCACGGACGCCACAACCGCCGCGGTCTTGCGTCTGCCGTCGTTGCCCCCCAGAGCCCGACCCGTGTCGTCGTCTGCCGGCAAAACCGCCCGCCACGTGGCGTGCTGGCCGATGCTCGAGCCGCACCGAACCGGCGGACCTCGGCGGACACGGAAGGACCCGCCCGACTCCCACCTCTACCAGGGGTTGTTTGCTAGCACTCGTGGGCCCTCGCTTTCCAGGGGATCTGGGGATGGTTTAGTAGCCTGATTGTAGTACAATGCAGGGAGCAATTGGTAAGTGTTGCTGTCAAGTTGCTGGACGTGACCTAGCTCGGGCTGGCTCACACTCAGTGCCTCGGTGCCAGCGTGTGATCGCTGGACAAACAGAAACAAGTGGATCGTGTCTCGGACTCGGGCGTTTCATCTCGAACGCTCTCTCGCTTCTACTGAGAGAGAGAGAGAGATAAAAAAAGCTCTCAAACCATATATTTCTCCTCTTCGTCGGCTTGTTCATCTTTGCCGGCACTCGCGTGTCTGATACATATGGTCATATGCGTGACGTAGGGTAGCTTACGTCGCAAAACACACTCTCATATATATATATATATATATTACACACACACTCCCTCCGTTCTAAAGTTGACCGGCAATAAGTTTAAAACTATCTAAATTAGCCATATAAAAATCTTTATAATTAAAATTGTTGTTAAAAATACTTTCATAATATTATAATTTCATTATAAAATTATAAAAAGTAACAGACAAAGTCGTGTCGCGAAAACCTTGAAAAATCAAAAACGTAAGTAAAAAATAACGGAGGGAGTAGCACTTGTATAGCTAGAAGCCTAGATGTGTGGAGTAGAGCCATATCAATGAGAGGATAGTATCGTCGAGACGCTATGAGATTTGTGCTTCTATCCCCTCCCTCCCTCTCCCCTCTCTGCTCCTCCACCCCGTGCAAACTACTCTCTGCTCTTTCGTTGCGTGAGCCTTCAACTTGTTGAGCCACACTGCGCCGCTACTCCGAAAACCTCAAACCTCATCATTGTGTGCCAGAATTGTTGTCGAAACTCAGATGCCGAAACCTCACGAGGTTTGGCGGTGATTAAGCAGCCTTATAAAGACGATCATTGCGAGGTGAGACTCTGACCGACGAACTTGAGGCGGCGTCACATGGCTCAAGGCTCCGGAGGAGAGAGAGAGAGGAGCGATGAATCTTTATATGATTTAACAGATTTGTACTTTCTGCAGTTAGTAAGACTGAAATCTACGATATCTAGGCATCTCAGGCCTGAAACTAGGAATTACTCCATACAATATTGTAATGCGGGAAGAAGGAACACAACGACTTTACGCTCTAATTAAAGAGAGGTTAAAAAACACATAGTAAGAGTATCTACAACAATCCACATCAGCTGTTACTAAGAGGTTGCCACATCAGCTTTTAGATAATATGGAGGAAAGAAGGTGAAGAGAAGGAAGTTCGCTTTACACGGTGAAAAACTATCGATTATAATACAAAGACATGTTAAACAAAAAAAACTCTATTGGAGGCTTTGTTATTCTAAACACTCATTTTGTGGGTCCCATGTTTACTCAATAAAAATCTATCTGATTTTTACGCAATTTCTTCTTGGCCGCCCGAGATGATATGATAAACGAGCCAAAACATATAACCATAAAGTTGTACTTCATTGTTGATCATCAAGAATGATACACACTTCAGAAGAATTAAAGTCTTCAGATACAAACTTAAGAAATAATCCATCGAATGTTTGCTTTTTATTGACGAAGATTTCTTCTTAAGAATAAAGCTAAGAAATAAACTATTATAGATGCTCTAGAAGCAACGAGATGCATTAATGATCGGTCACCCTCGTCCATCCCATCCATCTATTGACAGTGCCCCAATCCGGTGGCTTTTGACAATTTTTTAGGAAATATTCCTACTACCGACCATTTCTTGCTCGCTAGTACTATTTTTTCTCCGTACACGCTGGTAGAATCGTAGCCCGCACGTGGCCTCGAGCGACGTCTTTTGTCCCCATGCGTCGGCGGTGGTGGGGTCGAACTTGACGAGGGACCTCGCGCAGGCCGGCCCGGCCGGATCTTATCCACAAAAATACGTGCTTATTAGTTTAGTGGGGAGAAAAAGGGAGAGAATCCTTCCTAAATCGTATGGTGAACGAACCATTAACTGCAGAAGCAAGCTGGCAAGGACGGCTGGACCAAGGGCAAAGCACACAGAGAGAACCAAGATGCTGACACATCATCGATCAGTTCTGTATACGTGTCGGTCAGGAAGACCGGTCCAGCGTGGCGACGACGACGACGAAGACGATGGATTCGGGAAAGCTTGTTCACGAGGTGGCTTTCTTAGCTCCGAAGGCGCCGAGTCAGGGGCCCCCCAAAAGGACCAAGTAGCAGTGGCGGGCCCACCTTTGGATTGCGACACCGACGCGAGCGATCTGGCCGGCCAGGGGAGGATCATGGTCGGAGGTATTGTTCAGTGTATCCGACCGTAATGCCATTCTTTGCTTCTGCCTCTGGTCGCATGCGAACCTACGGAGTGAACGAGCAGTGAAATGAATGACCGGGGAAAAAACCAGAAACCTCGATCCCATGTTTTGAGATCAAAACCTCAATCTTCGGCTGTGGCTCCGCGTCAGGGGGATGGTGTTAATTTGATGTAAAAAAACTTGGGTTCCGTTTCTGTTAATGGGAAAGAGTATTCCAATGCTATAACAGTTTCGTAAGGTTTCATGTTGCATACAAATTCACATCAAGTTTCAGTGATTTTCAAATCCTGGATCCTTAACTTTCAACAAGTTTCAAACACTGAAACTTGAATTTTCAAGTTCTGAATTTGAAACCCGGGAGTTTCAACGTGTTTCAAATATGGAACTTGAAGTTTCAAATCCGAAACTTCAAGTTTCAACGAGTTTCGGTTGAAGTTTCAAAATATGAGATTTGAGTTTCAAATTTGAAACTTCAAGTTTAAACAAGTTTCAAACTTAAACTTAACATTTCGGTGAGTTTCAAGTCCGAAATTTGAAGTTTCAATTGAAGATTCAAAATATGAGTTCTGATTTTCAAAACTGAAACTTCAGGTTTCAAACTGAAACCTGAAGTTTCAATGAGTTTCAAATTTGAAAATTGCAATTTCAACGAGTTTCAAATCCAAAAACTTTAAGTCCCACGAAGTTTCAGCAAGTTTCATGTGTGTTTCACCACTTTCAAAAAAGTCCCACCTTTTCATACAAAGTTTCAGCAAGTTTCGACGAAAACAACCAACAAAATCGAAACAAACTTAAAACATCTCTCTCCCTTCTCGCTCCCACGTCTCTCTTTACTGTTGGCTCTTCCTCGATTCCAAATTTCAACGGCTTTTCTCCTCTCTACTTAACACCATCGCCACCATAGAGTCGATCACGCCGCTCGAGTCGCCCGAAACTCACCGAAGTTCAAGATGCCACCGTCGGACCCATGGATCCCGAGCCGCGTCGCGGCCGAATCCGGTCGGGATGGGTACCGCCGATGTTGGAGCAATGAGGAGATACGATAGCAAGGATGGGGATCGTCGGGGATGTCAGGGTCGCTGTTGTGTTCGATCGTCGTGCCCCACGCGCTGGCCCTAGTCGCCAAGGCCCACGCGTCGGCCCGCACGCCGTTGGCCGGGAAGGGGTCGCCTACGAGGAGGGCTCACTTGCCACACCCCCCTCATGACCGCCTTCGTCGCCACGCTTGCATACAGAAAACCTAATAGGGGACCACAGAGAGAGTGAGAGAAGTGGTGTGTGCAAGTGGGGATCTAGTTGGGATCAGGAGGAGGAAGTGCTTTAGGATGCGTGCAACAACGACTAGATGAACAGACGTTTGCTATACCGTTGTTATGGAGCAGCATTTTTCAGTATTTCTGAATGGAAAATGGGAATGTACTGTCCCCGGTTCGAAAGGAAACCTCAGTCATATTATTACTGCAAGATTCCTCGGATACTCTAGTTGCACAATTGCGTTGTGCACTCGAATTCCTGATAGATTCCAACTAAAATATGAACTAGTACTTCTTTTTTAGGGGCAATAGTTGCGTCAGTTTCGTTCAAAATATTAGGTTCTTTTTTAGGGGCAATAGTCGCGTCAGTTTCGTTCAAAATATTAGGTCGCGTCAGATGTGCTATCAGTTGTGCACGCACGCAAATATGGGCGCGCAAACAACACGGAGAAAAGAAGCTCATGAATAGATGCACAGCTCGACAAACGAAATGCTTAAATCTGATGGATACATCTGGGTACCCTCGCCTAGGGTGAAAACTAGACAGATAATTCATGCCAGTCCGATCCTATATCCAGAAAAAATTCACCTGAGTACAATCTTTTAGTCCTGATCCGTATCATATATTATCCGTATTCGAGTCCGAAAAATCTCATGGAATATGGATCAGGATATGGAAAAAGTAATATCCGACCAGTATCCATATTTTATAGGATATTTGATAAATCAACAAAATAGATATCCGATAAACATCGATATTTTTAAATACCATATATGGTTTTCTAGTCATTGACTAATATATAATATGAATTTACATTTAATATAATTTGACACTTCGTTGGTGAAGTTATATCTTTTCTTATGTGTACACTATCCGTCGAGTTATCCGCGACCAGTTTAAATCCGATCTGTATCCGTCCCGCGCCCGTATCTCGAAAAATCTGTATTCGTATCCGTACTCAGGGTATCCATATCCGACTCCGAATATAGGGTAAAAATATGGATAGGAATACGAGAAAAACAATATCTGTCGTATCCGACCCGTTTTCACCCCTACCCTCACCACTGTTTCCTAGAAAATTAATGTATAGAAAATAGAACATGACGCGTGATGGGATGGGTCATGTTCCTTTTAAATACTTAGGATGTGTTTGTTTGGTGGGATAGAATTGAATGGGATGAGATGGTTTGGTACCATGTGGTTTCATTGTTTTTTTGTGTGTTTGGTTGGTAGGATGAAGTTGAATGGGATGAGATGATCTTGTACCGTATGGTTTCATTGTTTTTTGTGAATGAGATGGTTCAGTATGTAGAGAATATTCCACAAATTTGTATCTCATCATCAAGGATGAGATGGTTCAATTCAAGCAATCAAACATATGGATGGTTTTTTTCTTGAATCAACTCATACATGTACTACTTGGTACAAGCAACCAAACACACCTTTTTGTTAATGAGATGATTTAACAACTAGAGAGAATATTTCACAAATTTATATCCCATCATCTAAGATATGATGGTTCCATTCAAACAACTAGACGCGTTGATGACTTTTTTCTTAAATAAACATATACATATACCATCTCTCTAACTTTTCGATGTCTCCAAAGGTATACTTTTGACTCTTAATTTTATATAAATATATTTATAAAATATCATGAGAGTATAATATTATGAAAATTACTACGAATCTAACAATATCATTTTCACATGAAACAATCTAAATATTTAGAAAAATACCATTGGTCAAGATTATCAAGTTTGACCGAACCAAGTTTATTCCGGAACGGAGGGACTAGTTAACGGAATCAAATCCTCTGACATTGCTAAGCAATGTCACGGATGAACAGTCCCGTGACATTGCGTAACATCCGTTGGATCTGAAAACAATGGACCAGATTAAAATATTGTAGCAAAAGTACTGTTCAAAAACACTGTTCGTAAATACCGTTTGGGAATATCAGAGTAATCAGTAGCATGGTGTCGTTTCATCGCATCAGAAGAAGAGATCTGGTCCGCCCTTTCAGATCAAACGGTCCAGATCTTTCGAATATTATAGCACTGTTCATCGGTGACATTCCAGTAGGAATGTCAGAGGATGCAAATCCCTAGTTAACACCTCCCTTTTAGGGCCGCCTTAGCAATGATCTCATACTTCTAGCTAATGATCAACGTGTTGCATAATGAGGGGGTCGGATCCCCTGGAGTTACAAAGTTAACTCCATCTAGTGGAGTTACAAAGTTAACTCCATGTCTCAACTGTTCCTTCCTACTTGTGGCTCAGATTATGCCACATAACTTCCGCTCCCAAACCCCAAGGATCATATATGGTTTGTTAATGTCGAAGGAATCATAAGCTAGAAATGGAGGGGGTTGTAGTGGTACGCACAGGCCGCCGACGACAACGGTGGCGGAGACGGTGCCACCCTGGCAGCCGTGGTACATGACGAGGAGGTTGCCGTACCAGACGTTGAATGCCCAGATGGCAAAGGTGATGTCGTTGCTGCCGATGGCGACGCCCTTGGTGAGCACCTGCTTGAGCCCGAGCCACGCTGATTCCTCAAGCGCCGCCGAGAACTGCGCCATGGTGCTCCTCTCCGCCACGAACGAGTACACGGTGCGCACCGACGACACAGCCTGCTCGGCGACGGCGCCCGGGCGCTTGTACTGCTCCTGGATCCGGCGCGCGAGGCCGATGAGCACGAACCCCGCGATGATGAGCAGCAGCACGGACGGCAACGCCACCAGCGTGAGCTGCTACAACAGCGCAAACCCCACGGCGTAGCTGCTGGCGTTCATGACCAAGCTGGGCACCTTCTTACTGAGTACGTCCTGCGCGATGAGGCTGTCGTTGGAGACGCTGGTGATCACCTCCGCCGTTGAGCCCATCTTGAGGTTGAAGTACTCCACGTCCTGCCGGCCGGAGCACCGCCCGCAGGTACCGCGCAAGCATCCGCTCCGCCGTCCGAGCCCAACAATACCTCTCTGCACACACACGCGCGTCGCACATGCATGTCAGACGCGTACACACACAGACTTATCCAAATGTGCTTCTCAGGAATGTGTGGTAATTGGAAACAGAAGTTACGTGGCATAATCTAAGCCATAGGAGATTGGCAACTCCACCAGGTGGAGTTAACTTTAAGCGCCGCACGCCACGAAAAGCCACATCTTTTCCGGAGTCACCGATTTTTTTTTCTGCTCCTATTTGTGGCGTGGTCGGCCAGTGGGGCAGCAAAAGCGCCACCACTTTCTTGGTCTCGTTAGCAAATTTGTCAAAATGATGCAATGCCCGACTGGGTCCAAGCAGCACCACATACAGCTTGCAGGAGAAAACTTTGCTTTGAAGCACCTCGACTTTAGCAGCATGCAAGCTGCCACGCTGGCACTGTACAATATGAGATTCAGAGGTGTCAGTTGCCTTAACGAGGAAGCAGGAGCTGATTGTGCGTTCACAAACAAATCAGCGCCAATCAAAATCTGGCAAGAAAATGACTCCAACAGAAGAGCAACCTCGCGATCCAGTTTCAACTTTCAAGAACACCGAGGAAGAAGCACAACGATAGTTTTCCAGATGCACTAAAACACTAGAGGGCGAAAAACACGGCCAATGTAGAATAGTGGAAGTACTCCATACAACTAAGAAACAGAGAGCTTGTTCGATCGATGTACTCTGCAGCCGAGAAGCAGAGAGCTTATTCAAGTGAAGAAGCCGGAGTACACACTAACACTAGTTACTGCTACATTACAGACCAGGAATTCATCACCAGTTCACCACCCAATGGCAATGCTCAGCATGTAACCACCACACTGACACTCAAAGTACTCAGTTAAAAAAGACTACGGACTCCAGCCGCCGGCTGCCGCCGGAATTTACAGGCTTCAAATGATCACCAAAAGTTTCGGAATTCAGACAGAACTCCACACAATCAGCGAAATTTGGTTATTCCACGCGTACACCCCGACCCGGCCGGGCGCCCATCCTTTTGCGTTCCTAGAGAGCAGCTTCCGGTTCAGGAACCGGACCTGCAGCAGTTTCCAATATTGGGATCGGAGCGATCCCAATTCTTGATTCTCCCGATCTTGTTCTTCAACACCTCCGGACTGGATCAACCAACGGGGACGACGCGGCGGCCGCCGCCTTCTTTGGGCTTGCCTTCCTTCCGCTCGGCCGCCTTGGGGACGAGGCACCGGAACAGGCTCGCGAATATGCGCGCCTTGATCTGCCCGCGCCATGGCCGCCTCGCGTCGTGATGGCGCTCCATCGGTGGCGCGGCTGCTGCTGGTGGCGGATTCTTGCTCAGGAAGCTAGGCAGGGGCCGCCGGATAAATGTGGAGGGGGATGGAGACGGGGCAGAGACAAGTGTGCGCTGCTGCTGCGTTTGCGCTTTGTGTTGTGAATTGTGAGTAGAGTGAGTGACAGGAGGGCCACTGGCTTGCCTTTTTATAATCAAAATGTGCGGCACTGTGGGGGGACATCGGGAAGAGTAGGGGCCAAGTTTCCTTGGGCTTGGGTTGGGGGCCAAGCAGCTACCCCTTCCAAGTGTGAACACTTCCCCTTCAAAGGTTGAACACTTCTCGAATCTTTTGGGTTTGCGCCTTTCATAGATCAGTCTCCGAGTCAATTTCAATTTTGTGCTGCAAGAAGGATAATTATCTTTCAGATTGCGTGACAGACATCATATGGCAAGCTTTCTAGATACACTACCTTCAAAATGAAAATCAAAACATACTAATTAACCTGGCATAATTAATTAACCACTGTTATTACTCACAAGCAAGCAAATCTAACTTAGAAAAAAACAATAATGACCATCCAATCTGTTGTTTTGGGTTGGGTTGTTGCAGAAACGAACTGAAAAACGCTGGATTGTGGCTCTAACTGGCCTGGTTCTGGGGCTCAACATTCCAGCTCGAGTGAAATAGAAAAGTATGCCCTTGTCTACACATCTTATTTGCCAATGGCAGGAGTATATAATCTAAGCATTAATCTATCCATGCCCATGGGGGAATGGGCTCCAGACATGAGCAGACGAAGAAATTTGAGATTCTTTGATATCAGAGTTTTCAGAATCAGTATTAAAATTATGTAGGTCTGCTTCTCCGTTAGCTATGGATATTGCAATTGTCCAAACACAAAGGCGTAAAATAAGCAAATCTGCAGGTAAAGCTGTACAATAATGCACAACCAGCGAATTAAAATACAGCAGTAAATGGACCACAGATGTTGCAAGAGAATTATTTAGACGTCCAGGAGAGAGCAGTTGACTTGATGTCCACACTGAACTTGTCACCGATCTATTCTGTTCACACTGGGGCGAAGTCTTCGCTCTCGAGATGGACAAATTTTCTGTTCAGACTTCAGAAGTGTCTGGAATCAACGGCAAATGCCAGGGTAACAAAAGTAATAGATAAAAGGAGCAGATAGAAACGATTTTTTACAGTAATCTTCAGAACTTACTCTTAAGTTATGTACTGTGTTTTGTTGAAATGTAAGCGGCCTGTCTTAATATTTTCTGAAAGTTCATTACAGCTACACAAAATCCATTCTAGAACTCCTGAACGATCTATTAATTGTCTTAAAGGATGCTAAATTTACCGATTTAGATTTTAAGCGAAGAAGTGGTTTCTTTTCACTAGACCAACACTACCACAAGGCAGCAAGGATGAAAAATCCTATTGTTGGAGCAAAAGATGAAAAAGCCTTTGTTTGACTTGATCCAAGATGCTGAATATAAAGAAGTAACGACCAAGTCCTCAAGACAGCATGTGATGGCCCTGATCATGTTTATTTATAATTGCATTTCCTCTAAGCGGTTAACTACAAGATGTCGACACACTACATTCTAATGCCTCCAATATAAGCTACAAAGGCTAATTAATTAGGGGAAAGGAAATAAGGTTAGTTAAATTGCTTTACATCTAAGAAAGATTCCTGTTTATCTAGGGCTTACTGTTATATCAAGCTAATGAACTGTCTTTTTTCACTTGAAATTGGCTGTGACGAAAACGTGCTTCTCATGGGCTCCATCAGGTTATAGTAGACGCTTTGCACATTTCCACTTGCTCAAGCAACACCAACACTACAAACTACCCATCACCGATTAATTCAACTAGTATTTGATGATCACACCTGCAGTTACTGAGAACTATGAAAAACTCACATCAGGAGAACTGTCATGGATACTGATTGTTAGATACTGATCAACATATTATTCTACCAAAACCCGATATTTCTTGGTTATAATGGAAGAATAAACAGGACCAATTGATACGCAAGTGAAGGAAACCACTAAAAAGAAAGGGATGCTCTATTATGATCTACTTGAATGCAATATATTGAAGCAATACAGAGCCATGCTATAGTTGGCATAGTACAAACAAAATATACAGTACAGACTTCCAAGTGGGATCTTTGGCTTACAGCTCACCTACTGTCTGTCACTTCCGCGGTTACTTGGCAGGGACAACCAGTGTATAGATTAGCAATGTCAAGACGATGATAATCGCTCCCACCAAGGTAAATGTTGGACTTGTCCACAACATCAAGTTAGACCTCTCAGTTCTTTTGATTGGATCAACCTCTTCCGACAATGGGTACTCACTGCGCCGTGGGTTCCAGCTCACATACTTGTTTGGTGAGAACTCTGAAAATAGTGTCTTCTTCCCTCTCTTCTTAAACGTAGACCAAGCCTTGTCCCAGTCAGTGGATGATGTGTCACCTGACAAGTAAGACAGGGAAAAGGTTAATTAAGGTAAAGATCCAGCTAAGCATGGGTGTACCTGCGCTAATATCTGACTGTTCAGGAAAGTTCTTTTTTCAAGTTGCTTTGGAGGTCTGCTTGTATTTTCTGTTGGATACTTAGAGAGACCGAATGAACACTACGGCCATACTTCGACAGACTATTCTTGCTCATTCTGGAACAGAGGAATCACCTATTCTCTTCTTTCAATGACCCTTCAGCCAAAGAAGTTGGACTAGTATAATAGTACTGGAGTTCATTGGGGCAACTAATTTACTCGAATTTCGTCGCTCCAATTGTACCAAATGTTTCATTGAAAGTTTATATTCTGGGACACTGGACATTTGGTCATCGTGTAATTGACTAATTTTTTTACAATGCGTATGCATTGCTATAGGATTGGTGCAGGAAAATTTCCCAAGATATTGCCCTTCTTCTTTATAGAGCAAAGGGGAAGAAACTTTTCGCTTAACAAACTGGCTAGAGAGTTTGAACTGATGTTTGTTTCTTTCTGTTTTTTAAACAACCTTTTAAATATTGCTTTATCAATATTTATTATTTAAGGTAAGTTTTATCAATATATTATACAGTAAGATGCCCTAGTACTATTCCCCTTACCAAAAAAAGGTTGCATGAAAGCAGTGGTCTGCTATCCATTTTGTTAGATGGAGAGGGTGAGTGCAGATGTGAATGGTTGGTTGTATTGAACACAGTCCAAAGGGCAATATATAGTACAATGACACACACAAGAGTAAATCCAGACTAGGAGTGGAATACCACAAATACCCGTAACACCACCCCTCAAATGCAAAGCATATGCAATAGCATTGCATTTGAAAGAGTTGACACTAAAATAGGGAAAATCCAAAGTCTGAGTCATAATAATATCGTCGTAGCATGCAGCTCTTAGAAAATTTGTCGAGTATTAAAAGATCTTGTTGGACCGAACATGATCTCCACATATCTCATCCTATCTGGGGTCGTGCGACAGCCTGTAAAACACAAGGTGCAGGGGCTGAGAAAGTAGAGGCAAACGGGAGTAAAGTCGACCGTGACAATGAGACGAAGAAGATCATGAAACTGACATGAATGGAGAGAGCTGTCAAATCAAGCCGAAGAGGAATAGATAGAAGCATGGCAGCGCAGATCGAAACCCGAGAGGGCGACGGCGCAGTGCATAAGAAGCGCAGCGACGGCTCAAAAAGAAGCGGCAGCATCATAACGACTTCTACGATCTGCAGCAGCTTAGAGAGAAGAGCGGCAGCTGCTGCCAGGGAAGGAGTGGGTCACACTGAATCCAAAGGACGCACTGTGGCTAGAAAAGCAATTAGCTGACCGACAAGAATTTGTGGACTCGCACGGCTTAGACGAACCCAAAGATAGAGTGTTACAGACTTGGATGGGCGCAACGGAAGCAACGACACTAAGAAAGAAAAGACTCAAAGGATAACTAGCAGCAACAACAGCATGCAGTCGTATGCCCAACAGTAACCACTAACACAACAAGGCCGCACCAAACCAGCCATTTTCCCATCCCCACTCTCTCTTCGTCCCCTCTCTCTCTCTACGCGGCTGCCGGCGATGGACAAGACAGAGGAGTGGCGGCCTTCTTCCTCAGCTCCGTTGAGGCCCTACTGGTGCACCTCATTTGGTACAGCTCCAGATCTGGGCCATGGCAACGTCGTTCTGGGCCGGTGACGAAGCGGTGTAGCGGACCTTCTTCCTCAGGTCTGGTGTGGCCAGGAACACCTGTGAAGGCGGCGCAACACCCGACAACAGAGAAGAAGGTGGCCCCGCCTACGATGCCGAGTATGGATCCGAGTGATCCTGATCATTTTGCAAAGACCACCCTCTCGGTCTTTTTGCAAAGACCACCCTCCTGGACCGCGACCACCCCTTTGGTCGCGACCTCCCTTTATGGTCGCGACCTCCTCTTTTGTCCTTTAGCCGCGACCTCCCCTTGGAATCGCGACCTCCTCTTTAGTCCTTTAGTCATGACCTCCTTGGAGTCGCGACCTCTCTTTGTCCATTAGTCACGACTTCTTGGTCACGTGACACCCTTTGGTCACAACCCCCTTGGTTTGACCACCCCGAGTGTTGATCGCCCTTGTCATCCCGCCACCTTCTTCTTCCTCTCGTCACGTCGCTGCTGACGCAATTGTCCTCACGCATTTGATGCTGTTGCGTCGCATTAAATGCTGTCGCTTTTGTAGTATCTGCCCCCATCATCTCCTTCACTTGCTCGGCATGCTTTGTCCTGTCACACGTGCCCTTGATCGTGTACACCTCTGAGTCCTCCAGTGACTCCCCCTGGCTATATAAGCCTGAGCAGCCATCTATCATCACCTTTTGCCAATTCCTTTGCTCTCGCCAATTCTTCCGTGCTTCAAGCTTCATCGCCAAGGAGCCTACTGAAGCTTGCGCCATCTTCAACCAACTCGTCGCCAAGAAGTTCGCTGGAGCGTCGTGCCGTCTTTGCCGCCGTCGTCGTCCTCCTCCAGCCTTCTCTCTCTCTCTCTCTCTCGCTCCCTCTCTCTCTGTCCTGGTAAGTTTCTCCGTGCCCTGTTCTTTTCCCATGTTCCTACGACTACGTTGCATAGTCGTATTCGTTCCTACGACTATGTTGCGTAAGTCGTATCCTGTTGTATTTTTCTTACGACTACGCTGCATAGTCGTATCCTTTGTATTCTTCGTACGACCACGTTGGGTAGTCGTATCCTCCTCAGGACCTCTCGTATCCTTTTTGTCGCTTCTCAGACCTCTCAGATCCTTTTGTCGCTTCCTCAAGACCTCTCAGATCCTTTTGTCGTGTCCTCAGGACCTCCTCCCGTCTAGTCGAGCTTCCTCCCGAGAGCCCGTTTTTATTTCAGCTTCTTGCTGTTGGTTTTAGTTTGGTTTGTTTTGGAGTTTATTTAGATTTTATTTGGTCTCTATTTGAATTGCTTCGTTTTCACGTGTAGATTTCGACGACTCCGGAGAGCCCGAGTACTTCGAAGAAGACCCTCAAGCTTTCGAGCAAGACAAGTTACACCCTTGATCATATTGAACCCAATATCTCAAATTATTTAATTTATGTTTCAAATTACTATTGCATGCTTATTTGAATTCAAGTAATTTAAATCCTTATTTTAACTTCATAGTTATTCCTAGTTCCTTTGTACATCTGAACTTGGTTATTGATTCAATCTCCCCTTGTCACCGTAGTAAAGAGCTAGTTGGTACATTAGTATGAACTAGCATGTTGCCAAACTATATGCTTAATCAAGCTTAGACCAAAAATCTTGATTTGGGAAGTTTTGCTACCAAAAGACCAATGTTGTCAAAATGTTTTATCCATGACATTGGGTTGTCGTGGAAGCTTTGAAAATGTTTTTGAAAAGCAAAGCAAAAAGGAAAATTGGTTTGGACTTGGGTGAATTGGTTGTTTGGATCGATCCATTTCTATGGTCGAGGCCCAGGGTTCTGTTGGAAGTCGCTCAAGTCAGTTACGGACTGGTCTTAGAGTGTATTTTGCTATGCCTCACCGTGCAACCACATGTCCAGGATGGGGTGGACCTGGCAAACTAATCTACAATGTTCCACCGTGGTCGTTCCATCCGGTTGTGTGGGTGTCTTGATGACCTACTTTTATTCATTCCCACCTAGCGCAAGAGGGGGTTTAAATCCTGCGGATGGTTAGTCCACAGGAAGCGAAACCTTAGCAAGGGGGGGACTGCGGTGGAATGGCGCATTGTAAAGGCATTTTGATAATCATTTAGTCGCACACCTATGGAAGTGTGTGAGCGGACAGTATAAGTTGATTATCTCTTATGGGTAAAGCTGTACACCTCTGCAGATTGTAAAACTATTCAAATAGCCGTGTCCACGGTCATGGACAAGCTAGCAAAGCTGCTCCAAGTTAGATTTTGGCTTTGTTTTCAAAATGCTTTATGAAATGGTTTTGGATGTCTATCCAATTGGGAATTGGGCCGGTAGCCTTGTGATAGGAGGGTATCCTTCACCACTTGTTGATGAATGTTATCCAACTATAAAACTAATTTAGAAAATGAATTTTAGTTATTGTATAACTACTTTGGAACTTAGTACAAATATTTGAAAATAAACTTGGCTTTATGCAAAGACAACCCTATAAGTCTTCCTTGAGATATCCTTGTATGCATGCATTCAATCTGTTACTTGACGGGTGTGACTTGCGAGCACGGTTGTTATGCTCACTCTTGCTTGACTTGTTTGAGCAGGAGAAGACGTCTTCGATGAGCCAGAGGACATCCAAGACAACTAGGCTGCGACTCCAGACGATTGCCTGTGGCGAATCGTGTGGACCACTCCGCTTTTGTTCTGCTGTGTTTTGATTGTCGGCTGCTAAGCCACCCTTGTAATCAACTCTGTTGTTATCTTAACAAAATTTGCGTTGATGGATGTTACCATTTTTGTTCTCTGTGTGAGCTAACTGTTGGTCCTTGGGACTAGCTCGGTTGTGCACAGAGGGTTCGGAACCTCCCGGGTCCGACCGTGTGGTCGTGCCTTTGGGAGATCCCAGGTCCGGTTGCGACTTTGGGACCTCCCTGAGGTCCAGATCGTGAAGATGGTTGGAGCTGATAAAAGACTATAACCTTGGAATCCACTACCATCCAGGCAAGACGAATGTATTGGCATATGCCTTAAGCCGAAAAGGGTATTGCAACACTATGGTGGTCCAGAAGAGTCAGCCAAGATTGTATGAAGAGCTAAGAAGTCTGAACCTGGAGATTGTTAATCAATGTTGTGTAAACACTTTGGAAGTGGAACCAACCATCTAGAGCCAAATCAGAGAGCATCAGAAGGAAGATGAAGACATCAAGGAGATCAAGAAGAACTTGAGAAGAGGTAAAGCCCCAGGATTTCCGAAGATGGGCAAGGAACACTTTGGTTCGGTAGCCGCATTTGTGTGCCGGATCACCAAGAGGTCAAACAGTTGATTCTAAAAGAAGCCCATGAATCACCTTACTCCATTCATGCAAGCAGTATCAAGATGTATCAGGACCTCAAGGAGAAGTATTGGTGGGTCAGTATGAAGCGAGAGATCGCTGAGTTCATCGCACACTGTTATGTATGCCAAAGAGTTAAAGCGGAGCACCAAAGATCAGCTGGTCTGTTATAGCCTTTGCCAATTCCCGAGTGGAAGTGGGAGCAAGTAGGCATGGATTTTATCACGAGTTTGCCTAGGACCCAATCGGGCTATGATTCTATCTGGGTTGTCATCGACCGTTTAACTAAAGTGACACACTTCATACCAGTCAAGACCACATATCAGTGCAGTAAACTAGCCGAGCTATACATGGCCAGGATTGTTTGTCTACATGGGGTGCCCAAAAGGATAGTGTCCGATAGAGGTTCTCAGTTCACATCCAGATTTTGGAAGAGCTTGCATGAAGCTTTGGGAACCAGACTCAACCTCAGTACAGCATACCACCCCCAAACCGATGGTCAAACAGAAAGAGTAAATCAAATTTTGGAAGACATGCTTCGAGCTTGTGCTCTAGACTTCAGGAAGAGTTGGGATCAGCACCTCCCGTATGCAGATTTCTCCTACAACAACAGCTATCAAGCCAGCTTACAAATGTCTCCCTTTGAAGCCTTGTATGGCAGACCTTGTAGGACCCCTCTCCTTTGGGATCAAGTTGGAGAGCACCAGTTCTTTGGACTGGACCTGATCAAGGATGTTGAAAGTAAAGTGAGGCTGATCAGAGAACGATTGAGAGTGGCTCAATCTCGCCAAAAGAGCTATGCCAACAATCGTCGCAGAGATTTGTCCTTTGAAGTAGGAGACTTTGTCTATCTCAGAGTGACTCCACTCAAAGGAGTAAGAGGATTTCATATCAGAGAAAAACTTGCACCAAGATTTATTGGACCATACAAAATTATGGAAAGAAAAGGTGAAGTTGCCTATCAGCTAGAGCTACCGGCGTCCTTGTTGTAGTGCATGACGTCTTCCACGTGTCGCAGCTGAAGAAGTATCTTCGAGTCCCAACAGAGTAGACACCACTGAAGAGCATCGACCTCCAGGAAGACCTTACCTATGTGGAGCAACCAATCAAGATCCTAGATGTCGCAGAGCGTGTTACCAGGAGCAGAGTCATCCGTTCGTGCAAGGTCCAGTGGAGTAACCACTCAGAAGAAGAAGCAACCTGGGAGCGAGAAGAAGATCTGAAGGCAGAGTATCCCCACCTCTTTGCTAGCCAAGTCTAAATCTCGGGGTCGAGATTTCCTTAAGGGGGGTAGGTTTGTAATATCCTGGTTTTTCTGAGCCTTTTTTAGGTTTTCAAAATAAAAAGAACCATTTGGTTTTGATGAGAGTTCAAAAGCTTAACTTGAGATTTTGGAATTAAGGTGTTTAAAATGACTAAATCAAACTTCAACTAAATCAAGTTGGTCTCTTTTGAGTTCGTTAGAGTTCCCTAGTGTTGTCTTTCCCCTTCCCTGTTCGCTCCGTATTTCCCTCAGCCTAGTCATTTCCTCCTCAGACCTCCCTTCGTTTGGATCTGAGGGTCCAGACCTCCCTTGTGTTTGAATCTGAGGGTCCACACCTCCCTTGTGTTTGGACCTCCCTCTCGCCTGGACCTCCCTCTCAGTGGAGACCTCCGGGTGGTCGTGGTCTTTTTGCAAAGACCACCCTCTCGGTCTTTTTGCAAAGATCACCCTCCTGGGCCGCGACCACCCCTTTGGCCGCGACCTCCCTCTGTGGTCGCAACCTCCTCTTTTGACCTTTAGCCACGACCTCCCTTTGGAGTCGCGACCTCCTCTTTTGTCCTTTAGCCACGATTTCCCCTTGGAATCGCGACCTCCTTTGTCCTTTAGCCGTGACCTCCTCTTGGAGTCGCGACCTCCTCTTTTGTCCTTTAGCTGCGACCTCTCTTTGGTCACGTGCACCCCTTCGTCACGTGACACCCATTTGGTCACGACCTCCCCCTTTGGTTTGACCACCCTCTCGAGTGTTGACTGGCCCCACTTGTCAGTCCTGCTCACCTTCTTCTTCCTCTCGTCACGTCGCTGCTGACGCAATTGTCCTCACGCATTTAATGCTGTTGCGTCGCATTAAATGTTGTCGCTTTTACAGTACCTGTCCCCATCATCTCCTTCACCTGCTCGGCATACTTTGTCCTGTCACACGTGCCCTTGACCGTGCGCACCTCTGAGTCCTCCAGTAACTCCCCCTGGCTATATAAGCTTGAGCAGCCCTCTATCATCACCTTTTGCCAATTCCCTTCCTCTCGCCAGTTTTCCCGTGCTTCAAGCTTCATCGCCAAGGAATCTACTGAAGCTTATGCCATCCTCAACCACCTCGTCGCCAAGAAGTTTGCTGGAGCGCTGCGCCGCCTTTGTTGCCGTCATCGTCCTCCTCCAGCCTTCTCCTCTCTCTCTCTCTCCCTCTCTCTCTGTCCTGGTGAGTTTCTCCGTGCCCTGTTCTTTTCCTTTGTTCCTACGACTACGTTGCTTAGTCGTATTCGTTCCTACGACTACGTTGCGTAAGTCGTATCCTGTTGCATTTTTCTTACGACTACGCTGCATAGTCGTATCCTTTGTATTCTTCGTACGACCACGTTGGGTAGTCGTATCCTCCTCAGGACCTCCCGTATCCTTTTTGTCGTTTCCTCAGGACCTCATGTATCCTTTTTGTCGTGTCCTCAGGACCTCCTCCCGTCTAGTCGAGCCTCCTCCCGAGAGCCCGTTTTTATTTCAGATTCTTGCTGTTAGTTTTAGTTTGGTTTGTTTTGGAGTTTATTTGGATTTTATTTGGTCTCTATTTGAATTGCTTCGTTTTCACGTATAGATTTCGACGACTCCGGAGAGTCCGAGTACTTCGAAGAAGACCCTCAAGCTTTCGAGCAAGGCAAGTTACACCCTTGATCATATTGAACCCAGTATCTCAAATTATTTAATTTCTGTTTCAAATTACTATTGCATGCTTATTTGAATTCAAGTAATTTAAATCATTGTTTTAACTTCATAGTTATTCCTAGTTCCTTTGTACATCTGAACTTGGTTATTGATTCAATCTCCCCTTGTCACCGTAGTAAAGAGCTAGTTGGTACATTAGTATGAACTAGCATGTTGCAAAACTATATGCTTAATCAAGCTTAGACCAAAAATCTTGATTTGGGAAGTTTTGCTACCAAAAGACCAATGTTGTCAAAATGTTTTATCCATGACATTGGATTGTCGTGGAAGCTTTGAAAATGTTTTTGAAAAGCAAAGCAAAAAGGAAAATTGGTTTGGACTGCGGTGGAATGGCGCATTGTAAAGGCCTTGTGATAATCATTTAGTCACACACCTACGAAAATGTGTGAGCGGACGGTATAAGTTGATTATCTCTTGTGGGTAAAGTTGTACACCTCTGCAGAGTGTAAAACTATTAGAATAGCCGTGTCCACGGTCATGGACAAGCTAGCAAAGCTGCTCCAAGTTAGATTTTGGTTTTATTTTCAAAATGTTTTATGAAATAGTTTTGGATGTTTATCCAATTGGGAATTGGGCTGGTAGCCTTGTGATAGGAGGGTATCCTTCACCACTTGTTGATGAATGTTATCCAACTATAAAACTGATTTAGAAAATGAATTTTAGTTATTGTATAACTGCTTTGGAACTTAGTACAAATATTTGAAAACAAACTTGGCTTTATGCGAAGACAACCCTATAAGCCTTCCTTGAGATATCCTTATATGCATGCATTCAATCTGTTACTTGACGAGTGTGACTTACGAGCACGGTTGTAGTGCTCACTTTTGCTTGACTTGTTTGAATAGGAGAGGACATCTTTTATGAGCCAGAGGACCTCCAAGACGACTAGGCTGCGACCTCTAGACGATTGCCTGTGACGAATCGTGTGGACCACTCCGCTTTTGTTCTGCTGTGTTTTGATTGTCGGCTACTAAGCCACCCTTGTAATCAACTCTGTTGTTATCTTAATAAGGTTTGCGTTGATGGATGTTACTACTTTTGTTCTCTGTGTGAGCTAGCTATTGGTCTTTGGGACTAGCTCGGTTGTGCACAGAGGGTTCGGAACCTCCCGGGTCCAACCGTGTAGTTGTGCCTTTGGAAGATCCCGGGTCCGGTCGCGGCTTTGGGACCTCCTTGAGGTCCGGGCCGTCACAGGACCTCCCTTCGGGGTGCTCCTGGGACTAGCTGTGACCTCCCTGAGGTCCGGATCATGACAGATCTCGAGAGCCGTGTCCCCCGTATTTACTCACAAATATTGATAGTAATCCATCGACAAAACTCAAATATGAAACTTCTAGAAAGCAGAAACACTGTGTTCCCTACTTCAAATTAAGTACATGTGTTGGTATTTGGAACCGAATGTGCCTTAGTACGGTGAAGGAAAGTTGCAACGTACCAAAAACCAATGATGCAGTACAAGATGGTTTGATCGGAAAAATCCAGGATAAGTACAGGTTTGGTGTTCTTGACAAAATAACTACAATATTGTTTCTGTCAAACTCATTTGAAAAAGGAGGCAAATAAATGCCGATGCAAGGAGAATCTCTACTAGCATGTGGTTTCTTGCCGAATCAATAAACTCCCATCTAATTTATGAACACCAATGACATAATTATCTCTACACCTTTCTTTATTTCAAACCCAGTTGTAAATGTATAGTGACCTACGAGTGCACACAGGAACAAAAACCTGCACTCTGCTTGAAATAAAAGGAAGCAAGCAATGCATTCGCTTCAAATGTTAGCGCATGAAAGGAGGCACTCGCGTTGCTCTACATGATCCAGTAAGCATATTATATCTGAACGAGTAAAGCAAACAGTTGCTTTCTGATGTGATGACTGGGCTAACACTATGATATTCTTGAACGATGACACCACAAATATAATTACCGTGAGGCTAATCGCGGCGCTAATCTAGTAATCCATCGCGGCATTTCATCAAACACCTACAGGGAGCACCGATAAAGTCAACAGCTAGTAAACTGTGAGGTGCCGTGCTGATACCTTTGTCGCTGCCGCCCTTGTCCGGGGAGCCCCGGGAGCAGCGAGGACCAAGCGCGAGGGGAGGCCGTCGCGCCAAGAATCTCCCGGAGCCCAGTAGTATCTCCATGCCCCCCCTCCCCTTCTAGATTCCACCAAGTCACCAACCAGGAAGGATTTTCTTGATTCCTGTTTCTTTCGCCGCGCGACCGGCTCCTCTTTATCCCGGTGGGGCGAGGTGAGGAAGAGAAGTGGCTGAGGAGAGCCGTGCGGTTTTCCGAGAGACAGCGAGCGCGCTTGCAGTCGCCCCCGGTTGCTTGCGTGGACGCAAATAGGACGGCGACATGGTACTGCGGCGTTGGACTAGCGTGTGGTTCTCGCTGTACGAGAGAACCGTCACGCCTTCGGTAACGGTGGCCGGGCCGGGTGATGTGGAGAAAACTGCACCTGATTTGTTGTTTTCCAGCCGGAAACCCGCAGAAGTTTCTGAAATTTGATACCAGCCTTTGTTTTGCTTGTGATTTCTTGTGTTTATCTAATGCTCGAACCGGTAGTTTTGTACCGTTACAGGATAGATCGTTACATCTTTATATTCACTAGCAGTGGTTGCCCTTTCTATGTTGAAATACCGGAGGACTCCTGGCTTGGATAGGAGAGAAATTCTGCATAGCAATTACGAAAATTTTCATTATCCTACGGAAGCACTTGTCCAACGGAAGAGAATCCTCTACATGAGGACCTACTAATGCAGATGGATACAGTGCACTTCGAACTGTTTGATCAAAGCTTGGATGGTTAGAATTGAGCCGCTATAGGACTATACTACAGTGCCACGCTATAAAAAAGAAGAGCTACAATACCACATGAAATATGAACCATGTATTATCTTATTAAAGAATAGTCAAAAGAAGACACCACATTCGCTTTCAAAGCTAGAAATTCACATATTAATTAGTGAAAAAAATAAAGATCTACACCGTCAATCGTGGTGGGTCCAGATTATAGATGTCTAGATTATTAAAAAAAAAAAGAGTTCATGTCAAGTAAAATAAAACTAAAATTCAGAATAAAAAATAAAATAAAATAAACAATTTGATTTCTATACGAATTCCTAAGTAAAAGACTCCATATCAAGTACAATACAATTGAAATTGAATAAAATTTGAAATTTGATTTCCATACAATTTATAAGTAAAATCCTAAAAACTATAATTGTAATTTTAAAATAAAAAATAAAAATTAGATTTGTATACTAAATCCAACAAAAAATAACTAAAATTCGAAAAATAAAATAAAATAAAATTAGTGATTTGATTTTGATATGAATTCCAATAATTATAATTTGGAATAAAAATTAAACAATAATTGGTAATTATATTTGTATAAGAAATACAACAAAAATTAATTGAACTTACGAATAAAAAATAAAATAAGCAATTTGATTTCAATACGAACTCCAAAGTAAAATCCTAAATAAATGTAATTCGAATAAAAATTAAAGAAAAATGGATTAGAATACAAATTCCAATAAAAATAACTAAAATTGAGAATAAAAACAAAAATTGCAATTTGATTTCCATACATATTCCAAAAAAATCCCCAAATAACTAAAATTTGAATAAATTAAATAAATTTAGCAATTTGATTTGTATATAAACTCGAATAAAAATAACTGAAATATTGAATAAAAATAAAAGTTATAACGATGATAGCATGAATGGTGTCCGAGGAAACACAAATGAAGCCACCACATTCACTCTCAAGGTCACGTGTTTTTATTGCATTGGAAATAGCTAAGAGGGATCAATCAAGATTTGGGTTTACTGTTGGAGGTTGAAGCCAAAAAAAAAGTGACGGCGAGAAGAGATAGAAGTCACATGATTTGGTGGGGTAGTTGTCGTGTAAGGGAAGATAAGTTCAAGATAGACCGCTCATGAAGCATCGGTGTATGCGTGAGTAATGTACTCTAATACATTATACCATATAAACTAATAAGATAATTTGCCGCACACATAATCAACGTATTGTTTGAGATTAAATAGAGTTACATGTGTATACATACAATTTGGGGAAAAAATAACTAATAGAGTAAGAATAGGGGCACACAACTATATGATCTATTGCAATTTTGGGGAAAAAACTAATAGAGTAAGAATATGGATATGCAACTACATGATTTATACATGATGAAGAGTGGTTAGTTTCTAAGAACCCCAACAACTTATTATATTCAATGATTTTCTTCAATCAAAGCACATACTTCAATTACGTTCCTTGTGTTGTAATTTCTTTCAAGCTTCTATTGTCGTTTTCAATGTTTAGGATATCTTAAAAGTCTAAATAGCCTATAAGATATGTAAATATATTATTAAATATTTATACAAACTTCGAAACAAATATAGTCGCACAAATGCGTGGGGTACCCTACTAGTTCACCTTGATTCCAATGGGCGTAGGAAATTAATGCAAAACACTGTAGCACCACACATTTATTGAAATAACACGGAGGATCCGAATCCTTATCCAACATGCTCTCTCGCACAAACAACGCGCACAAGCACACCCAAGGGGCGACATGCACAGTGTCTATGTAGCCTTCGCCTTCCTTTTGTAGACATCTCTCCGTCCGTCCTCCTACTGTAACCCTAATCTCTGACACACGTGTCTTGATGCACGAGTCAAGCCTGGGTTTATATAAGGCTGCTCTCAATGGACAATATCTTAGTACAGTTTCTTTAGTGCATGAGGAGTGTTAGAATACTATCTTCCCAATACATAGTTTCTTAGACTATTTCATTTAATTACATGCATGATCTTTACTAGTATTTGAGCATTGTGGTCTATTTGTGGCATGTACTAGAGCAATGCATGCATGATCTTTCCAATGCACGGGATCGATCACAATAAATTTTATGCGTTGAATTTCGAGACCGAACCGGTATCCAGATTAGATACTAGAGTACCCTCATTAACTATGGTGTCATATCATCATTTTGCCTACATGGCAGGCTTAAGATACTAGCCAGGGTGAAGCACTGAGAGCAGCCTAAAGTTACGATTGATTTTAATTAATTTCAGGTGGGTACCTGCCCACCGTCGATACAATTAAAAAGGACCAAATGCTTAGTAAACTCAAATATATGTTAGGTCAGGCTAACAGTAAAAAAACCTCTTTTTCTATTACGATTGTCCCAGCTAAGGTCTTGTTTGAGGAGCCTCGATTTGAGATTAAAACTAGTGGAAGCTTAAACTCACTCAAACGGAAGTCTCTCAATAAGCCTAAGCATATTTTTCAAGGAAATGAAACCTCCTCCCTGCTAGTTTCCTTGATAAGCTAAGCTGCAAAAAAACACCCTAATTTGGTTACAAATCAATGTTTACTCAGATCGACTCGGGCCAAACACAATACCTTACGCTACAATGAAAAGTATGCATCGGACTAGGCCGAGTGCAGTACCACTGTTGGGTTTGAAATACTTATCAAGCTTCAGGTATGGCCTTAAACACGTGCGGGGCGCATCTTTTAGGTCCTCCTCTCCACCCGCTGCGTCCTCCTCTTCCTGTGCCACCGCCCTTTAAATTTTCTTTCTATTTTCTTTTTTCCCCGGTTGTAATTTTTTTAATATTTGTTTTTTGTAATTATTTATGTAATAGTTGTTTGTTGTTACGTTAATTATCGCTAATTGTAGTCTATTGCGTTAATTGTCATTAATTACGGTCTATTGCGTTAATTGTCATTAGTTGCGATCAATTGCGTTAATGGTCATTAATTACGGTAGTTGTCGTCCATTGTGTTAATTGTCATCAATTGCGTTAATTGCAGTAGTCGTCGTAAAGTGTCGTCAATTTTTGTTAATTGTCGTTAAAATGACATCAAACAAGCTATCATTTGCCTCAGGCTATTTCAAACATTTCCTATCTCAGAAACTACATTAGTTATCTAAAAGCTAAACAGTCAAACACCAAACCTCTTCATCTCAGCCATTCAACCTTGTAGCCCAGCCAGAAACCGTTTTTCAGAAAACTACAGCTGTGCCAAACAACAACTTTGGCTTCGACTTTTCGCTCAAAAAAAGCTGGAAGTCGTTCCAAACGGGCGACTTCTTTTCACGGCTTTTCCCGAAGCTAAAAGCCGCATATAACGTGGAAAGCTGAAAGCCATTGAGGGGTAGCTTCCCACAGCCCCCATTCCGCATTTACCCCTGCCCCCCCCGGGCGTAGTTGGGGGGTAATTACCCACGTTTTGTCATTCAACAAAAACCCCTATCTTCCCGCCACCGCCCGCCCGAAACCCTAGCCCCCCCCATGCCTGATCCTCCTCCCTCCTCCTCGGCTCCCTTCTCTCTCACCCGGTGCCCATCTCCTCCCTCCTCCCCCACACCGGTGCCGCCACCCTCCCTCCTCCTCCCGTGTGGACACCACCACCCTTCTCTTCCTTCCTCCTCTGCGCCTCAGCCGTCCGCGCCCACCTCCTCCTCCTCCCATGACACCGGCGCCACCCTTCTCCTCCTCCTCCCCCGAGCCGCTGCCAATCTTCCTCTAGAGCCAGGCGCCCTCCTCCTCCCTCCTCGGCGCCTATGCTAGCCCAAGCCCGCCTCCTTCTCCTCTCCCGCCGCCAGCGCCGCCCTCCTCCTCCCTCCTCGACGCCCCCGCCGGCCCTAGGGGTGTAAGCGGGTGTGGGTTGTCCGCGAGCCCACTAAATCCGTCCCACAATAAATAGTAAGTGGAATCCCGCGGTCTAGCTTTCTCTTTTATGTGGACTCAAACGGCAGCCCACGAAGTCCACGATTTAGCCCGCGTAGCCCACCTCTTATCCCCAGTTAACTGTAACCCAATTCGTGCTGTCCACTGGTTTGGTGTTCTTTGCCGATGGCGGTGGTGCTTAGGCGTCGGCGTGCGCGGCCAGGGACAGCGCCACCTACCAGAGGAGCTCCTCCTTCAGGGATGACGTCGTCGTCGTCGTCGCATATGCCTCATCGAACTCGTACCCATCCGTCGATCCATCCTTATTATCCCTATTCCCTATGTCTCTCTTCTGTTCCTGTTTTGTTTCTAGGAAAACTCTAGCTTGTGTATGCATGCGCTAATGGCAAGTAGAAGAAAGGAAAATAGTTCTGGAGCTTACAGCCTCTTAGAGGGCTCCCAACTATGTTCGCTAACTTCAACGTCTCCGCCTCCCAATTAGAGGGCAGGTCATCTTGCTAGTCGAATCTGAATATTTATAAACGCATTCGTGAAGGTCATTCTGATTGACTGCAAGCCACACGTTATAACTTATAACTGCTAAATCTGTAGCAGAAGGGTCTGAATGTCTAATACTTTTTTGTTTTCTCTTCTTTCTTTCTTTCTTTCTTTCTTTTTGATATGCCTGATACTTAATGTTGCTTGCTTATATAATTGCTAGCAGTTTGGAACCCCATAAGTCTGAAGTGATGTGTTGAATCATTGAATGGAGTTCAACCAAATATGAAATTGTCACGAAATTTAAACAAGGACACTTCATGAATTGATTAGGCTTAGGCGTGCTGCAAATACCTCATATACAAATCAAGTTCATTTCCAGCTTAACAACAAGATCCCAACCGTTCCATCTTGGAGGTCTTGGGGATGACCACCGTGTTCCTCTGGAGCCCCCACCGGAGCACGAGCTAGGCTGGCATCTTGCAGTACTTCTCAGCAAGAGACTGCACCGGTACGGTAAGCAGGTTGAGAAATTATCACCAGGCTTGCTCAATGTAAGATGCTAGAATGTAATGCTGTGTAAATCATGAAGCAATGGTATGATGCTCTACTGGGCATTCGGAGTAACCACCTTGATGAGAGGGTCGCCGAGGCATGAGACGGAGCCGAGCAGTATTGGCAGTGGAACCACCCCGGGGAGCAAAGCAGTTAACCGTGAAGTTGCCGGACTCGTGGGCGCCGTATTGCCTGTATAAGAACTTCGTGGGCTGCCGCATTAACCCGTATAAAAGCTTGCGGTCAGGTGGGCAAAATACGGTTAGCCCGCAATACGTCCCACTTTCATCCTCAGCCGGCCCGCGCCCGCCTCCTTATCCTCTCCTGACGCCGACGCCGCCCTTCTCCTCCTCCTCCTCCCTCCTCGGCACCTCCACTGGCCTGCGCCTGCTGATTCGACCCCTTTTTCTGTTTTAAATTAATTATTTATGTAATAATCGTTTATTGTAATAATTATTTATTGTAATAATTTGTGTAATAATTGTTTATTGTAATAATGATAATTAATTATGTTAATTATCGTTAATTTTGGTCTATTGTGTTAATTATCGTGAATGCGTTGATTGTCATTAGTTGCAGTTAGTTGTGTTAATTGTCGTTAATTGCGGTAGTTGTCGTCCATTGTGTTAATTGTCGTTAATTACGGTCAATTGCGTTAATTGTCGTTAATTACGGTGGTTGTCGTCAATTGCTTTAATTGTCATTAATTATTGTCAATTGCGTTAATTGACGTTAAACGGCATCAAACAAGCCATCATTTGCCTCGTGAGCATTTCAAATATTTTTCATCTCAGAAGCTGCAGCCGGTCTATAAAAAAACCAGACGATCAAACATCAAACCTTTTTAGCTCAGCCGTTCAGCCCTGCAGCCCAACCAAAAGCCGTTTTTCATAAAAACTATAGTCGTGCCAAATAGGCCATAAGCAAGTCGCCCAAATTATTGGTCTCCACCAACGGGTGAGGTGTTGAAAATAAACTAGTCACCGTCTGGCGCCTTGGCGCCTTTCGTGATCTATAAGCGGAAAAAAAAACACATAGAAGGTAATAGAAGTAATAGAACTTCAAGCATAACGCAATGCACCATGTGAAACAAGTATGAATGAGACGAGACGATCCCAAAAGAGCACGATACATTATCTATTGATCAACAACAAAAGCACCTGAAATAAGTGAAAGGAGAGCTTGTGCATTCGAGGTACAAATTAACACAATGGCTAGATGTTTTTGGGCGATATCATACAGCTATATATACAGTACATAGATGGAACATACTAACATAAAATAGATAGTACTGATGACACCCGTAGGTAGACAACGATAGGAGGTGGGTGCAACAAAAGACACGCCACATCATTAGATTTTGTACATCTGCAGAAAGAATATGATTAGTTGAGTTAGTTCAATATGAATCGAATAAAACCTGGAAATATACTTGTAATGCAGAGTATAGGTGTTTTAATCTATAGTAGTTACAGTTGGTTCAGTTTGAAGCAGCGATTAATGGTGGCAAGATATTATGTACAGAAAGTAGAACACGAAGAATTTGATTACTAAAAGAGTACAAAAAATGTACCTCTATCTAGTTCCTTTTTTTGGTTGACCGAACTTTTTTAGAAGGTGTGGAAGTGGCAAAGTCCTCAGATGGAGCAATACCCCACCTGTAAAATGTAGTAGTTGTGCAATAAGAGCGGTGCCTAAATCAGTGTTCCCCTAGGCGCCCGCCTAGGCGGCGCCTAGGCGCGAGGCGCAGTCTCACCGCCGCGATTTGGGGCTAGTCGGTGAGCTAGGCGCTCCACCCGCTTAGGCGGGTCAACACCGGACCTGGGCGGTCCAAGGCGGCGTCAGGCGGGCAAGGCGCGGCAGCTGCAGCGGGGCTGGGTGGATCCAAGGCGGCGCTGCCTCCTCCCGTCGCCGTCTTGTCCCCTTGCCTCCGCTTGTTGCCTGCCTTTGCCAAATCTGCCGAGTCGAAGGAAGGAGCCGGAGGATTGAAGTAAGAGTGGGAGGAGGAAGACGAAGAGGAGTGGTGTAGTGCTTTTTGCTGTAGCCTGCAGGAGGGCTGGAGGCTTTACTTTTTCATGCTCTCCCATGCTTTTTGTCAGTACAAGATGGGAGGTCAAGACTTGAGACTTGTAGCCAAGAGTTGCTTTTTATTTGTCCAACACGCCATCTCGAGTCTTTTTGTCGACCTACAAGGCTACGCCTTGACTTTGTTTTTTTTGCCATTGCCTCCTCGATTTTGTTGTCCTTTTCAAGATGTGCCAATTGCCTTCTCGGTTTCTTTGCCATTTTTCTTTCTCTCGGTCTATTTCCTACCTCATGTCTACTTATTGTCGCCTGCCTACCGGTACATACCTGCCCATTTGCAACCTCACGTGGAGGTGGGTGCCGCCTAGGCGCCGTCTAGGCCCCGCCTAGGCGGGCTAGGCGCTAGGCGGCTACTTTCCGGCCGCCTAGCGCCTAGCGTCTAGGTAAACACTAGCCTAAATAGTCCCAAATAGAAGCGACGAAAATAGCAATTTAGCTGTCCATATATTGATGACGAAGTAGAGTGTAAATGTATGTGTAGAACTTGTAAAAGAGATAGCTCACAAGATTATAGGATAATCTGGCACTCCTTTTTTTTAGTGCGTATAAGTAGTGTATATAGCAAAAAGGGTCAGTTAAGGTTTTATAGGAATGTAGAACGGGGGTAGTCTTGTGGGTAAATATGATATGTTGAAGAATAATGATTTTGAGAAGCGCCCGATGGGCACAAATTAGTTAAGATTGAGGAAAGCGAAATGGTAATTCTATATTGTGGAAGACTTACATAACTTGGGTTTGTTTTTCAGGAGATTTAGGAGAGCTTGGTTCGTCGGTGGAGCGAAGGCTCTCTTTTTGATGTGTAGTCTGTAAATTTACAAAGGAGGCTAGATGTAGGCACTTGTTTTCAGAAAGAGAAGGCTAATGTATGTAGAGATGTTTAGCTTGCCTCGCAAAGCATGCATGTGGATGTGAAGCCCATATTAATCAGGCCACAGAGAACCATGACATATCGATTACCTTGTCCTTGATAGATTTGCACAATACTCTGGTCATTTCATCACCTCTGTTTCAAGGGAAAAGGGACACCTTTTGCAAGCAAGATACAGCAAGAAGAGATGAAAATACTGCAAGAGAAATTCATTCAAAATGAAAAAAAAAATCGATATAAAAAAGAGGAAATAAAAATACCGGGGTAGCATACGAACCAATTGGACTTCATCTCTGAAGCGTACTTCCCAAAGACCTTTTATCGAGTTCTCAACAGCTAAACCATTTGGGGGTGGTGAGCACATTGTAACATAACAAGCAAGCACAAAGCGAAGAGGGATCAAAGAAACAAAGAATGCTAAGCATATATATGGAAAATCAAAGACCTAAAAGAACTATGAGTGAGTTTCTCAAAACAGGCAAGACAACCAAATTAAATGGCAAGAAGTATTTCCTTAAAAGCAAATTTGCTGGATGAAAGTAATGATGCAAAATTTTAGTAGATACTTCGAAAAACAAAGAATGGTTATGCCTATGAAGACAACCTGTGAAACCTCTGTCAATCTGTTCTTGAGTCCATGGGAGACTCTCCCCTGTACCAACCTTTTGCTCAATGAACCTCTGAAAAGAAATAAGCACCACACCAAGTTATGTTGCTGTACATTAGTTTTTGTTTACGAAATGAACTATACAACATATTTTGCTTTAAAAGCATGGGTTATCTAATTATAGAATTGATTTGCAACACAAAAATTGCATTTTTGCACAATGCACATGGGTAGCCATCCCTATATGGAACTTCAGTGCATCGAGCAACCAAATTCTAGACGAAGAACCACATATGGCTACAAACAATGCACAGCAAGTCAGTGCTTACCAGCAGAGTAAGATTGTGAAGAGGTTGAATACGGAACACACAATGCTTGCTATCTACCATAAAAGTTAGTATAGGAAAGTTCACATTAGGCATGAAGAATTGGTGAGTGGCGACATCGTAAAAAAAAATCAAACATATAGTCATATCTGATAAGTAGTATTCTCTAGATTATGGTTGGGCCTAACTTCATGCCATCTTGCCATGTGCTCGGCAGATTCATTTAGGAAAATCTTAGCGCGCGGAGTTGAATAAATACGATTGTGATAATGAGAAAGAAATTGTTGGGGATACAACCTATGGAGATATAGGCGATGGATGTAAGTATAGAAGCAACATTATTCAAATGACATGTGTTGTATGTATCATTAAGTGAGATGGAAAAAATGGGAATGAATAGCAAACAATGAACTGTAACCTAGCATAAACAGCTACTTACACGGACTGTAACTTAGTCTAAAGAGAGTCAACTGGATTGCTTTTGTCGGTGGATAAAGTTTTTATTTTGGAACATTGATCTAGCAATCAAAAGAAAGAGCGGCGGAGAGATGGCTAAGGTGATCCCCTACATGTTTGTCCGCAAGAGAGGAAGGAATCCAAGGTTGCTTACGAAGATCTCGTTGCTGCCTTCAGACCCTTGGTAGGTCCCATATTGTTCATCCAAGTGCACCAGGATATGGCATGCAAAAAAATGATAAGAGGGAGGCATTTCTAGGAGCTTAGTTGATGTTTAAATTGTACATAAGATTTCTTCATGAAAAAAAAGAAAATGACACCATCAATAGGAAAAAAGCATGTACTTTTCATTTCCTTATAGTATGAGTCGGTAGAAATAAAAATTGTGTGCACTGTCTATATTCCATAAATGCACAAGCACAAGCAAAAATTTATGCATGCATTGAAAAAACTGCACAATTGCACGAGCACAGTAAAAGAAGGTTCTTATCTTGGTCTGGTAAAGCACTGACTATTTGACCGTATCCAAATCCTCAGTTGACCCAAATAAAGGGATTATCTCTGCACACAGAGAACCACATACATGTGTGAAGAGAAGGGCAAATTATAAGTTTGTCATTAACTACTGCAGTAGAAGAAAGTAAATTAATTGTGCGAAAGAAGAAAATAATCACTTATCTAATATGCAATTACTGAAGGAATGTACTGTATATATAATAAAATAAATGCATGAACAAAATAAATCACATTTGACCTTCTTGGTCTCAACTTTGAACTCTCCACCAAGAGCCTAAACTCTCCACAAAAAGTTGGCTCTAACATATGTCTATAGATTGTGGTCCTGCGGAGTATCTTCTCTACAAACCAGAAAAGGCTGTACAAATTTTCAAAGTAAAGTTTCGATTAAAACACGCTTGATAGTCATTCTGTGCCTTTGTTATTATAACCTAAAGATTCATTGTAAACAGTAAATAAGGATTACAGAACATATAATATAAGTATCTGGAATGAATCTTTTGTACAAACCTTTTTGGTTGGTTATGATATTTGAATAAATAAAATTAGTGATCCAGTATGCAAACAAGAAGAGAATAACCTTCCATCCAGCAGATCTGGCATGCTCAATTCTTTGACCGAGGTCCTTGTCAAGAGTCGAAGAACTTTGTCACCTTCATCATCCTCGTACTGTTGAATACAATTTAAGTGAGATTCATTAATAGTAAGATGTAAAAGCTATAGAGGTCTACAAATTACAATAAACAAATCCCCCCTGTTTTTGCTTGCCATGTTGTTCACTTGGAGGTGGGGCGGCGAATCTCCCCCTTGATCTCTCTCCCCGCTATGGTATCCCGAAGCTAGCTCTATTTAAAAGTCATTGCCTAGTACAAGTCTCTGTAAAACTACTTAAAAAATCCTAAGAACACAACATGTTCTGAGTAAACAGGAAAAGTGCAAGTCACAATCAATAAAACAAGATGGGTTTGGCAAACATATTTGATCATAATCCTGAAACTCAAGATATTGCTCTATTAACAATGTTTGCTTACAACACAAGAATTCAGCTCTTACTAAAATATTAATGTTGTCCTTTTCATTTTCCATACCTAATTTGTACTCTACAGCAGACACAAGCTTGTCTAAGCTTTCTGAAACTACAGAAAGCAAGAGTGTAATAAGACGAAATGAGGATACTGCATTACAGATTAAGTAAGACGAAAGAAAATGGGGGGAAATAAAGATGACAGTAAACTATAATATAATGCCAGTAATCACTCACATAAAGCGTCACTTTTTTTCTCAAGAGAACCAACTTGACTATCCTTGTCGGTGGATAATGTTTTCTATTTGATGCTAACGCTAGTGGATGATGCACTGTTTGTGGTTATATCTGTATCTATTTGCTGCTAACGCTAGTTTAGGACACACTTAGATGTGTTTGACTAACATTGGTATCAAGTACAGATGTACTACTCTTTAATTATACAATGATGATTTCATTACCAAGTCAAAACAATGGCAACATCAATCAGCAGACAACTATAACTTTGGACCAAAGTGGGACCACAGTAAGGTAGTAAATAATAATGAGGTCAATGCATCACAGATTATGTAAGATGAAAGAAAATGGGGAAAAATAGTTGACAGTAAACTATAATGTTATATCTGTTATTTGGATGAAATGGCTGTGATGAACCCTTGAAAGGAGCTCAATTTCAGTCTTGAACTCAAGCCCAACCTGCATGGACCCTTGCCTAGACCTCTTGATGGCTATGAGCTGCCCATCCGGAAGTTTTCCTCGGTACACCTGTTTTATCATAAATGAAAAGATTATAAAACTATCCTAAAGATGAGAAGAAAGGAATGCTGCACCTTCAGTCTTCCAAAGCATTGTTTGCTTACCGTTCCACACCCTCCTGCTTACCGTTCCACACCCTCCTGCTCCAATTGCATTGATTTCTCGGAAGTTGTTAGTGCTTAATTTGGGCTCTTCCAGTGTGAAGCATCGAGTGCCTTTGAGTTTTGCTGCTTCACCAATATCTTCCCCCCATTGATCCCCGTGATACTGCAAAAATACGAACAGAAAGAGCAAAAAAGATGTAAAGCAACATGACATGATGCAATCTGCACTGAAACAATGAGCTACAGTGCATAACCAAAAGGATTGTTGAGGGAAGCAAGCTTCTGAGCCCGCTTTTTTTGCCGCACGGCGTAAACTCTGATCAACACAAGCCCAACGACCAGGAGAACAGATCCAGTCATAACACCAATCAAAACAACTTGAGAAGCTGCAACACAATTAGCTACGCATCAGGCCTAGTCCATTTACGAATAGAAATATCAAAAAGGAGGTAAAGCAACATGAGATGATGCAATCTGTACTGAAACTATGAGCTGCAGTGCATTACCAAAAGTATTGTTGAGGGAGAGTTTCTAAGCCCGCTTCTTTTGCCACACGGCGTAAACTCCGATCAACGCAAGCCCAACGATAAGGAGAACAGACCCAGTCACAACACCAATCAAAATAGCTCAAGAAGCTGCAACACAATTAGCTATGCGTCAGCCCTAGTCCATTTGGTAGCATCAAAATACATCACTGAAGAGCTGAATCAATTACTTATGCCGTGGAACTGGTAAGGATGTGCCTTCACATAGTAAGGACCAAAGATCTCCGGTGTCCTGTAAGTCGTAAGTGTCAAATTGAAGCAAAATTAGATCACATATGAACAGAGGGAGGGGAAAGGAGCAGGAGATGGAGGTCATCGTCGCTGGCTCGACCAAGCGGAATATGAACCGGGAGTGAACGGCGGTGCGTGAGCGCTAGGGATGCGACGCGTAACACCGAGGACTGTCTTCGAGATCTGGCGTCGGGACGTTCAAACCCGGCCGCTGAAAGACTCCACCGAACAGCCGCAAGCCCAGCACATGTACCCAGCATGAGCACATCAATGGATAGATCTACCAATTATGCCCAAAAAAAAATCTGACAACCAGATCTACCAACTACAAACATCAATCGAATTACATTGGCACAAAATTGGAAGTAGAGAGGGGGTTTGGTTCCATACCTTCGGTTCCTACAATGAAGTCACACCAAGTTAAGGGAGAGGAGGAAGACCTGCGTTGGGTGGCCGAACGAGTGCTGCGAAGAGGGGGGACAACCAGCGAGGTTAGGCTTAAGAGCGGAGGTTGCTAACCTCAACAGGAGGACAAAAGGCCAAGGAGGTTGCCAGAGTTCGCGGCGGTCGTTGCGGTCGCTGACCTCGCTCCGTCCGTGCGTCGCCCGTGCTCGAGCTCTCCCAGCCTCCCACCTGCTTTGTTGCTCGTGGAGGAAGGAAGGAGGTGGCGCTCGTGGGGAAGAAGAAGGAGGTAGGGGGCAGCAGTGAAGAAGGACGAGGGAAGCCGGGCCGCCGGGGAGAAGGACGAAGGACCGGCTGTTGACCACAGTGGCGGAGGGAAGGAAGACCGAAGCCAGGAGGAGGAAAATGATGGGAAGGCGCGTTCGGCCGAAACGCCCGGTCCCCTTCTCTCTCTGCGCGTGACCACGCGTGGCGAGAAGAACCAGCACCAGGTGCCAGCGCGCACCGACCCAGCAGCAAGGGCGATTGGACGGCCTGGACACAAGCGCAGCCGTATCGGATGGCCAAGGAAAATAAAATGACGTGGCCAGTCTCTCCAGCCATCCTTTCTGCGCCTTTTTATATAGGGAGATATAGATGGTTCTTTCCAGGCTGAATCAAGATATAGAGGATGGGGAGCAATTGTGAGAAACCACCTGGGTCAACCCTTAATGGCTGTGGCAGGGAAGCTCAATAATCTGCAAGATGCCTTTCAGGCTGAAGCAATGGCTTGTGTTAGCAGCATCGACATGAGCTGGATTATGGTAGAAGCTGACGCTCAAAACATGTGTTATGCGCTGACAGAGCAAGTGCTGGACAATGGCATCAGTGCTGCTATTATCCGTGAAGCCAGATACTTGTCTTTTTTTCATTTTGATGTAACCGATGTTATTATGTACTGTCCTAGAGAATTTAATGGACCTGCACATGAACTTTGCCAAATTTGGTGCTAATATGGACATCTCGAGGTCACATATGTGGGGCTAGACGAGTTCCCTGACTTTGTCTGTAGTACGGTGAGCAATTTATTAGAGCATCTATAATAATTTGTTTCTTAATTTATAACTAAGAGAAGAGAAAATATTTAATATAATAAAAAGAAACAAGTCTTCAAATGGATTGTTTCTTAAGCTTGTGTCTAAGACTTTAATTGCTACAAGTATGCATAATTCTTGATGATCAATAATGAAGTACAACTTTGTGGCCTACATATTTTAGCTCATTTTGGTGTATATTTTGCTTTGAAACAGTGAGACCCACAAAACGTGTTTTTAGGTAACAAGTCTCTAATAGAGTATTTGATTGTTTCTTATGTCTTGGTATTAATAATTTGCTAGTTTTTTCATCCAGAAATAATACCACCTTCTTTTCTCCATATTACTTAAATACTGATGTGACAATCTCTTAGTAATAACTGACGTGCACTGTTATAGATGTTCTCAGCTGCTTCCGTCTAAAAGAAAAAAAAAGTAAACTGCAGCTATGCTACCCGCTGCACTGCTAATCAGGTGCAGGGCGATTTTGCTGAGGTCTGACCTGAGTCCGCGTTCTGTTCAGTGCCAGTCAGACGGCTGTGTCCACAGTTCGTCGGTTCCACTTCCACACACTGTCACCTTCCTATCCGAACGAAAATATCCGCGCCACTCAAAACCCCGCTACGCAAACACGCCTTGCCTCCATCTCCAATCCCACTACTCACTCCTCACCATGGCCTTGGCCATGACCTCCTCCCCGCTGCCACCACCTCCCTCCCGCCGCCGCCGCCGCCGCTTGCAATCGGCGACCCCCATTCCCGCCCCCAGCGCCAACGCCGCCCCCGCCCCCGCCCCCGCCCCCAAGGCCAAGGCCAAGGTCCTCCCCCTCCTCTCCGACGTCGGCCGCGACGCCACCGCCATCAAGTACTACTCCCGCGTCGCCTCCAACCTCGCCGGCGCCGGCCGCCTCCGCGACTTCCTCCTCGCCGCCGAGGGCCTCCGCTTGGCCTCCGGGGACGCCGGCTTCGCGGCGCGCATCAGCCGGCACCTCCTCTCGCGCGGCGTCGCCGCCGCGCTCCGCGACCACGGCCTCCCCACGTGCTCCACTTCCTCCGTGACGCCGACCGCGTCGGCATCCGCGCCGCCGCGATGCTCGACGGCGACGCCTCCGACGACGTCGCGGCCGCCTGCCGGCTGCTGCTGGGCGAGCGCAGCATGACGGAGTTCGTGGAGGCCGTCGAGACCCTAGCTCGTAATGTCGACTCAAACCTCCTCCTGATGTTTGTGTTTCATTCGGTTGATGCGTCTAGCTTGGTGGTGCATTGATCGGGATTTGGTTCTCTAATGTAGCAGTAGTGCTCACCAATCATCACTTGTCTACCCCGTGTTTACAATTGGGTTTGTGCGGATGCTGTAACTTCATAATAGTTAGATTTTGTTCTAGATGCATTGATCCATTTGCTTGCTAATTTGTTATTGATTAGCTCATGTGGTTTAGTTAATTTACTAGAGTATGAAGTAATATGTACAACTGTATGCAATAATCAGTTTGTAGGCTGGTTCAGATGTTAACTTCAGCACGGTGTACTGGTCTGTTTGATATAATAGTTAGTAGTTGTTTTGTTTCAGAAGTACCGTTCTATTTGCCAACTAATGGTCCATTAAGTCATGGAGTGGCTTGTGGTTGATTAGTTATTTAGAACATGTATTTGCTTTAAGTGGCCATTTTGTTCATGATGTTTAACTAATGCATTGCACGGTGGTATAGTTTCTACTTGGCTTCCTGTTTAATTAATTTAACGATGTCTGTCATGCGAATGATTGTACTACTTGTTAAGGGCATAACTCTGTTAGTAGTCCTGTATTATGTTTCGCTATATTGATGAGTTCCATGTACTTATATATTAGCCCGTTAGTGGCACTTGAAGTACAATTTACTGGTTGTAGTTAGCGCGCGCATTGCATCTTCAGTGTGCATAATGTTATTTTTTATGTATATATTTAAGACATCCTATATATGTTAGCCATCCTTCTTCAGATGGAACTTGGTTCTATTTTTAGTTGCTTCCATCTTCCTGAACTTCTAATGAACTTGGTAGCAATATAAATTTCCTGCCATACTTGAGTATAGACATGTCGTGACTTAATGCCTGTTGGTTGCTGTATGTGTTCTGGTTGTGTGTTTTCTAGTCATGTTAATTACTGATGAGTGGCACTCACATACATGTCAAAATATACTGTTGTGCCATCTTGATTGTTGGATGTTCCATGCCTGCCTATTACTTTACACTATACATGTGCAAATTTGGTTTTTATGGATTCCCCTCTATTCCATGCTTTGGATGGTAATGTGTTCGTGATGGTCATTTTAGTTTGAAGTTATCATTGTTAAGGTTTTGCTTTGTTCTTTGTCTGTTTAGACTATGGATTCTTTGTTCAAGGCATTGGGGATCCAATGGATGTACTGAAAATATTCGTCAAGAAGCGGGACCCAGATATGGCGATTAGGTGATCGTGCTTATTGCATCTCTCTTCATTCTGTATTGACTTTTGCCAATTAAACAGACAATGATTACTTCAAGCTTATCGCAATTAATATGGCACTTTCCTGTGGCAGAGTTTTATTTTTTATACAAATCATTAATCAGTTTAGCGGTTATGCTATCCACTGATCGGAATTTCCTCTTGAGTTGCATTAGAATTTCATACTCTTTCTGGCTATCTTGACACCTTCTCATGCATTGCTTTTTAGCATGCAGGTATGCACGCATCTTTCCTCATTGCCAACTTTTACTCTGCGATACTATGGAAGCTTTTGGGAAAAGAAAGGAGTTGAAACACGCTCTAACGGTCTTTGGAGCACTGAAGGGCCAGTTCGGAGGTATCAATATGTTTGCATGCCGAAGTATTGTTGATATATGTGGTCATTGTGGTTCTGCCGTGCAGGCTCGAATTATATTTGAGGTATGAGATATCCCTTGTGATCGCAGTTCACATTTATACTTGCATAAGCAAAAGCGGAAAAAAATGCAAGATCCAAGTGAAAACATTTCAGACTACCATAATCATATGTGCTGTTAGTTCCTTAGTGATTCGTCCATCTGGATACTCCTACTCATAAATCAATAGGATGATTTATTTTTAACTCTACTATTTAGGATGGTAGTCAGAAAATTTATTACACCTATAAAATTCTCAACAAATTGTTCTCCCAAAATCCTGACAGTGTGCAAATATCAGTTGTTCTTTAGAAGCAAATCTATGCATATTTGTCACGGCCGGGTGACTGATAGCTGCTGCCAGTGGCGAAAGGTCGAGGCCTAGGCCCCTCGACCGCTCGAGCACCGTGACGGAGGAAACAAGGAGACAAGGAAGAGTTTGCTAATTCTTTCTTGCTGAATTGATAACAATGCTTAGCCTTATATAGGCAGCATAAGCAATATTTGGAAACAAATAACTAATTCCAACTATAAGAGATTGGAATCTTAATAAAATCATAACTTTCTATCCTTAAGGGATTGATATCTAATAAAATCAAAACTTTCTATCCTTAAGGGATTGATATCTAATCAAATCATGACATTCTATCCTTAAGGTGCTTCGATCTCGACGTCCGTACGGAGGGGATCCTGTAGGCTAAGATTAAGCAATTGTATCCATTGTCGTCCAGACAATGGGTCTGCACGACAGAGCAGGGTAAGGAATTGCTCTTGGTACTGTTCGACGGTGCCCGTACGACGTAGGGCAGCGAGCTCACCGAGAGAATTGCTCCGGAGACGTGGCCCGTAGCGGTTGTTGACGAGGTCAATGAAATCAGGCCACGAAGGTGTGCCGACATCACGCTCAAAGCGGAAGATCCAAGTCTGGGCTGCACCGAGTAGGTGGTATGACGCCAGCCAGACCTTGTCTCCTTTCGCGTTCGTTGGCCGCAGAAGAACTGCTCGCGGTGGTTCAACCACAGTAGGGGATCTTCCTTGCCGTTGAACGTCAGGAAGTCTAGCTTGTGAGAGGGGGGGGGGGGGGCGAACGTGTTCGTTGCCGTCGTGGGTAGGCAGTACGACCGGAAGTAGCCTGTCGTCCCGTGGCAGAATGTCGGCGACTGCTCGTGCAGTCGCGGTAGTGTCCGACTCACTGTCCATCTCGGCGAGGGACTTGCCCCGCCTATGCTCCAACCGCGAGATTGCCACATGATGTGCTTGCTGTTGTCTGTCAATGTCAGCAAGTTTGGACTCGATGGTGGAAATCTTTTCTAACTTTGAACCGAGTGACTCGAGCTGAGGCCGGAGGGGCTCGAGCCAATCTAGCTTTGTGGTGAGGCCGGCGATTTGCGGCCGAGATCTTGCTGAGGTTGGGAGGATCGGTGGATGCAGCACCAGACATGGTGGGCTCAGGGTGGAATCTGATACCAAATTGTCACGGCCAGGTGACTGATAGCCAGCGGCGGCGGCGGAAGGTCGAGGCCTAGGCCGCTCGACTTCACGAGCACTGTGACGGAGGAAACAAGGAGACATGGAAGAGTTTGCTAATTCTTGCTTGCTGAATTGATAACAATGCTTAGACTTAAATAGGCGGCATAAGCAAATTTGGAAACAAATAACTAATTCCATCTAGAAGAGATTGGAATCTTAATCAAATCATTACTTTCTATTCTTAAGGAATTGATATCTAATCAAATGATAACTTTCTATCCTTAAGGGATTGATATTTAAACAAATCATATCTTAACTAATTCGGTTGAGGTCCAGTCCTTGTGCTCCAAGCATCCCGCCGGCTACTGTAGCACGCCCGACACCTTGGGCTCGTTGGCTGCCCTTGGCCCACGTCGCTTATATGTAATGCTGACCATGACAATATTATCTTAGAGTTGGGCCATAAAAAAAATCAGGTGTTATGCTTAAGGCTTACTGGTGTTTCCTTTCTTTCGTTTTCTGTTCAGTTCTTCCAGCTATTTGTCAGTACTAACAAAAGAGGAAATTCTAAAAAGGGAAAAAAGAATATATTACTAACAGTATGTATCCAATAAAATACTACCTTCTGCTCACCTTTTCTAGACAGATGCTTTAATAATTTAGGACCTTTAGGTAGTCAGGTTCAGTCTTCACTCATATCTGTGACTCTTATACAGGGGCTGCTTTCTGAGAAGATTACTCCAAATACATACGTCTTCAACAGCCTTATGAATGTGAATGCCCATAGTTTGAGCTACAACTTTTCGGTCTACAAGCATATGCAAGTAATGCATCTTCTACCCTATTCTATTGTTGCTGTTCATAGGTAGGTTATTTTAGCTTCAAGCGAACGATTCCATTGCATCATGATAAATCATTTTTCCTTTTTCCATGCACCTCCATTTTTCCACTGGGACTTCTCACTAGCTATTATCTACCCATTTTTTTGACAGTATTTATTTGCTCTTGCATGCTTGCTTGGGTTGTTTTGCATTATAGTCGCTATAAGTATTTGTACATTGTGCTTTTGGTTGTGCCTTTCATTTGTTTTTCTGCATTTACGATGGAATCGACAAACTCATGTGTAGCAACCTCATGCTCGACTTTACTCCATTTTTTGCAGAATCTTGGTGTCCCTCCTGATTTGACATCATATAACATACTTCTGAAGACATGCTGCAATGCTAGAGAATTAAATTTGGCTCAAGAAATTTATGACGAAATGAAGAAAAAGGAACGGGATGGTCTTTTAAAGTTAGATGTTTTTACATACAGTACAATGATGAAGGTATGGGGCTTCTGTTGTTATTGTCCATAATTTTTGCCTTTTTATGGTTTCCAGAGTTCTATTCTCTTTAAATTCCAGGTGTTTGCAGATGCAAAAATGTGTAAGATGGCTTCCAACATCAAAGAGGATATGAAAACAGCTGGTGTTCGTCTTAACGTAGTCACATGGTCATCATTAATCAATGCCTATGCAAATTCTGGTTTGGTTGATCGTGCCATAGAGATCCTTGAAGAAATGATAAGGGATGGTTGTCAACCTACCGCCCCATGCTTCAATATTATCCTTACTGCTTGTGTCAAGTCATGGCAATATGATAGAGCTTTCCGCTTGTTCTATAGCTGGAAGGAATCTGGAATCAAGATATCTCTATCTCCTGAACAGAAAGGGTGTCTTGATAACAACTTCACATTCTGTAAAGAGCATCCAAGTAACAGCAGTACTCTCTTGGTGGTTCCATTTAGGCCAACAGTTACAACCTATAACATTTTGATGAAGGCCTGTGGTACTAATGGCGAACGTGCAAAATCTGTAATGAACGAAATGAGGCGAAATGGCCTTTGCCCTGACCGTATTAGCTGGTCTATTCTCATGGATATTTATGGAACATCTCAAAACAGGAATGGAGCTATTCAGGTTAGTCCCAAAGCTTTTCAGTTGGTATTTTCTGTGCACACTATATGAAGCTATGACATTTGCCCTGATATCACCTGTTGTGGCAACTAAATAGGGTCTCTGCATTTAATGCCATGTTGAAGTATTCTACTCTATAGAATTGACTGCCTCTTGTAGACTAAAAAACTAATGAATTTAATGGACAATCCCTAAGATCTTGAACTACTCCCTCTAGTCACAAATACATGTCGTTTTGGATATCACAAATACATGTCGTTTTGGGCATCGACACGGTCCTCAAAACGCAACTTTGACCACAAATTTCTATTGTAATATATTTATAAAGCTAAATAAAATTATTTATGAAAGTACTTTTCGAGACAAATCTACACATGATTTTCATATATCCAATCTAAATATTTAAAAAGATATCGATAGCCAAAGTTTCGAAAGTTTGACTACATGTATCCCAAAACGACATGTTTTTGTGATTGGAGGGAGTATTTGATTAGTGCAGTTAAACAACAGTCTTCAGTTTTTCTGGAGTTCTGATGGCAAATAATCCCTACTGCATCTACCGCTACAGTGCATATTATTTTACTTTACCATCCATAATACTTCATTTTCTCCTCCATCACTTTTGCATCAGATATTTCCTATCAGTAGTTTGAATTTCACAGCTTTGCATTTCAATGCTTCCCAACCTACGATTATGGCGTATCATGGAGGAGTTTCCTATGCAATCATATATGACAGTTGACAAGTGTTATACCGTTTTTATGTGGATAAATAGGATGTGTTGCTTACTTCCTTACTTGCTAAATGTGGACTATGATGGTTTTGGTGCATTATACATTTTTGTTAACAATAATGTTATCCTTTTTTTTTGGTACAGGCACTTAGAAGAATGCAACGTGTTGGAATAAAACTTAATGTCTCTGCTTATACTGTAGCTATTAAGGTTGGTCATCAGACAACATAGTTCACTCGGTTAATATTCAGGACATTGCACTTCATGTTAGTTATAAACTTATAGTTGGGCAGTAAGCTTGCAATTTCCTCCACCAGGCATGTGTTGAAAGCAAAGATTTGAAGTTGGCGTTGCACTTGTTTGAAGAAATGAAGGCACACCAACTGAAACCCAATTTGGTGAGTCTCTTTTTAAATGTATGGTACAAAATTTTGATGCTTTGCCCTTTTTTTACGAGAAAACTTTGAAGCTTTGTGTTGTTAAAATTTATTATTTTGGCACTCGGCAGCATCTAAGGGTTGTACAAACACTTAGTCTTTACTTACTGTACTATTGTGATCTCTAAATTGTTGTTAGTTGTTATCCGGATTATTTGGTGTTCTAGTTGATTGTACGGAATGCTGCTGAAGCATGTATGATTTCATTGTGTTTAATTATTTCCTGAATTCTAGTGTCTAATTATTTGGGGTTGATTTATTGATTAGTATTTGTTGCTTGTTGATGTTAGACAGTATGATATGACACATGGCATGGTTGTCTGCTTTTTATTAACACCCATATTATTATTAGAGGACATTAGACTTTGAAGTATGCTCGATGGCCAATTTTCAAGGATTGCATTGATGTAAAGTTGCTTATGAGTTACTGAGCTACAAGTTCATTTTTCAGGTGACATACAAAACTCTCTTGACAGCACGTAGCAAATATGGATCATTACAGGAAGTCCAGCAATGTTTGGCGATCTATCAGGAAATGAGAAAAGCAGGGTATGTGAATAGAGCACCTGTGTACTGTTTCTTACTTTCTTTTGCACTCCTTCGAGAACAGCAAAAGTCCTTTTGCCTTTCTTCTTCTAGATTATATAACCTTATTGCTTTGAGAAGACACAATTCATAAAAGATGCAATAATAAAGGGCTAGCTTTCTTAAAAAAGGTTTATCTGATATACAAGTCCCAGTCTAGGGGCATTTTCATTGTATACAACATAGATAATGTACACTAGAAATCCTTCAAGCTACAATAATTATAAAGATCAACCAATATCAATGGAGAAGCAATCATCCACTGAAACTTTAGTTGATAATCACATGCCTAGGTACATTCAAATTCTATTGTTCCTTTGCAGAAAACATGCTGAAAACCTGTTGGCTTGATAGACTGATGCTATCACTACATAGGATATATCTGTATAGGTGTTCTTTCTGGGGTTAAATTTGTTGTTTTTCCATGACAGGCATCAAGCAAATGAATATTATCTCAAGGAATTGATAGTGGAATGGTGTGAAGGAGTTTTGTCTAGTGGCAGTGGAAATCGAGATTTTTACCATTTGGATCTAAAAGATAAGAGGAAAGAATCATTCAACCCTTTTCTCGAGAAAGTGGCAACATTCTTGCAAAAAGATGTTGATCAAAACCAAATTGTTGATGTTCGTGGGCTTTCAAAGGTAATCTGAGAACTAATATATGATATGCTCATATGCTGTTTTTTCGAAAATACGCGGAAGAGCTGTGTATCTTTGTAGTAATAGAAGGGAAGTTACAACACACAAACCTTACAATCTGTTGAAACTGGAGAATCTTCTCACATGGACATGATACGTGATTTTGACTGAGAACATGTCACTCTCAGTGGTATCTTTTGAGTTCTGCTGCACCTTCTATTGCATAATTCATATCTAGTCATGTACTCAACTGTATGTTCACAGGTTGAAGCTCGCATTGTTGTCCTCTCAGTTCTCCGCAAGATCAAAGAAAAGTATCTACTAGGTAACGTTCAGCTCTGTCGTTTTATGTGTATCACAATCAAAATGTATAATACTAAGGCTCTAGCTGATAATACACCCTTTCTACGTTTTCCCTTTCTTACCTTGAGTAGGAAGAGCAGTCCAGGATGATGTGGTCATCATCACCGGTCATGAGAAGGCATCACGCACAGATGTCGAAACTAGCGCTGTCGATGTAGAGCATGCAATAATTGCTGTTTTGACGGATGACCTGGGTCTTGAAGTTTTGATTGGACCGGGAAGTCACCCTCCTGTTTCATCCAAACCCACAGCCCCCACCCGACCCAGGAGTAATTTAGAACAAGCATCTAAACATTTTGCTAGGAGACCGCAGGGGGTGATAAAGATCCCTATCAGCTCGCTGAATCATTGGTTGAAGAGGAAACCTGTGAGGGCTGTACAGTGACATTTCCTTGGGGTCCTTTTGTTCGGTCCATTTATACCTGCAACATTATCACGGTTATCCTGGGATTGGATGATGTACATAGAAAGAACAGGTTATTGCTCCTGGTGTTCCCGGCACAATACGATTTGAAAAGGAAGGAATTGTTGGCGGTCAATGTAGTCTGACTTGGTCCAGTGCATTCAGATACCCGAACATCACATTTCTGTTCTGTAAATTTAACTGCATCAATTCTCTCAACCGGGTTGCTTACCAGGTTAAAATTTTGAAGTGTTTATATGATTGCTGTAATCATCAAAATTCCACACAAACGATAAACATTCTGACCGAGTTCAATAAAGAGTGCTCCAGCTCCTGTTGGATGAAAGCATAACGACTATAATGCATGTTCAAGTATGAGTATATCGCCTGCCCTTTATCAACTCAAGTTTTTAGGTGAACTTTTAGGTGAGCTGATTAGTGCATAAAACTCAATATTGATGTCGTTTTGATGGTCGAATGTGCGGTATGCTAAAGATATGAATTTTGGTTGCAACATCTATGTCAGTGACGCTGATAAGCGAGCTGAAATATTTTCAATTTTTTAAATGCCCATGGCTGCACTGATAGGCGACCAATTTCGCATGCCCTGCACATATGAATAACTTCCCCGTTTCAAGCATAAGGCATCCAACTGATCCAGACATCGTGTTGACGTATAAACGTTGAAATGAGCTAAGTTATTGCACTTGTTTTAGGATACACCATGAGAAGTGTGATAGTTCAAACATTCAGTTTCCCTGTAATGATACTTGCTTTCAATACATGTCTCAGCAATTTTTTTTCCAAGTTTCCAAGTTCTATATCTTCAGCACAAATAAATAAACACAGCAGCTGATGTTCAAATTCATAAATGCTACAAGGAGATTGCCCACACAGATGTACATCTGAGGTAGTTAAGTCTTCCTCACTCGTGTCAATTTGCTCCTTGAAACTTTCGAGCCGAGGACACGGTCACCCGGTCTTCCTCACTAAAAAGTTACCGCCAGCTGCAACCAGAAATACGATATCAGGTCTCATAGCAAATTAACAATGCTGGTTAACTCAGCGTCTTGATTAAAATTATGGAGCTTTGTCTTGATAGATTGTCATGGAGAAGGGTGCTCTTTTATGTACAAGTGCAGTAAAATGCATTGGGGCAGGTATAAATGGACACCTTAAACTTTTTCCACAAGTCACATAAGGTTTGTGTACTTGGTAAAATGCATTCAGAAGCTGAGCACTCATCGGATTTCCCTCACTAATAAGCGTTGTGTTCAAAAATCAAAGCAACTTAACATAACGAACACGGCAATAGGCAAATAGAGGAAAACAATCACCTAAGTCTCCAGCTCCTTCACCCACCCCTCATTCTGCTTCACAAAGTCCTCCTCTAGCAGCTCCTTCCCTACCTTGATATCGTGATCAGTCATGGGAAGACGGCACTGTTCCGGCACCCTGTACTTGTCCAGATCGCTTGGCCGCACGCCGAGCCACTTGATATCCGGCGTTGTCAGTTTGGCACTGTCAGACGACATGTTCTTGGAACCACACATACACACTGACAAAATCTTCAGCCCATATGGATCGGAGTCCACCAATGCGAGCACCGGCAGCTTCAGCTCCACCTTAAGCCGCCGCAAGAACAACCGGGTGGCAACATCCGGCTGCCCCTTCGCCGTCAGTATGATGGACGGGAAGCGGTTGTAGAACCTGTCCTCGGCGAGGCGCATGAATGCGGCGTCCTTCTCCACCAGCAAGATGAACAGCGCGTCGCTCTCGATGCCCGAGACCCTGTCCACGTTGGGCGGGATGACCTTCCCGCCGACGCCCATGCGCGTGCAGTCGATCCGGTCGCCGTCGTCGGCGAAGGTGAGGCGGCCGACGACGACGCCCTTTTCGGATGCGACGACGTGGAGGGAGGAGCGGGTGCACCCGAGCATGCAGGAGACGTCGTCGAGGACGGCGTCGGACTGCGCCTGGTCGCCGAAGAGCTTGACGTCCGTGTCAGGGGCGGACCCAGCATTCCTTAGTCCGGTCCGGAGTCCTCCCTACCCCCGGTCTTTCCTCCCTCCTTGGCGAGGGCTGCGGCGCAGGCGAGGCAGGAGGCGCCGCCGCCGATGACGGCGACGGAGGGTCGGGGGGCGGCGCAGGCCGAACCGGACAGACCGCGGCGCAGGCCGAAGCGCGGGTCGTGCCGGCAGGGGCGCTCAGGTTAATATTGCACTATAATCGTCTCCTGCCATTGCATTATCTCTTGTTGATTAGGAGCTTAGATGCCTTTTGTTTTGAACTAACAGTCTTGCTATTTTTAAGTTGCCTAAAATTTTCTTAAGTTTAAATTACTTGTTACGACCATTGAATTTGTGTAGAAATTGATGTACATATGATTGGATATTGATCTAATAGATAAAAAATATAACTTATGCTTAAGAAATTTCCAGTCACCTTATAAATAAACAGTCCCTTGAACTAATAATGCTGGGCAAAGCATAGCGATTGTTATACATTCGTTTATATATATACATAGTCGAGTACCCGTGCGTTGCAACGGACCTCAAATAAATAAATAAATATATATATATATATATATTCTAAACTTGAAAAACCAATATACATAAGATAATTATTCTGACATCTAAAAGTTACATACTAAGTTCACGTCTGATCAATAAACCACAAAGAGTCTTATCATACACCAAATACACCTATGATATAAATGTTCACATAAGATCCTTAAAGTAACATATGTATATATGCATATATTTGCCTACAAAAGATTCCACTAACTCACATATGTATGTATGAATATATTTGCCTACAAAAGATCCCACTAACTCATGAGATAGAGAGGTAGATAGCAGACTTACCACCACCACCACCAAATTGTTTTTTTATAATAGTAAAGATAACGTGCATTCACTGGGCAAAAATTTGTACATGCACGCTGCACAAGTGTTGTTGAGGCTTGGGGGCTACTAGAACCTGACTGATCACTTACGTACTTCACCACTGAGAACATGTTAGTGTGGGAGCGGGGATACTCGGATGATCTTTTTTTAGACTAAAGGGATTTAGGATCAGCGAGCTCTCAAAACATCCTCCATGTCAGGGTCATCTCCGGCTTCTTTGTCCTATTAAAAAGAGAACGCAAAAGTAAAACTACAATCAGCAATTCACTATCCAGCTTATGTTCGAACAGGAAAATGGTGTACACGAGGATTGAGGGATACTAGGCTTGCTTATTGACCTTGTGGATGTACGAGATGTTGTCAATGCCTGGGCCTGCAACAAGCAGTCCCTCTTGATACCTAAAAAAGAGAGAAAATTATTACTGGAACTGACCCACTTCAGACTAATCCTAAAGGGTAAAGGGGCGCGTTTTTTGCGCCCTCTCCTGCGTCCAAGTCGCCGCTTTTCCTCTCCCCCGTCCGATGCAGCGCGTCGCTTCTTCCTCGCCGTCCGATTTTTTTTTGTTTTGCGTGCCTTCGATCCTTCCCGGTGAAGACCTCCCACGCGCGTGCGCCTGCTCGTCCAGCCCTCTTCCCTCTCGTCTTCCTCGGGCGCTTCTCGTCTTGTGAGGCTCTCCTCCACGCGGATCGACACCGCCGAGCCGAATCGCCTCCCCACGCCCATTGCCTCTCCTTCCCTTCGTCCCCACCTTCTCCTCCCCAGTGACGCCAAGACGCTTGCCCTCCTACCCCCCATGCATTGGCCGCTCCCTTTTCCTCATCATTGTTGTTGCCCAGCCCCTCGCCCGGCCAAATCCCTCCCCACGCTTGGTGCCGCCCTCCCTTCATCGCCACGCTCCCCACCGACGCCGCCACCTGGACCCTCACCCCACGCCCTGCGCGCCCTTTCCTCTTTCTTCCCAAGTCAGCCGCCACCTCCTATTAATCTCCTCTCCGGTCCACCTTTCGCCGAGCTAGCCGTGTCACTGGCGCGTTCGAGTTCTCCACCCATCCCCACCTCATCTCGTCTTCTCCGTCGCCATGAAGCTCCACCACCGCCTCCTCTTCTCCGTCTTGGCCGTCGTCGCCCGCCATTTCAGCCACCCGTGCTTCTCGACCACACCATGACGATCCTCGCCGAGGCGCAACCTATGCTCGCCCTACTTTCTCCAGAGCGTCATTGCTGCTGCTTGATTCTGCCGTGAGCCCGTCGCGCCACCGCTCAAGCCAGCGCCGCCGCCGCCTCCGGCCACTGCGTCGCCGCCGCCACCACCTACCTCTTCCCCACCCGCAGCCATTCCATTTTTGGTTGCGCCGCCACCATGTGCCCCTCGCTCATATGGTTTAAATCACATCGGAGGGCAGTGGTGAGCCTCGCAGAACTCCGGCAGACATGGACATCACCGCAAGGCTCTCCAGATGATGCTTACATTTCTTCCTCTATTTCTTATTTGCTTCGCTTTTGTCCCGCTTGCTTCTGAAGGAAGGATTGATTTGGTTGGTTGCTTCTTAAAGCACTCGAGGAGTCAAAAATTGTGTTTGGGTTGTGCAGAGACGGACATCGGTCGGCATGTCGCTGCTTCGTGCAAGAACCCATCCAATAAGTCCAAAGAATTGGTGAAGTCTTTCGTCGGTGAAGAACCAACAGTATTGCTAAATTTATGCCGTATGATTCTATAATTGCCTTTTAATTATGGTTTGGTCTTTGTGAAATGGAAGGAGATAGTGGACAAGCGGGTGCGGGTGCACAACTCCGTCTTGCATTGGTGGCGGCTTCGATGCCATTGTGTTGGTTGTCATATGGTTATGTAGGTTGTTGCTGAGATGGCTGCTGTGTGGATTTGGCTTGAAAAAGGATGCATTTACCTCTTTGATGAAGGAGGTAATGTTGTAATTCTCTGCACTTACTTGTTATGTTATACCCCCTCAAGTCACTCTTCTAGTCACAAAATAGTTACGTCCTATAATGCGTGCAGTCAAAATGAAATCATTTTGACCAAACATGTTGCCTCGGATGTATGGTTTAGATATATGAATATGATACGAGTGAACTTGTCATGAAAAATACTTTCAAAATATTTCACTTTTATGACTTTTTTATGAATATATGATGATTAAACAGAGTGGTCAAAGTGGCATTTTATTGACTTTGAAAAGTAAAAAACGTCACTCTTTTGTGACCAGAGGGAGTAATGTGTAAATCTATTTGAAATGCAAGTTCTTAAAAATAATGCCAGGTCTCAGCATTGTGCTGACTTGGTAAACTAAAAATACCTTAGTGGGTTCTAAGGTGTAGTTTGAACTGTCCTTTTCTGAATCATGCAATTCAACATATGCAGTCTTATAGGTATTTTTCACTTGAAGTTACGCAATCATCTCAATGGCATTGCTCGATTATTCTTGTGTTTCAATAGGGCCACGCTTCCTAGCACCAACCGGAAGTGACCTGCAGCGTCATGGTTTTGAGGGCCTTGCTTTTTCTTTGGGTTCCATTATGATCTTAATTTCTTGACCATACATGGTGAAGTAGATTTCGAACTGAGCATTTGGTTAAGGAATGGTAAAAGATGGAGGTGAAGGCCCTGTTGGTATCGCCTTCTCATTCAATTAGGGAAACATGTTAGCTTTGCCACTTTTCTTTGGATGTATCTTAATTTAATGATATTCATGGTGCGATAAGGGATATATTTCTGCAAATTAGTAGGGGTCAACTATGCCAGCTTGATGATATCATCCTGAATGTTTTGTTCTGACTTCTGAGTGCTGGTTTCCATGAAATTGATGCTGTTGTCACCATAGAAATCAAGCTTTAGTTTCATTTTTGAGTAATCTCTAAAATATCAAACACTTATGTCATCCTTAAAGGAAGCACTTACATGAGAAGTGGTAAGCAAGTGAGGCCTTATTTCTGGGAACTTAGCCGTGTCAGTGAAACACACACACAAAACAAAAATGTACACCTCTTCACTAATTAGATGTGTTTCTTTCTGTACAACTAGAATGGCTTATAGGTGGTGAGTGTTTAGCTGGAATGCACGAGGTAGTGATAACCAAGAGAACACTAGAGGCTATAGCATTAGCGAAAGAGCAAAACAGAAGCTTGTGGAGGGTTTCATCAACAGTATGTTCTCAAATCCCTTTTTGTGCTTGCTAAACTCATGCGAAGTTTCCAGAAGTTAAGTTCTATTTGTTCTGGTGAGCTATTGACTAACCCGTTTGTCTGCTTGTACAATTAGTTATTCGCACACATTGCTTCTAACGCGACACTTAAGCCATTGGCTCACTTTGCTGAAACACCCAATGCTCATAGTTATCCGCCAATCTGCGCTGGGGATTATGTCGAGTAGGAGCTCTCGGCGATTAATCTGAAAGGAAAGAATGGATTCTAGACATCATGTAGACTTCCGAATAATTTGATGACTCGTATATGATTAGAACGTGAAATACAATAGTCCAAGCTCATACTTTTATCTTCATACCCGAATGCTCACATACTGAGGGTGCTTCTGCTATTACCTATGCAACCCTTTTATGTCCATGAGAAATGCCCAATAGCTTTTGAGTAATTGTAGCGAGGTTTCCGTCTGTGTATTAGCTTTGTTGAACCTTTCGTATATATAACACAATGTTATAGCTCCATGGACTATTGCTTTCGCTATTAAAAGTGGGCGGCAATTTGCAATTTGGTCTTGCTTCGGTGTTACCTTAATGAATGTTGCTATTTTGCCAAGTATATACATATGCCTTCATGGAATATCATTATTTCTATGGATTCTAAGAAATGTTTATTATCCAATTCCACTTTGTGAGCGTGTTCCGATCCAATGAGATGCATTTCTCTTTGTTTTCCTTGTTGTTAGTAAGGTTCCAATGGCAAGAAAGCTCTGTAAAAATTAATTTGCTGCGTACTACCTTGTGTTGTTTACGATATTTATCAGTCCATGCCATTATTGATGATGCTTCCTGTAGTAAAAAGGTGTTGCATTTTATTAGATTCAAAATAGTTCTAGAATTTGTTTTGACATCTCAAAGTTTTGTTATCAAAATAAAAATTAATAAAATTATTATTTTATTGGATTTAAAGTTGAAAAAGGAAATTTTAATTATTTTTTTGAATTTTACGGTATTTAAAAAGGTTTTTGCTATTTTTCATAAAATACAAAATAATTACTATACAAAAACAAAAACCAACTTTAGGATATTTTGGAGCAAAAAAATATATGTAATGCAGACCCACGTGTCATCTTGTAACATCTCAAAGTTTTTTATCAAAATAAAAATAAAAAGTTATTATTTTATTGCATTTAAAGTTGAAAAAGGAAATTATAATTAATGTTTTGACTTTTACGGTATTTAAAGGTTTTTCCTATTTTGCATAAAATAAAAATAATTACTATACAAAAACAAGAACCAACTTTAGGTTGGAATTATTTCTTTAGGTTGGAATTATTTTTATTAGATTCAAAATAGTTCTAGAATTTTTAACTCAATTTGCTATTTTTAAAAAATCTATTTGATTTATTGCTTTTTTTTCTACAAAAACAAGAACCAACTTTAGGTTGGAATTATTTTTATTAGTACAAAAACAAGAACCAACTTTAGGTCGGAATTATTTTTATTAGATTCAAAATAATTCTAGAATTTTTGAATTTTTCTAGAATTTTTTTAACTCAATTTGCTATTTTTATAAAATCTATTTGATTTATTGTTTTTCTAAAATTTGAAAAATCAAAATTCCGCTCGGACCCAGGCAGAGAGCGAGGAAAGGCGCATAAGCGGGCCGTCCGATTTTGATTGGACGGTCCAAACCGATTTGAACGTTCAGACCGTCCGAACGGGTCAGCACGATCTAGCCGTTCAAATTCGATCGGACGGTCCAAAACGATTGAGACGTTCGGACCGTCCGAACTGCCATCTTGATCGGGCCATCCAATCCTGATCTAACAGTCCACAACGATTCGAAGGGGCGGGGCCAGCTAGAGCAAGTAAACGGGCCAGGAGGCTGGCCCACGCGAATCAACAGGGGAAAACGAGCTGGAGAGATTCGGCCCAAGGTGAATAGGGAGATTTAAATAGGTTTTTGATTAAATAAAATGCCAGAAAATAAAAAGTATTTTTAGAAAATAGTAAATAAAGTCCAAAAAAACAATAAAAATGCACATAAATTTCTTAAATTATTTGGGACTTAATTCAAATATTTTCATCTTAACTCTTGCTTTTTTATGTTTGCAATTAAATTATTTTTAACTTAGGGACAAAAGAAAAACCTCTTTTAAAAACCAACAAAATCCAAGAAAAGGTTTAAAATAATATTTTTGATTTTAAATCCAATTAAGAACCAGAAAACTTAAATAAACCAAATTTGATTTAATTGAAGTTTGTTTAATTCAAATTAAATGACTTTTAATTGAAAATTTAAAGTTAAGCTTTAGCAAATTAATGAAACAAAATGGTTACTTTTAAATTTTTAAAAATTTTCAAAAAGCCCAGAAAATAGGAATGTTACATCTGTGGCCCAAAAAAATACATTTTTTGGGTCAAATTTTGCTATGGTTACAATCCAAACACATCAATTTCACCCGTAAATTGGTATAGCTACGATCCAAACAACATTTTTTTCCACAGGTTTTGGTATTACCTAGATTTTAGCATAACACATCTGTACCAAAATTACGCTCTGTTCAAGTCCCACTTATTCTTCAGCACTATTTTCTTCAACTACTATATACAACGTACGCGCTTGCGCGCGCACAAGTACCTAGTACTCACAAGTCACAAGGCAATTGCAAACGCTATAGCAGCCAAAGCAAGGATGCAAGCATACCATCCACCTTTTGTCCTGGTGTTCTTCTCAAATGACAGTTCCCAGTCCTGCCTGTATCCGTCCCTCATTCCCTGTACAACTGTATAATCTTCAGACCGGCCTGTGACATGATGAACACAACCGTTTATGTGTTTGTTGAGGAACAGAAACAACAGAAAAGGAAATTTGTCCAGTAGGAGTTACCGATGGAGTGAATGCTGAGAAAAACCCACGTGCAAAATCAAAAGCACCATATGATGAGTAATTTGGATCCGCATATACTTCTGCATCGTATAGTGCCAGATTTGTTATACGAAGTAGAATAGTTGTAGTGTTGCCGCAAAAGGTCCATCAGAATCCGCATCATTAGAGATTTTCAGAGTCAAATACCGTTCAGGAAACTGAGGAAAACAGACAATTTACATTTTCAAAAAACAATACGGAAAAAGGATCAAGAAACCAAAATGTTACATCAATATCTCGAGTCTTTTCCAAAAAAGACTTATGACCTGCCCCTGCTTCGTAGGCATTGGCAAATGTAAAATTTGAGCTTAGGTCAGCCACTCACACGGCTATTTCAGGAGCTAAGTACACAGTGGATCCTCAATAATCAATCGGTGCATTGGTTTCCATGCGATATGGATGATTCAGAAGGCTAAATAAATTTGCATAAAAAAGCTCCATGTACTTTCAGGATTTAAGTGGAACATGCTTTTAAGATACTGATATTGAAGATATAAGCATTTTTCGAATAACTTTAATCCAGAAATGTGCTAGATAAATCATGAAAATTACTCTTGCCATTTTCACAGAGCAGGTAATCAAGAACACTATAGCCATACCAATTTCTAGAAGGACAGAAACTAATATATCTATCTCAGTGTTCAAAGCAACAACTGATAGTAAAGCTAACCAAACTACAAGTGCGAGATAGCCATATCCAAATCCAGTTGAAGAAGAAGCAGCAGCAGGAGTCTTGGTGAGATCGTCGTTCGTCATGGCGTAATGGATGAAGAGAAAGCGGCGAGCAGTCGCGCAAACGCTCCCCAAAAACCTTATTCGTCCTCACTTGTGCAAGCCTTCAAGGACGAGGGTTCCGGATGCCTGCTCTCCCGGTGCGGCCGTACACGCGCTTCGTCGGAATGGAGATCACTCAAGACAGCAACAATAGAAGAGTTGTCTTTAGTCTTTCGTAGAGAGAGATTGAGAGGAACCAGTCTCGATCCTTTCTATCAAAGAGGCCAGAGGCTTTTGATTCATCAAGGAAACAATCACCATTGATTCGTAATCAACCAGTGTTAACCGCAGCCATAACTCACTAGTAACTGAACCGTTACTACCAGCCGTTTGTTAATGCCATTTATTGCGAAGTCGATGACGTTTGATTTTCGAATAGATAAAGAAAAGCACGCGTGCGCCACAAGACACGACGGCTTCGGCCTATGAAAGCGGCGGCGGCAGATATTTGCTCCCTCCAATTCCACAAGGGGGCTACCATATTCCACCTTATAAAATGATGTAACTCCTCTTCATCTCTCCATATGGGACTAAACAGTTTTAGCACGTGCACATGGACCTTTGAGATTTCTCAAGAATTAATTAGAATTAAAATTAGGCCTAGCCTGTATTAATTCCAACAACTGATGCATGACAATAGACTAAAATCATTGCTACCACTTTGATCTATATATATTAAAGGTATACACAGTTTATTTAGATATTTTATTCCATGTATATACTTGCATGTTTTCATTGTTAATTTGTTATAGACGTAAAGGTCACAAGAGAGATGATTCAAGAACATTACCTCCTTTGAATTTGGTTTGATCAGAAAATGTCTTTGCCTGGATCAAGAAATAAGCAATATAATTCCATCAATCACCAGCATGCTAGATTATCTACAATTGAAATGGAGTCCATCAAATAACTAATTCAATCATCAATCGTCAGAATTATACGTAAGTGTGTAACTTTTCTTCGAAAGTTCTACTGCATCTCAAGGAATGCCTTAGTTTGCCTTATACAGGACTAAATCAACTTCATAGAAACTACAGGATCACTGGTCACTGTAATCACAATCAAGACATAAAACAAAATGAAAAAAGCAACAACCATTCATACATCAGGAAAAGGGAGGAGAAGCTATTCTTGAGCTCAGTGGCGCAGACCTGCAGTGGAGTTGTTGCCTTGTATGCTCCTTTCTGATTAGGAAGCAATGGGATATATCTCCAAGGAGGGCTAGGCGGTGATCTCGCAGGCGGGCCAGGTGGTGACCTCGCCGGCGGGCACCTTCGTCGGCGTGTACGGCGGACTCGACGGCCCCGAGGCCTCACGCTCTCTCTCCTCTCGCCTCTTCCCGCATATCCACAGCATCAGCCGGAGGGAGCAGGTATTGCGTATACTGTTCATCTTCCGGCAAAAACCTATAATCTGTTTTTTGTAGTTTCAGCTGTTGGATCCAATGGGTTTTGCCGGCGACGACGAGGTTCTTGTCCCGTTCTCGCAGGTTCATCATGTTATTAGCAATGTGGTCGGATCACATTTTCGGAGGTTGCAAGAGGGCAACTCTTCTGAAGATGAAGAAGATATCTTAGCAGAGGTTGTAGTGGAACTCAATACTTCGCAGTGGATGCCTACACCTTCAGATGAAGTTTCAAATTAATCTCGAGGTAATGGATATATTTCTTCCCTTTCATCTAAATCTCGAAGTCACAGGTCTTCTCAGAAGAAGGGTGAGCTGTTTGGAGAAGCCATTGCAGCTAGGTATTCTCCTACAGAGCTTCGAGCAATGGGGCTGTTGCCGGATAAGCAGAGCGAGCAGTGGGCAGCCAATGGTCGGCCTTGGCAGGGACTGCTACCACCTCCTCGTTTGTCGCCGCCGGTGACGGTGGAAGATGTTTTTAAACGAGCTCGCCGTAAAATTTCGCCCTAGGCAGATCGAGCGAAAGTTCAGCCGTCTTTAATGCCGGTTCAAAATTTGAATGGTGCAGTTATTTCCATTCAGAACGACGCGTCAATCTCACCGGATTTGGAGTCAAGTCGAAAGGCGTGCATGCAGGCAGTTCCGCCAGCTTTGGAAGCTATCCCGCGAGCTCCGCAAGACTTTCTGTCCATCCAATCTTCGGTTGACCCTGAGGTCATTGGGTCGGGCCCAGGAAAAATTTGTTTGGCTTTTAGTAATTCGGCTCAAACAAAAAAAAAGGGGTCTGCCTTGGCTTCGGCGGCTACTGGGAAGTAGATGGTGTGTTGTTCGGCCGAACCCTGATCAAGTCTCCGGTGACTGGACGGGATCAGTGAACGGTGATAGGAGAAGTTTCGCAGAGGTTCTTTGCGGCGGCATGGCGTCCGGCAAGTGGTCGCAGAAAGTAGAAGTCGCAAGCTTTAGGTAGGCATATGCCATCAATCGGCCAATGGCGGCATTGCCGCATGGCAAAGACGGTTGGAATCAGTGGTGCTAGAAGTTTTTCTATCCGCAGTGACACTGGAGGCCAGGTTGCTGGGTCTGGTGGTGTGGATGTCTTCGGTAGTAAGCAGATCACGGGAAGCGGAGGTAGTGGACAATTTCTTGTCAACAGTGACAATGGTAGTAAGGATAGCTTTGGCGGGGTCTAAATCCGAGCAATGGTGGAGCTGGACAGTTTTCGATCAATGGTGGAACCGGCGGGCAGGCTGCAGGACTGGGTGACGCGTTCGGCAGGCAAGGAAAATTACCAGTTATTGGTGTTGGCGACAACCATCTTCAACATCAGGCTCGGGTTTTTGGTATTGGCCGAGGGAGGGCCGGAGGTGGCAGTAGAGGCTGGGGTCGTGGCAGGTTTGGAGGGGGTACTAATCTTGAGAACACTGGTTCCACATGTACTATTTCCAACATTATCTGCTTTTGGTGTAAAGGGAAGGGTCATGGAATAGCCAATTGTAAAGCAATCTTAAATTGTAACATTTGTGAGGGTGAGGATCATTTGGCAAATAAGTGTCTGTTGTCGCTGATGCCGAGACCTATTGCTAATTTGTGTGGGTTCGGTGCTGATGGGTTGGGGTTTTACCATATCCCAACATTTGGGTTGAAGAAGTTAAAGAAAGAGAATAATAAGACATGACTTGTTAAGATCATTGGTGAGCAACTGTCAGAAGACCTTTTGATTGCAGAGTTGAGAAGACTAATTCCAACGAATTGGCAGCCACAGGTGGAGATTAAGGGTGACAATGCATTTTTAGTTCATTTTTCAACCAGGCTGGATATGCTTCGTATGGCAGCTATTGGTGATGTGCATGTGAAGGAACTTAAGGTGGTGATACAATTCACAGAATGGACCTTGAAACACATACCTAAATATCAGCTTCAGAAGGTATGGGTTCAGGTTCTCGGAGTGCCCTTTGAAATACGTGACTTTCTGAGCCTTTGTGCTATAGGTTCAATCATCGGCACTGCTTTGAGAGTGGATATGGTAAAGGTTCGTAAGCATGATTTGGTTCGTATGTTGGTAGGAGTACTGGATATAGAGGTCATACCTCCTAGTGTAGAGATTGTGGTTGGTGAGTGTGTTTATGACATTTTTTCAAAGTTGATAAAGATGGGTTGGAAGTTGTTGATGAAGGCATTGATCGGAGAGAGGATCATGAGGGGGAGGATAATTCGGGTAGAGGCAAGGATGTTGAGATGGGAGATAGAGATGCTAAGAGATTGAAGAATAACTCGAATTCTCAATCGAATGGCTCTGATAATCGCGTGGGTCAGTCTTCCTCAGTTACTAAGGGGACTACCTTGGGCCTCTTAACATCAAATACCATCTGGGTTACACCGAGAGGGGACAGAAAGGTGTTTGAGACCGGTACTTGTGGGGATGGTACAATTGTTTCGGGTGCTGGTTCTATCCTGGAAGATACCTTGATGATCCAGGAAGAGATGAATGTTCCTACCGTGCTAGGGGATGGAGTTGATGAACCATCTGTTGATCTAGCAAACACACCATCGGACTGGGACGCAGCAGCGATAGGCAGTCACACCGTCGCGTTAGTTTCTACTGTTGGTATGGCCATCTCACTGACATCACAAAGTGCCGCAGCAATTTCATCCGATGGGGCTGCGTGGGATGAATGCTATAGTGCGACAATTGTTGGGAAAGTCTAGGTGGAGAAGGATGCTGTGGAGGAAGGATCCTTGGGGCTGGTTGTGCCTTCCGTGGTTATTACAGAAGCTGAGGAAACGGTTGATGCTCTGCCTAGTTTTCCAACATAGCAAAGGGAAATAGCAGTGGGGGCACATAATGGCTTGCAAGCGGCTGAGGTTAGACCTGAGGGGCAGCTCACCTTGTAGGCAGCAGTGGTGGGCGATGCTTGCGTGGATGGAGTTGTTGCTTTGGTTGTGATAGTGGGATTGTGTTGTGTGACTAAGCCTGTTGCAGTTGGAATGGTTGATATTGCCAATGTAGAGGGCGTAGCCTCGTCTGCTGTGGTACCAGTTGCAGTTGGACTGGTTGATATTGCCAATGAAGAGGGTGTAGCCTCGCTTGCTGTGGTACCGGATGATACTGCAATGGTGGACGGGTTTGTCGTCTCATCAGCTGTGGCGGTTTTGGGCAGTAATACAGAGACGGTAGTGGAGGAGAGGTCGGCTGGTGCTAATCGAGGGGTGGATGAGGCTGATTTCATGATTGCTAAGACTGCTATTCCGGTGGAGCGTAGGCAAAGTGAACGACTCAAGAAGCAGTAGTCAGGCGATGAGGATTCGGTTCAGAAGGCTACGCGCCGGGCGAAAATTCATAATCTCGAATTGGATCCAAATAAGCCTAGTAATAAATTTTCCATTTTGTCTTTTTCCGATGAGCAAATTATTGAAAAAGTTGCTAGCATTGGAATTTCCTTAGGAGATAATAGTGCAGAGATTGCTAGTTCTACTAAAAGTATTAAGAACCTTGAGCTTGGAAGACTAAAAAAATAAAGGATTTGTAGAAATTGAGGAATTGGTGGATGAGGATCAGGATTGCATTGATATCTCATCCCTTAATCATTTTTGTAGTGATTTAGATGATGATTCTTTAGGGGACAATGACAATAATTTTACATTAGTAACGAATAAAAAGAGACTACCTAGCTCTAGAAAGAAGAAAGGTAACAGTTCTTATAATAGGCCAATCAAATTAAAGTTAAAATAAAAGGGCTCTTTTGGAATAGCAGAGGTCTGGAAGACTTGGCTAAACATCGGTATATCTGTGAGGCGGTTAAGGAGCAACAGTTAGACTTTGAGGCTATTATGGAAACTGGTAAAAAAAGATTTTTCAGTGTCTAGCCTTAATCATCTTTGTGGTGGACGGGACATTTTGTGGCATTTTTCTCCGCCACAAGGCCGGTCAGGTGGTATCCTTTTAGGGGTGGACCCTCGGGTTTATGATATTAGTTCTATTGATGCTGACGATTTTTATGTAAAGTTTCATCTAAAAAATAAAAAGCTGATTTTCAATAGGTTCTTGTGGCTGTTTACGGTGCAGCTCAATCTCAATTTAAGGAGAAGTTTCTCAATGAACTTGTACATATTTGTAGGAAAGAATCACTTCCCATTTTAATTGGGGGCGATTTTATTATCATCAGGCATGTGGGTGAAAAAAATAATGATAATTTTGAAGCTAGATGCCCTTTTTTATTTAATGCTGTAATTAATAATTTGGATTTATGGGAAATTGATTTATCTGGTAGACAGTATACGTAGGACAATTCATTAAATAACCTAACCTTTGAAAAACTAGATAGAGTCTTAATGAGTATAGATTGGTAGCATAAATTTCCATTGGTCACAGTCAATGCTCTTGAACGATCTCTGTTCGATCACACGCCGTTGCTTTTAAATACGGGAGCGGCCTCTCATAGAGGGAATCAGCCTGTATTTAAATTTAAATTAGGTTGGTTGTGTAGGGAATGATTTAGGAAGATGGTAAATGAAGTGTGGAAAAAGGAAAGTAGAGGGTGTACTACCTTACAAATATGGCAATAGAAAATTAGACCTCTTAGACAATATCTTTGCAGTTGGGCTAAAAACTGCAGTGGGACTTATAAAAAGGAAAAGATAGCACTCAACTTGATAATTGATAGCTAGATAAAAAAGCAAAGCTTTTGAGGTTGTCTAATGAAGATCTTAATCTTAAAAGATTTGCTAATGAGAGATTGGCACAACTTTTAAGAGAAGAAGAAATTTAGTGGTACCAGAGGTCCAAAGTGAAATTCCTTTTAGAGGGAGACAGAAATACGTGATTCTATCACTTGATTGCAAATGGCAAGCATAAAAGACAAAGAATTTTTTAGCTCGAACAGGAAGAGGGGATAATTCGGGGTGATGTACAATTAAAAAAGTATATCACCAATTATTACAAAGGTCTTTTTGGGCCATCCAAAATTAATCATTTCTCCATGATTGACGGTTATAGGAATGATATACCTCAAGTCTCGAACTCTGAAAACAATTTACTCACAGCGCCATTCATTGAGAAGGAGGTGAAAGAAGCAATTTTTCAAATGGAGCATAACAAAGCGCCTGGGCCAGATGGCTTCCCTGTTGAGTTTTATCAGGTGTTTTGGGAAGTTATTAAAAATGAAATGATTGCCATGTTTCACGATTTTCATAGTTGCTATATGCATCTTTTTAGCTTGAATTTTGGGATTATTACATTGCTTCCCCAAAAAAAAACGTATGCTAAAGAAATACAGCAATATATACCTATTTGCCTTCAAAATATTAGTTTTAAAATATTTACTAAAGTGGCCACTAATAGAATTACTACTGTAGCGCATAAGGTTGTTAGACCATCCTAGACAACTTTTATGCAAGGGAGGTATATTCTTGATGGAGTTGTTATCCTTCATGAAACTGTTCATAAGCTACATAAAGAAAAGTTAGATGGGATTGTTCTCAAGCTTGATTTTGAAAAAGCTTACGACAAAGTAAAATGGCCATTCCTACTCCAAACTTTGAGGATGGAAGGTTTTTCTTCTAAGTGGTGTTCTTGGGTGGAAAGTTTCGTTAAGGGAGGGGGCGTTGGAATAAAAGTTAATGATGATTTATGTTCTTTTTTCCAAACTCAGAAATGTCTTAGACAAGGCGACCCTATGCTCCCAATTCTTTTTAATTTTGTTGTGTACATACAAGCCATCTTTATTTCAAGAGCTAAAGAAGAAGGTCTTCCATCGGGAGTAGTTCCTCATTTGATTGATGATGGGTTGTCAATATTACAATATGCTGATGACACTATCCTTTTCTTGAATAATGACATAGAGCAAACAAAAAATCTCAAACTTCTGCTGTGTGTCTTTGAACAATTATCTGGTTTAAACAATAATTTTCACAAGAGTGAAATCTTTTGTTTTGGCAAAGCCAAAGAAGTTGAACCACAGTATACTCAATTATTTGGTTGTGAAGTGGGTGTCTCCCCTTTCAGGTACATAGGTATTCCGATTCACTATAAAAAAAATTAAGGAATAGGGATTGGAAAAGGGTTGAAGATAGAGTTGAAAAGAAACTTAGCAATTGGAAAGGAAAAAGTATGTCTGTTGGTGGGCGACTAGTACTTATTAACTCAGTGCTAAGTAGTTTGCCTATATTTATGTTATCTTTTTTTGAGATTCCTAGAGAGGTGCTCAAAAGATTAGATTTTTTTCGATCTAGATTTTACTGGCAAAGTGACAGTTATAAAAGGAAATATAGGCTTGCTAAATGGAGTCTAGTATGTACACCCAAAGAGCAGGGCGGTCTAGGCATTCAGAACTTAGACACAAAAAACAAAAGTTTACTAGGAAAATGGCTTTTTAAGTTACTTAATGAAGAAGGGGTATGGCAAACCTTGCTAACAAGGAAATATTTGGGTGAGAAGAGTCTTTCGCAGGTGTTTAACAGGCTTGGGACTTCCTAATTTTGGTCAGGTCTAATGAAAGTTAAGGACTTTTTTTTTCGCTTTGGTTCATTCCATGTTAAAAATGGAATGCAAACTAGGTTCTGGGAAGATATTTGGTTAGGAGACTCCTCTAAAAAGACAATATTCAATCCTTTATCATGTAGTGAGGAAAAAGGATGATGCAATTGCAAATATTATGAGATCTGCTACTTTAAATATTTCTTTTCGTATACCTATTATAGGACCTAAGTTACAGGCTTGGAATGAGTTAATTTTGAGAATTGCTAATTTACAATTGAGCTCTCAAAAAGACATTTTTAGATGGAATTTGACTAAGTCTGGAATTTTTTCAGTACAGTCTTTATATTCGGCACTTATTGGAAACAATCGAGTTCCAATTAGGCATTTCTTTTGGTTACTTAAAACCCCATTAAAAGTGAAAATATTCCTATGGTATCTTAAAAGAGGGGTAGTATTAACTAAAGATAATCTGTCCAAAAGAAATTGGAGAGGAAGTAAAAAGTTTTGTTTCTGTATTACAGAGGAAACAATTCAGCATCTTTTTATTGATTGTTCCTTTGCACGTCTTGTATGGTGGGTTGTTCAATGTGCGCTTAGCTTATCTCCTCCTGTGTCTATAGCCAACATGTTTGGGAATTGGTTAACCGGTATTCCAAATATTTTAAAAACATAATTCCTTGTGGGAGTCAGTGCCTTATGTTGGTCTATTTAGTCATGTCAGAATGATGCTGTTTTTGACCCAAAAAAAAACTATCAATAATTCATTGCATGTTTTATTATTGAGTGGGCACTGGATGAGGGCATGGGCAGATATGCAGAAACCGACCCAGAAGGAGTCCATGTTAATTGGCAGCGCTAGGTTGAAATTTGTGGCGAAGCAAATCTTCAACAATCATAGGTAGCGGTGTTGTCACAGGATTTGTAATGATTGAATTTAAAATTTAGTCATCTTTTGGTTGTAAGGCTTTGAGCGACCTTCAACTTTTTAGATACTTTAGAACTTGGAACTTTGTAATAAATTAGGCTGTGTGTATCCTTGATGCAGAGGCATAAAGAGTTTTTTCTCTTCTATTATCTAAAAAAAGACATAAAAGAAACAAACCCACGTAGACAACTGCATATCAACTTACCCTGGCTGCCCATGAATCAAACAACACATGTAGTCATGTATATATTAAGCACAATCGCGTATCCCCATGAATGAAACAATATATGCACGAAGGACAATAGCATAATCACGGTTGCTTCAGGAAAAGGTGTTGTACCACACCAGCACGTATTATCCTTATCCTCCAGATTAGCTTTTGTGTTTCACGACCACCAAGTTTTAGATCAAACAACAGAACAAAACAATGTGATGCTTCCACGGTAGAGTACGTACCTGTTCAACAGTACCTGGTCCGATTAAAACAAGAGCAACTCCTGCAGCTCTCCCATTACATCCTGAACATGAGTGGTAAGCCAAAAATTAAGATCAGATGGACGAAAAAGAAGAGCTCATCATAAGTTAAGCAAGTTATTATACACTGGGAAATTCGCGAGCTACAGAAACTAATGAATTGGAACGCAGCGTGTTGAATCTCGTATCAACTAAATTAGAAATGCCCTGCGCAATGTCGAACTACCGCTAGGCAAGGTACAACTACATGTATTACATGGAGAGACGGCAATGACTCAATAGTCAACACACACTGAGCAGCTGTTATCCATGGCATTTGGAATGGGAAGATTTCATCTTTGTTCAATGGGCCTTGGCAAATGGCAAGTAGCAGAATGCATCACTTTGAGCATTTGACCTTATTTCCTACCGTTCCTCTTTCACTGAAAACTACCAGACTGAGGAATCAGCGAACGAATTAACCTGTTTAGCCGCGAGAAGGTCGGCCCTCTTCCGGCACAGCACACACCTGCAAACAACCAGCATCAACCATCGCAGCTACACCAATCACCCAAGCTCAAGAAATAATTCGGACAGAGACGGCGAATCCACCCGAAATAGCGGGCGAACGCAACCACGGCCTTCCTGTCCTTCCACAGATCAACGATGGGCACCACCTTCCGGCTCAGGTCGAACACCTCCACCGCCTGCAGCTGTGGCGAAACTAGAAATTTTCTAATAGATGTGCACACTTGATACTTATAATGTCTCTATTCCTCATGTCTCTACAATCTTCTTTGACATATCATAACAAAATTTTCAAATTTACATTCACAATTAATCTCACATTCACGCAACAATATAACATAAGTATGGACTATGGCTGTATATCAGGCATACCATTCACAATTAAAATCACTAAAAATCTGAGACGGCATTCCATATGGTCTATGAAGACAACCACCATTAGACACTAGTTGGTAGTCCATTACTCCTGTCTCCCGGACTCCAACCAACAATCCAACATACATATTACAAAAATGTAATTCTAGAATCTAGATAGATACGAGACTTTTTCCTACATGAACAACAGAACAAGGCAACAAACATTCAAGAATCAAGCAACCCAGCTACCCAAACAATGAAGCAATCAAGCAAGAGTGACGAGAAAAGGACATGTTGTTCTGCTTCTCCTCCAACTACAAGGCTCCAACTACAAGGCTCCAAGGTCTAAGCCTCCAACTCCAAGTCAAGCAACCCAACGCTCCATCCGCCGACCGCCGGTTGCCTACTCTCATGGCCAGACGTCGCCTCCCGCATCACGCCGCTCGCTCTGCTCCGCCATGGCCGCCTGACGCTTCGCTTCCTGTCGCGTCGGCCGACCGTCTGGCGTCTGCTCCTGACCTCCGCCGATTGTGTAGCGTGCCTGCTGTTGCCGCGGTCACCGCTTCTGCCTCCGTGGTCGCCGCAGCTCACGGTAACGCAGCGTTGGGGAATTTGGGGTCTAAGGAGGAGAGGATTGGAGTGGTGACTGGTCACTGGTGAGGTATTCGACATTTCGGACTTTCGGCTGTGGGGTGGACTTGGACTGGCTGGTGAGTTAGTTACTGGTCTGGGCTTTCATCAGTGATGGACTGGCTAGGCTAAGGCACTGAACTCTCAAGAACTGGTTAGTGATCCCGTCTATTTTTCAAATTTTTGGGGGTGCCGGTGCATACCTGGCACCCCTACTGGTTCCGCCCCTACCCTGCAACGACCTCGCGAGCCCCTCCACCGACGCCGCAGCGGCCTTTGCGGTGCTCCCTGCAAATCTCATTTCAAACGCAGCACATAATGCGCGTGTGGAGGAGGCGCCATATCAAACTCGAAATTAGACGTGGGAGGGGAAGGCCGCCTTACCGATGGCTTCGGGCTTGGAGGTTGCGGCGGCAAGGAGGAGGAGGCGTAGTCGGCTCATGGGTTTCTACTGGTTGATGAGTGAGCCGCGCCAAGCGAGAGGCGACGCCTTGATCGATCATGGTGGCGATGCGTGTCTTGAGACGGCAAGTGGCGCATCTTGTGACCATGGTGGTGAGTTTGGGTGGTAACTAGAGCTGAGTTGGCCAGATGGGCCGTGCCTGCCGGGCCGGCCCAAGGCACGACACTGTTAGCCCCGCTTAGGCATGGCACTGCCTTCACTATTGAAGAATCTAGACTCGCCATTATGAGTTAATGGAGTATTTTGGTGATTAATGATAAATCCATATGTGAGACTAACATTTTTATTGATATACCTACTGTGTAGTCTTATTTGGATAAAAAGGTGAAAATCATGGATGTATGCACTCGACATCATATTCTTATATCTTGGTGTATTCCTCGGATCCAAAATATCGTGTATGCACACATTTAGGGGGGGGGGGGTTCACTCTATGTTTTGTGGTTTCATTAGTATTGATCTATACTGTTTTTATCCACATATATTGGAATCTCTACTTTGAAACATATCCTTCGAGTATATAAAACTCGTGTAATTCATATATACTCATATTGTTTTATATTCAATTATTTAAAATTGTGTTGTGGGACTAATGTGTACGCTAAGATGTTTTCAAGGCTTAGTCCTAGAGTTTGAATGATGATATGAAAAGAAAATGCAAAGATGATAAAAGATCGACATGGCTCAAGACAAAGGAGTCATGCATTGCATTTCGAAAAGCTTCTGGAAGAACTTCAATGGAAATCGGTATGACCACATTTGGTAAGCGGTACTACCGATGTGCGGTAGTACCCGAGTTTATTTGGTAGAACTACCGCGTTGCGGTATGACCGCATATCCTTGGCGAAACTACCGCAAGTCGGGTGAACGTTCAGACCGTCCGAATGTATGGTCCAATCGGGTGAACTGGTCAGGTCGGACTAAGTGGTCCGATCGAACTTGAGAAGCGGTAGTACCGCAGTTCATTTGGCGGAATGACCGCGTCGCGGTATGATCGCAGATGCTAAGAGGAACTACCGCAACCCGGTCTTTACAGACATGGCCTGTTATGGACCTTGAAGGGAAGCGGTCATACCGCCTTTATGATCGGAAGTACCGGAGATCGGAAGTACCGCATGATCAACGGCTGTAGTACTGCACCTTTCTGCAATGGATTATTCAAAATATTTATTGCAGGTATATCTTGGTAATTAATGTTAATCATTGTGAGACTAACATTTTTCATGAGTTGGATGAATAGGTTATGTTCCAGGGTGATGAAGACTTTGGATGACATCATGAGTTGATCGTCATCAAGTCAAGGTTCAAGAAGAGGATGTATCATGTGTTGATGCATATCAAGATCTCGAAGAGGAGATGATGGTGAGTTGATCATCAAGTCAAGAAAAGACCCATCATGTGTTGATAGAGGTCAAGTAAAGGATGCATCATGGGTTGATGCATATCAATACAATGACCCGGACCTGAAGTGAAGATGTGCGTCATCAAGTTTCAAGAGGATGCTCAAGGCAAATGTATGACTAACTAGAGCTAATGATATGTTAGTCTTTTACCCGTCTTGGTGTTTGGTTGGAAGACCGGATTGCTAGTATAGGTTTATCGTACTATTAAGAGGGGTCTTGTCTATTAGCTTGAGTCTCATCATGTGTTGATAGCTCAATCTTGCTTGCTCTAGCTCTCTGTGGCATGATGCTATTATTTGCGAATGTGTTTTACAAATAGTTGAGGCTTATGCATTTAATCCTTGTAGCATGTAACTATACTTTGCAAATGTGTTTTGCAAATGGTTGAAATCTATATACCTACTCCTTGTGACTTGATCTAAGTTTGCAAATATGTTTTGTAAATTATTGGGATTCATGCATTTTCCCTTAGCATGGTCTAAGATTGCTTGTTGCTATTTCTTTGGACTTAGACCATGGTAGTGGCTCTTTGAAGTTGTACCTTTTGATTTGATCAAATGTATTTGAGATCAATCAAATAGGTGGGTTGTGTATCCCTTTGAATAAGCTTTCCATAGAGTCCAAGATCACTCAATTCCGACACCGGATTCAAAAGTAAAGACCTTTTTACCGAGTGTTGTCTGTGCTGAAATTGGACAGCGGTAATACCGCCCAAGAAGAGAGGTACTACCGCAGAATGGTAGTACCGGCCTTTGTACTGTGGTACTACCGCACTCAAAACTTTAACAGCTAGTTTTTTAGTGTTTAATGCACCCGTTCCGACCGTTAAACAGTAAAAACGGTAGTATCGGGGTTTGTACGGTGGTACTACCGTAAATCCTGATTTTTGGGGATTTCTGCTCTCAATGGCTAGTTTTTGTGCGTGGCCTATAAATACCCACCTTGGCAGGTTAGAGGATAATCTTTGGCATCCCATTTCACTCGAGCTTGTGCGAGCTTCTCCTCTCAATTGTGCATGTGTTGCACCTTGTGAACAAGGAGAGATGTCTCTAGTTGCATATGTTGCATCTAGAGGTGGATTTCGTATCCACATGAGCTTGTGCATTCGTTGCATGTGGTGAGAGTCAATTAAGAGGCTTGACTTGATATTCTTGGTGTTTACTGATACCTAGACAGCGTGGAGGCGTCGTGGACCGGTGATTTTCTCAAGAAGCTTGTAAGAAGGCTCGGCATGTTGTGAAGGTTGGAGCTCACCTACCTGGAGCTGGAAAGAGCTACCACTAGTGTAATTGAGGTGTTTGGCTTAATTCGTGGAGCCGGTCCAATTAGTTTGGATTTACCTCAATGTGGATTAGGGGAGACCGACAAGTCTCTGAATACCACGGTAAAACGTTATTGTGTCATTGTGGTTTATTACTATTGTGTTTTACTTTGTGCAATTTACATTCCTATAATTAAATTGCTTATAGTCTTTGTATGTTTGCTATCATTATCAATAGTCTTATATTGTTGGTACACTTAGTCAAGACTAGTTGATTTAGGTTTTAATTGAGCAAAACCGAATTGATTTATAATTTCGCATAAAACTCGGTTTTAGCCAAAAGATTTAAAAAACCGTCTATTCACCCCCTCTAGTCGGGCTCCTCGATCTAACAACTGTTCATGGCCGGACCAGCACGACACGATAGCCTAAGTCGTGCTCGGCCGCCATCCCAAGACGATAGGTTCAAGACGGCAAGACGACAAACAAAGGTCTTGGTCAGGCACTGCACGGCCAGCGTGGCACGTGATGCATAGGTGCCACGAGGAGCTGAGTAGGGAGGAAGCTGGTGAGCCAGGCCAGGAGGAGAGGAGGGCAGGACCGGGGCATGGCCGCGCAAAGGAAGAAGGGGGGGGGAGCTGGAGAGGAAAAGGAGGAGGAAGCCGAGAGAGGAAGAGGAGGGCGGGGAGGGAACGGTGCCGGCGAGGAGGCGAGGCAGGCAGGCGTGCACCCCGCGTGAATTGTGGAGGGCCAGAGGCAGATGAGGCGGCGGCCAGGATCTGTTGAGGGTCGGAGGCAAAGGCCAAAGCAGCGGCGTCATGCTGTGTGCCTTACGAGTCTTGGTGTGTGTGCAGATGGGCAAGGGTGCAAGGCATGCGGGCGGGGGAAAAGAGGAGGCAGGGGCATGGGCCAGGCGGGCTCGTGGGCCATGCCTAGCACGGCACGGCCCGACTAGATTCCGTTGGGCGTTTTTGCCCTTTTTAAAACATTTTTGATCGTTTGGGTCTTTAAAAAAAAGCAAAAAAATAAAAATCCCAAAAAATTTCCTATACATAGCCACCATACCCCCCCCTCATTCAGCACCACTCCATTCCTCATTCTCTCTTTGAAATTTTGTTGTGAAAATTCAAATTCGTGTTGAGCTAACTTCGCAAAATTCAAAAAAATTGTGCCAAAATTTGGGAAATTCAATTTTCGGCAGCAAGTCAGCAAAAAAGGTACAATTCTATTTTTTGCATACTTTTATTGTTAGTGCTTGTTATGCTAAGATGAAAGTAATAATAGTGTTAGTTTCGATTTTGCAGTTTTGGTTATGAACAGTTACGATAGCTTTGCTATTGGTAATTACAGACTTTCACCGGAGGAAATTGCGTCCATAGAGGCGGCTATGGCTGTCTCAAGCCAACCGGAGGGGCAATTAACTGATGTAGCACACACGGGTGATAATATTGCAGACTATATTATCAAAGTCGTGGAAGACTTTGGTCTTACAAACAAAATATTCTCAATTACTTTAGACAATGCCGCTTCGAACTCTAGGGCTATGGATATTCTTACTCCAGTGTTGAGCACATACATCGATTCCTTCTTGCTACATCAACGATGCGCTTGTCATATTATTAACCTTATAGTCAAATGTGGTTTGAAGAGGTTGATTTCGTATATTAAAGCTTTTCGCGATGCGATTTCTTTCTTGAATTCTAATGTAAGAATAGCACAATATAAGAACTTCTGCAGGTGATGGATGTACGTCCAAGAAAGTTCAGTTTGAACATGCCGGTAAGGTGGAACTCTACTTACCTGATGCTTAAGAGTCTTTTACCATACAAGAGCACCTTTTCTGTTTTTATTCAAACACACTGTCAGAACACTGACGGTAGTATACTATTGATTGAGCAACATTGGTTTGTTGCTGAGAAGATATTACAGTTTTTAGAATTTTTTATGAGGCCACTGTTGCTTTGTTCACTGTGTACTATCCAACATCTCCTATCATTGTGCATAGTATTTTACAGATTGCTACTCAATTAAAAATGTATGAAAATGACTTAGTTTTATGCGATGCTATTGTGGCCATGAAAACTAAATACCTTAAATATTGGAGAGAAATCACTTACCTATATGCATTTGCATCTCTTTTAGATCCTAGAGGTAAAATTAATGTATTTGGTAGTGTACTTGATATTCTTAGTGATGCTATAGGGCTAGACTATACTAACTATTTTGCAGAAATTCGTTCTCGGTTATATGATGTTTACCAAAGATATGAAAATAATTTCTCAGAGTCCACTCGTAACGACCACCAGTAGCCCTCGTCTCAAGTAGTAAGACAAATATGTGGGGCAAGATCTTCGATGGCTCTTCCTCTAGGTCTAGGTCTTCTTCTTCTACACCGTCGCCTGCTCAGCCAAAGACCCACAAAGGAGTGAGGAACTATCCACCTATCTGGACAGCGATACAGTGGATTTCAACTAAGAAGGCTTTGGAATTTTGCAATGGTGGCAAGCCCATAAGTTAACATATCCCATGCTATCCATACTTACACGTGATGTGTTAACTGTTCCTATTTCGACGGTTTTATCCGAGTCCGCTTTCAGTTTTTCTAGAAGAATATTGGAGGAGAGAAGAAGATGTCTCACAAGTAAGATGGTGGAGATACTTCTAACTGTGAAGGACTGGGAACAAGCTGATTCACGAACACAACACTATGTGAAAAATCCACAGTTGTCGGAGGTGTTCGAAAATCTGTACTTAGACAATAACACGTAGAACAAGGATGTATGTAGAGATATAGGATGTACTCCTTTTCCTTTGCCAAAGTTTTCTTATTTTGAGTTTTTACTTGATGAAGGTTTTAACAAGACAGTCAGTTGAACATTAATAAAGCTTTTTACTACATTTTCAATATGATTGTCTCATTTTTTTTTTCAATTTCTATATCTATTTCTGAATTCTACACAAAAAAAATTTCTGATTTTTTGATATTTTTTAAGATTTTTTTCAGATCTAACAGGCTAAATGAGCTGACCTTGGTCCGTTGGGCCAAACGTTGCCAGCATGGCACGAACAACCAACGGACCATGTCTAGATCATCTCCTCAATATAAGGATCGATACAGTACAACTTATCTAATAGCTGAACCAGGATGAACCGTGCCTAATAGACCAGGCCGCCATTTGGCCAGCTCTAGTGTAACTACGTGGGGTCTCGATGACCAGTGTGCGGTTATGCGGCTGCCGCCGCGAGGAGAGTGTGCGGCTCGTGTTCTTCTGCTGCATATGGTGTGGCCCGTACGCCAGCGACTATGGGAAAAAAGAGTCTAGAACTCGCCACGCACGCATCAAATGGCGCCTCGTCGCGGGCCGCGGAGGCACTCGCTTGGACTTGGGCCTGCGTTCGCCGAAGCTGAAGCCGAAGGCCGCAGGGCAGCAGAGTAGGACGAGCCACGAGTTGATGGCATGAGGGGCTTCCGCTTTGGGCTGGCACGCGCGGCGGCGCGGTCGCGGGCGGAGCTCCAGGCCGCGCGCCGCCGGCCGTCGGATCTCGCCCGTCGCCTGTCCCACTCCGCCGCGGCGCCGGCGAGGCCTTCCTTCGGCATCGCCTTCGACATCGACGGGGTCATCCTGCGCGGCCGCAGCCCTATCGGGGGCTCGCCGCAGGCCATCCGCCGCCTCTACTCTGACGATGGTAATCCCGTGCTTGTTAGGCTCTCCTGCATTTCGTTGAATTAGCTTGTAGGCATTACACGGGGAGTGTTTCGTCGTACTTGTACCGGCGGAGTGGCGATGAATGTTAGTTCACATGCTCGCTGCACTCGTGTCTTTGGAGCATTTCGTCGAACGGGTCGTAGGCATTGGACTTGTTTTGGGCATGATGTTAATGCGGCATTAGACTCGTACGCTGCATCGCTGTGTTTGTATTTGAAACAAGTGATGTACTCGTAAGGGGAATTCCTTGCTGTTAATGTTGCTAGTTAGGCCTCAAGCATCTCATGGTTAAAGCTTATGGAGCATCATTATTTGCCCCTTTTTGCAGGTACCCTGAAGATTCCGTTTCTGTTCTTAACCAACGGTGAGTAATTTACTGTGTCCTATAGGACATCCTGTTTTGCTGCTACGCCCGATATCAACATCCACACAGATTAATGGGTCCTGTGTGGGAAATCGGGGCTAGCATTCAGCTTATGCACTGTCATCATTTTTTGTTTCTGTTGTGAAAACTATGCTCGGTTTTTAATAATAGAAATCAGAAGGGGTTATCCTTCTGGCTCAAAAAGAAAAAACACACACACAGAGTGATGGGTTTCTTCCACTATTTAGATCAATATGAGGATTGTTTTGCTAACATGAACATGATCTTGGCTTAACTATTGTTTACCACTTAATTTCTGTACTGCGAGCAAATGTGTTGCATTTAATGCATTACATTGTTCGATATGTATTGTACAATGGGGTTAGCTCAGATGATGACCTTATTGATAATTAGAACACCAAAGTACTATTGCATTTGCCAGACTTGTGCAGTTTGGTTATACTTGATAACTTGAATAGTGTTGAAAGATCTGAATAGTTAAGAGGCAATCTTGGTGTAGAAAGAATGGTTTAGGATAATTTTCATCTCAACACTCTATTGAGCTGTTAGGTTTTTTTGTACCTATCACATGGTCACCATAATTAAGGGTTTGTACAATAAGGCACTGTGGTGCTTGCCACTATCAATTATGTTAGTATTTTTTTCATCGAGATTATTAATACTTGTCAATTTATTGGCAGGAGGTGGTGTTCCAGAGCACAACAGAGCTCTGGAGCTAAGCGAGCTTTTAGGAGTTAACATCTCTCCAGCACAGGTACCTCTTCTATCCTCATGAGTCATTGCTTATGTACAGTCACGTGTGGCAGTGGAACTTCAAACTAAGAACTAAACCATTAAAGATCATGAAACAAATAGATACCATCCCTTTTCTTTATATGTTAAACCTGCAACTATGTTAAATTTCTGTCTGTGAAATTTGGTGATGGTGCAGGTTGTGCATGGCCATTCTCCTTACAGAGAGCTGTTGAATCGGTATACAATTAAAGTACATACGCAGTATTTATTTTTTGTCCTGTAGATAATCGTTGTGATTTTCTGTCAATAATTTCTAATTTCTTCGTGGACATGTCAGCGCCTGAATGAACCACACCTTTTTCCTGTTACTGCAGTTTTGAAGATGATCTTATTGTCGCTGTTGGAAAAGGAGAGCCTGCAGTGGTAATGGCTGACTATGGATTTAGGTAATCCTTGATGTTGCTATTACGACCGTAGGTCAAATATATGGTGTGTATATCTCATGAGTCCTCAGTTTTGTGCAGAAAAGTTCTATCTATAGATGAATATTCATCATACTTTAGAGACATTGACCCCCTAGCTACTTTCAAGAAATGGAAAGTGGGGCAAGCAGACAGTAAAAACTTTATGTCTGAGAAAGTGCACCCATCGTATGATGTTTATGTGGAGAGAGTTAAAGGAGTGTTTGTTGTTAGCGACCCTGTTGACTGGGGAAGAGATCTACAGGTAGTCTTGTCCTAGTTTCATTGCTGTAAAATCTTCTTGGGCCATATTTGTTTCAATTTTCCTAGAAAATGTTAAATGCATGAGTTATAGAGAACCTCTTCTATATGTTAAGGATATTTGTGGTATTCCACTCTAGTCTAGGGTTTACTCTTGCGTGTGTCCTTGTACTATATATTGCCCATTGGGCTATTGCAATACAACTGATCATTCACACTTGCACTCTCCCTCTCTATCTAACACTATAAACATGTCTGCACAAACATATCTAGCTTAAGATTTTTTAGTTGAAGCGATTGGCATACATTAACAATTCGAGGCTTTTTATTTATGTATGAAAGGTACTTTGTGACATCTTGTCAACGGGTGGACTTCCTGGAAATGGAAAAGGAGATCAACCTCCTTTGTATTTTGCATCTGATGATCTTGAATACCAGGTAAGATATGATCTATCAAGAATGGGGCAATGCTATGAACTCCTTGCAGGCAGCAGTTCCTCTTATTAACATCCATCTTTAATGCATGCATATATAAGATTAGCGTTAGCAAATATAGTAACTTGTTTTGACCTCCTATGGCAGGCTGCGTTTCCTTCTGAGCGGCTTGGGATGGGTGCCTTCAGGATAGCACTGGAAAGCATCTTCAATCAGTAAGCCATTACATATTTTGTACTTCTAAGCATAGATATGTTGAATGCTTATTTATCTTCTGTTAACTAACTTAAACCTGCAGAGTTAATGATCATCCACTGAAGTATACATCTTATGGGAAGCCTAATCCATTTGTGTTCAAGAATGCAGCGAGCATACTGGAAAAACTTGTTATGAGTATGTATCCAAATTCACAGTCAACAAAGGAAGTAAAAGACCACCAGTTCTCTACTATCTACATGATTGGTGATAATCCTAAAGTTGATATCAATGGAGCTTTGAAGGTTAGCCTCTGATACCTCCGATTCTTATTTGGAAAAAAAAGCATCACTGCATGGAGCAGTTGATGGTGTGAGGAATTTGTGCGGTTTTCAACATGGCCTTCAAAGCTGTTATTAGAACATATATGTTTCAAGAATTGAACAGTTAGCATGTAATCCTACAAAAGAATGTACGACCTGATACACCTGAAGACAGCATTACCTTGCTTCCTGGCAAGAGATTCTAACATTGTGCAAATTACACTTTGCAGGCTGGCCCCCCTTGGTCATCCATTCTTACAAGGACTGGTGTTTTTAGGGGAAAGGATAATGATCCACAGTTTCCTGCTGATCTGGTATGTCTTATTTCTGATTTTTTTGTTAAACCTTATGAATGTTAACTTGTTAAATCATCTGATAACACATGTTTATCAAGAGAATGCACGTATAACATGATAGTTAGTTTAAGCAATTCAGTCTTAGATCTAAATAACCATAAACAATTTGCTCGTCTTACTCTGGACCTTGATGTCTTTTTACAGTTCTATACTTCTATTACCTACTTTGGCATTCTCCATTGACCATAGTAGACCAGCTTACACAACTAGGGAGTCACTTCGGAGTTTTGATCTCCATGGGGCGGGATATCAAATACTACCTCCGTTCTCAAATAGACGTCGTTTTAGAATACGTGCAGTCAACATAACTTTGACCATTAATTCCTAGAAAAATATTTGGATTTGTCACAGGAAAACTATATGGGTAGATTTGTCATCGAAGGTACTTTGACATCATTTTTAAAAAATAATTGTTGGTAACATATAGTTAGAAAAAGTAGTGGTCAAAGGCGTGTATTAGAGACCGTGTCGATGTCCAAAATGACAAGTAAAAAAGAACGGATGTAGTAATAACAACTGACAAAATGTGTGTCTTTGTTTGAGTGATGCACCAATGCTTGATTAATATCTATGCTAGTCCTATTACATCACATTGTTTTTTAGACGAACCACAATGTTACCAACAAAATACATTGTATTCATGTTCAAAAGCAACTCTTGTTAATTTAATATGGATTGTGTGCTTTTATGGGCATTACAATTGTGGGTCATGAGTTGTAGTCCTTGCCACATACTGGTGGTGGTAGGCTGCCGGCTGAACTGGAATTTATTGACCAAAGACTTCTCCGGAACATCTTTGGGGGGTTTGTTTGCTGTTTTAGCTGTTTTAATTACACTTGTTTATGCCTTGCAGGTTGTTGATACCGTTGAGGATGCCATCAACTGTATTTTGGAAAAGGAATGTATACGGTGACATTATTGTGAGGGCGCCTGAGTATAGACTCTACATTGTTATTTGACATTCTTGACAACATGTGTTGCCATTGTTTTGTCTAGCAGATTTGGAACAACTATTGGCTGGAATTCCACCTCTGATCATTCTACTAAATAAATATGCTCTAGAGACATAAGAACATATGCTGATGCACTACATTTTTTTGGCTGGGAGATACAGTAGATATGCTAATTTTATCTGTATAAACTTCAGAGCAGCAGAGTTGAAACCGAATTACAGTCTGTACCAGACGTTCTTGTTTCCCTGCAGAGTATTTGCTTATCTCGTACTCGATGTTACTTGTTGTCAATAGCGATCTTATATGTACCCTATACCCTTCCATTATCATAATCATCAATTCACTATATTGAGGCCTTGTTTGGCGTGAAAGAAGGTTCCACAAATTTGAGAGAAAAGGAAACATCCACTCACATAATTGGATGTTCCATTTACTACGAAATTGCTTGGACAATTCTTAGTTTGAAATGGGCCTTGTGGACTCAAATTGTTGCTTTTGATCTTAACATCTTCAAACTTACAGCATCAGAGTAGCTTCAGCTGTTGCATGCACTTGACTGAATCATCTTTTTGAAACAAGGACTGAAGATTATCTCAGCTGTTACATCCTCACATCCTGTCGATGTTTTTTTTTCATACTCACACCCAATTCTTATGCCCTGCTTCATTATTTTGATTTCCCCACAGTGGTCTAACTGGGAAATAATTTTTATGAGATTTGTCCTCACGTGGGGATAGAGCCGTGATAATCCAATCGCTCCATGGGTCTCAATGGGAAATAATTTTTATGAGATTTGTCCTCACGTGGGGATAGAGCCGTGATAATCCAGTCGCTCCATGGGTCTCAATGGGACGGCTTCGTGGGACGGCTACGAACCGATCCTCAGGTGAGGTATATCCCGATAGAAGGTTTTTCTGTCTACCTGTGTAAGCTCTACACAGCTGAGGATCTATTTGGTATGCTGTTGTTTTTATGAAAAGTAGCTTTTGACCGAGCTGAAGGGTTGGGCAGTTGAACTGCAAACGTTTGGTATTTGGTTGAAAAATGCCTAAAATGTTCTTGAGGCAAATGACAACAATTAACGGCAATTGATGACAATTAATTACAATTAATTGCAATTAACCGTAATTAACGACAATTAACAACAATAAACCACGTCGGCGAGGGAGGATTAGGGAAGTCGAGGCGACGGCGGCTGTGCAGGAGGAAGAGGGAAGCTAGGGCAGGGCCAAGGAAGGTGGTGGGCAGTCGGAGGGTGAGGGAGGTGGTCGAGGGTGGAAGAGGAGGGAGCCGGTCGGAGGAGGCGCAGTGCAGTGCAAGGCTAGGGTTCAATTGGGCTGGCGGAGGTCGGTGGGGATTTAGGATTATATACATGATAAAAGGGGGGGTAAATTTCTCCAACTCTAGTGGTAAACTTGAAACTCTATCTCGCTGAAACTGTGAAAAGTTGTCCTAAAACGGCTTTTAGCTTTCCACGTTAAAAATGACTTCAGTTTTTTTAAAAGGGGCCGAAGAAAGCCGTATGTTTAGAGCGGCTTCCGGCTTTTCCTTCCCGGAGCTAAACGAGTTGAGTTCACTTCACTAGTCTCTCAGTCACTGAACACACGGCCCCACATAATCCAAAGGTCCACGTAGACCAAGTCCACCAGAACTCCCCTCATCTTCCCCACAGATAAGCTCTCCCACTCCACTCTTTCTTCCTCGCCGTCTCTCCCCGCGCCCAGTCCAACCCAACCCGTCCGCCGCGCCCCCCACCCCCACCCCAAAATGGAGACCTCCTTCCTCCCCACCATCCTCCCAACCGCGAAACCCCTCCCCGCATTCCGAGTCCTAGCCCCGTCCTCGCGCCGCCCACTCCCGCGCCGGCCCACAATCCGCGCGGCCATCACCCGCGGCCGCAAGGAGGACACGGTCGCCGCCGTCCGTGAGCAGCTGGAGGGGTGCTACCTCCTGGCCGGCATCCGCTACGAGGGCCTCACGGTGAAGCAGCTGCAGGGCATCCGCGACGCGCTGCCGGAGACGTGCCGGCTGCTGGTGGCGAAGAACACGCTGGTGGGCAAGGCCATCGAGGGCACCCCCTGGGAGGTGCTCAAGCCGTGCATGAAGGGCATGAACGCCTGGCTCTTCGTCCACACCGAGGAGGTCCCCGCCTCGCTCAAGCCCTACCGCGCCTTCCAGAAGGAGGAGCGCGTCGAGGAGACCAACGACTTCGTCGGGGCGGTGTTCGAGGGCAAGTTCTACGGGCCCGGCGACTTCAAGGTGCTCGAGACCATGCCCAGCCGCGCCGAGGTTTACGCCAAGCTGCTCGGCGCGCTGCAGGGCCCTGCCACCTCCGTCGTCACCACGCTGCAGGCGCCGGCGAGGGACGTCGTCGCCGTGCTCTCGGCGTACGTGCGCAAGCTCGAGCAGGAGGCCGGCGACGCCTAGTGGCTGTTGCGAAATGGTTGTGGCTCCGTTTCTCTCATCGCACTCTTTGTTTGTAGAATTCCTTGTACTCTTACTGGCTCCCATTTGAATTGAATCACAAGTTTTCCCTTCAACAATGTGGCCTAAGTTACTGAAGAGTGAAGACTGCTGAGTATATGGGTACTTGGGTAGTGTATCTTGCCTGGGGCGTCCTGGTTTAGGAATTAGGATGAGGTTGGAAACTTGAGGGAAGGTTTGGGAATTGGGCCATGACCATGACTAGTATGTTGAATGATTAATTTGGTTTATATAGAGAGCAAGTCTAACAGGGGGAGGGTGCATGCAAAACAATCGGAATGGCTATCAGTTCTTGTGTTTAGTGTATTCATAGGTTTAGATCTAAGTTCTTTTTTCACGTGGTACGCTGAGATGTCATTGAAATCATCAACTTAACTGTCCTCTTTTAGATTAAGAGTGAAATGTATCTGAAGGTAGACAAAATGTGGGTAGCTATACAGTCCTGCCGCATTTTGCTTTGTACACCATGAAGATGACCTTCGTGCTCCACTGATAAAACATCTGAAGCATTCAGCTTTAGTAACAGTAGATCACTGAATCAGAGTTGGAAATTCTTCTGAAGTAGCTCCCGTAACTTCCTGTTAGTCACCAACTCACTATACACCCAATTTGTATCATTACTATCTGAACATGTAGTTGGTCGAGATTCGAGAATAACATGGCAAAATTTATGAACACAAAATTGTTCATTTGTTTAATACTGATTACTTACCTGGTAGTCATGGTATTGTCCTATGTTTTTGTATTGTGTGGCAGTTGCAAAAGTGGTTACTAGTTTGTTTAGTACTGATTAGTTACCTGGTAGTCATGGTATTGTCCAATGTTTTTGTATTGAGTGGCAGTTACAAAAGCGGTTAGTAGGTCTGGGGTACCATTCCCTCAATGGATAGGGATGCCGGGAGGTTCTTGAGAATACAGGAGGAAGCTTACTTGGTGACAGCAAGTCGCAAACAAGACTGATTATGAATATGAAATATTTTGCTTTGGTATGGGAAACCATTCGTTTGGTGCAGCTTCTGATAGATCATGGTCTTCCACAATACTTTAGTGACTAGTCTATCAGTCTGTTTGTTAACGTAGGTGACTGTTTGTAGCAATCTGTTGTGATTGGCCACTTAGGATCTACTGTAAGCTACTTCATGTTTGTTCTGGAAATGGAACATATGAGCTACGCCAGTCAGTTGCGAGATGAAGTACCATCTAGATAATTGGTTTATTCAATATCTGTTTCTTTTGTATAGAACTCAGCAACTGTTTCACACTGTACATTAGTTGTAACTTGCATGCTGAGACATAATGTGAAATTATAGTTGTTCCATGATGTGTTCTTGTAGTCAGTCTTGACGTACAGCATACGAGCTCTGATTATTGTATAAATGCTGTGTATGAATGATCTGCTGCAGCCTCATAGCATGTGGCAGAAATGCAGAATCAACATTTTGTAACTAGAGGTGATTTCCATGGCTTAAAGGTGCAATTGCTTGACTTTTAGTACCCTGAGAGTTGTATTCGAGACAACACTGCATTTCAGTGAAGTAGATGTGAGAAATCTTTATTTTTCTTGTTCAAAAGTATTACCTTACATGTCACTCATTCATTTTTTCTGTAGTCTTTCCAAACAGATAAAGCTGCCTGCAGGTTTTTCCTTTATGGACGAATTGTTGTTGCGTTCATACTTTTGCATTTGCAAATGCATTTCAGTCCTTACTTTACCAGGTCTGAAATTATCTGTGAAGAATGTCACTTTTATAGGTAGCACTGTTGCAAACTTTTTTTTCCCATGAATAGCGTTTCTTGTGACGAAATTGAAATTTTAACACCTTGTCCGCACGGTGGCTGGGAGGACTCGCTATCGATGCGACACGTGGCGAAGTCCGGCATGTAACCGGCTGTATTTGGCTCGTCCGGCCCGTGGGCGGTCGGATTTGCACCACATCGCCAAGTCTGGCCCGTGGGCGGCTGGATTTGAGCCACGTCGCCAAGTCTGGCTCGTGGAAGGCTGGATTTGCGCCATGTCGTCTAGTCCGGCCCGTGGGTGGCTGGACTTTTGCCACGTCGCCTAGTTCGGCTTGTGGGCGGTCGGACTTTCTCCACGTCGCTTCGTTCGGCTCGTGGGCAGCCGAACTTTTCTCCACGCTACGGGCTGGACGCGTCGCTCAGCCCGACAACCTAGCACGCCCATCCCCTCGTCTCCTCTAATCCGACAACTCCATTCCGGGATTCTCGCGACCAACGCAGCCTAACCTTCTTTCGCGCGGCTATAGATTTTAGACTCGCACTCGCTCATCCCAATCGCGTTCTCGCACTCGTCGCTGAGGACATATAGAACATAATTAAATATTTTTGGGGAATATAGTTCGGAGTAGTTGTTAGGATTATATCACTTTTCAACGGTTCCCCTGAAGGGCAGATAATTTTTTATCCACTGCAGTTGTCGTTATTACCGTAGTCATAGTTAATTAGTCTTACTTAGTTAGTCGCACTTAATGTAGCTTTTATTCTTAATTAAATAGTTGTTAATAATTAAGCCGTAGTTTTTTTATTGTTAATAGTTTAGTCGTAGCTAATACATCGGTAGTTTATTGGTGCATCATAATTAGTGGCAATTAATTAGTCGTCATTAAGTAGGCTTTATTATTTGAGTATGAACTAGTCAGTGATTAACTATTAGTGGAAATTAAGTAGTCATATTTGGTTTAGTCATAATTAATCAATCGTAATTAGTTTAGTGGTAATTAGTTCAACATAATTAATTTAGTGGAAATTAATTAGTCATAGTTAATTTAGTGATAATCAGTTCGTCATAATTAATTTAGGGGAAATTAATCAGTCGTAATTAGTTTAGTGTTAATCAGTTCGGCACAATTCATGTAGTGGTAATTAATTAGTTATAATGAATCTAGTGGAAATTAATTAGTCGTAATTAATTTAGTGATAATTAATCAGTCGTAGTTAATTTAGTGGCAATTAGTTAGACATAAGTAATTTAGCCCAAAATAAAAGGTTGTACTTAATTAATCGTAATTAATTTAGTTGTAATTAATCAGTTGTAATTAATAAATTGTGTATGTTTGAGTCGTGGTTTATTAGTGGTAATTGCACTAATAATGCATAACTCGTAAGTATTTTTGGGGCAAGTATTCAATTGGTTGCTAATTAATTTGTGGTAAGTACATACCATGTTTGCTATCTCATCGAGTTGTCGTGGATTTAGGTAATTTCGAACATGAAAATTTTGGTAGTGTTTTATGGCGACAGTCTCGTACGGGTCGGACCCGATGGGTTGGACCTATTGAGATGCCAGTATAAGGTGGTCCGGGCGGAGGTGCTCAATGCGATGAATATTCACGAGCTTCGGAGCTGCATCCAAAGGGAGTTTAGTGTCGACGATCTAGTGTCGATCTTACGAATGATTGTTTGGGGGGGGGGAGGGGGGCTTCATATGAAATAGACTCACACAGAAAGAGACACGAGAATTTATATAGGTTCATACCTTCTCCTGGAAAAATAATAACCCTACTCCCGTGTTCTTGTATTAAGTATGCTTGTTACAATCGGAAAGAAATCACTCAAAGTGACTCAATGATCCCTTACGGCTAACCCCGATCGCCTCGTCCCCCTATCCATTGACTTCAGTCCTTATATAACGTGTGAAGGGGTGACAGTTACTCCATACCAAGAGGCACCTCAATACTTGATGAAATGCATAAGTTGATGTAGTTATTGTCGGAGGAAACAGTACCCCACGTCGCCTGGTGGTTACATCAAGGACAGAGGCATAATACGTACAATTATTCCAGAGAATAACTACGTACACTAACTGCTCTGTATTGAACACAACGTACAAGAGTCCCTAATCGATTGAGACCACATGTCTGTAGGCTTTATCAATTATAAGGTGGTCGTAGCCGACCTGGTCGCAGAAAGCCTTATGACCACAAGGTGGTCGTAAAAAGGCTTACAAACACTCATTTAAGCTTCTCCCTTATGAACAATAAGGGGTATACTTATAAGTAGTATGAAGATACTACTATCTACAATGGTAATTATAGATGAACAATTAATTGAGGATTATTATATCCTCGACAGACACAGAGCCAATGACGAAGAAACTTGGCATCGAGGGGATCACCTGCACGAAGGGCGTATGGGAGCTGGTCAAGGTGAATGGAAGCGTAGCATAGGGCCAGTACATGCAGATTGCCTCCTAGCCCGAGGCGGCGATATACGGGAAGCCGATGGTGTACGTGAATTTCATACGTAGGGCGTCGGGAAACCTTAATGATGCCGGGGCCTCAGCAAGGGGCAACCGCAGGCGGAGCTTGAAGACGGTAGCATGGAATATGCTGTCTTGGAGGGAAGACTCGTGCATAATTTTGTGCAAAATGAGGGGCATAATTGTGGTGGTCGGCCCGCATTGACTGCCACGAGTATCTACCGGACGAGCCTCTCGGGTTGGAGTCCGACGAGGACGCTGACCCAGACTCGGATGTTAGCGACGAGGATGCACACTAGGCCGGTGGTCCAACCGGGGGAATTGTGTCATCGGAGGTGCTTTACGTGACATCGAGACTTGATGATATCGTAGTGTGTTCGCTAACAGGGTTTGATGCTGACACCCTCTCCGTTGGGCAGCATTTCCCTAACAAGGCGGCTGCGCAACAAGCTATAGCACGATACGTCTTGCCCGTGTATATGGCGCAAAGGACGACTGATCCCCAGCTGCATTGAGGCATCGCCCTAGCCTCCATGTCAGCCAAATACTCTACGATGCAGACGAAGCTGGGGTACACCCAATCATCCTATGTCGTGGGAAACATCACTGAGCCAAAGAGATAGAGAAGGTAAGCGACGAGGTGCGCCCGAACAACCTCGGCAGGTGCATCCTCCGGGCACTGACTGAAATGCCTCAGCCAAGTCCGAGTGACGCCATAGGCACTGTCCTGCACAGGTATGCTGAACCAATTCCCCAGCTTAGCCTTCCAATCCATCGATGGATTGCCTGGAACAAGTGGCTCGCCCTGGATCGGGAGACCAATCGGGAATGAAACGTCCTACGAGGTGACCGTCATCTCACCCTACCGAAAGTGGAATGTGTGCATCTCGGTCCTCCACCTGTCGACAAGTGCCAACAACAGGCTGCCGTCTAGGGTAAAGTGGCGTCCAACGGAGACCAGCCTCGCGAAGGGCAACAAGCCCGTGTCCCGGAGGATGGGGATGTAGCGAACGTCCAGCTCCCAGCAATCCCTCCTGGCCCGAAGCGCTAGGGGTGGAGGGCCATCCGCGTCCCCATCAATCCACGACTTCCACCTGTGATTCTCGTCATAGAAGGGTTTCAAAAGATCCGGTAGAGGCATAGCTTGCAAGACATGGAAGAGACAGACTATTAGCGAAAAAATAATGATGACGATTGATTACTAGAAATTATAAATTACACATTAATACGGAGAACAATTTAATGGGCACTTGATGAGGATTAAATTCCTAAATATTATTTAAAAGCCACATAGTTTATGTGGTCATAAACCTCATACATAACGACCCCTATGGTCGTTAGAATCCCAGAAATCACCTGATGGGTAACCTGGTCGGAGAGGTCCTGTACCCATTGCACGACCAGATGACTGCTCGTAGAAGCTCTGAACTGGCACTTGGAGCTGGTTCCAAGTATATCTCTCCCGTGTGATGAATGGAACATATGTCTTAATTACTCCAAACCACATGATGTTTCCAGCCCTAAGTCACTGACAACATGCACTATCTGGTTTTGTCTCCTATTGACATCAACCGCTGATCGGTTAGCATTTCATTAACTGCCACCGTTCCTTTGATCAGACACATCACTTCCAAAGGGCGTCTCTTCCGGGAGTAGCTGCCACCACTTCGTTAGTTATTTAAAGGAGAATACCAACGACAGGAAGGAGAGAGAGGACCGTCAGGATCTGAATCATCGAGATCAATCCAAAGACAACCAGGAGAAAACAACCGCAAGGCAATTAGATTCAAGTGTAACTAGGGCTAGTCTAGCACTTATTCAAGGCACCCCCTATAAAGATCCAATTCATTGTATTAAAGAGCAATCACATTCTCATCCAAGAACTCTTAGCCATTTTCTTCTATTTTATTTTGTAAGATCGACGACTCGATCGTAGACAACACTAAAAAACTAGAACCATATTAAGTACGACTAAAATAGTTATAGCTAAAATAATTAAGACTAATTAATTACCATAAATGAACGTGTGTTACATAATGACATCTGCATTACTCACGACTGAATTAATTACGATGACCTAAATAGCACTAAAATAATTAAGCCAAATTTATTACCACATATTAAAAACAAAAAAAATATTATGGCTAACTAAGACCACTAAATTAATTACCACTAATTAATAACAGCAAATTAATCACGTCTTGTAAAATACGACTAAAGTATTTACGACTAATTAATGACTGATAATTTATTAAGACTTAATTCTGACTAACTATTTCAGGCTAATTAATTGAGTAAAACAATGTACTTACGACTAATTAATTGGTAACTAATTAACTACGCCTAAAAATTACAACTAATAAATTAAGTAAGACTAATTTCGGTACGACTAATTTACTAACCACAAAATTTAAAAATAAATAACGTACGAGGATAAACTTACCTGATGCATATCATTGACAATTTCACTCCAAGAATACCAAATGAAGCAAATGAGAATGAAAAACATGCATTCACAAGATCCATAAATCATTTTGGGCAAATAGGTAAAATAGTTTTCCCAATATTAATACTTTACCTCTTTTTAAGTAAGCCCAAAATATTTAATAAGTTTTTCACAAAGAACTAACCCCCCCCCCTTACACACAGGTTCCTCTTAAAAATTCTTTCTTCTCCTTTGACACATAAAGGATTCTCTTCCATCTTGTCATATTCTCCTTTGTCATTTCTTTGAGATATATCCATTCAAAACTCAAGATGACTACAAACTTTCTCATTTGACCATAATTTACAACCAAATTCTCCCTCATTGACATTAAACACCAAAAATGTCTATATGTGGATCACACTTAAAGGATAAACTTTAAGCATCACTTGTAGATACCACACGTTGACAAGTCTTGAAATTTGCAAAGTGCTTGAAACTTCTCTCATAAAGATCTTCAAAGAAAGCATCCAAAGAGAAGGGAGAAAGAGAGAATCCACTCGTACACGAAGAGTACTTGAGCTTAGTCAAGAGAGGTAAGATCGGCAAATTATGAGGTTAGATACAACTTTGAAGGAATAAGTTGATATCACTTGTAAGAATACCACTTGTAAAGACAAGAATGAATCTCATGCTGAGGTCAAGATGATCAAGAGAAGCTACCACTTTTAGAAAGAATACCGTTTATATGATAAAAACATCACAATGTGATCAAAATGGCATATGAAGTCAAGGAAGTATTTGAGGGTAGCTAGCAAAGATAACAAGGATCAACTTGATTAAAGGAAACAGCCAAAGTATGTTTAAAATTGAATGGAATGAAATGGCTGTCTTGTCAGAGAAATCGATAGTACCGACGTGCAAATAGCGGTAGTATCGAAATGCGGAAGTACCGCCTTTCAATAGCCGGTAGTACCACAAAGCGGTAATACCTTTGTTAATTCGCCGGTGGTTCCGATTTTTCTGGAACTTCAAGGATAGATCTTGGAATTGAGAAATATGCAAATGATCCTTAGTTTTGCACTCAAATAAATGTCATTCAGGATCATTATGTATTGAAGAGACTAAAGAGTATCTAAGAACATAGTTTTTATGAATTAAGCTTTTGTTTTCACAAATGAAACATATTTTGATGAAACTTCTTCAAATGAGAAGAACAAGCATATGAAGGAATTTAAAACATCCAATTTCATGTATGAGTCATGAATACCATTGTGGACCTATTTATGTGAATAAATTTGGCTCAAATGGAAAAACTCAGTTAAGTGCTAGAGAGTGACCACTTAGGTCAAACTAGTATTTTGGACGAGTTTCAAAATCAAATAACTTTTGCTAGGTTGGCCTTTTGGAAATCTTGTGAATACCAAAAAAGTTTAGAATTGCTTACTCTATGATTTTCCTTTTGAGATGATTTTCAAATTCCTTTTAGAATAGATTTTACACAAAAAAATCTAATTTATGTCAAAAACAAGATGCTATGATCTAGAATTTTGGCTAGAAACTCATTTTCACTTAAAATAGGTTTTTTTTTGAACCAAAACCTTTAGAAAACCTTTAAATAGAATTTGTATATATTTTGCAACTAGTTTTTCAAAGGATTACTAATAGTTATGAAATTTTTGACTTTTGGCTAAAAGGCTCAATTTTGAAAAACATTACTAGCACTTAATTTATTTGGGCACACTTAGAGATGTGATATACATGTATATGAATTAGCACTCCCCCTTAATGTGCCACTACCATCTTACTCAAGATTTTAATAAACAAGATTTAGCACAAGAGCAAGAACACCCCTTTTAAAATATTTTCATGAAATGCAACCTACACAAGGTAAAGGGCTAGATACTTCAATGTAAGTACTTGTTACCGAAATAGCATTGGTTTATGATATGAAGTGATCATTCTCAACCTTAGCTCCAATTTTGATATATGATGGAATCCACCGTTATATGAATAGGCCAAGCCTCCAATGCCTCTCCAAGTACCTATTTATCATTTAAGCACTTTGTGGTACCCAAACTCGGTTGGGTCCTTAAATGTTAGTTACAAGAGATTTGGACACTCAAATGGCCTTAGCAATAGTCTTAGGTGAACTAACACATTTAGCAATCACCCTACCATCTCTAGTCTTCCTAAGCAAATAATGATCATTATAGATAATAGGCTTTGGAGTGATACCTTTGGGACAATCCTTACTAAAATATCCCTTATCCCGGCAATTGTAGCAAGTTTGACATTTTCTTCCATCTTTTGTCTTCTTGTCTTGCTTATTGCCGGCTTGCCTCATTTTTGATAACTTTGTCTTGTCATCCATCTTGTTTGGGCGCACCGAGGCAAGGTGACCATTCTTATTGCAACCAAGACACTTGACATTCTTCGTGTGTCTTGCATTGTGCCTTGTCTTGCTATTCTCCTTCTTCTTGGAGATGAAGCCGATACCACTCTTGTCTTGCAAGCTTCTTTGCATGCTCAATATATCATCGAGAGTGATCTTCCCTTTGTAGCACTTCTCCAAGTCATTGCTCAACTTGGTGACTTGGTCCTTAAGCTCTTTGTTTTCCTCTATAAGGTTAGTCTCAACAAGCATAGAGGAAGTAGAAGCATTTTCATTAGAACTACAAGGCATATATAGCAAATCATCACAAGAGGTGGATATGCTAACCTTAGATGAGATGCAAGAGCTAGGAGCTATACATGGCATATCATCTAATAAACTACATGTAATGCCTATATCCACCTTGGACTTATTGAGCTCATTTAGGAGGAGAATCTCATGTTCATCTTTTAGAACATCATAATTATTTTGAAGTAAGACATACTCTTTCTTCAAAACTTTGAATTTTGACACCTCCTTTACTAAATACTCATTAAGTTCCTCAAGCATATCCATCAACTTATCATACGAGGGTTCATCATTATTTACCTCTTTATTACCTTTTTCCATAAAGCAATGAGGTGATGTGGATGGAGTTGAGGAATCAACATCCATTCTTGTATGCAATCATCATTGATTGAGGTGGACCTTTCATAATTATCTTGAAGATGGGTCCACATCTCATGAACGTTCTTGAGATTGCATATGGCATCGAACACCTGTAAACTCAAAGCACTAAATAAAACGTTAGTTACTTGAGCGTCGAGATGTGAGCATTTCTCTTCCTCAATAGTTTGAGCAAGAAGATCCTTTGGAGGAGAAAAGCCCACATCTACAATTCGCCATATTTTTGGGCTTATGGCCTTAAAATAACATGACATACAGATTTTTCAACTATCATAATTTGTGCCATCAAATAGAGGTGTCTCACCGAGGTGCACTATATCACTAGTCGCCATCCTTTACTCTCTAGGCGGTGAAGCCTAATAAAATGAGAGACCAAGCTCTGATACCACTTGTAAGATCGAGGAGGCCGACTAGAGGGGGGTTGAATAAACGGTTTTAAAAACTCTTTGGCTAAAACCGAGTTTTATGCGGAATTGTAAATCAATTCGGTTTTACACAATTAAAGCCTAAATTAACTAGTTTTTACTAAGTGCACCAACAATATCAGTCTATTGATAATGATAGTAAACATACAAAGACATAAAATCAATTTAATTCTAGGAATGTAAATTACACAAAGTAAATCACTAGAGAGCAAACCACAATGGCACAATGATGTTTTACTGTGGTGTTCGAAGACTTACCGGTCTCCCCTAATCTACGTTGAGGTAAGCCCAAACTAATTAGACCAGCTCCACGAATTAAGCCAAATACATCAATTCCACTAGTGGTAGCTCTTTCCCGCTCCAGGTAGGTGAGCTCTAACCTTCACAACACGCCGGGTCTTCTCATAAGCTTCTTGAGAAGATCACCGAATCACAACGCCTCCACACCGTCTAGGTGTCGGCAAACACCAAGAGTAATAAGCCAAGCCCCTTGTTTGACTCTCACCACGTGCAACGAATGCACAAACTCAAGTAGATACGAAATCCACGTCTAGATGCAACACATGCAACTAGAGATCTCTCTCCTTACTCACAAGGTGCAACACATGCACAATTGAGAGGAGAAGTTCACAATAGCTCAAGAGAGTGAAATGGGATGCCAAGAGTTGTCTCTCAACTGGCCAATGTGGGTATTTATAGCCCACACACAAAAACTAGCTGTTGGGAGCAGAAATCAGCAAATTCAGCCGAAATACGGTAGTATCGTAGTACAATGGGTGGTAGTACCGTTTTTGACTCAATGGTCGAAAAAGGGTGCATTAAAGGCTCAAAAACTAGTCGATAAAACTTTTGGTGTGGTACTACCGTAGTTCAATGGGCGGTACTACCATGCGGCACTACCGCTGAGACCGATCATACCGCTCACCAGGGCGGTACTACCGTTTCGCAAAAGACCCAAAAGGGTGCTCTCTAGAAAATACGTACCGCTCACATTTTCAGAATTTACTGCGGTGCGGTAGTACCGTTTGAACAACGGCGGTACTACCGTTCCAAGGGTTTGCAAATAAAACCGAAATGGAGTCTCTCTGGATTTTACATACCGCCAACTAAAAAACGGAACGACCGGGGTGCGGTCGTACCACACCATGAGTCGGTCGTACCGCTTGAGCGACCAGTTGGCTATGCACGTTCGGACCAATGACGTGGACGGCTCAGATTCATTGGGCCGTTCGGACCGCACGTTTAAACCACACGATCTTGAACTTTCGGACGGTCCGAACGTCCCACGGTATTACCGCCAAGGTAGTTAGGATCGCGATCCAAGTCTTAAAGTCTTACGACTCATTTAACCCACGACATACTGTCGATCCAAGTCTTCTCGCCGATCCGATCCTACTCAAGGTCGGTAGGATCGCGATCCTACTCTTAGAGTCTTACGGTTCTATTTAACCCACGACGACTGTCGATCCAAATCTCTTGTCGATCCTACTCGTAGAGACTTAGGGCAATTTTTTTAGAGGCCGTGCTTTGCGATATTTTGTTTTAGAGCAAAATTTGTTGATATTAATTTCTCGAGAATGAAACTATAAATAAACAAGGAGCATGCAAAATATTGTATCGATGTGGTAATGCTAGTACAAATATCTATATTATGGCATGAGTAATCTTGAGCTTGATAATGATAAGCTCTTTTTATTCCTGGAGTATGTCTAGCTACTTTTAAGGAACATGCAAGTGGTAAACCATATAACAATCATACAAACTTATAGTATAGATGTTAAATATGTGTATTTTTACAAATCCGTAGAATCGCCGATTCTACGATTCGATACTATGATTCGATCCTACCGGAGGCAAATCGATCCGACTCGGGATCTCGACTCTGACTACCTTGATTACCGCCAAAGCAAATACGGTCATACCGCATAGCGGTAGTTCCGCCTTGAATACTCTGGTACTACTGATTGTGCTAACAATTGCACAGATTGCTTTCCATTTCAAATTCAAATGTATGCATGATCCTAAATTGGTCCAAATGACACAAGAACATGCTATCAAGCTACTAGTCATGATCCCTCTATTGTTATTGCATTTTCATTACCATGTCGTCATCCATAAACTGGGACTAAGCTTTTAAACATCTTAGCACACACATCAGTCCCACAACACAGTTACAAATAATTGAATATAAAGCAATATGAGTATATATGAACTACACAAGTTTTATATACTCAAAGGATATGTTTCAAAGTAGAGATCCCCAATATATGTGGATAAAGAAATATAGATCAATACTAATGAAACCACAAAATATAGAGTGAACTCCCCCTAGATGTGTGCATACATAAATGTGTAAAGAGAACATATGCACATATTCAAGTTAGACTTTTTAGTGGAGTTCAACCTATATTTTGGATCTGAGGAATGCAACAATATATAAAATATGATATCGAATGCATACATCTTTGATTTTTACCTTTTCATCCAAATAAGACTATACAATAGGTATATCAGTAGTAGTGTTAGTCTCATAAATAGATTGGTCATTAATCACCAAAATACTCTATTAACACATAATGGCGGGTCTAGATTCTTCAGTCGTCCACGGTCCGGACGAGCCAAATCCGACTGATCACATGTCGGACTTCGCCACGTGTTGCGTCAATAGGGAGTCGAGCCGGCCCCTGTGCGGCAAGGTGTCAAAATTACAATTTCGTTGCAAGAGACGCTATTTTCGTAAAAAAACGTTTCGCCCACGGGCCGGACGAGCCAAATTCAGCCGGTCATGGGCCGAACTTCGCCACTTGTCGCGTCGTTAGGGAGTCCGGCTGGCTACTGTGCGGACAAGGTGTAAAAATTGTAATTTCGTCGCAAGAGACACTATTTGTGTAAAAAAAAACATTTGTAACAGTGCTATTTGCGCCAAAAATTCAAACCTCTTACCTCTTCCATCCTAACTTTGATGCTGAGTTATCATCGCTTGAAGTAGTAGTGGGGAAGCACTCTTCGAAACTGGAGCATGACATTCCAAGACACCGCTTCGACTTCGTGGCAAGAAACCGCTTTTTCCGTGATAACGCCAAAGATGACGCCAAGAGGCTCGAGCGACACGAGCGACTTCAAAAAAAACACACTACTCGTCGGTGCTTCATTAGAAAAAGGCGACTCTTGCTACTAAACATGTCTCCTTGGCGGTAAGCTCGGACTCAGATATGTGAAATAGGTTTGACCGGCCTTTAGCTACGGCCAGATCTGTGCACCTTCAGTTTTACATTATGTTACGAAATTATAGATACGAGACACGGATTTTACATGAAAAATCCGTACGAAAAAAATCAAGAGAACATGAACGATACAATAGTATTGTACAAGGAAAGTTACATATAGAGATATTTACACTCTTGTCATATCTTATAGGGGTACAAAAGAGACTGCTCTACATTGGACAGAAAAAGAACTGAGTCTAGCTTAGTTGGTGGAAAGGTATGGATGTACACCTCTACCATCCAGGTTCAAGTCCTCTTCGATGCGAATTTAGGTGTATATTTTCTTCTTAATTAAAAAAATACCTAATTCCTCCTATGTATTGTCGGTTTTTTTTACGTTGGACGGAAATAAAATCAAAACTAATTCAGATCACAAACTCAACACATTAATTTCCGAGTCTTTACATGTCAATGTCATTGCACAGCGGCCAAGTTTGTGTAATCTGTACAATTTGATTTTCGAAACTTCACATGGCAGGCCAGATGGATTTACGGCTTTAAGGGTGCGTTTAGTGCGTATAATCTCATATTTTCTTGTAATCTAATATTCTCATTAATCTAGTTACTGGTAAACACATTACCAGTAATCTAAGATTTCAATGTTTGGTTGATCGGAAGGAAACTACATATTAGACTTTATCGTAGTTTAAATATTTCATAAACCACCAAGTTCGCCAAGTTAAATTACATGATATGAAATTTGAAACCATGAAGGTTAACATATGTAAATTTTGAATTTACAACTTAAAATCTCACAATTTAAAATTCCAACATTTCAAATTCATTTTTTTATTTAAAAGATCAAACTTCGGATGTTGAAATTTTAAATTTTGAGTTCTAGAGTTTAAATTCTAAGATTTAAATTCTCGGAATTTGAATATCCGAAATCCAGAATTCGAAATTTTTTAAAAATGATTTTGGGAATCCAACCTTGGAATTTTGAATTTTCAAATTAAATTGTCTCAATTTAAGATTCCAAAATTTAGGGATCAAATTTTGATATTTTGGTTTCGAAATTCATATTTTGAAGAAGTTCAAAATTCGACTTTGATGAATAAAAAACATATGATAAAAAAGCGCAATAACAAAGACTCCTTTCCCTTGGTAATATAAGATAGAAACCCTTTTCTACTGGAAACATATTTCTGGAATTAATAGTAATCTGTTTCTCAAGGCAATCTTAGATTCATAGTTTAGATTACTGGATGTTTTACTAAACAAGTTAATCTCATATGATTACTAAAGGACTCATGATAATCCGCTAACCAAACGCACCTGACCCTCATTGCTTTACCCGATCGTTGATTTCTCCCTGAAATCTGAACAAGTGGAGCTTACTGATGCTAGAACATACCATGTGTCTCACAGGATGAACGCTAATTAAATTCTGCAGAAGTCCAACAGTAGTCGTTTCACACTTGTATTACAAGGAAACGACGAAACTGTAGCTCCTACTGGAAGTCGGAACACCGGCAGGCTCGTGCATATCATCCGACCAAGCCAGCAGACGGTATGGATCACACGGGGACCTTCCCTTCGAGCGTGGCCGGGTGGCCGCCGAAGGCCGAGCCCCCCACCACCCCGCGGCCCCGCCCCGTGCCACGCCACGTGGACAACGTGATAAGAACGAGCGAGAGTTAGGTCGAATCCCAGCGCTCAGCGTGCTCGTAGGCGAGGAATGCTCGTGGGGCCTCGTTGGCTCTACAAGACTCCAAGGGTGAGACGTGCCTGTCCCACCCACTTTGCCCATGTCTTGAGCACCCGATCGGTCGGTCCATCAGCGGAAAAGGCATATTCTGATATTGCGTAGTAGCCGTCGGATCTTAAAAGAAAGAATTAGATCGTGTTTGTAACTGTAGCAAAAATAATGTAGCAATTGATGTGAGCCGTTCTTTCCGTATCGAACAATTCAGATTTACCAAATGTTAGGCACTGTGCTCCTCTGTCATTACCAATGCAATGACAGAGGATGCCAATTCCCACTGGCGCGCCTCTGCCAGGATGCCAATCCCCACCAGCGCGTACTCGCGCCTGGCACCCTTCCTGCGTGCAGCACGAGGTGCACCATATATTGGTTTCATCCCTCACCCCGTCGAATTAGAATGTCAATGTGTCTACTTACAGGACTTTGATGTCGAACGTGTTGAGCCACCAGATGTAGGTGTTGAAGATGAGGTAGTCGACGCCCTTCCAGTTCCCGGCCTGCTGACCCAAGCACCTGATCCGCCCCTGATACATGCTGAAATATTTCACGGTTTGGTGCAGAGCAACCAAGCCGATGCGGTGGCTTCCGGAAAGGAAAAAAGGACGGTTTCTTTAGAAAAAGAAAATACTGGGTAAGTGATGTTTCTCACCCCACACATAGCTAGACTCCAGGCCCAGCATTTACGGCACGGTGGCCTCAAGGAGGCTACCGAAGTATCAAGTGTTGAGTGGAGGTTGAAGAGGGATTGTTTTGTGGTCATGGTATTGTGGGTTTTGTTCAATTGGGTCTGATCTGGCTGACCGACTGACCAATTAGAAGGCATTGCATATAGTTCACAGTCGCACCATATTTTTCTCACAGACTCACAGCCTCCTCTGCTGCTCACTCACGCTTACTCAATCATCTCCTCCTCTAACCCTAACCAAGCAATGAGCGGCGACAAGCAAGGTAAGACGCGAAGCGCGATGGCAAGGAGCCAGGCGAGCCGGCAAGGTAACCAGGAGTCTTTGATCTATGATCTAATACTTACGACTTCATCTTGGGTCCACGGCCCCTGCACGGAATCCCAGCTTAACTGCCCGCCCTCGCGCGCTCACCGCTCATCGGACAACCTGCGCGCCAGAGTACCACGCCACGTTATGCACCGTCCGATCGATATGGCGTACCCACCTTCGGAGTCGGAGAAGCGACAGCGAAGGGCCCTTTCCCGAGGTTCCCCTCCTTTTGTCACAAGAAGACAATAACACATTCCTCCCGCGGCAACGAGCAAACCTGGTCCTCAGGATCCCCGCGGCCACGTAAAGCGCCGGGGAAAAGGCGCGCCGAATCAAAAACCAAGCGCGAGAGGGCACAGCACGGCGGCACGGCGAATATGGGAGACACCCACCCACCCCGCCGCTGTGCGCTCGTCTCGTCTCGGGCGCGGACTCCCCAAGTCCGCGCCCCGTGCAAGCCGCGTCCAATACCGGGCAGTACGTGCGTGCGTGCGTGCCCGGGGGAAAAAAGGCTCGGTCCGTGGCCACACACCCGGAAAGCTGAAAGGGAGGAGATGCGAGGTGCAAAGTTGGGCGAACGCAAAAGCACGCCGTCTCGGCCACACCCAGCCGGGGGATAAGGGAAAGCTGGAGGATGCTGCCCGCAGAATCGCTATGACGGCAGGAACCCGTGCCGACGACCTTGCCCTGCCGAACCCGATCGACAGCTCACCGGCCAGGCTCTTTTTAGTGTAGGAGCGTGCATTTTAGTTTGCTGATAAATTTTCAAGCAACCGTGAGATCTGATTACTACAAGATTGGCAGGTGCTTCAACGCTTTAAGAAAAGTGGAGAAAAAAAACAGGCAGTGATTCCATTTGCAGCCATCCATTCATTGCACTACTAAGCGTATTGCTTTAAGATGTATGGGTTAGAATTGGCCCATGAATTCCAAAGCATGGCATGATTTAGTCCTAAGTTGCTTGGTCAAGTGGGAGGAGAACAATGTAAAAGATAGAGCTATTGCCACCACATAAAACATGTGACACATATCATGTAATGATATGAGAAATACTTTGGCTAAACACACGAGTGCGTATTCGCGTGACTCGCGGCCATGCAGTGCCGTAGCGCTGTTCCTGACACATAAAATCAAGCTTTTATTTTGCTGAATCATGCTATCGTCTCTCTTAATTCTGTTTGAATGCGCGTTCAAATGTGTGGATTAATTCGGTTTAATTAAGTTAACGGCGTCAGTTCTTAGAGAGTAATTCGCACATCCTTAAAAGGACATGGAGACATCTAGGTTCGGTACGGAGAATTTCTTCATTCCTCTCCCACATCTTTCTCCTCCTCTGGTGAGCTATGCTAGAGCGTCAAGTTGTTGAACTTTGACAGCATTTCTTCTTGGCGTGCACTAGGAAGAAAGGAGAGCGGGATCTTTGGACCATTGCCGCAGAGAACACCTGCACGAGACGGCAATATGATTTCTAGGCAGCTCATATACGCAACCGCCCACTTAGCTACTCCAACTATGCTCTGCACTGCATCGAGCCTGTGTTGCTTCCTGTTCTTCATCAAGATCAATAATAAGTTGTTTCATGTGACTGGTCGACTATATTATATTCTTTTCTTGAGTATATTTCAAAGTACAATGTGTTGCCCAATGTAGTATTGATTTATGCAATCTAGTTATTTGTGATATTTGTCTTATAATAAAATATGAAATTAAAATATTACGCATATCTCCAACGGTACGCACTTCAGTTTCTTGGAGAGCGGTTAGGTAGTTATGCATGTAGCAATAGCTGTTTGGCACACGATGGCTTCAAATCCCGGATGTGCCAGTGGTGTGCATCGGGTTGTTTAGCTGCTTTAATTAGCATGGTGGCTTCTATTTCAAACCTAGCTAAAGCTAGATATTTTTGGATGACAATTTGGGTGTGGTTAGTCGTTTTTGCCCAACGCGTGCACCGTCACGAAATGACAGGGCCAGCAGGCAGATAAGATAAGCTTGTGGATCGAGACGCCTATTTCGTTTCCATTAGGGATGTAAATACTAATGACATTGACGACTTAGTTCAACTTTTGCAAGAAAATGCACACCGAACGGGCCAAAAGGTGGTGGTGCCATGATGGGGTTCTCCGAATATATATCTCGATCTCCATTGGATCTTTAACTCATGCTTTCTAACTCAAAAGTACGACGAGGAAAACCGATAGTTTGGACGAAACTAGAATGAAAATGATCAGAGTTCATCATTTTACTATATATATAACAATATATATATAATTTTTAAATAATATTGTACTAAATAGTAACTTATGCGGCAAACATTAGCAAAATACATCATCCGGCCTCAATGACCTATAAAAAGATAACAAAATGACTTAAAATTCTGAAGTAAAAATAGTATAATGGTACAATAAAAATAAGTACATTACATTATATTTTAGTATTTACGTTCTTTCAGATTCATGAGCGATAAACCATAACATTAGTAGCACTATCTGGCGCTTTCTTTTTTAGAAACTTTTCCATAAATTTACCTGCCATTTGCCGATTATTCGAAAACTTTTCTATAAAATATTGGAATCATAATATGTTTAATAGTTGAAGAACAATATATTATAAACATACGTCCAGAGGAGTAGGAGCATACTTGGTATTATAGTAAAAAAAAACTCTTTAAGTCAAATCCAAAGCATGGTCCAATATGAGCATGATGGATATCACTTGCAATTTTGCCTCCGATTTGCAATGAACTAGGACGGTATTCCAGAAACCTAAATTCAAACCCTAAGTATTAACCCTACATTTCGACAAAAATCAACCAACAATCATCACATTAAAATCACAACTCACAAATTTAGCCTCTTTGCTTGAAAGAAATCGATAGAACTAAATATATGGGACACATCCCATGCCGATTCCGCGATTCGTGACTTAGTCCTTCTAATGGGCGACTCGACGAGGGACGCCGCGGCCAGTGTTGGTGGCGGCCAAGGCCTCCCTCTAGAATCTGCACCTGCGGCTGCAGCCACCGTCCACTGACCAGGCAAGGCGAGGAAAATTGTGAACCGCCGGGGCCGAGAGGGAGAAGAATAGACGCGAACTCCACAACCACGCAACACACTCACGCAAGACGTGACTGGGAAGGACGCGTGTGGCTACTAGTGCTAGGCTGCTTGCTTCGATGCGTGTAGACATACGGGTGCTATTGGGTTGTGCTGACTGCTCGTGTCAACTGGGCCGCACTACTGCGTCACCATTCATCCTCGCCCAGCCGCGGCCAGTGGGAGCAGAGCAACGAGACTGCAAGAGGCCGGAGGTTAGGCTAAATCAGGGTGCACAACTTTTAGGCCAAGGGTGCACGCATAGTATATATGGGTTAATCTCCGCTAATTTTTTTTGGATCCAGTGTCCTATGACACCGGGTGGGCCCATTGGGCTCCGCCCCTGCCGATAGTAACTCATTTTTTTTCTAAGATTTTTTCCGAAGAAAAATGATCTAAATCAAACTTTTTTGTTATAGTTAAGCTATCTCTAATTCTAGATAGTGTCAGTGTGTTTTTCAAAAGAAAAACCGAATAGATCAATCTAAAAGATGCCTATTGTTAAATCGGCTTGGTGTAATCAACCACTACTCAGACCTTATGTGATTTAGGTGTTGTTTAATTCTTCTAAGAGCGTTGATGCACTTTTTTGCATCCTTTATTTTGTTAAGAATCGATGTTGCATTGAAAAATTAATCTGTTCCAAGCCATCTTCATTTTTCAAGATTGAACCATATTTCTTTGTTGGAGGGACGGCCCACAATCCTCAATGGACCGATCGACGAAGAACTAAAGAAGTTAGCCCTTTTGAGAAATGTGAAGGAGAAAGGATGCCACCTTGACACCTCGGCCAATCAGCCCACTACCTCGACCTCCGCACGAGGGGGTCCCAGCCCGAAGGTGTCTCCGAGCAGAGGATGAAGAGGGGGGTCGAAGCCCCATGATGGACCAAGAAGGGTAACGCGGTGGACACTGCCCAGAGGAGTCCATCATCCACCAAAGCTGCCAACAAAGGAGGTTCGGCCAGTCCATCCCCGTCCACCTCCTCACATACATGGGCTGATGAGGCACCAGCACCCCTTGCACTCGCCTCTCTCACCGCCACAACGCACTCCATACCAAATACTACAAGAAGTATAAGTTAGAAACGCACAGCAAGGACTGAAGGGGTCAGCGGAACCACGGTGCAACAAACTTACCTATAGTGTCGTGACCTAGCGTTGGAGGAACCGGCCCTAGGTCTGAGGGTTTAGCACCATCCCCCGGGAAATAGGATTCCGAGGGGGTGCTATCACCCAATTCCTCCTCCGAGCAAATATCGGCAACTTTGAAGTCGCCCACGTTCAGTTGCTCCCCGAAGGGAGTCGTTCTCTTCAAGGCGAACGTACCACCAGGCGAGGGAGGAGTCGCTAAGGGCGCCACCCACTTTGTAGGGGGGCGTTCGATCCTTCTGTCGTGCGGTCGCACCTCGCACAACGAAGCCCAGAACCGGCAAGCCAAGAGTAGTCATCCGTAAAGACATGACCAGAATTGCCTTCAGTGACTCATCGCCTACGGGGATGCGAGTGCTTCCTCTTTCTTCGCTCATCGTCGGGTTCCTTGCACTCGGACAGCCTCACATCATGTTCGGAGCACGCACAGTTTAAGCGAGGGACGCGTACGATGTTCCCTCTCTTACCATGCTCCTCTGTGGTATAGGGGCCCAGGAACTCCGTTACGCGAGCAGCTTAGTCTATCGATAGAATTGCACCACCAGAAGGACAAGTTAGAAAAGCCCAGACAACCCGCTACCACAAATGACAAACGCCTCACCTTCCACCCCTTCGTCTTGATCGGGCAAAGGCCATCGACAGGCTCGTCGAGCTCCAAGTCCCAGTCCGTCGACAGGGGCTAGAAGCACATCATGCAGAACTCCTCCACTAAGTCCCACATGCTCAGGCGCATTGTCAGCCCTTGTAACAATAACAAATGTGCCTCCTCCCCCCAGTCAGCTTGACTTCGGGCGAATGGATAACGTCAGTGATGCCGCCCGATGAGTGAAGCCCCTCCTAAGCGAGAGTGGCGTAGTAGAACCACTTCTTCACCCCAGACGGTCTTTCACCGGTTCTTCAAAGTGAGCATCGGCATGTAATGCTACCAGGAGGGCTTCACTTGGAAGTTCACACTCCTGAAGTTCACCACAATGTTGGTGCCTTTCTTCTTCAGATGGCGGCAAGCATCGTGCAGATATGCGAACAACTGCCCACCTCGAAGATGCTCAAGCGGGAGATGGAGTTCGGTGTCAGTTAGGTGAGCTTCGCATGGTATATCCCCAGCACCTCCGCCACAAGAGGCGCTAAGGGAATGTGAAGTCCCGCATCGAAGAACACGGAGAAGACCACAACCTCGTCTTCGAGCGGAGTCGGCGTCACCTCCGGGCCAGGAGATCGGATGCCCTCCAGGTTGGAAGACACTTCTTGACGATGAGGGTCACAAGAAATCAATCAGCGGCCTTCGACCGCCCGAGTTCACAGGTGTAAGACACATTGTCGACGATCGAGTTGCCGATCTTACGAAATAAATAGAGGAAAATGGCAAAGAGTTCTTGGAAGAGAATGGTACTACTCTTTATTGCTATGAATTGGATCCTTTACATGGGGTGCCCTCGACAAGGCAGTGGACTAATCCTAATTGCACTGAGCGTAAGGCTTGCTATGCTATTGAATTAGGCTTAAAACATGAATCTAATGCTGATTGTTGTGCTTCAATCTGATAGAATGTGATTGTTCCTCTGTGCTCCATCTTTAAATAACCATCGAAGAGGTGATAGTTACTCCTAGAGAAGACGTCTGTTGGAAGTGACGCGTCTGGCTGGAGGGTCGGTTACAGTTAGTAAAACAGTAACTGATCGTCGGTTGATGTCTGTGAGACACTCAACCGTATGGTGATTGTTGTCAGTGTCTTAGGACAATGAAACAACGCGTGGTATGGACCAAATATGATATGTGTTTTATTCATCACACGATGAGGAATATACTTAGAATTAGATTAGATGTCAGTTCATTGCTTTCTCGAGCAATCATCTGGTCGGGGACTGGGCACAGGACCTCATCCGACCAGGGTTCCCATTATATAACCTCTGGAATCCTTACGACCATAGAGGTCGTTATCCTTAGGGGTTACGACCACGAAAGCATATGGTCTTTTATTATCTATTAAAGTAATGCATATATATTTTAATTCTCGTTAGCTAGCCCATGAACTTTAAATGAATTGATCGTGTGAACACTCTCTCCCGATGAAGTCGTATCGGGGAAACCCTCATTCAATGCTGTGATATACAAGATGGTCTATATTCACTTTAAAGTTGGAAAATTGCCTTGGGAATTGAAGAATTTTTCTATCCATTGGAGAAAAGGTTGTGTCCGTTGGACTTTTGAGTAACTCCTGATTGCAGTTATGGAGCTGTGGCTATAAAATCCCCATTCCGATTGGATTTAGAGTTTTTACGCTCCCAGATTTCCTTCAACCCCTCTCCATATTCTTGTGAAGAATCTCTTCTAGTGCTTCTTTGTTTTTCTCACCCAAAATCTTTTCCGACCACTATTCTTAAACCCAAGCAAAGCGGACTCAATCCCCAAATGGTTAGTTTCAGATCCGAGTGGGAAGAAGCTCAAGGCTCTAAAGGAGATCGGGATACTCCCGGATAAGAATTTTATCAAGTGGAGGTTGACTGTGGAGAAGACAAGGACGGTCGGAAGATGGATTGAAGCCATCCAAGACCTAAAGAGGAAGGGTTTGACTTCTTGGCACGTGGTGAGGGATTTCACCATACGCCGAATTAGTCCTCTAAAGCTCCGAGAGCATTCCCTGCTCTGGTATATTGGTCGTGACAAAGCGATCAAGGACTCAAGGGAAGGTAAGTCTTGAAAAACTCCGACCAGTTTGGCCTATTTAGTTGATTATCTTATAACCTTGAAATCTATTTGTCTTTTTTAAGTCCTTTCCTCTGATGAAGTCAGAGAGCTGATCAAAATGATCTGCACCGGGGAGCCTAATATCAAGGCCATATTTTCGGGTATTTTGGCCATCGTCTCTGAAGAAGAGAGACTAAGAAGATTCCAAGTAAATAACCACTTTTTCTTCATCTTTTAGATATCCTCCGATATGTATATGATTTTGCTCTAATATGTAGGAGGTCGGGTTGAGGATTATCAAATCTAGCGAGGATTCTACTTCTACCGTTGTTCCGACCGATTCCCGCTCAGAGACTGCACAAGACGATGGCCTACTGGAGGTAAAAAAGAGCATTTGTAGAAAGGAATATATTATTTAAATGGAAAATTGCATCGCCTAATTAAACTTGAGTTGTAATTCAGACGGGAAAGAAGATCTGCAGACTGGAGCTGCGGAGGTCGTTGGCCCTAGGCGATCATTCTCGACCTGACAGTTGCTACCAAAGCAACTGCCTTGGTGTCGACGATCGAGTCACCAATCTTACGAAATAAACAGAGAAAAATAGCAAAGAGTTCTTAGGAGAAAATGAGACTGCTCTTTATTGCTATGAATTGGATATTACAGGGGTGCCTTCGACAAGGCAGTGAACTAATTCTAATTACACTGAGCGTAGTGCTTACTTTGCTATTAAATCAGACTTGAAGCATGCTTCAATCTGATGGAATGCAATTGAATCTGATCCTCCTTTCCGCCGTTTGTAGTCTCCTTTAAGTAGTCGACGAAGTGGTTGGAGTTACTTCTTGAAGAGACGCCTGTTGAAAGTGTCGCGGCTGGTCGGAGTGAGGCAGCAGTAGTAAAGTATCAATTGTTTGGCGGTCGAGTGTCTGTGAGACACTCAACAGCATGGTGATTGTTGTCAGTGTCTTAGGACCATGAAACGTCGCGTGGTATGGAGCAAATATGACATGTGTTCCATTCATCACACGGTAAAGAATATACTTGGATTTAAATCCAGATACCAGTTCATTGCTTTCTACGAGCAACACCGGTGGGGACTAGGTCTGAGGACCTCATCCCACTGTGGTACCTATTATGTAACCTCTAGAATCCTTACGACCTCGGAGGTCGTTAGCCTTAGGGGTTATAACCACGTAGACATATGGTCTTTTATTATGTATTAAAGTAGTACATAGAGATTTTAATCCTCGTCAGCTAGCCCCTGAACTTCAAATGAATTGGTCATGTAAACACTTTCTCCCGATGAAGTCATATTGGACAGACCCTTATTTAGTCCCGTGATATACGCGATGGTCTGCATTCACTTTAAAGTTGAGAAATCGCCTTCAAAACTGAAGAGTTTTTCTGTCCGTTAGAGAAAAGGTCGCGTCTGTTGGACTTTTGGGTAACTCCCGATTGCAGTTAAGGAACTGCAGCTATAAAATCCCCATTACACTAGGCTTTAGGATTTTTACCCTTCCATATTTCCATCAACCCCTTTCATCTTCTTGCGAAGAATCTCTTCCGACCTCCTTTGTTTTCCTCACCCAAAATCTTCTCCGACCACAGTTCTTAAACCCAAGCATGTCGGTCTCAATCACCAAATTGTTGGTTTCAGATCTGAGTGGGAAGAAACTCAAGGCTCTCAAGGAGATCGGGATGCTCCCGGATAAGAATTTGATCAAGTGGAGGTCGGCGGCCGAAGAACACTTTTCGAGCCGTGAGGAAGGGAAAATCCCTATTTTCCTCACCTACATTGAGTGCGGGCTCAGGTTATCAGCTCACAAATTGCTCTCCCGGGTCCTAGAGTACTATGGGGATGAGTTGGTGAACTTGGCCCCGAACTCCATCGCCAATATCAGCATATTCGCCTATCTATGCAAGGCGTACCTGCGGATTCGATCGAATTTGAAGGTCTTCAGGTATTTTTACCAGATGGCGAAGTCTAGGAAGTCGGCGGCCGGACCTGGGGAGTGTTCGTTGTGCCTTCACAACGGGAAGGCTGAGGAGTACATCCATATGTACTCAAAATCTTTGTGGTCGTTATGGAAGAAGAACTGGTTCTACATGACGGTCACGAAGGACGACGACCTCTACTTCATCGGTAAGAGGGTGAGCGAGAATATAAAGTGGAGTTCAGCTGTGGAGAAGATAGGCACGGTCGGAAGATGGATTAAAGCCGTTTGGCCGTGGAGAAGACAGTCACGGTCGGAAGATGGATTGAAGCCATTCAAAACCTGAAGAGGAAGGGTTTGACTTCTTGGCACGTGGTGAGGGATTTCACCCTGCGCCGAATTAGTCCCCTAAAGCTCCAAGAATATTCTCTGCTCTGGTATATTGGTCATGACAAAGCGATCAAGGACTCAAAGGAAGGTAAGTCTTGAAAAACTCCGACCAGTATGGCCTACTTAGTCGATTATCTTATAACCTTGAAATGTCTTTGTCCTTTTGAAGTCCTTTCCTCTGATGGAGTCAAGGAGCAAATCAAAATGATCTGCGCCAGGGAGCCTGATATCAAGGCTGCATTCTCGGGTATTTTGGCCATCGTCTGTGAAGAAGAGAGACTAAGAAGACTCAAGGTAAATAGCCACTTTTTCTTCACCTTTTATATATCACCCGATCTGTATATGATTTTGCTCTCATATGTAGACGATCGGGATGAGGATTATCAAATCCGGTGAGGATTCTATTTCTACCATCGCTCCGACCAATTCCTGCTTAGAGACCGCACAAGACGATGGTCTCCTAGAGGTAAAAAAAGAACATTTTTATAAAGGAATATATATAATTTAGATGAAAAATTGTATCACCTGATTAAACTTGAGTTGTAATTCAGACGGGAGAGAAAGAAGATCCGCAGACCGGAGCTGCGGATGTCGTTGGCCCCAGGGCGATTGTTCATGACCTGATAGTTGCTACCAAAGCAACTGACATCATTTCTGACCAGACCTCGACCAACTGGTTGAGGATATCACTTCCAACCAGAGGTTGGGGGATGTCATGGGGTGCAACCAACCCTACTGGTTCAGAACCGGTGAAATCGGTGTAATACCCCATTAGGTTAATTAGTTGAAGACGAAATAGAAAGAGATTTAAAAGGAAAGAATTAAGGGGAGCGATGGGTTGCCGGCCCATAACGACACCGCCACTCCTCTCCAACCCTAACCCCCCTGTGCAGTGCCTCCTCCTGCCCTACGACTTGGCCGTTGCCTCCACCCGCAGCTACTTTGCCCTAGCTCAGGCGGCGCCTCCTACCACCCAACTTCGGCCGCCGCCCCACTTGCCCCCGCCCGCCTCATGCAGGCGCCTCCTCCTGCCACTGCGACTCGGCCGCCGCCCCGCCAGCTTCCGCGCCCGGCCAGTCTTGGCGCCTCCCGCCACAATGGCTCGACTGCCTCTCACCAGCATTTTGCCCACACCGACGCTTCCTCCCGGTTGGCTCCTCCACCAAGACCGACGCCGACTCGCCACCACCGCCGCTCGGTTGACCCCGACCTCGCGGGGCGCTTATCCATGGCATTGTCGCGCCTTTGTTCCCGTGCACCTGTGGTGGTCGCCCCTACCCTAGCGTGCTCGGTTGCGCCTCGCGCCCCTGCGCTTGCTCCTCCGCCACTGCCCCTCTCCCGTCTCTGCGCCCGCCACCTCCAGCCATAGGCTCACCACCGTCGGCTCGCTCGCACTCGGCTCCTCGGCTGCGGTGCCACCGGATCGCCTCCCCGATCGCCACGCCAAGTCGCTAGCGATTCTAAGATGTGATCCTTCTGTGTTTGTGTACAAAGGCTACTCTTTGCATAGAGAAACCGAGGCATATCTCGCTGTACACGGGTTAAGACACGCTCTGATTTCCATTAATGCAGCAGATGCAAGAGATGAATTGTTTGATGATCTGATTCCCTGCCTTTTTTAGCAACCTGATGGAACTGCAACCTTTGCCTTGAAAAGGTCAAAGGAAATGGAAACCGGACCATCAAAGAAGCATTCCAAAGTTGCTGAACAGGGACCATTACCTGATAGTTATCTCTCTTGTATTCTTGAATTTGACGGTGCTTCTAAAGGAAATCCTGGGAGAGCAGGTTCCGGAGCAATAGAAATTGAGAATGCCAGATACTTTAGGCTCTTTACCTTACGTAACTTTTGTTGTGATCGTTTGACTCCATAGCGGCATAACACGATGCAGATCAAGTGATCAACTTCTATTCTCCGATCACACAAGAATGCAGAGTTAGTCCGCAGCCTTGGTTGGCATGCATACATCGTTTTCTTCGTGACATCGAGAATGTCTCGATGTACTATATAGTTTGGGTATGTTTGGATCATTGGATGCTATCCTGAAAACTTTGCTTCGTTCATTCAATTGACCTTGGAATGCACATGAATTTGAGTTCGTGTCATTATTGTTAGTCCTTGTGATTTTTAGGGTGGATAAGTTTTTCAAAGTGGCGATGAAGGTGAGCGACTATGAACTCGACTAGTATGGAGCTGTCAACAATGCGGTCTATGCTAGCTACTGCCAACATGGTGGTGGCGAACATCGGTGCTAGAGGGTCCGCCTTTTTCTTCTGTCTCACGGTTGAGGCAAATGCAATTAGTATTATCGAGTGGTTATATTTCATACTTGTTGAATGCCATAGTTGATTGATGATGATTGCTGCTTGATAATGTTGATGAGCTTGAATGCCATAGTTTAATGTTGATGCTTACTACTTGGAAATGTTTACATGATGACACATGTTAATGCTTATGTGATGACGCTTACATGGTAGTGTTTACATGAGGATGCTTACATGGCAATGTTTAAATGATGATGTTTACATGGTAATGATTTCATGATTGATGGCAATAATGATGGGACAAGGTGAGCAATGAGACTACCTTGTTAATGATGACAATGATGTGTTGGTATCGTACTTTAAATTTTGCATTATATCATTCATTTATGAACCTTGGACTACGTGGTATCCAAGGGGTTGTTTTCTTGAGGTTCCCGTCAGACATTGGATGGGCGTTAGGTCTCCATTATGCATTGGACGGGCCTTGTTCCCCACACACCGTGGAAAGTCATGTAACTAATCCGGTGAGGTCGGTGAGAACTGTTACATGACTTGGAGTCTGGGCTTTGGATCCCTGTGCTTAGAGGGCATAGGCCGTGAGTAGGTATCGACGGATACTCTACTCGGTATTACCGGTAATTGCTAAGATGTGAAGAAGGTGCATTCATGACATGTCATTGCATTTTTGCATAAGATATGGATTTGTCAGTTTGGCTTATAATGTTGTTGTTCATGATGGGATGGTTGTTCCCTTTGACTGCTTATGGTGCTATCATAAGAGATGAGTTTGTGGTATATAATGTTGTGTTCTTGATGGAATTGTTTATTCCTTTTGCCAACTTATGATGCTATTGTTTGATTTGCTATTGCACTTTGCTAAGTCGTGGACTCACACTTGCTGTGTTGTACTTGCTAGGTACCTCTCAAAGCAGCGACATGCATGGAAAGGGGTAGACTTGGTGCACGACACATAAACACAAAACACAATGAATAAACTAGCCCAATTATCCACAATTCATACTTTTGATAATTTCTTTAGTTTCCGTTTTGAGACCATCCTTCGTGGTGGGTGTTTTGATTGTGATCTTGGACGACCCAGCTATGTTCTTAATACTTCGCCATTTAAGTTCATTTGAGTCATTCGATGAATTAGACTGTTTGATTTCGGTTATTTTATCATCCTCGCTGCTCGATTGGACAATGATACTTTAGATGTAGCTATTTGGTCATTATCTGTTTGAGCTTAGTAATGTTGATCTGTTTTAACTTAGTTGTTAAAGAGAAGACTTTTTAAGTTGATTTATGCTCCGTTGATAAGTGGTATCCTTTTATTGAGAATTTATAGACTCTGATAGTGTTGATTATCATCATTATGTCATTCATTCTCGAATATTTGGCTGATGGATTATGAAGGGAAGCTGTTGCTCATAGAGTCAACTTTGCTCTGGAAAAAATGAAGGCTTCCGACCCCTCCGTGCATCTCCAAGCTCTTGAACAAGATTTCAACTGCTCGGGAGATGAAGCGACCAGGCTTATCGAGGAAATGGCGCCTCTCGGAAGCAAGGTTGTGGAGGAAATATAAGTCGGGTCGCCAGCGCGCAGCGACCAGTTTGATGATCCTAGGGAGTGGGATTTTTTTAATATAAGTAGTATGAGTGTAAAAACTTACCTTTCTGTCATCAATAAAGTCTTTTGTTTATCCTTTTGACTTATGAAGTACTCTCATATTTTCTAGCCTCTGACTGTTTTATAGTAGAAGATCTTTACTAAAGAAGCAGTAAGACAAGAATAAGAGTAAAAGTCATGACCACTGAGTATAAAGTATGTGTTGTTTATGTGATAAAACCGATCGTATTAATACTAGGAAATCAATGTTGGTCAGGACCAGTGTATGACTTCAACTAGTTGTAGATCTGCTTTCCATAATCAAAATACTAAACAATACATTGTATGGTCGTAAGGAAAGACTTGCCTTGATGAGAAAGAAATTATGCAAGGATGTATGCAATAAACGATAAGTGGCTTTATTTATATATAGTATCCAAACTGGTCGTAATTGTTGCTAAGAACTGAAGACATGAAAGCACCTCGTGAAATGTGCTCATGCTCAAGTCCGACTGGCAACGAAGATCATAGAAAAAGGACGGTCACTAGGAAACTCCTTCCAGTGGGCAGGACCATATGCAGAGAGGTGAGATTTCGACTAGGAGGCTTTTCGTATCCCGACCAGCAGCCAAATGAGGATAGAACAGAATGTTGAAGTGAAGAAATGTAGTCTTCGAAATCTTAAACATGTAAATCACTATATGTAGTCGTTTATGTTATCCTCCTTGTACTCGTATGTTTCTTTGAGAAAAGAGTGTGGTCGCACGTGAGAATCATTAACTTAATGGTCACGACTAGGACCCTTACGACGTTTAACTTATATGTCTTTGCCAGAGAGTAACAGAGATCCTCTAAAAGGATATCGGAGAGAATTTGGTCTTCTCCGACCAATTAGACAACAATAGTAGGCATCCAGAATATGGGTACAGTCATATAAATAATGTCGCTCATTGGAGAAAATAAAGAAATGATAAATCTTTATTGAAAATTGACATAATGTAAAATACACTTATACAAGGAACTAATGCAATTGGTCAGTATTCCAAGAATTTGACAAAACACGCCCGTTTGACATAGCTAGTCATACTGAACCAGGTCTGGTAACTTTGACCACAGTGTATGGACCTTCCTATTTGGGAGAAAGTTTGTTACGATTAGCCCGGCTCTGAATTTTTCTGAGAACCAGATCACCTACAGCTAGGTTGCGAGGTTGCACTTTATAACTGTGATACCTTCGCATGGCTTGTTGGTAAACCACCGATCGTATGAGGGCTTGGTTTCGTTGTTCCTCAAGGACATTGATATTGTTTAGTCGTCATTCTTGTTGATTGTTTTCATTAAAACAATCAGTTCGAGCAGAGCCTATTTTCAGTTCTGGAGGAAGCATGGTTTCAGCATCATAAATGAGAAAAAAAAGTGTTTTGCTAGTCGCACGACTGGTCGTGGTTCGAACGGCCCATAATAAAGAAGAAAGTTTTTAAACCCAAGCTCTTGACCATTTTGTTAACTGGCCGAACACTCGACGTTTCACCCCTTGCATTATGATATCATTGGCTCGCTCGACTGCTCCATTGCTCTATGGATGAGCGACAGAAGTGAAATGTATCTTGATACCAAGATCCTCGCAGAATTCCTAAAAATTTCCGCTAGAGAACTGAGTACCGTTATCTGTGATTATTCGACCGGGTATATCAAATCGTGTGATCATATTTTTTGTGAGGAACCTTTTAGCAGCTTCAGTTATTATTTTAACAAGTGGCACAGCTTCTATCCATTTTGTAAACATGTCAATTATGATGAAAAGGAATTTGAAGCGCCCGGGTGCTCTTGGGAAAGCTCCCAGAATGTCTAGTCCCCAGGTTGCTAAAGGCCAAGAAAGAATTATGGTTTGCAAAGCTTGTGCCGGCTAGTGTACTTATCGACTATGAAATTGACATTGTACGCACTTCATCACGAGCTCTTTTACATCATGAAGGGCAGTTGGCCAGTAGTATCCTTGCCTGAAGGTTTTACCGACCAGTGTTCTGTAGGAATGATGTGCTCCACAGACTCCTCCATGAATGTTGGATAGCAACTTAATGCCATCCTTTTGAGATATGCATCTCATCTTCAGGAATAATGCTATGCTGAAGATAATTGTAGATCGACGTCATTCAATCTCTATCGGGATCATGCTTGACGACCTCCTGTGGAGCATCCATGTTCGTAGGATCGATTTGTACGACATCCAGTGGAACATCTATGTCCTCGAAATTCTCGACCACTGAAGGTGAATCGAGTTGCTCGAGAAAAACTTTGGGCGGGACAGGAGACGTTGTGGAGGCCATCCGTGCCAACTGGTTTGCCAGAAAGTTTTTCTTTCTAGGAATGTATTGGATCTGAAAACCGAAGAAGTGCTTTTCGAGTTTCTGTACTTCCGACAGATAAGATGACATCTTGATACTTGAGCATTGATACTCTTTCCCGACTTGATTCGCTACTAGTTGAGAATCGCCTTTCACTAGTAATCTATGAATCCTGAGCGCTCTGGCTGCTCGGAGTCCTGCTAGTAAACCATTGTATTCTGCCATATTGTTTGTTGCAGGAAAGTTTAGCTGAATGACATATTTGATGTATTCTCCAGTAGGGGATATGAGGACGACTCTAGCCCCCGAGCCTTTGAGCATCAAGGAACCGTCAAAATACATTGTCCACTCGTCGTGGTATTCGTACTCAGGCCCTTAGGTGGGTTCAGGGTTTGTTCATTCGACGATGAATTCTTCTATTGCTTGGGACTTGATTGCTGTTTGTGAGATGAAATGGGGGTCGAACGCCCCAAGCTCGATCGCCCAATTTGCTATTCGTCCAGATGATTCCCTATTTCCAAGAATTTGACCTAGTTGATATCGGATTGGTACAACCACTTTGTGGGCCTGAAAATAATGCCTTGGTTTCCTTGAAGCCATAAGGAGACCGTAGAGCAACTTTTGTACCTGTGGATATGGTTCCTTTGGTCCATGTAAGACATCGCTTACGTAATATACCAGTCGTTGAACACTGTCACGTTCTATGACCAGTGCAACGCTGACTGCTTGTGGCGTTGCAGCCATGTAAATCAACAATGTTTCTCCCGATCTTGGAGAAACTAAGATCGGGGCATTCGTAAGATACTTCTTAAGTTCTTCAAGAACATTGTTTGCCTCTTAAGTCCACTCGAAACGTCTATGCTTTCGAAGAAGTTTGAAAAAAGGGAGTCCTTTTTCACCTAACCGTGTTGTGAAACGACTTAGCGCTGCCATACAGCTGGTTAGTTTTTGGACATCCTTCTCTGTGGTTGGAGGGTGCATCTGGTCGATGGCCGATATTTTTACTGGGTTTACTTCAATTCCTGTAGCTGAAACTAGGAATTTTTTTAATTTGGCCCCATGTTGCCACCCTAATTGCAAAAATTGCACCTTTGGCCTGAAAATTTCAAATCTAGCCCCTTGCTGAGTGTGGAATCATCGGAGGCTGGCACGTGTCATATTCGCTGATCGGGTGTCACAGAAGAAACCGATAGGGCCTGGCAGCCGGACCGACGTGAAGCAAAAAGCGCGTCTTGGTGAAGGTGGTGGGTCAGCCACCTTCCGCGCCACTAGAGCATGGAAGCTTGGCCGACCACATCCCGCGGCAGTGGAGCGCGGAAACACGGCGCCACTCATTGCTTGTTACTCATATTACTCATATTATACTAATAATTGATGTGATGTTCCACTCATATTTAATAATTGATGTGATGTTCTACTCATATTATACTAATTTGATGTGATGTTGCATTTGAAAAACGGTGAGGGCCCATGGCTGCCAAGCTTCCGCTCTCCGATGGTGTGGAAGGTGGCCGGGCCCACCACCTTCCGCGCCTCGTGCCTGCTTCCCGCACCAGTCCGGCCTGCCGCGCCTACAGGCGTCTTTCCGCGCCACCCGACCGCGGCTAGATTTGAAATTTTCAGAACAAAGGTGCTATTTTTGCAATTAGGGTGGCAACACGGGGCCAAATTAAAAAAATTCAAAACTTGGAATCCAAGAAGCTTTCCAGAAGAAACTCCGAACACACACTTCTCTGGATTTAACTTAAGGTTATGCCCTCTTAAGTTATTGAAAGTATTGTGTAGGTCGGAAATGTGGTCACCAGCGTTGACACTTTTCACAACCAAGTCAACAATGTAGGCTTCTAAATTTTGACCTATCTGAGGATTAAAGATTTTTTTGCATTAACGTTTGAAAAGTTGTACCAGCGTTTTTGAGACCAAATGACATCTTAACACAGCAGTAAGTGTCATATAGGGCGATGAAGGAATTTTTCTCTCCATCATCTTTACTCATATTAATCTGGTGGTACCCTGAGTACGCATCTAAAAAAGTTAACAATTCACACCTGGAAGTAGAGTCTACAAGTTGATCAATGCGTGGAAGGGAAAAGTCATCCTTCGGACATGCTTTATTAAGATCTGTGAAGTCAATACACATTCGTCATTTCCCGTTGCTTTCTCTAACCATTACAGGGTTAGCGAGCCACTCTGTATGGTCAACTTCACGAATAAATATAGCCTTGAGGAGCTTGTCAATCTCCGACTAGATTGCCTCCTTCCGGTCAGGTGCGAAGTGTCTTAACCTCTGCTTGACCGGTTTTTTGTCAGGCTGGAGAGCTAGCCTATGCTTGATCACCTCCCTGAGGACCCTGGACATGTCGGATGCCTGCCAGGCGAATTCATCCTGGTTTGCTCAGAGGAAGGAGACGAGCGACTCTTCCTATTTCGGGTCGAGTCCTGCCCCGACCAGTACCTTTTTGGAAGATATATTAGTATTTCCTGACCCAAACGGTGTGTTGGCGCTTTCCAGAGTAGCGCCTTCACTGAGTGGTACATCCTTAGTCTGGTCGGAAGGTTTTGGCGCCATCTTTGGCCTCGAGTTCTTGACATGCATGGTAGGCAGATTAGTTTCCCTGGTCAGAAGCTCATCGACCAGTTCTAAGGACTTCCGATCACATGCATAAGCTATTTTTCGATCTCCTCGAATCGCGATAACTCCTTTCGGTACTGGCATTTTTAAACTCTAATAACCGTAATACGCGGCTATCAGGAATTTTGCTAAAGCTGGACGACCGAGGATTCCATTGTATACGGTTTCGAAATCCACCACATCAAATGGAAACTTTTCTGTTCAGAAACTGTCGGTTCGGAAACTATCGGGTCTTCCTTACGTAATCGGCAGGGACAGTTGTCCTATCGATTTGGTAGTAGAACCAAGGACTATACCGTGGAAGGCATATTTCACAGGTTTTACCTTAGACTTGGGAATCTGTATCTCTTTCAGTGCTCCCGTAAATAAAATGTTTAAAGAGCTACCTCCATCTATTAAGACTCGATTAACTTTACAATTGTTAATAGTAGGTTCGACTACTATAGGAAATCTACTTGGTCGAGTCGACGGGATAGGGCAGTCTTCTTTGCTGAAGGAGATTACAGTTTCTGACCACCTGTATGGCTTGACGGTGATCAGAGACTCAGTAAGGTTGACCTCCCGCTCCACGGCTTTTAGATGTCGTCTTGAGTCGTACGAATAAGATCCTCCAAAGATCATATCCATAGTGTGTTGTGGCTCCTGGTACTCCATCTCTTCATCGCCATCCTTATCCTTCTTGGAGATAGGTTATCCAAGTTCTGTTATAGAGGGGAAATAATCTTTATCTGAGTAGTAATCCTCTAGTTTCTTTTGCCAGGCCCAGCAGGTGCGCAGATCATGCCCTGCTTCCTGCTGAAGTGGACACCACTTCTTGCATTTCTTGTAATCATCGGTCGGAGCTTTTGCCTTGTTCCGACCGAGAAAGTCTTTCTTGCCCTTGGTAAATTTTTCTGGAATTGTAAGGACTTCTTTTTTGTCGGGCATGTGATTCTTCTTATTCTTGAGAGACTTCTTACTTTTCTTCTCTTGCTTCTCAAGGTCTGGTTGGGGATTTCTATCTTTTTTATCAATAGTTTCACACCATTCGACCGCTTCACTAGCGGCTGCATACTTGTCTACCATGTCGAAAAGTTCGATGGTCGTTCGTGAAGGATTTATTGCAATATCCTCTGTAAACCGGTGATTCCTCAGCCTTGCTTTAAAATCCTAGATGACAGAAGACTCTGCGATCTCTGTGATAGAGTTTTGAACCTGACTGAATCGCTTGATATATTGTCGAAGAGTTTTATTGGTTTTCTAATTCATCCGATGAAGATCATCCTTCTTCCCAGGACGATCGTACGTCCCTTGAAAGTTGGCGATTAGAGTATCACAGAGTTGTTCCCAAGTGTAGGCAGATCCGATCGGTAGGTTCAGCAAGTACGACCAGGCAGACCCTTCAAGGACCGTGAGTAAGTAATTTGCTATCACGTTGTCATTGCCACCAGCAGCCTTGATGACAGTAGTATAAATTTGAAGAAATTCTAATGGGTTCTGAGTCCCATTGAACTTCTCTAAGTTGTCTGGTCGGAACTTGTCCAGCCAACGAACATCTTGGAGCCTTGCCGAAAACGCTCGGCAGCCCATAATGGAGTCGTGGCGCCTTCTTTGAAAAGGAGTCGGATTATAGTCAGTTGGAGATCGGTTCCTCAGATTTGCATACCTAGGATTCAGTGTTCCAATCCTATCGTGGACATTATGATAACGTCTTTGACAACCTACTTGGTTCAGATGATGCCTGACATCGCCAGAATCAAGTGGTCGTTCCTCTTAATGAGGAGGAGTGGATGCTGTGAAGAGCCGTCTTCCCTCATGATTTTCTGGTCGGAACCTACGAGGGGGTCTTGGTGTCGATCGGTCCTCCACTCGACCATATTGTCCCCTACTGAGAGAGGAGCGCTGGGACGAAGTCATCGTCGGACTTTGTGAGTTCCTTTGCTCTCGGTACATTTCTGTACGTTGTATGGATTGTTAGAGGATCTCCAACATCTCACCTGCAAGCTGAGCATAACCTTGAGTTCCTACTAAAGCAAGATCTGGATTATTCAGAATATCTCGAACTCGTTGCAGGTTTTGTATTGTTACGGAAGGTCATGAAAGATTTCCGCTTGCAGTGGGCGTTCGATGAGTTGAGTTTTTTGTCGATCTTCCGGTTGGCCCTGTCTGACCCCTTACTCGTTGTGGTGTAGGAACATGTGAATTAACTGATGCACGTCCATCAGCTTGGTTGCCTCCGGTAGTTGGTGCTTGAGCGTCCGTACCATTTCCACCAGCAAGTGATGGCGAGTTAACCCGTGGAGGATCGTGCATAGTATCCAGACTGGTATCTCCGATTGTGTTAACTTTGTGGCGCCAACAGTGATCTTCCGATGAGCTCCCGTCATAGCTAAGAGAGAGCCTTCCAGAGGTTCGGCAAGGAGCCTCCACGACGGGGAGCAGTTGGAGATTACCACCTCTAGTGGGCTTTGTGGTGGATTCAGTGTGATCCGGCAGATTGCTGATCATATACTAAGTTTCACCATGCCCACTTGGCCTACGATCGGTGACATCTTCATTGATACCCTTACCAGATGTCAGTTGGCCCCCAGAATACGTAAGAGCCATTAGTGAATACTGGTCGCCCATGACAATATGAAGAGTACATGGACTCTCTGATTGCAGCATTGGGTTCCTCTGAGAGCACCAATGATGGTGGCGGTGAATCCTCATCCATCCGGTCGATTTCGCTAATCTCTGCGAATAGCGAGCTGGCGGAGGAGGATGACGATGACATCCCGTTTTCTTCCATAGCGTGGATGCATGCGTCCATATCGAGGTTGGAGAAATCCGCCAGGTCGAACCAGTTTTCCTCATCCCAACTCCCTGCCATGTTCGCATGAGCGATGATGGGGCAAAGGAAGTGGATGAGGAATACTTGAGCGAAGTAATCTTTAAGAACTCAACGCCTTCTTCCACACGGATGGTGCCAGCTGTCAACGATCGAGTCGTCGATCTTACGAAATAAATAGAGGAAAATGGCAAAGAGTTCTTAGGAGAGAATGTGACTACTCTTTATTGCTATGAACTGGATCCTTTACAGGGGGTGTCCTCGACAAGGCGGTGGACTAATCCTAATTACACTTAGCGTAAGGCTTGCTATGCTATTGAATCAAGCTTGAAACATGAATCTAATGCCGATTGATGTGCTTCAATCTGATGGAATACGATTGTTCCTCCATGCTCCATCTTTAAATAACCATCGAACAGGTGGCAGTTACTCCAGGAGAAGACATCTGTTGGAAGTGACATGTCTGGCCAGAGGGTCGGTTACAGTTAGTAAAATAGTAACTAATCGTCGGTTGATGTCTGTGAGACACTCAACTGTATGGTGGTTGTTATCAGTGTCTTAGGACTATAAAACGTCGCGTGGTATGGACCAAATATTACATGTGTTCCATTCATCACACAGTAAGGAATATACTTGGAATTAGATTAGATGCCAGTTCATTGCTTCCTCGAGCAGTCATCTAGTCGGGGACTAGGCACATGACCTCATCCGACCAGTGTTCCCATTTTGTAACCTCTAGAATCCTTACGACTATAGAAGTCGTTAGCCTTTGGGGTTACAACCACAAAGACATACAGTCTTTTTTTATGTATTAAAGTAATACATAGAGATTTTAATCCTTGTCACACATCCTCCACGGCTATTGTCACGCCCTTGCCGCGTTTGGCCATGGCAACCTAAGCAAAGCACCTCGAGAGCAAAGCAAAAGCAGACACATGATGCAAAGCGAAGAAGGCAAGAAAGGCAGGTAAAGAATTAGCGAGCAAAAGAGGAGCACATTGTTGGCCCCCTTTATATTGGAGAACGGCACCCAGTGGGTGCACCAATCGAAGCAAGTCCTGCCAACCACGGGGTGACACGTGCCCTACTACAGCGCACAACCTGGCGCAACCCCACCCACGACCACCTACAGAGTGCAGGAAAATAAGCACAGTAACACGCCTTTTAAAAGTTTGGAAAGAAGCGTGAAAACAATTACGCCTTGACGAGGATCTAATAATCCTCAATTGATTAAACTATTTATCTATAATAGTTACTATAGATAGCAACATTTTTATGTTATTTGTAAGGATACCCTTTATCATTAATAAGGGAGAAGCTTAGCTGAGTAGTCGTAAACCATTTCACGACCACCCTATATGGTCGTAAGTGCTTCTACGACCGTCTAGGGGTTGTAAGATTTCCTACAACCACCTCATGATCGTAAGCCTGACTACGATCACCTCATGATCATAATCCTTACTACGATCACCTCATGGTCGTAAGCTTTACTACGGCCACCATATAGTCAACAGAGCTTACAGACATGTGGGCCCAATCAACTAGGGACATTTACGTGTTGTTTAATACACACCGTAGTTAATATGTGGTGTTATTCTCCTAGATAATTGCACATATTAAGCTTCTATCTCTGACATAACTGCAAGGCAATGTGACAGGGTTAGTCTCTGACAATAACCATCACAGAATGTGCGTATTTCATCAAACAGTGAGACACCACTTGATACGGGATAATTGTCACCCCTTCACACGCTATATATGGAGTAAAGCCGGTGGACAGAGGGCGCATCAAGCAAAGCAGAACAACAACAATAGAGGCACGATCAACAGACAAAAGTCATTAAACCCTAGTTCTAGTGATTTCTTCCCTGCTGTAAAGCATAGTCAATACAACAGCACAGGAGTAGTGTTATTATTCTCTCAGGAGAAGGCTCGAATCTGTATAAAATTGTTGTGTCTTTTTCTTTGTGGTCTAACTCAAGGAAAGTCCTTAGTATTCATTTATAAGATCCATACTAAACCATCGATAATTGGCGTCGTCTGTGGGGATCTTTCGATTTTTCCTTTTCAAAAAATTATCTTCATTTTTTAACTCTGATGCTTTCATGGCAGAAGAGTGCAATGAGGAGAATTGGTTCGATTTGGCAGACTACGTAGAACTGGACATGGATGCCTGCTACGAGTACGAATAGAGCATCATTTCGTCCAATGATAACACCATTTTCAATGATCTTTCACCAGATCTAGGAGACCATGCCACAGATAAAGTTGATGAGGGATCTTTCTCCCCCATAACATTACGCCCAGATGAGGAACCAGACTTCTCAAAAGGCAAGTGTCAATCCGACCAGGGTCAGAATTGCGCCACGGCAAGTACAGAGCACGGCGAGAGTTCCTCCTCCAAATATTCAAGCCCGTCTGAGGTCGTCCCATCTAGCACAGCAAGTCATGGTATCCATGATTCCGGGACTCAACCAACACTTGATAATTGTCACCCTTCGGTTACCCCCCCCCCCATGAGGTGCATTGTTGAGCCCGCTTCACCTGTGGATTCGATCACACCCACGGAGGATTCACCTTTACTTGGAGATGGTTATAGCCCAGAATTTCCCTTCCTAGAGGGGATTGCTCCAAGTCGCGAGGCGTTGTCTTTCGGCTACTCCTCGAGTCAAGAGGACTCAAACGCAAGTGGGCATATTAGCATCTACAAGGTCTTTGTCCTCTCCTCATATCCTAATCTCTCTCCAAGAGACAGGGCTGGGGATGCTTCTCCTTGCACACTGACTTCGGGCTCCCGTGGTGCTGGCAAGAACGGCTCCGGTGATGAACTAGATCTCTACCTTCATGAGCATATCCAAAATCCTAGAAATGATCGCTCTCCACTGTGGCATGCTCCGGCCGACTCAAACGTTGATAATCCTGAAACCATTCGGAGAAGAAGAATTGCTACCCAGATGACTTTACCTGGGCGCATCCAATACCAATCAAAGGAAGCTCAAGAACTTTAATGAATCAATGAGCTGATCGTAGGGCTGAAATCTATGATAGGTTAGGTCCACTTACCACTGGGTATTGTCGAATACGATCGCCTGGTGATGTCAACCCTTCTTTCTCGCAAAGAAGGCGTTATGATATTATTACTAGATGTCGGACATTTTTGCCTGACCTTCGAACAGTTCGCTGGTTGCCACGGTTCCGACCAATGAACATAGAAAAGTTTGATGGGTCACAAAATCTCATCGAGTTTCTTCAAATCCATACCACCACTACTTGAACAACAAAAGGAGGAGATCATGTCATGGCCAACTATCTTCCTACTCTGCTCGAAGAATCTGCTCGATCATGGCTATTAAATCAACCACAAGAGTCGATCTACTTGTGGCAGCACCTCTGTGGCCTACTACTAGCCAACTTTCAGGGTACTTACAACCGCCTAGGAAAGGAGGATGGCATGTATAGGATGCGACAAAATTCTCATGATACCTTGCGTCAACTTATCAAGAGTTTCAATCAGGATCGCAATTCAATTCCTGAAGTTTCTGACTCTTCTGTCATCAGAGCATTCAAGCAGGGAGTCCGCAATCGAAGGATCACAAAGGATGTCGTTCTAAATCCTCCAACTACCGTTGCCAAGCTCTTTGAAAAGGCCGACCGTTAGGTAATTGCTGCAGAAGCGGTCGAAGGGAATCACACGATTGATCATGACGATAAGGACACTTGAGAACCAGGCAAAGGTAGCAAGAAAAAGGATAAAAGGCTTGGAAATCCAAGAGCAAAACTAAAGGGCAAAAGCTTCAATCCAAAAGCTCTGGGGAGGTCTTAGCCGTGAGTGACAAAGAGCCTCAGAGTTCCAAACCATATCCCAATCGGGGCAAAGGTAAACGCCCCGAATAGAAGAACGACAAGACTAGATGGTGTTATTTCCACAAAAAGGAAGGACACGACCTTCACAATTGCCGAGTTTTTCAGCAAAAACTCAAGGATTACTACACCGGCAAAGGACCGCTTCCTACACTCAAAGTGGTAGGGTAGACGAGTGGTCAAAAACAGTCAGATGATGATGAGAAGATGTCGTTTCAAGATCCAGAACACACCATCAATCACATCTATGAAGGATCTTCGGCATACGAGTTGAAACAACAGCTTAAAGTTGTCGAATGTGAGGTAAATTCTATCGACCCTCCTCTTGTCAATAAAGTATCGATGTGGTCGAAAATCACCATCTCTTTCAAGAAAGGTGACTATCTGATCCCTTCTACTCGACCTGGTCGTTTTTCGATCGTGGTCGAGCCCATCATTAACAACTGCAGAGTTAGTCGTGTGTTAGTTGATGGTGTGAGTTCGTTAAATGTACTATTTACGAGTGCTCTGGACAAGATGCAAGTTCCCAGAACAAAGATCAAGCATGTACGATACTTATTTCATGGGATCCCACCGAGGTCTTCAGCCAAACCTATCGGTCAGGTTTCTCTTTCTGTATCGTTTGGTTCACCAAACAATTTCAGCACGGAGAAAATCTCTTTTGATGTGGTCCATTTCGACACGGCATATAATGTCATACTCGGTCGACCAACTCTAGCACAATTCCTAATGACTGCTCATTACAATTATCAATGTCTTAAGATGTCAGGTCCTAAAGGAGTAATCACAGTCCGCTGTGATAAAAAGATGGCGCTTACATGCGACTGTAAATCCCTCAATATGGTTGGTCAAATACCCACTCAAGAAGTAAGGCGCAACCTTCGGCCAAGCAGTCGAAGTCTAAAGTTACACCAAAGCCGAACGACCAAGTCAAAAAAGTTCCACTGAATACAAGGGAGCCTTCGAAGACCTTTCACATCGGGGTCACCTCTGACCCTGCATCAGGGTCACGCTTCTTATAGAACGCTGGACGAAAAAGCCGTTCGACAAGGTTTCTACTGGCCAACAGCCCACCATGACGCTAAAGAGCTTGTTAAGAAATGTGTACAATGTCAGTTTCATAGCGGGCAAATACACCAGCCGGCTCAAACATTACAAACCATACATCTTTCTTGGCCTTTTGCAACCTGGGGTCTTGATATCCTAAGACTGTTCCCAAAAGCACCAGGGGGTTTTGAGTTCCTTTTTGTGGCTATTGATATGTTTGCAAAATGGAACTCGAACTTCCATCCTTCTTCTTATCGATAGCTTTCATAAGGTGACGCCTTTTGGTTAAAGGAACTCTATCTTCCTCTGACTCATCTTCGACAGCCTTCAATTCGACCTCTTGGTCTTCTTAATGGTCTGTCTTGCCAACTTTTTGCAAAAGTTAGAAAACACATATTGTTAAGTAGTTGAATTTTACGACTACTGAACTCTAAAGATGAAATCAACTTTTCATTACCTTTAGGCGTTTACTTCTTTCTACTTCGGTTACAACCGTCAAGATTCCAGGAGCTCCTTTTGTGGTCATAGGAGCCGTCTCACAAATGAACTTGACTAGAGCGTCAATTTCTTTTTGTGAAAGATCTACTATTACGAAGATATAATCAACAATAATGCTCAAAATTAATAAAAAAAACTAAATTGATTATTACTTTACATCCTTTATAATCTCTGGTCGGGTCAGTTGTCCCTGAGTATTTCCACATAGAATGTACTCAATTCTTTAGGGGACTAATACAGTGCATGATCAAGTCTCTCACCACGTGTCATCCGGTCAACCCCCCTTCCCTCAAATCCCTGATAGCTTGGATGTAGGGGGTGATCCAATTGAGATTGCTTGGAGTCGAGTCCTAAGATGGACTCTTCTCTACGGGCTTCCCCGTGAAGAAAATGCTATCATCCCTAGGCACGGTCCAATATAACCACTTCTTCTTCCACCTTGGTCATGATGACTTGGTGAACATCTGAATATACTCTCTCGATTTCCCGTCGTGGAGCTTTCGATCACATCTGCATATGATTCCGTTGTGCTTGCTCATCTTGTAGTAGTATCGGAAGAGATCCAAATTTGGAAGAATTCACAGATAGGCTTTGCACAGGTAAACAAATACACTCGACATTGTGATGGAATTGGGAACCAAGTTCACCAATTCCACCCCAAAATGCTGGAGTACGACCATCAGAAAAGGGTGAACGGGCAGTCGAAAAGCACATTCACAATACGCCTGGAATACTAGAATGGTGTCCTTCTCACCCGATTGCCAATGCTGACCCTCGGCGTTGCTCCAGTTCACCAAAGCGCGCCTTGGAATCTTCTCTACTACGACCAAAACAATCATCTTCTCCACATCCATCTCGAATTTCTCCCACTTGGAAACGGTCTCGACATTTCTTCTGAGTGAGTTTGATTTGGATTTGGAAGAATTTGGAGAAGGATTGCGAAGTTGGTTGGCGGCGGAGAGAACGAGAGCTCGAGAGTACTTGAAGCAAATGGGGAAAGTAAAAACACTAAGTCACGCCCTTGGTAGATTTTCATAGCCGCGAGTCTGTGTTAAAGATCGTGAGAAGTCAACAGTTACCCCCCCCCCATCGGGAATCGCTCCCGATGGATACATCTGTGAGAGTCGGTTTGCATTCTTTAATCTGACCGTTCAGAAAAATCAGTTCTATCTTTTCAACTCAAGTAAAATTACCTTCTTGACCAAGCCAATTTCTGGTCACAGTCAAATACCGGTCGAAAAGACTCTGCTTCCGACCACTATTCTACGACATCATTTTCAAGTAAGTTATTTTCACTTGAAGATGGTGGGCAAAATGACGAGGATCTAATAATTCTCAACTAATTAAATTATTTATCTGTAATTGTTATTATAGATAGCAACATCTTTATGTTATTAGTAAAGATACCCCTTATCATTAATAAGGGAGAGCTGAGTGGTCGTAAACCATTTTACGACCACACTATATGATTGTAAGTCTTACTATGATCACCTCATGATCGCAATCCTTACTATGATCACCTCATAGTCGTAAGCTTTATTATGATCGGGTCAACTACGACCACTCTATAGTCAACAAAGCCTATAGACACGTGTACCCAATCGATTAGGGACATTTATGCGCTGTGTTTAATATACAACGTAGTTAAATGTGTTGTTATTCTTCGGGATAACTGCACGTGTTAAGCCTCTGTCTCTGACATAACTGCAAGGCGACGTAGGAGGGTTAGTCTCTGACAATAACCGTCACATAACGTGCGTATTTCATCAAACGGTGAGATGCCTCTTGATACGGGACAACTGCCACCCCTTCACGCGCCATGTAAGGAGTAAAGCCGATGGACAGAGGACGAATCAAGCAAAGCAGAACAACAACAACAACAACAATAGAGACACGATCAACAGACAGATGTCATTAAGCTCTAGTTCTAGTGATTTTTTTTCTCTATTGTAATGCATAGTCAATACAACAGCACGTGAGTAGGGTTATTATTCTCTGAGGAGAAGGGCCGAACCTGTATAAAATCCATGTGTCTTTTTCTGTGTGGTCTAACTCAAGAAAAGCCTCCAGTATTCATTCGTAAGATCGATACTAAACCATCGACACACCTCTTCAATTTCCAAAACCGTTGCACCAAGCCAAGCGCAGGAACAACCATCTCTTACCGGCTTTATGAGACTTCACCAGGCCGAAGGGGACGGAGTGCCTGAGCCCTTCAGGGCCAAAAAGGGCGCGGTTTCGGTCAAGGCGAAGCAAGCCCTCAATTGCGAGGGGCTACTGTTGTAGGGACACCCACAGTCTCCAATGGTCCGATGAGGAATCAAACAAGTTGGCCTCTTTTGGGAATGCGAAGGGGAAATGATGTTACCTTGACACCTCACCCAATCGGCCCACCCCCTCGGCCTCCACACAAGGGGGTCCCTGGCCCGAAGTGGTCTCCGAGCGGAGGATGAAGAGGGGGACGAAGCCCCACGATGAATCAAGAAGGGTGACGTGGTGGACGCCGCCTAGGGGAGTTAACTGTGCACCAAATCTGCCAACAAAGGAGGAAAAGACTATGAGACATCTATAGCCGTAGGACCTTTATAGGGACACTGTTGTAATCTCCTGCCTCTAACTTGTAATGTTATAAATAGACCCCCCCTATATGTCAAATGGGGAGACCTTTTTCTAAAGAACAATTTGGACACAAATAAAGATACTATTCATTCTCTGGCACCGTTTTCCACACTTTAGAGACCTTGAGACCTTTACCCCCTCATAGTGGATATCAGTCCCGAGGCCCGCCAACTTTTACTGTTTGGTCTTAGCCACAACATTTTTCAAACCTTTTCCAAAGCAAATATGGATTAATAGTTTTACGTTATTTCAGTTCTTGACACACGATGAATGTTCCATAGATCAAAAGTCAATTGTGAGATCCTTATCTCACACCGGCCATTTCGGTTGCAGAAAACTACAGAAATAGCCTTTGCAAGGGGTACACGAATTTGGATATGCGGCTGGCCGAAGCATATTCTACTCAAATAAGTTTCGATGAAGGAGAAACTAGCTAGCAAAAAAAATACATAGCAGAGCAACAAGGTGGAGGTAATTGTGTCATTAGAAATTGCCTCTTATGGTAACAAATCTTTTTTGCATATTACATGTTAGTCCAACCATGCGGCCAGGGCGTGCGGGCGTGTGGAATCATATGGGAGACTTAGGGTGCGTTTGGTTCGTTGAATAGAGTGGTCCTGAACCATCCAGTACAGGAAATGAGTTCGTTCAGGTCAGTGACGGAGCTTTGTGTAGGCCAAAGGTGGCCATGGCCCCTCCTTTTGTAACAAAGTTCTTATGCAAACACTAATTTTCACTGCTTTTATACTAATAAAAATACTTATTTAAGTATATTTCTCTTAGTTTGGCCCCCTCAATGTTTCTCTTCAAGCTCCGTCACTGGTTCAGGTGTTTAGTTGGTTGAATGGAATCAAACCATTCGGGATGAGATGGTTCAAGAAATAGGAATATTCCATGTTTATGCTGTATCATCCCGTTCGGGAAAAAATCCCGAACCACACCGTTCACTCGAATTCCAAGGCGCTTGGTGACGTGGCGGCTTGATTTACGAGCCTCAAATGACCATATTTCCTAAATCGAGTATCCGATTTACGATCTGATTGAACCATTGTGTTCTTTGTCATTTAATTAATAAAACAAGACCACTCTTGGCATATTAGTGCAAAAATATCATGCGGGCCCCACGTGTCATAACATCCCAAAGTTTAGTGCAATCCAAATACAACCTTATTCATCAAACCAAACATCATCTTGAACCATCCAGGACCATCCTATTCCACCAACCAAACAAAATCATGTATCATCCTATCCAACCAACCAAACACCATACTTGTATCATCTCATCCAGGACGATCCCATCCTACCTGTATCATTCCATTCCATTCAACCTCATCCCACCAACCAAACGCACCCTTAGAGCATTCCTAATAATGTCGTCTCTTAGCTCTTTTATATCAATAAAATCCTAGATGAGAGATAGAAGCATGAGAGAGAAAGGAAGTCGTTTCTTCCTCAAACAACCATCTTTACACACGAAACAAAACAAAGCCATGTGAGAGATGGGTGAAGGAGTGAGAATATTATAAGTTTGACATTAATGTTAGAGACAACTTGTTAGAAACAGTTTATTGAAGGTGTTGTCTCTAAGGGCATCTCCAATAGTTAGAGATAACACTGTCTCTAACATATGCTACATCATCTTTAGGGCATCTCCAATAGTTAGAGATAACCTTGTCTCTAACATATGCAATGTCATTTTTAAAGACAACATCTCCAATAGATAGTCTTTAGTACACTCTCCAACATTTGTATTTTATAATTTTTCTTTGAAACAGTCCTACATGTCAACTAGAGTAGATTAATGTATCATGTCTTGTTTTACGTGTACGACCGTCTTTTCAGGAAGAGACGACATGTGCTCTCTCTCTTTCCTCTCTCTCCTCCACGTAGGATTTTGTTGATGTGGCAAAACTAAGATATGACAATAAATACACTGTTGGAGATGCCCTTAGAGACAACATCTCCAATAGATAGTTTCTAGCACACTCTCCAACATTTATATTTTATAATTTTTCTTTGAAACGAGCCTACATGTCAACTAGAATACATTAATGTATCATGCCTTATTTCGCGTGCACGACAGTCTCTTCAGGAAGAGACAACATGTGCTCTCTCCTCCACATAGAATTTTGTTAATGTGTCATAGTTAAGAGATGACAATAAATATATTATTGGAGATACCCTAAATCTGTCTTTCAGTGATATAAAGTTGATATAGTAAAATTAGAGACGGCACTATTAAAGATGCCCTTAGACACTGATTCATGACGCAGTTTAAGACAAAGTTTAGGTACAAAGACCCACGACGAAAACTTGGGGTGCCATCAAATCAGGATATTCGGCAGGGACCATAGCCCGCAATGCTCCCTCGGACGCCGTTGGATCGTTTGGATCAGCTTCGATCGGATGTTCCTGGGTTCAAAATGACGTGGAACTCACAACCCAATTTGCTATAGCTTGGTTATTCAGTTATCAGATCCAGCACGGAGGTGGCAGTAGCATCACACAAACTTTCGGCCGTTGACGTTACGGCAGCGGGAGGGAAATTTGCTACCTCTATTGCCGCCGTTGATCTCTCGCATCATCTTGGATGGACGGCGAATCTCCTCCATCGAATTTTTTTCACGGCAGAGTAACCAAAGTAAAATAAAATAAAAGATAAAAAAAGAAAACTCTGACTTAACGTTGAACCGCGGACGGCGCCAGTCCAGCTCGTGTTTAGCGGACCAGCCAATAAGCAGGCTAACAAAGCCCGGCACGCGACAATATTCTACACGGCAGTCAGAGTATGCTTACATGCGCTTTTGGTATTTGATAGATTTTCGTTTACTCGTTTTCAACTGGACATTCGTAGATTTGACCGAGTTTAAGGAAATCAGGGGCGACCCAGCTCAAAAGATGAGCAAAAGCATAAGTGGGTTGATTGTCGGAACATCTTTGCTGGGTTGAGCGGGGCATAAGTGGTCAGATATTATATTACTCTACTAAAAATAGAAGTTTGAGTAGGGTCTACCTCCCTCCGCCCACTCAGCCTTTTTTAGATCCTTTCCTGAAGAAAACTATAGTAAAAAAAAACACGGCTCAATTTGGAGCGCTAGATTCTAAAAAAAAATCGCAATAAATCCCACATCTAATAACAAATGAATGTATCTTTTCCTTTGAAATTCCTAGTTCTCTATTATTAGGGGCCATGAAGAATTAGAATTGAGGTGGGTGCAACAAACACCTAATATTTGCCATTAGTTAATTGTACATAATGACTATCGCGGCTCGTGGGGATTAGTTTAATAATCAAATTAGTTCCTTAACCTCCTCCCTGAAGCTTGTTCAATTCGCTGGCTCTAGAACATTCTAGCTACTTGTCGCGTGCCAGTTGCCATCGCCAGCTTAAAAAACAGGGAAAAGGATCTCAGACCTAACTAATGGTCTGTTGAGCTGACGAGTGCTACCAACACGAGTGTCGCGACTAACAAAGGCGAGAGAAAATTGAAGAAATTGAAAGGAAACGTACCACGGCCGTTAGGAGTACAAGTAGCTAGACATTGAATGGAAATGTCGAGCAGTTGATTAACAGCATAATTTGCATTTCTAATCACCGGCTACACAAAGAAAGAGCATAAACTCTTCGAAACTATCACCTTTGTTGTCTTTTACTTGTCATTTTGGGTATTATTATAGTTCATTCCTAAAACACATGTTTAACCATTATATTTTCTAATTGTATGTTAGTAAAATTACTAAAAATAAATTAAAAGAAAATTACATTGTAGGTCACTGAACTTGCAAGATTGTGCAATTTAGCTATCTGAACTTGTATTTTACTTTCTCAGCCTCCTGAAATTACGAAGTTGTGTCACTTAGCTCCCTGAACTTGCGTTGAAGTGAAGCTTGTCGGATGCGATGACGACGACTTTGTCCCCTCCGAGTTCGATGGACTCATTGCCGTCCCGTTTCGGCTGTGTTTATCGTCCCCGTCACCTCACACCGACAAAAACGGATTGTTCGAGCCCGGGAACATACCGTGCTCGCGTCTTCACCGAACCTCCACCGTCGCAGCTTGTCGCTACCCTCGCTCTTGCCTCCTCTGAGTCGGCCGTGAGAGAGAGAAATACATTCCTAGTGCCAGAGCAGGGGCACAATACTTCTATCTCTTACGGTGATTCGCTAGCTCAGTCTTTTTTATTAGCAAACGGTCAAATGGACTTCGTATAGGATAAGTAGCTTCTGCTCTAGTACTGGGAATGTACTTCTCTCTCACGGCCGACTCAGAGGAGGCAAGGGCGGCAGCAAGCTGTGACGGTAGAGCTCTGACGAAGACGCGACCACGGTGCGTTCCCGGACCCGAAGAATCTGTTTTTATCGGCGTAAAGGGACGGGGACGATGAACACGGCTAGAATAGGGGAGACGACGAGTCCACCGGACTCAGAGGGGACGAAGTCGCCGGCATCACATCCGATGAACTTCGCTTCAACACAAGTTCATAGAGCTGAGTGGTACAACCTCGCAAGTTCAGGGGACTGAGAAAGTAAAACGCAAGTTCAGGAAGCTAAGTGGCACAACCTCGTAAGTTTAGGGGGCTGAGAAAATAAAATACAAGTTCAGAGAGCTAAGTAACATAATCTCACAAGTTGAGAGACCTACGGTGCAATTTTCTCATAAATTAACATGAAAAATACTTTCAAGGACAAATATACTCATATTGTATTTTTTTATATGTTAGTGGCCAAAGTTTAAAAAGGCCGACCGTACATATTGTAGGTCGATATGTATTTGAGAGTAGAGAGAGTAAAATTCACACATCATGAACTAATTGATAATTACGATTCAAACCTTCAGCCCGTTGTAAGAACTATATGTTTTACTTTTGGTATGTCTATTATTTCTAGGGTGACTTACTTATTTTCTCTTAAATATAAGGACCGCCAAAAATAAGAGTCACAGTTTTTAGTAATTAGATTAAAATTAGAAACAGACACACATATCTTCAAGCTAATTTAAAGGTCAGGAAAACTTAATTAGAGTTTAAAAAAGTGTCGAGCAATTTACAAATAACAATACAATTTACTTTTCTGAAGCTGATGAGTTTTTTAAAAAACAAGTCAAGTAACTTACAATAGCAAAACAATTTACTTTTTTGAATAACCCCTGAATCACTTGCCACTTCCCAGGCCTCAAACTGTTGGGAAACCTAGGTCTGGGCAGGCCGACATTGGTCTATGGTGGGCTCCTCTTCCACTTTAGTCTATAAATAGAGGGTACTAATCATTATGTATGACTTCATAATCAAAGAGGAATAAAGAGAGAAGTCTCACAGATCTCTGTGTCAATCTAGTTTCTGTACTTGTGTGTGCGATTCTACTTTCATCTACGAGGTGATCGGTTGGACTGGACTCGCCAACGCCGGTTCCTCAACACGTTATCAACACGATCTGCTTTGGCAAAAGGTAATCGTCGAAGCACGACAGTCGTAAATTGAATCGTCTTTCTAGATCACTTTCAATTCCACAAATTTTGCTTTTCTAGATTATTTTCTACGGTGCAAATCTGCTCTAATATACCGCTAGCCTATTTGGAGTCGCCGGCCAAGCTGATCGGTAGATTACATGAAAGGGTAGATATTGATTGCACTGTAGATTGGAAGAACAGATAGAAAAAAGGAATAAGCGCCTGGCGCCATTATCTTAAGACAACATGCCATGCTGCTTCGCTTCGGCCTCCACATGGAGCCAATTGACGCGCTCTGCTACCGCTCGCACGCATGTGAGCCGCACCGCCGCTAGCCTCTGCACGAGCCTCCGCCGCACCGAGCCGAACTCCCGCACGACGCGCGCCATGTAACATCCCAATTTTCCAAGCCTTTTTGAAAATTTTCAAAATAAAAATAACCATTTAGTTTTGTTGAAGTTCTAAAGCTTAACTTGATATTTTGGAATTAAAAGCCATTTAATATGAATTAATCCAACTACAACTAATCCAAAGTTTGGTTTAATTTGAGTTTGTTGGAGTTTTCTGGTGTTGGAATCCCCTTTCTCTATTCGCTCCGTCCTCCCTCTCAGTTGGACCTCCCTCTCGTTTGGACCTCCCTCTCAGTCCAAGACCTCCGGATGGTCCTGGAAGACCTCTGGGTGGTCCTGAGAGACCTCCGGGTGGCCCTGGAGCCGATCACGACCTCCTCTTTTGGTTGGACCACCCTCCCGAGTTTTGACTAGCCCCACTTGTCAGCCTTGCTCACCTTCTTCTTCCTCTGTGGGCGTCACTCTTGGCCTTAAAAGTCTCTAGCGCATTAAATCTTTGTTGTGTCGCATTAAATCTTGTAAACCTGCAAGATACTGTTCCCCTCTTGTCTCCTCCCCTACCTGCCCCCACCTCCTCCTTCACCTACCCTTGAACGCGCGCGCCTCTGAGTCTCTCAGCGACTCTCCCCGTCTCCCCTGGCTATAAAAGCCTGAGCAGTCATCTTTCATCTCCTTTAACCTCACCCAACTCTCTTGCTCTGGTCCAATTTATCTATGCTTGAAGTTTCGCCACCGTCCGTTGAAGCCGCGTCGTCGCCTCCTTGTCACCAAGGAGCCCGCTGGAGCCTGCGCCATCTTCGACCACCTCGCTACCGAAGGATTCACTGGAGCGCCCGTGCCGTTCGTCCTCCTCCTCCTGTCTTCTCTCTCTCTCTCTCTCTCTCTCTCATGGTGAGTATCTCCGTGCCCTGTTCTTGTTTTGCTCTCTCGACCTAGTTGCGTAGTGTATCCCTCTTACGGCCACGTTGAGTAGTCGTATCCCTTTTGTATTATTCGTATGACCACGTTGAGTAGCCGTACCCTTCGTTGGACCTCCGGACCTCCTCCTCAGGACCGCCCATGACCCCTTCAGGACCTCCTCCTCAGGTCCTCCTCAGAACCTCCTCCTCAGGACCTCCCTCGACCACCCTCTCAGTTGGACCTCCTCCCAAGAGCCCGTTCCTAATTCATCTATTTCAGTGCCTTTCTTTTGGTTATAGTAGTTTTTGGTTTTTTTTGGATTTGTTGCATTTATTTGGCTCTTTTCACACGTGTAGATTCCGGCTTCTCTGAAGAGTTCTTGGACCCGACAATCTTGACCGAAGCTTCTCAACTCTTCAACGAAGGCAAGTTGTAGACCTTTGATCATGTCATACCTAGTTTGCAAAATTATATTGTTTTATACCAACATGCATGGCTAATTGTATAAAAATGGTTTGGGAAATAGCTAAATACTTACTCGACAGTATGACTCTTTGAATACTTATGATAGACATGTTGACATGTAACCTTGGACACCATAGGTTGGGAAATCTTAGTTGGAGATTATTGTGATACCAACATGGGTGTGTATATTGCTTAGTCCTGCTTTAGTTATGCGATGTCTCTCGATCACATGATTCAATAATGGTAAATTTGACTAAGTGAATATGGAATTGTGGCATGTGTTGCCGTGGCCTGTGTTGCCGCTAATAAATTTGTTGTGCTATGACTACGGTGGTCATTTGACCGGGTTGAACCCAAAATATTTTATACTCGGGCGAGTGATCGTGCAGTAAAGAGGGTGCAGGAAGCACATTGAGATGTGATTTTCTCGCCTGAGTAGTCATTAAGGACTTAACCTTGTAAGTCATTGATCCGGGCCATATCGTACAACCGCATGTCCAGGATGGGGTGGACCTGGCCAACTAATTGGCAATACTTTGATTCGGTTCTGTTTTGGTGGAAGTGTGAAACTTGGGTTAGACATTCACACTTGGCGCAAAAGGGGGCTAGGAAGGCGAATCCTTAGCGAGCGGAACCGTGTCAAAACAGAACTTTGTAAAGGCCTTGTCACGTGCTCTAGACTGCTTACTTAAGATAGTGAGTAGGGGCATCGATGACGGGTGCCCAACCAACTAGAGAAGTCGTGTCTTGGGTAAAGCTATACCACCTCTGCAGAGTGTAAAACTATTCGAATAGCCGTGTCCCCAGTTATGGACAATGCCTAGTGATTTCACGCAAGGGGTAGACTTTCTCAAAAATTGCTGTCAGGGTGTTCCGAGTGATATGGGAAGTGAACAGGGTGTTCACAAGTGGTCTGGGAAGTGAACTGGGTGTTCATGAGTCGTTTCAAAGAAACTTGATTACTTATGTATTAATCTTTCAACTTGTGCGTTGCAATCTACTTACTGTATTTTCAATCAATTCTGCTTTCTGCAAAGTAACCATAAAGCTATCCTTGTCAAGCCTGGCATGAATACTATTTGCATACATTTCCCTACGACTTGCTGAGTACATTCAAAGTACTCACGGCTTTATGCCCTCTGGTTGATCAGTCGGCGAAGAGGACCCAGGGAGCTCCAAGCTCTTCGAAGAGGTCTTCGAAGACCATACGAGCTAGGAGACGTCTTCCACTTGATTGCTTGTGGGCATGTCAAATGGCTTCTGTGAGGTGTTTTGTTTTTTCGCTGCGAGTTCTGTAAACCCTGCGTGGCAACTCTGTAAAAATCTTGACCATAAGGTCTTTTGCTTCTATTAATACTAATTTGTCTGCTTCTTCTATAGTTTGTTGTACGGTTTTAATTACATCGATGTTGAAACTATGCGACTAGCTACTGATCATGGGACTGGTTCAGAATGCACAGAGGGTCCCAGGGTTGCTTACTCGGGGTCTCGACACGCCGCCATCGGCCCAAAGCCGCGCAGTCGTTGTCACAAAGCCATAGGCCTGCTGCCGATGCCTACTGCGCGTGAGCCCACTGAACAGCCTCACCGGCCGGGCACCATCCACGCCGCCACCGTGCTCGCGTCGCCGCCGTGCCGCTGCTAGCTGCGCTCACAGCGTGTAGCAACAAGACGTCGCCGCTTTGTCGACCGCCATGCGCGCTCCGGCGCCCGACGACCGTCGGCCGAAGTCGTCTCCGCGCCGCCACCATGTTTAGCGCCGTCGGCCCTACCTACCACCGCGTCCGTCACATGGTCTCCAAGTAGTCGCGCGCCGATGTGCCGCATGCACCGGTCGCCATGCGCCAGTGTCTTTGTGCCGCCGCCACACCGAGTGGCACTAGGGGAAACCCTAGCACCTAGCCTTGTAACAGCTGGCATGTGCATTGGTGGGCCGAAAGAAAATGACCGAGCCCAAAACCCGGAAAAAAAGGGGAAAGGATCGGGAAAAGAAAATAAAAAGAAAAAAATACCAAATATTTGCAAACAGGCCCCCTGGTTTTTCTGAATTACGCTAATTTTTTTCCAGAACTAAAAATTAGCGGATCAGCCCTTGAAAATGGCAGAATTCACCGAAAATTCATATTACAGCATAAAATGGCCTCGGGAATTCAAATTTTGAATCATTTTTAGCATTTTAAGCATGTTTAGCACTATTGTTATTATTTTTCTATGTTTTCTGTATTTATTTACTGTTTTGATTCATCGTAATTGCTTAAATTGCCTTTAATCACTAAAATTAGTAGTACAATTATAGCCAACTGCATAGAAAAATTCTGGAACATTACGAGAGTATTTTGTACCATTATCCAATTTATTTTATGCATTTTACCTGAAGTAAATTTATGTATTTCTTGCATACACATGTAGATGACAGGCATCACGAACTGGGAGTTCGAGGAGCTAGCCCAGCATGTCAAAAACTACTTCAATTGGGCTTCCGACATCGAGATTGTACTTGGGGTTGGTGCATCAAAAGATGCCAAACCCACCCCTGAGAAAAATGATCAAGCACTTCACTCTTTCAGGCACCACCTCTGCTCACACTCAGGAATGAGTACATGGCAGAGAAGAGTGTGCTAGCCTTGTGGACTGCACTGAAAAAGCAGTTTGAAAAAGCTAAATTGCACCATTCTTCCTCAGGTAGGGTAGGAATGGATCCGACTGAGATTTGCTGATTTCAAGACGGTTGGGGAGTACAATTCTGCTCTGCACAGAATATGTACCAATCTTTAACTCTGCGGCAAGCAAGTCACAGATGAGCAAAAGATTGAGAAGACGCTCTTCACCTTCCACCCTAGTGCAGTGCAGTATACATGCAACTATCGTCAAGACGGCTACAAGGAGTATGCCGAATTGATTGATATTATGCAGGCTGCAGAGGCTCAGGATGACGTTCTCCGCAAGAATTTCGTCACCCAACCACCTCGGAGCTCCACCGGCCGTGAGGCCAACATTGGGAGCTTCAAGGTGCGAAAGCCTATAATGAAGAAAAGGGGATGGATGGGCAAGGCCGTAGTCTAGAAAGGCAAGACGAATGCTCCATAGGAAAAGAAGGCCAACAAGCCAAAGCGGAACAACAAGCCCTATGGTCAACGAGACCAAACCTGCTACAAGTATGGCAAGTGGGGGGCACTAGTCGTGGATCTGTGAAGAACCACAACACATCGTCAACTCTTTTAAGGCCAAACAGAAGAAGGGCGGCAAATGGTAGCCTGAAACCCACTTTGCCTTCGCTGAGGGGGGGACTCACAGTAGCTGCCTGCACCAATGAAGGTGGACTCCACTCTTGCAGCTACACCCCCTTGATATTGTAGCTGCAGCCACCATGATTTCCCAGGAAGAACATGTCACCCCTGAGAAGATAGCAGCTGAAGTCTTTAACTTCTTGGTGGACCCAATCTATTGCACATAATGCACTTAGACTTTAAATGTCATTTATTTTGCGTGTGGATGGAATAAGTTATATTTTTGCATGGATAATGGTTGTATGCTCGTGTAGAGCCTTAAACAATTTATTTCTCGTGATGGTTGGATAATATTATTTAATTCATTCATTTATTCAGTTAATAATAGTATGATATGTTCTGATATTTGAAGTATTTTATTTATGTGTTGATTGCTTCCTACTACATATTAATAAAGTACTTTATATTAGAACGCATGTGGCACTCTATGGAGGAAATGTACTTAGTTGATAGCGGCACAACGAATACCATCTTGAGAGAGACGAAATTCTTTTAGTCGATCAACAAGAATGCTGGTAGTCTTACGACAATCGCAGGCAAAGATGCTTGTATAATAGGCTCAGAAAGGGCCACAATTATATTCCCGATGGGCACAACTTTGGTCATTAAAGAAGCCTTGTTGTACCCAAAATCCACTAGAACTCTTATAAGTTTCAAGGATATTCGCGCTAACAGTTTCCACGTAGAGACTGAAGAAGAGTATGGTAAGGAATACTTGTTCATTACAAAGCGTGAACAAAGTGGAAAAGGGTATCAAAATGATTTTCTTCATTTGAGACTGGGCTATACTACACTAATATTAAGCCACCTGTAGCCTATACTGCCTTGAAAACCATATTTAGAAGCTCTGAACTTTTATGTCTCTGGCATGATAAATTAGGCCACCCAGGTCTTAGGATGATGATAAATATAATTAACAATTCACAGGGGCACAATATTAATGTAAAGAATTTCTCGAATCAGGAAAATTTTGTGTGCCCTGCATGTGCCACCGGGAAATTCATTACTAGACTTTCTGTTCTGAAAGTGAAGGATGAAGTCCCTACATTCCTAGAACGTATCCAAGGAGACATTTGCGGTCCTATATAGCCCCCGTCAAGGCCATTTAGATATTTTATGGTTCTCATCAATGCTTCCTCGAAATGGTTGTACACATGTTTATTGTTTACGAGAAACCATGCTTTTGCAAAGCTAATCTCGTAGATAATTCAAATTAAAAATAATATCCCTGATCATCATGTGAAGTCCATCAGAATAGATAACGCCGAAGAATTTACTTCGAAGTCATTTGATGATTATTGCATGGCAATGGGAATTAAAGTTGAGCATTCTGTATCGCATGTTTACACCCAGAATGGACTAGTAGAGGCATTAATTAAAATGATTAAATTTATTGCCCGCTCGCTTTTGCATAATTGTAATTTACCAACTACATATTTGGGACACACAGTCCTGCTTGCAGCAACTCTCATCAACTTTAGATCATTGGCATATAACATCTATTCACCTATGCAACTAGCGCAAGGGTCAACACATAAAATTTCTCATCTTCGCAAATTTGGTTGCGAGGTTTATGTACCAATACTGCCACCACAGCAAACAACAATGGGCCCTCTCCGAAAGTCTACGATATACGTTGGTTATGAGACAACATCCATAATCAGGTATTTGGACCCTATGACTAGAGATTTGCATACTGTCTGCTTCGCTGATAGCATAATTGATGATGATAGTTTTCTGTCATTAGGGGGGAGGAAATAAACCCCTTGATGAAAAATATTGGGAAATAACGTGGCAAACCACGGATATTCATGCACATGACCCGCACACTAGTGAAGCAAATAGAGTAGTCCAGAAAATCATTGATTTGCAAGTATTAGCAAATCAACTGCCTGGCCACTTTAATGATTTAAAGAGCGTGACCAAGTCACATGTGCCTGCACGCAAATGCATCAGAGATGGTTGAAATACCAAAGAAAGAGGTCTCAAAATAAAAGGAAGAGAACTTCGGTCCCTCGAATCCCAAGTAGCCAGGGATGCCTAGTGAAAAAGGATAAGAATGACTTGACACAGCCGATCATTGAAGTTTCCTAAAACCAGAAGGTGATCCAGTTGAAACCTGGTACCAATATGGAACCTTCAGGAAAAAGACATGCCGGATTTAAACATCCCCATGGAAGGAGAAACCGGCACGGATGTGTGCTCACACATCAGAGCTGAAAAACTAAAGGGACTTGCCCCCGTAATTGGAAGTGGCGGTGAGCAAGTAGAAGTATTAGAAGAATCGTCTCATGAAGAAATAACTATAAACTATGTGACCACGAGGGAATCTATGAATTGGACAACAACCAATGTTGACATTTATTTTGCAAAGAAAATTTTCACAATCATCGATCTTGATCCAGAGCCTGCATCGCTCGCTGAATGTAAGAAACGATTATATTGGGAAGATTGGAAGAAAGCAATAGAAATTAAATTATTATCTCTGAATAAAATAGAGGTGTTTGGGCCTGTAAGCCGCACACCTCCCCATGTGCACCTCGTAGGGTATAAGTGAGTATTTGTTCGAAAGATAAATGAAAATAATGAAGTTGTAAGATATAAAGCAAGGCTCGTTGCACATGGTTTCACTCAACGTCCAAGAGTTAATTATGAATAAACATATGCCCCGGTCATGGGTGAAGTTACCTTTAGATATTTAATCTTAATGGTAGTGAACTTGAATTTAGAAATGAAATTGATGGATGTGGTAACGGTATACCTTTATGGAAACTTGGATTCGAACATTTATATGAAGGTACGTGAAGGTATCCCTGTCCCGAACCAAGATAGAGCAAATAGAAATATGTACAATGTGAAACTCAAAAAATCACTGTATGGACTTAAGCAATTAGACAGAATGTGGTATAATCGTTTGAGCGACTTTCTATGCAAGAAAGGCTACATGAACAATGAGGATTGTCCCTGTGTATTCATACGACGATCCCAAATTGGATTTTGTATAATCTCAGTGTATGTAGACGATCTGAATATCATTGGAACCCTGGAAGATATTAAGAAAGCAAGCTCTTACCTAGAGTCGAAGTCCGAAATGAAAGATTTAGGTAAAACCAAATATTGCCTAGGCTTATATCTTGAGCATGTCCTTGAAGGGATATTAGTGCATCAGTTAGCCTACACTCAAAAGGCATTACAAAGGTTCGACTTTGAAAAGGCATACCATTCGAAAGTACCAATGGTCGGGAGATCCTTGCAGCAAGATAAGGATCCGTACAGACCTAGATAAGAGGGGGAGGAAGTCATGGAACCGAAATTCTCATACTTAAGTGTAATATGAGCACTCATGTATTTAACAAACTGTACTAGACCGAACATTGCATTTGCCGTAAACCTATTAGTAAGGTATAGTGTAGAACCTACCAAAAGGCATTGACATGGAATAAAAACATCTTTCGATACCTCTAAGAAAGCAGAGACATTGGTCTATTCTATAGAAAGAATCAAGACCCGTCTATGACTAGTTATGCAGATGCCGGGTACCTGTCGGACCCACATACAGTCAAGTCACAAACATGCTATGTATTCCTGTGTGGTGGAACTACAATTTCATAGAAATTATCTAAGCAAATTCTTATATCGACTTCGACGAACCACTCAAAAATCATAACACTGTACGAGGCCTCATGAGAATATGCTTGGTTTCGGCAGATGATTCACCACATCCAACAGTCGTGTGGATTGAATACCACGCAAACTCCCACTATTATCTATGAAGATAATATAGCTTGTGTTGCACAAGTACAGATATGTTATGTGAAGAGTCATCTCACAAAGCATATCAACTCCAAGTTCTTTTATGCTCATGAATTGCAAAAGATGAACGAAATTAAAGTACTGCATACTAAGTCATGTGAAAATCTTGCAGATTTATTCACTAAGTCACTTCCAGCATCTAGCTTTGAAAGGTGCATATGTGGAATTAGAATAATGAGACTTAAAAAAGCACAGAACTCAGGGGGAAAATCTTCACGAACTCATTATTGAAACTTGATTACGAAGATCGAGTACCCAAAAAATAAATCCTGGAGATTAAATGAAATTTGGTGGATTGTACTCTTTTTTCCTTGATGGGTATTTCTGAAATTTCTCGGCTAAAGTTTTTAATGAAGCAATTCGTGCAACGCAGCAGAATATATATCATGTACTCTTTCTCCAAAAAATTTTCCACTTTGTTTTTTTAGATTTTTGATGAGGCATGAACATGTTGGATGAGTCTTGCAAAAAGTCTTTGGGAAACTGAATCTGAGCCGGCCGGTCTTGGCCCATGGTGGGCTCATCACCCACTTTAGTCTATAAATAGGGAGTACCAATCATTATGTCAGACTTGATGATCAAAGAGGAATAAAGAGAGAAGAAGTCTCCCATATCTCTATATTAATTTAATTTTTGTACTCGTACTATTCTACTTCTACGTACGAGACGATGGATCATACTAAGCTCGCGTTCCTCACCATAAACATCCGACGAAACAAAAAGCCTCCAAAATGTTACTCTCTGGAGTTCACAACAAATCGCTCTCAAGGCCACCTTAAACGCCGTGAAGCTACGCCGTGACGATCTTTCCCACCGGAGAGCGGGCCCCGCGCGCTCCCCGGGTCCACTCCCAGCTCCCTACAGCGACCCACACCCACCGACGCGCTAGCCCACGCGAGCCATCCTACCCCACGTCCCAGCGTCCCAGCCCCGAGGGAGGCGCACGCGGAGCTCCACGTGTCCGGAGGCGATCTGTGACTGCACGGGCGGATCCAGGGGACGCAGGGAGCCGCGGCATTAGATTTCGTCGGATCTCGGCGGGGCGCGGGCCCCACCACCCACCCCCTCCCCACCTCCACTTGCTCCACGTCACGCGGCCCGTTCTCCTCCTCCCCCGTTATCTATGAGACTATGATCTATCTCCTCGTCCGGACCTCCGCCTCCGCTTCCTTACTCCTCTCCAGTTCTCCCCCCTCCACCTCCTCGTCCTTGTAGCATCACGCGTTCCTGGTAGCATCTACGCGTAGTTCTCTACACGCAAGTCAGAGCTCGCGCGGCCACGCCCATGCTGCTGCTGCCCACCGCTTCCCCCGCCTCCACCTCCTAAGCCCCCACGGTGCGCGCTCTCGTCGTGTCCGCTTGGAGCTCAGCGCGCTCGGCTCTGCCGTTTTTTGGTGTGTTTTAGCTGATCTTGGGGAGTTGTTTGTTTTGACGGCAGGGGTCGGGAGCTTGGAATCCGGCGGATCTCGGCCGCTCGCTGCTCTGCTTAGTGGTTACCTCCTCAGGTTGAGGGTTTGCTGTTTGTTTGACTATTTCTTTTGGGAAGCTCGAGCGTTGCGGATGCAGTTTTTATCTAATGAGAAAGCCTATTTTGTTGTTGTTTTTAGTTACGAGGGCCTCTGAATTGGTGGGATTTTTGGAAGGAGACGCTGATTTTTGCTCTGATAATACCAAATTTGCACGGTATGCGAATCCTTACCGCTCTAGATCCCTCTCCCTCCCTCCCTGTGTCTGTGTGTGTGTGTGTGTGTGTGTGTTCATTTATTTATTTATTTGGGGGATTTTTCTCAAACGCTTACGAGCTGTTTGATGCTTATCAGGATTGATTTTGGGCATCGTGGAGCACATGGCCTAAACATTTTATACAGTCTCGGCTCGAAGTAGCCCTCTTATTACGTCGAAAAAGAGAGAGAGTAGTCGTAGCCAGTGGCGGAGCTAGTAATTTTGCGTCACGAAGCAACGTTGGGTGCTGTTGGCTCCGCCCATGGTGGTAGGTTATTCGGAGCATCTCTCATGTTCATGATAGATTGGCCCTTGATTCCTGTGCGCTTGTTGCAGATTTGAGTAGTTGGATTCAGCATATACATTTCTGATGTGCTCCATCATTTGTGAACTGTCTCTAGTTGCACACACCATCGTTGTACCCTCTCTCTCTCTCCTCGAATCCGGCTGATGGAGAGCGCCTGTCAAGTTGGCATGGACGATCCTTCCCGCAAGGATGTTAGGGGGATTGGGAATGGCACCGTAGATAATGGTCATGGCGTTGAGGCAGAGGAGGTGGAGGAATGGAGTAATGACAAGGAAGAGGACTTGCCCAATGGTCACAGTGCGCCGCCAGGCGCACTGCAAGTGGATGAGCAGAATCAGCAGCAAGGGCCCATCATCCGTTGGGAGGGGTTCCTCCCTGTGAAGACACTGAGGGTCTTGTTGGTGGAGAATGATGACTCTACCCGTCAGGTGGTCAGTGCCCTGCTCCGTAAGTGCTGCTACGAAGGTATGCCCTGCAAATTACAGTGCTAATTTTTTCTAAGTAAATTACTGTTCTGATCTCATACTTGGTTTTGTAACTTCAGTTAGAGAATAAACTGTTCCTTTAATTGGATAATTATTTTTTCAATTCCAGCTTTGGCTTACATTCGATCTGAACTAGCAGTGTGATGATACTTTTATCACAAAAACTATACAAGAGGAAATTGGCATTGTTTGTTGTAAAAAAGTTGCATTGTGCATTGTAAAAAAGGAAGTATGATTTTGAGTGACACGTCCAAAATCAACCATAGTTCAAAAGCCAACATTGTACCAAGAAGCTGTATTTAGAAAATGAAATTTACAGCTAATTTCCTTTGTCAACAATTAGTTGACCTATCAATTTTCCTTAAGAGGAAGAAGGTGCCCGATGGTGAATATCACTGTCTTGGTGCATCAGTTGATGGGTGTGGCTGGCATGGTCAATCTCGATAATAGAGGGGTCTATGGGCCTGCCCCTAATAGGTACAGCAGGCACTACACTTGTTAACATGGACAACAGACAAATGCATATGCAACACATGGCAGCTGGAAGTTGATTAGTGGGCCAGCTGAGGGGCTAGGGATCCTTTGGTCATTTTATATGTTCCCTGGAATTTATTTTTTGGGGGAATTACTCAACGCATTGCAGTTTGGTACTAGTCCACATTTCCCCCAAAGGGAAAAAAATGGAAATCAGCACCCCTACATTTTACCTACAGGCTACAGCCCACAACAACCCACTGTCCAAATTCTCCACTGAGTCCAATGGACTGAGTAACTGACGTGTGTGACCTACTATAGGCATTGGTGTTATTTTCCTTTTGAACTAGCTTCCTCCATTCTTTCAATTCGCTACCATGCACAACCGCCCAGTAGCAAATGCTTGGATCACTGTGTGTGGCCCTTGCAATGTAATCATGCAGCTCCAAGAACATTCCTTGCTCCCAGAATTCCAACTAGATCAGATAGGCCTTGGTGCAGGAGCTGATGCACTAGCTGCCATTTGCTGTATATTGGGCCTCTGGTGGCGTTTGTTCACTGCTTGTGCCTCGGACATTGCAGCATTACTTTCTCTTGGATTTCTTTATGAGGTGATTCTAAGTACTAATGGCTCTATTTTCATGGAAATCCATTTTGAATTTGTTCTTTCAATATGCACGAAATTCCAGGATAATACAATTATTACCTGTCAAAAGATTAATACCAGATCCTCAGGTTAGGTGGCTATTGTCAAACTATGCTGAAGGCAGCATGTTTGGATATATATTGATCAAGGCCAGTAGGTCAATTCACATATTTTTTTTTTCATCTTGAACTCAGCCACATCTTCTATGTTCAGTTAGCATCATTATGCAAGGTAGAACATTGCAGGTGTGCAATGTAGAACTTAGCAATATAAGTCACAGTTGTGAACAAGCGGAAGCCTGAAACTGACTTATTTGGAAGGTTGGATTAAGGTCAACTCTAGCTTAACACCACATATTCTTAGCTAGCATCCCGATCATATGGTTTACTATTTGGACTGACATCATCTGCCGATGGAGGAGTAATCCACCTGTCACAAGCAATTTGATAATTTTAAAAGTAGAAGTGTAGAGCTGTACCCTTTTCACATCTTCATCCTGCACAGACATGATAACCTGGCGTCAATCAGATGATACAATGGGCCATTTCAAGCCCCAATCTCCACTCATTGGCTAATATTGTTGGAATGAACCATTGACCTATTCCAACGGGCCAAAGGCCAAAATATACAATTACAAGTGTAGGTAAATATGCAAAGAACATCCTATACAAGAAATATATCTAACATCTCCTCAAACTCATGGTGGATTAACAACATTGAGTTTGGAGAGGTAGAAGTGGTGCTAAGCTCTAGCCTGTGCCTTGGTGAAGAAATCCGCTAAATGAAGTTCCGAATACACATACTGAAGAGCAATAACTTGGTCCTGCACCTGCGATCTCATGTAAGAAACATCTATTCCAATGTGCCTTTTGAGCTCATGTTTCACTGGATCTCGGGCAATGTTGATCACACTAGTACTCTCTGATAAGAGAGGAGTCGGTGCAGAAGCTGAAACACTGAAATCCTCAAGTAACCATCGAAGCTGAGTGATCTTAGCTGTCAACGTCGCCATGGCTCGCAACTCAGCCTCAACACTCGAACGGGAAATGACAGTTTACTTCTTCGTCTTCCAGGCAATCAGAGAGGAACTAAGGAAAACACAATAGGTAGAAAGAGACCGGCGGTCAGAAGGATCGCTAGCCCAGGTCGCATCAGAGTATGCCTGAACTGCAGAGAGCGGGAGCGAGGAAAGAAAAAACGACGACTGATGGTCTTGCGAAGATATTGAGAACACGAAGGTGACTGTAGTGGAGCTGAGTGGGAGGAACTGACTCAGAATGTGAACTGCGTGATAAATGTCAAGTTGACTGATCCCTAGACGAGGCTCCTGACAAGATGACGGTAGCGAGTGGAATCCTCAAGAGGCTCACCATCAGTGGGCCGAAGGTGAACACTAAGTTCCATAGGAATGTCCACGATGCACTAATCAGTGAGACAAGCTCGAGAGAGAATATCCTGAATGTATTTCTCTTGGGAGAGGTAGTAGCCTTCAGGCGTAGAAGTGACTTCAATCCCAAGGAAGTAACAAAAAGGACCCAAATCAGACATCAAGAACTACTCACTGAGACGCTCCTTCACAAAATCAATGTACTGAGAGTCATCCCCAGTAATGATCATGTCATTCACATAGAGGAGCGTCCGACCCCTAGGTGTGTACAAAGAAAAGAGGGTAAGGTCATGATCACTGGCGGAGAAGCCGACAACAGTGACAATAGAGGAGAAGTGGTCAAACCAAGCACGAGGGGCTTGCTTGAGCCCATAGAGAGAGCTACGAAGGTAGCAAACCATACCATCAGGGGTAGAATGCCCAGGGGACGACTGCATGTATACCTCCTCATGCAGCTCGTCATTGAAAAAGATATTCTTGACGTCCGGCTGAGAGATGGACCACTATCGAACAGAGGCCACGATAAGAAGAGTGCGAACAGTGGTCATGTGGGCGACAAGAGCGAAGGTCTCATCGTAGTCACGACTATGCTCCTGCTGAAAGCCACGTGTCACAGATGAGCCTTGTACTGCTCAAGAAAACTATCCGAGCGGGTCTTGATCTTGTACACTCACTTGCACGTGATAGGAGTGACGCGCATGTAAGGGTACAAGATTCCAAGTGCTAGTGCGCTCCAAAGCAGCAATCTCATCAGACATTACGAGCTACCACTCAGGGCGAGCAGCGGCCTCATGGTAGGTTGTAGGTTCAGAAGAGCAAGCGGATCGTGAAGCCAGAAGGCCAGAGGCTGACAAAGGCGACGATCACGAACATTGTATCTGGGAGGAGAAGGTGGAGCAAGACCCAGTAAGGACGAAGAAGAAGAGCTGGGAACAGGCCCAACAAAGACAGAGGCTCAACTAGAGAAGGAGTAGGCCAAGGACGGCGAGAGTAATGAAGGAGAAAGGGGGAATCTCAACAAAAGAGTTGGAAGGAACCTCCGGAGGAGAGGGAACAGGTGGAGTCAGAGGAGAGGCCGGAGGAGAGGAAAGCGAAGAAGGTGAAGGCGGAAGCGAAACAGAAGTGGAAAATTAAGGGTCAGAAAAAGTCAGAAAGGAGATTGACTCAACAAGAGAATCTGAGCTGACAGTAGGGACGAGGGTAGTAAGGTTAGGACTCATTGAAGGTGACATCCCAAGAGATCCTCACCTGGCAAGCAACAGGGTCGTCGTAGCGATAACCCTTATGCTCAAGATTGTAGCCAAGAAAGATACACTCAACTGACTGAGCAGTTAGCTTGGTGTGCTCACGAGGTGGAAGAAGTACGAAGTAGACACAGTCGAAACAGCGAGGTGACTGTACTCTGGAGCCCGACCGTAGAGACGCTCGACAGGAGTAGAACCCTGAAGAGCAGTGGAAGGCTGCATGTTGATGAGGAGAGCAGCAGTGGAGATAGCCTCAGCCCAGAAGTGAGGTGGAACAGAAGAGGCAAGCATGAGAGTACGAGCTATCTCAAGCAAGTGACGATGCTTACACTCAGACATCATTCTGAGCGTGAGCACCAGGACAAGAGTACTGGGGAAGAGTACCTTGCTCAGTGAGAAAGCGACACAAAACAACTGATAGGTACTCACCAACAGAATCAACACGAAAAACACGAATGACTGAATCAAACTAAGTGCGAACCATGGTGGCAAACACCTGGTAAATAGAGAGAACCCGACTCCGACTACAAGAGGACATGAAGTAGATCCAAGTATGATGAGAATAATCATCAATAAAGATCACATAGTATCGATGATCCCCTTTCGAAACGAAGGAAGCCGGACCCCAAATATCAGAGTGAACAAGATCAAAAGGACGAGTACAACTGCTTGCCAAGCTTGCAACCCATACAATATAAAGAGGTGTCAATAGAAACAGACCCAATAACACCGCAGCCTACTAGTGACGACAGACGCGATCCACAGAGATGACCCAAACAATGGTACCATTGAGCGAAGGAAACAGTAGAGGACGCAACAAAAATAGAGGCAGTGGTAGTGGCTGACTGGTTGGTGGAGACAACGGAAGGAAGGTGCAGCCAATCGAGCTCCTAAAGACACTGTGAATCACGGCGCCGAGGGCTAGTACCAAGAAGAGTCTCTATGCGGCGGTACTGGACACAATAAGAGTTGGACTCAAGAACAACACGACAGTCATGATCAGTGATCTGACCGGTTGACATAAGCTGCATAGTGAACATAAGAGACTGCAGGAACATGAAAGGAAAAAGTGGAAAGGATGCATCGGCCTGCAACAGGAAGAGAGGTACCATCTGCAGTCTGAACAGTGGAATAAAGAGTTGTGGGACTCACATAAGTGAGTTGAGTAGAATCTAGTGTATGTGAAAAGAAGCACCAGAGTCCAAGATCCACGGAGACAAGATTCCGGATGAGGGAGGTGGCAGAGGCGAGGAAGACTGCTGAGACGCAAGAGCCAGACGAACAGAGCCCGAGGAGTCTGAGGACAAGCCGACACCGAAGTGTTGGAGCAGGGAGAGGAGTTGTTGCGTAGCGTCACCGATGAAGCCCTGGTGAGTCTCGCTAGCTCCGGAGTGGGAAGAACCGCTAGAACCCATCGGTGGACATCCACCGACGGTAGCCATCGGTAAGGCCTGGCCCGAGGCAGGGGCGGCGGCGACAACGCTAGCCAAGAACAGGGGCGGCGAGAGGAGCTAAGGGCGCTGTGCAGCAAAACCAAGGACTCCACGCAGAAGCTCGTCTCGACGGGCGATCTGAGGAGGCGAGGGTGAGCAGAAAACGCGCGACGGAGAGACGACCGAAGCCCTGGGATGCTGGGACTCGAGGATGGCTAGCACCTCCGCATGGCCTACTCGCCTTTGCTTATCTTGGGTAATCACTGTTTGAGCGCTCCGCAACCCGCTTAGTGAAGCCGGGTTTGCGTTCCTGGCGGCGCGGAGACAGAAGCGCTTCGAGAGAGGCGTCGCAGAGAAGTCGATGGTCATGGCTGGCGGGCGCTGGAACTGCATCGGCGTCGGTGGTAGGCCCCCATGGCGCATATTCAGCATGGGCATCGGATCCAGCGGCGGGCGCACGACCTGCGGGTATGCCACCGGTGGCGCTGAGAGGTTAAAGACGGCGATCGCGAGATTCGGTACAGATCATACCGAAGCGAGCCCACCCACGGCCGGACTGGGCTCGCATCTCGCGCCGATCATCTTTGGGCGAGCCCACCAACGTCTTGGATGGGATGGGCCTAAGCGGTGAGCCGTCGCGACCTCGATCGGTAGCACGGTGGACGCCCAGGCCCACGAGAGTGCCACTGGCGGCCTTGGCGCGGGACTCGTTGGGTGAGGGCGGGCCCTCGACGGTCATGGAGATGGCCTGGAGCAAGGGCGGCAACTCCGACATTGGGAGGCGGCGCTCAGGGGCGGCGCCATCGGTGGAGCACAGGAGCTCGGGGTGCAGGGGTAGCGTGCATCCGAAGCAGAGTAGGGAGCTCGGGGGGGGGAGGGGGTTGACGTCGATCTGGAGCAAAGGAGGCCGAGATGGCTGCTTGTGGCGGCATTGATCGAGAGCAGCGAGTCAAAAGGCGTGGATTCGGGAGCTCGGGGGCACGACGGTGCGGTCCGGAGCAGAGGAGGGAGCTCGGTGGAGCCAGAGGCGGCAGGGAGGGAGAGAGAGAGAGGAGAAGAGGACGGCGGTGGTGACAGACGGAGGATGGTGGCGGCAGCATGAGGGCAGCACGACTCTCTCACACAACCATAACCCTAGTTCTGATACCATGTTGGAATGAACGCTTGATCTATTTTAATGGGCCAAAGGCCAAAATATACAATTACAAGTGTAGGTAAATATGCAAAGAACATCCTATACAAGAAACATATCTAACAAATACTTATGGTGATTCCAACTTTATCGTGTTTTTAGAGGGGTTTCTCTACTTTCAAGTTTTCAGTGCTTTTCTTTTTGTTTATTATGGGGAAACTTGAGCTAGACAACTAGAGTTAGCTCTCTAGAAATCCATTAGAGTCCCTCAGTGGTGGGAGTTAAACATGTCTAAATTAATTGGTGTGTTTTGCTATTACATTATTTTTTTAAAAAAAAACATTAGTGTTGGATAGTTAACCAGGCATTTAAAAATTAGTGTCGGGCGGATTTTTTTTTAATTCAAGTTTGATTTTTTCGTGGAAATGTTTTGCCAAAATCGGGACTCAAACCCACACCATCACGTTGCCAGGTACCATGGTTATTAAGGCGTCGCCTAAGCGGTAAGGCACCGCCGGAGGCCAAGGCGTCGCCTCCGCTTTGTTGCCGTCGCCGTCTTGGCGTTGGAGAGCCAGATCCCAAGTGAGACGGAGCAGAGGAGGAGGCCCGTCTTGGCCGGATCCGAGCAGGGGAGGTCTGGCGGTGCATCGGGGGAGCATGGGAGGCCTCCCCCTCCCTCCCAGCCTCCCCCTCGGATGGGAGAGGGTGAGGATCTGCGCCGCCGCCGAGGTAGGGCGAGGATCGTTGCCGCCGCCGGGGGAGGAGAAGAGGAGGAGGCGCCGCCGCCGGGGGAGGGAGAGAGAGGAGTTCCTGCGCAGCCAGGGGAGGAGAATGGAGAGAGATGCGCCGCCGGGGGAGCTTTGATATTAGGGTTGAGAAGTCTCACGTGGTGACTGGTGAGCTTGGGCCGAATGCCTGATGGGCCGAATGGAGGTTTGTCTTCTTTTTTTTTTCTTTTTTTTTTTGCTTTCTCTACTCTTTTCTTCTTTGGTTATGCTCTTCTTCTTCCACACTTTTCTGCTCTTCTTCTTCTTCCACACTACTCAGTTGCTCCAAATCTTCCTCCGCCCGTAGCGCCTTAAGAGTGTGTAAGGCGTCGCCTCGCCTCACGTCTTACCGCTTAAAAGGTGTGAGGGGGTGGGTCGCCTCGCCTCGCCTTACCGCCTTAATAACCATGCCAGGTACCAAGCCTTACCACTACGCTAGGTGAGTGCTTGTGTATAGCATATGGCAATTTGCGCTATTTGAACTTCAAATTAGAAACCAAAGTAGACCAGTATGCAACTGTTAAGACAAACGAAACCAAGTAAATAAGTACGGATTACTAAAATGCAAAAGCAAAGGCAACACATAAAAACTATTATATGTGAAATTATGGCCCGGTATTTTACTGATGTTTCCCAATATGCATGGAACTAACTAGTACAATTTAGGTAGCTACACTCTGGAAGGTTGCGTGTATATATATAGTTGATTTTTTTGTTTGGACTTTGTTCGTAGAGAACTCTTGCTGCTAATTGAAGGCAATGCAACTGAAGTGATTTGACTAAGCTTGAACTTACGTTCCCACTGTCACACAGCAACTGAAGCTAGAAATTTGCAAAGTTGAGCCTTGCTATCTTCAAATCGTTTGTTGCACTAAAATGGATAAATAATACATACTTTCTTCAAGTGAATTTCGTGGATCTTCTGAATGTAAATCGCACCCTTGATGTGTTTGTTAATCTGGCCAGTACATTTATTGTATGCTTTATTTCCTATTATAATTATGTCTGCTTGTTTATGTTTAGCAGTGAAAGCTTTTGCATATCAATATTGCTCTTCATAAATATCGTTTCAGTTATGTTAAGTCTATTGATAGCAAAATGCATCTCTTTCCCTTGTAGTTATCCCTGCTGAAAATGGGTTACATGCATGGAAATATCTTGAAGATCTGCAAAACCGTATTGACCTTGTATTGACTGAGGTTGCAATGCCTTGTTTATCTGGCATCGGTCTCCTTAGTAAGATCACTTGTCACAAAATTTGCAAGGACGTTCCTGTGATTAGTAAGTAGCTTTCCTACTCAACCATATTGCTCTAATACACTTAGAAATTTTATCCTGGTTAATTTCTTAGTTTAAATAAGTTTAGCCGCTACACTGGTGTCGTTTCCTTGCAGTGATGTCTTCGAATGACTCTATGAGTACAGTCTTTAAATGTTTGTCAAAGGGAGCAGTTGACTTTTTAGTGAAGCCTATACGTAAGAATGAACTTAAGAACCTTTGGCAGCACGTATGGAGGCGATGCCACAGTGTAAGTAGTTTGTTGTTGGTCTAGATTTCATGGTGGATATAACTTATAAGTCCTCAAAGTTGCTTCGATTCTACTTCTTTATCTGGATTTGTTTTGTGATTACTCTTAATCAAATTTGCCTCTTTGGAATTCAGTCCAGTGGAAGTGAAAGTGGCATCCATACACAAAAATGTGCCAAACCAAAGGCTGGTGATGAATATGAGACTAACAGTGGCAGCAATCATGAAGATGGTGACGAGGACTTTAGTATTGGACTCAATGCTAGGGATGGCAGTGATAATGGCAGTGGCACTCAAGTACGAGATTGTTCATTAATTCTCTTGGAAAGTATTTTTTTACTCTTAGGCGTTGTTTGGATGGGCTGAGATGGAAGATAGTGATAGATGTGAAATAAAGGCTAGTAATAGAATGCTACTTATAACAAAATGTAGAAGAAAAAAATTGGCCCTTCTAAAGTAGTAGGGACTAGGGACTGATATGTCTAATAGTCGGAAAACTCTGTTAGAACTATGAGCTTTTTTTGGATACTTGGTTCTTACTAAAGTTACAGGAAGTAAAGATCGAATCTGTCCATCGATTTACAATGGGTTATTTGGACCTTCTGTTCTAATCTAACCCTGAATTCACCCTTACAACTAATACTAACAAAAAATATGTAATTTCAAAATATAAACAACCTAGTAGATTTACTCCGTTTCTTACTTGCTGCCTATTCCCAATTGATGGCATCGTCTCAGACCATGTTTTACATACATATGAATTTACCCTCTTCAAGCATATCCGATACTAATAATATTTTTCCCCCATGTCAACTCTCTCGTCACTTATTTTATTGTGCGTGTTTATTTATATAATAAAAAACCTCTAATTTGTGCAAGTGATGAGAGTATGAGAGGTTTCCTTATTTTTCTTGATTTTTCTCAAGATTTTGAACTCGTCATGGACAAATTTCTATACCTCCCCATCTTGTTACCTCCTTGGTCAAAGCCATTGGCTGCTCAAAACCTTACCATCGGCCATATCAGGAGGTCTATGTAATTATAAGTTTGTCTTGGTGTCTTCAGAAAATCACATGTCGTTACTAATTCTCCTTTCAGAATGATTCAATGAGACACTCTTGTACATGGTGGAGGAAGTACATCCAAGTATCCCCCAAAAAATCCTAAACAATCTTCTCTGTTGGATTAGAAAGATTGGGTGGTCTAGAAACATTAACATGTGCTGTAAATTTCTCTATTACAATTGAAATTCTAGATGTGTTTTTCTTACCACCTGCAAAGTAATGATATCCCTTGGAGGTATATCGAGTTACTCACCAAAAATCATCAACTGAGTCCCAATTCAGCATGCCAGCAACAAAATAACGGTAGGGAAAATTTACAGTAATGTGGTAGTGCAAAAGCCGAAAGGTATAAAGGATTTTTGTGAGTTAAGACCCATCGTAATCTCTAATGAATTGGCTATTGCCTATTATGACATTCCATATCACCTCAAATTAGGTCATGAAGGTTACTTTCATGGTCTTGCTTAGACCATAACAGGTAAACACCGTCAAGAGGATGGCCGGGCGGCGGTGGCGGCCTTGGGAGGGAGAGGGGACTAGAGATGGGATGAACTTTGTTATTCGTTCTTGCTTAATGCTAACGATTACAATAGACCTCCTTATATATATAGTTCTTTTCTACTAATTATGTATAAGATCAATCTAATAGATGGTCTTTCTAACTAATAGATAACCTTCCTAACTAATAGTCAATAGATAATCTTTCCAGTTAACTAATCTCTATACAAGGAAACTAATAAACTATTTAGGGAAATAGATATTCTTATTGAGGAAGATAATCTCTTCCCAATCTCAATGCTACATTACCCGAGTAATGTCCACACACGGTATTGCTACAGTACCAGGTCCTGGATGCAGCACCTGAGTACTGTTCACGCACTGTGTTGCTGCAGTACCACATCATGGCTTCCACGCCATAGCAGTTATATAACAGTTACTTACTCGATATGTGTAATATTTAAAGCTACAATATAAAATAACTGGTTTACAAGTGCCAAATAGTTACAATAGGAAAATTAAGTTATTTAACCCTTGCATCAATACTTTCCAATAAAACCAACATACTGTTAGAATAGCATTCATTTTCCTTATCTGTATATGGCAATCCTCTTTGTACTTCCTATATATATTGCCCATTGGGCCTCTTGAATAGATTTAACACATTATTCATAACATGGTATCAGAGTTAGGGTACTAACCTAGCTCTCCTTCTGCTGCCATCCGACCGCCGCCACGTGTTCCCAGTCGTCCGACGTCGAGCATCGCCCGAGCTCGAGCCTGGCCCCCCCGAGTCAACACTGACCCGAGCTCGCTGTCGTGTTCGCCATTGGAGGTGCGTGTTCCTGTTACCTGCCCGCCACGAGCCCTCGTGTTCGGTTCTTGGTCACACTGCCGGAGCCTTCTCGCGTCTCTCCCGGTTTGCGCCGCCGAACCTCAATGGCAGCCTCGCGCCTCTCGATTCTTGCTGGCCATTGTTGAAACCTCGACCACGCCTGTCTTTTCGCCACCAGAGTCAAGAACTCCGATGGTCATTGTCATTGTTGCCGGGCAAGGGAACCTAGTTCCTTGCGCGAGGCTAGGCTCTCTTCAATGGCCTTAGCAGGCTATTTGTAGCGTAAGCTAGCCCGGCCCACACAGAAAGAAATAAAAAAAACAGTACGTCGATCTAACCGCCGGGCCGTCCAGCACCGCCTGTTAGACTTCGTTGCCTTGGTCGCCGTGCCGTCCAGCGCCGCCTACCGATGGCTTCCGTTCCATCCACTGCGATCCCATTCTCGGGAACAAGGCTTTATGGGACGAACTAAAGGTTGTGGTCTTCACTTATGGAGATCACGCTCGATGGTCTTCGCCTCTGGGGACATGTCACTGGTGCTCGACCTTGTCCGCCATCGCTAGTTCAGCCTACTTCTGCACCTCCTGCAGAAGATGATGTCGCCAAGAAGGAGGCGGAGGCCGCTGTTGTTGCTGCTGACGCTGTTGATGAGGTCTTTCAGTACGCCATAGATGCTTTTGAGCGCTGGTGTGCTGATGAGACCCGTGTTCGAGCCATCCTGGTGGTCAGCATCGACGACTCCATCCAGCCAGACATTGTTGGCCTGCTTTCTACTCGCCAGGTCTGGGAGTATTTACGCGAGCGATACCAGCAGAGCAGCGATGCTCAGTTCTTTTCGCTTCAGCGTGAGTTGGAGACGCTTCGCCAAGAGGACTCCTCTGTCGACGACTTCTTTCGAGCCTGCCGCCTCTAGCGCCACCGGACGAGCCGGGCTTCCGCTTCGCTAAGAGTGTCATAAAGTGCAGAAGGCGGATCGTGATCACCTTCGCCTTTATGATTTCGTTTGCCGTCTTCGCCCAGAGTTTGAGCCTGTCAGGGCTCAACTATTGAGCCGCTCATCATGCTCGATAGTCACGAGGCTCTTTTGACACTTCGTGCTGAGGAGCTTCGCCGTGGGTTAGCAGCACAGTTTGTTCCGACTGTGCTTGCTACCCCTTCTTCGACTACACCGACGGTTCGCTGTTTCAACCACAGACCTTCGAGTCTCTGCTCTTTACGCTCTGTTTTTGCACCAACCGGGTTGATGCAATTATTGCAAGAACGGGCATGACTACGGCGTTGTGCGGCGCAAAAAGCGTAACAAGACGCGTGGACGATCCAAGAAGCGGGAGGCCCTAACTCCTCGACGGAGGACAGACCAAAGACGTCAGACCTTCTCACGAGGTGACTCATTCAACAGATTACATCAGTTCTACTTCAAAGCAGCTCTCTCACACTCAAAGAGTTTTGCCGCCTAGCTCGACGCTCCTCTAGATATTTTTTGTGTTATGGATTCGAGTGCTTCTTTCCACATGACACCGGATTCACATCTCTCACTTTAGTAGGACCTCCTGTTTTTCCTATCTCTGTTCATACAGCTGATGGTACTCTCTGTCGACCATTGTTAGGCACTCTTTGTCCATCGACTTTTCTGTTCCAACTGTTTCCCATGTTCCCCATTTCACCATGGCTTTTCTCGGTGGTCACCACCGATCTTGGTCAGAAGGTTAGTTTTGACTCTCACACCTGTTTCATCCAAGATTGATGACATGGATTCGTGACGGATCGCCCACCAGTAGGGATCGTCAGGGTCTCTACATCCTTGATTGTCTCCACCTTCCGTCCATTTCAGTTGCTCCTGTCACCTGTACGTCCATTGCCACTGCTGCCACCACCTCTGAAGTTTTTGCGTAGTGGCACCACTGTTTAGGTCACTTGTGTGGGTCCCGTTTTTCTTCATTAGTTCGTCAAGGTGTTCTTGGACGAGTTATTGTTGACACGGCCATGTTTTGTCAGGGTTGGAAGCTGGACAAGCAGCTACAGCTTCCTTATCATTCTAGTGAGTCCTTGTCTTCTCGTCCTTTTGACCTAGTTCATTTAGATGTATGGAGACCTGCGCCTATTATCTCTAAAGGCGGACATAAACTTTATATGATCTTCATTGGTGATTATTCCCGTTTTACCTGGATTTTCCCTATGTCTAATCGTGGCCAGTTTCTTGCGATCTATCGTAGCTTTGCAACGATAGTTCGTACTCAGTTTGATTCTTCCATCCGTACCTTCATTTGTGATTCGCTAGCTTAATCGCTCGCACTTTTAGACAGTTTCTTTCTGAGTAGGGCACTCTTTACTAGTCTTCTTGTCCTGGTGCCCATGCTCAAAATGGGGTTGCTGAGCGCAAACATCGTCATTTGATTGAGATTGCCCGCACTCTTCTCCTTACCTCTCACGTTCCACCACAGTTCTGGGCTGAGGCTGTTTCCACGACTGCATATTCGATCAATATGCAGCCTTCCACTGCTCTTAAGGGTGTCAGTTCTATAGAGCGTCTCTACTCTCGAGCTCCCCGGTATACTCACCTTCGTGTTTTTTGTTGTACTTATTTTGTTCTGCTGCAGCCTCGTGAACATACTAAATTATCGGCCCAATCAGTTGAGTGCGTGTTTCTTGGTTATAGTTCTGAGCATAAGGATTATTATTGCTGGGATCCTTTTGCTCGACGAATCAGGATATCACGAGACGTTGTCTTTGATGAATCTCGACCTTTCTTCTATCGAGATTCGGTTCCTCCTGTTTCCACCGTTGAGTCGATTTCATGGTTGTCTCTTTCTGACTCTTCACCCATTTCTCCATTATCACATTCTTCCCCTAGTCTGTCTCCAGTGGTTCCTTCTGTACCTCTGCCTCCGGTGCTGCCGCCTGTAGCACCACCTCTTGTTCCTGCAGCACCACCATCTCGTTTCTCTGGTATTCACTACTCCAGGCGTCCTCATCCTTCATTAGATTCCTCTCATGGTATCTTGCCGACATCCACATCTGATCCTCCTGATGATGCTCCTCGTTACGTCCTTCGTGACCGGACATCCCTTCGACCTCCTGATCGTCTTGGATTTGCTTCGATAGCTTATGCTCTCTCTGCCACTGAGCCTAGTTCTTATCGTGAGGCTGCTCCTCATTCTGAGTGGCAGCTCGCTATGGCAGAGGAGCTTGATGCTCTTCGACGTACGGAGACTTGGGATATTGTACTAACACCTGTGCATGCTCGTCCAATCACGTGCAAGTAGGTGTATAAGATTAAGACCCGGTCTGATAGTACTATCGAGCGCTACAAGGCTCGTCTTGTGGCTCGTGGCTTTCAGCAAGAGTACGGTCGTGACTACGATAAGACTTTTGCCCCTGTTGCCCATATGACCACTGTTCACACTCTTGTTGCGGCTGTTTCTGTTTGCCAGTGGTCTCTCTCTCAGCTGGAGGTTAAGAATGCATTTCTTAATGGTGTTTTGCATGAAGAGGTCTACATACAGCCACCACCTGGGTATTCTGTTCCCGATGGGCACATCTATCGTCTTCGCCGTACTCTTTATGGCCTCAAACAGGCTCCTCGTGCCTGGGTTGCTCATTTTACCTCAGTGATTACTACTGTCGGTTTCACTGTCAGTTCCCATGATTCTGTTCTTTTTGTTCATGTCTCATCTCAGGGTAAGACACTGCTTTTTCTGTATGTTGATGATATGCTCATTACTGGTGATGATTCCTCATTCATCACGTATGTGAAGAAGCATCTCAGTGAGCAGTTTTTGATGACTGATCTTGGTTTTCTTACATACTTCCTTGGAATTGAGGTCTCTTCCATGCCTGATGGCTACTACCTCTCCCAGTAGAAGTATGTCCAGGATCTTGTTGATCGGTCTGATCTGACTGACACTCGCACCGCTGAGACTCCCATAGAGCTATCCCTACAACTTCATGCCACGGATGGTGATCTTCTTGAGGATCCTACTCGATATCACCATCTTGTTGGGAGTTTAGTGTACCTTGTGAGCACTCGTCCTGATATTGATTATGTTGTTCATATCTTGAGTCAGTTCATGACTCGTTCTACCCAACTTCACTACAGTCATCTTCTTCGTGTTCTTCGCTACTTCCGTGGGACTATCTCTCGCCGTTTGTTTTTCCCTAGCTCTACCTCACTACAGCTTTAGGCGTACTCCGATGCGACCTGGACTAGTGATCCTTCTGATCGTCGTTCTCTTTTTGCTTACTGTGTTTTTCTTGGCTCCTCCCTAATTGCCTGGAAGACTAAGAAGCAGATTGCAGTTTCCCGTTCAAGTGCAGATGTTGAGTTGAGAGCTATGACAGCAGTGACAACAGATGTTACTTGGTTAAGGTGGCTACTTGCAGATTTTGGAGTGCCTGTGATGGGACCTACGACTCTTTTGTCCAACAGTACATGTGCTATCAGTATTGCCCGGGACCCAGTGAAGCATGAGCTCACCAAGCACATTGGTGTGGATGCTTCATACACTCGTTCCAAGGTGCAGGAGGGAGTACTTGCTTTACAGTTAGTGTCATCAGAGTTACAGGTTGCTGACTTCTTCACGAAGCCACAGACTAGGACACAACATTTGTATTTTCTCTCCAAACTCAATGTGTGTGATGAGTTTTAAGGGGGGGGGGGGTATGGTTTCCTTATCTTTATATGGCAACCCCTTTTATACTCACATATATATTGTCTATTGGACCTCTTGAATAGATTAACACATTATTCATAACACATACAACATTACTTTATTGAATTGAAAAATAAAAGTGGACCTATTTTTTTCTCTCTATATGTAAGATAGTTATGCCAATGCATTCTCATGCTATCAACCTATTTTAAAATGCAGAGTTCGTGGACGAAGCGTGCTGTGGAGATTGACAGCCCACAACCCTTGTCTCCTGATCAACTAGCCGATCCACCTGATAGTACTTGTGCGCAGGTAATTCACCCCAAATCAGAGAGATGCAGCAACAGGTGGTTGCCAACTGCAAATAAAAGGAACGGCAAGAAACAAAAAGAGAATAATGGTATCGTATGCTTTACAGCATCTGTTGTACAAAGAAAATACACCTCTTCACACTACTGTCACTCAACGAAATTCCACTTTTTTTTGCAGATGACTCCATGGGAAAATACTTAGAAATAGGCGCTCCTAGGAATTCAAGTGTAGAGTATCAATCTTCTCCAAATGAGATGTCTGTTAATCCAACAGAAAAACAGCATGAGACTCCCATGCCCCAAAGTAAATTGAAAAACAAAACAATGACTGAAAACGATTGTAGAAACACACTGAACGAACCAACTACTCAAACTGCTGATTTGATTAGCTCAATAGCCAGAAAGACAGAAACCAAACAGGCAGCTAGAATCACTGATGCACCTGATTGCTCCTCCAAGAAGCCAGATGGGAATGATAAGAATCACGATTCTCCCATCAATATGACATCCCAAGAGTTTGGTTTGAAGAGATTGAAAACAACTGGAGCTGCAACTGAAATCCATGATGAACGAAATATTCTGAAAAGATCAGATCTCTCAGCATTCGCCAGGTGCAAAACATAATATCAGTGTCATTACTAAGTTATGAATACAACAGTAAGTTGCATGCTAACCGTCTCTTATCTTGCAAGGTACCATACATCCGTGGCTTCCAATCATGGTGGAGCAAGATTTGGGGGAAGCTGTTCACCTCAAGACAACAGTTCAGAGGCTGTGAAAATGGACTCCACCTGCAAGATGATGTCAAATTCAGATGCTGCTCCAATGAAGCAGGGCTCCAATGGCAGTAGCAACAATAATGACATGGGTTCCAGTACGAAGAATGTCATCACAAAACCTTCTGCGAGCAGGGAGAGAGTGATGTCACCATCAGTTGTTAAATCTAACCAACATACCTCAGCATTCCATCCCGTGCAGCATCAAACATCGCCAGCTAATGTGGTAGGGAAAGACAAAGCTGATGAAGGAATTGCCAATGCAGTGAAAGTGGGCCACCCAAGAGATGCACAACAAAGCTTTGTGCAGCATCATCATCATGTCCATTATTACCTCCATGTTATGACACAGCAACAAGCATCAATTGATCGTGGATCGTCAGACGCTCAGTGTGGTTCGTCCAATGTGTTTGATCCTCCCATGGAAGGTCATGCTGCAAACTATAGTGTGAATGGGAGCATCTCAGGTAGCCATAATGGAAGCAATGTGCAGAACGGAAGTAGCACTGCTGCCAATGTTGCGAGACCAAACATGGAGTGTGTTAATGGTATCATGGACGAAAATGCGGCTGGAGGTGGCAATGGAAGTGGGAGTGGGAGTGGCAGTGGTAGTGACAGGTATCATAATTGGCTCGGTCAACGAGAAGCTGCAGTGAACAAATTCAGACAGAAGCGGAAAGAGAGGAACTTCGGAAAAAAGGTAGCATGTTTTCAGTTACACGTCTGTTAAAGCAGTGAGTCCTAAAATTAGTAATAATTGTTATGAATATTGTGTATATATTGCAATAGCTCAATAGGTAATATATAAAGTACAAGGGACACAAGACTAAACCCTAAAACAATAGGGAAATACCACAAATACCTTTAACATATCCCTCAAATGCAAGGCGTATGTAATAGCATTGCATTTGGAAAGAGTTGACACTACAATAGGGAAAATCCGAAGTCCAAGTCTTGATAATTTCGTCGTAGCGTGCGGCTCTTGGAAAATATGTCGAGTATCAAAAGATCTTCTCCTGTCCGGAGTCGTGCGACAGTCCATAAAGTATAAGTTGCAGGGACTGAGAAAGTAGAGGTAGGCGGGAGCAAAGTCGACAGTGGCAATACGACGAAGAAGATGATGAAACCGACATGAATAGAAAGATCTGTCAAATCAAACCGAAGAGGAATAGATAGAAGCATGGCGGTACAGATCGAAGCCCAAGACGGCGGTGGCGCAGTGCATAAGAAGCGCAACGGAGGCGTAGTGCGGAAGAAGCGTGGCAGCCTTAGAACCTCGGGTTGGCGACTCAGAGAGAAGTGGCGGCATCATAACGACTTTTACGATCTGCAGCGGCTCAGAGAGAAGGGCGACGGCTGCTGCCATGCAAAAGGGAAAGAAGAGTGCTATTCTCGATCCAAGATGACAGATTGTGGCTAGCATAGCAATCAGCTGATTGACAATGAATTTGTGGACTCGCATGGCTTAGACGAACTCAAAGATAAAGTGGTACAGACTTGGATGGACGCAACGGAAGAAACGACATGAAGAAGGAAAAAAATGACTCAATGATAACTAGCAGCAGATACTAACGGCTGCATGCAGTTGGATGCCCCACGGTAACAGCCTTGACTTCTCTCTTCCCTATCCTCCACCCATCTCCCACTGTATGCTTCTGCTTCCCCTGCTCCCTCCCACTTTTCTCTACCCATCTCCTCGGAGAGGAGTGGTGCCAGGCGGCCGAATCCCTACCCTTGAGCCTAGGCTCCTCATGCTCCTCCGACCAGTGGTGGCCTTGGCACACCTGGCGACGCAGTCTTGATGGTCGAGAGAGTCTTGGGCGAACGGTGGTGGCGTATGGCTTGACCTGCAAGCGGCAATGTGATGGCTAGAGAGAGTCTGGGCGCTTCTGGCAATGGTGGTATGATGGTGACCTGGCGGCGGCCATGGCATGTGAGAGAGCTCGGGGGCGCAACAATGGTGGATCCGGCGAGGCGTCGGTGGCGCGGATCCGGACAACGCGGGGAGGATGGCGAGAGCCACGGCGGCGCCGAGGAGATGCGGCAAAATCTGGGGCCGTGCGGTCGTCGGGGCGTTGCGGATGGCGTGGATCCGAGCGGGGGTGGCTGGATCCGGGCGGTGGCGATGAGGCGCTGTGTCTGGGCAGTGGAGCTCGGCGAGGGTCGGTCGAAGGGCGCAGTAGCCAGCAGGCGGTGTGGTAGTCGAGCATAGTAGAGCAAGGCCGTCGCGTTGAGGAGGCAGAGCAACCAGAGTAGAGGACCCGGTCAGTGGCGCGGCGAGGACGACTCCTCCTAAGCCATGCATGGACCTAGCCAGATCTGTACGAGCAGAGGTGGCGCAGCGGCAGGATGGAGTGGTGGGAGGTGGCTTCGATTCGCATCTGGATCGTGGGGGTGGGTGGATTCGACTCTGCGTGCTTCCTTCCCCTTTCCTCCTGCCTCCTCCCACTGCACCGCCTATCTCATGCGATGTGGTGACCGGAGGCAAGAAGACGACGATGCTGCTACTGCTGCTTGACAACGAGGTTCAACTAGAGGCCGCCCCTGGGAGTGGAGATTGCTCCTCCTAGGAGCAACAGAAGATAAGTAGGCGGTGGCTAGGGTTTTGCAACCTGCTCAGATACCATGTTATGGATATTGTGTATGTATTGCAATAGCCCAATGGACAATATATAGAGTACAAGGGATATAAGACCAAACTCTAGAACAATAGGGAAATACCAAAAATACTCTTAACAATAGTTACTCGAAGGGCCCTTTCAATTGGACTCAGTATAACTAATAGCTATCCAAATGGTTGGATAAATAAAATCAGAACTGATGCAATTGCTTAAAAACTGTCACTGAACATATCTTGTTATTTTGGTTTTGTTACCCATAATAATTCCTCCTGGCCTGGCCACGTCGTCCCCAAAAATCGCGGTCGTCCAATCAACTCCGGAAGGCCGGGATCGCGCCTGCACTTGGTGCGAACGGGCGTCCCTCGCGTCAGTGGGCCTCGAGCGCCATGCTCAGACGGCCGGCGGGACGTCGCGCGACACGTAGTCTGGTGGCCCCCATGGCCCGTAGCCGCTCGCGTCTGCCCACGCCCATGCACGACTGCTGGGCCTGTAGCCATAATAATTCTTCGTGGGATTGGCCCCCTCCTGGCCTGGCCACGTCGTCCCCAAAAATCGCGGTCGTCCAATCAACTCCAGAAGGCCGGGATCGCGCCTGCGCTTGGTGCGAACAAGCGTCCCTTGCGCGTCAGGTGGGCCCGGAGCGCTCGCGGCTCTGCACGGCTTCGGCGGGACGTCGCGCGACCCCCACGGCCCATAGCCGCTCATGTCTGCCCACGCCCACGCACGGCTGCTGGGCCTGTAGCCACTCTCGTGACACGCATTCGTGCCCGCGCCAGGGCGCGGATGATCTTCTAGTTTTATGAAAAAGTGGAGCCGGGACTGCCTGTCCTTTGGTTCTAAAACAGTACAATTGCTTCGTGTGAATCCGAACTACTTTTGAACGAGAACAAAAATGAAATGCTTATGTTACTTCCAAGTATGTAAGGCCGTAATGGCCTAACTTTTGTAAATACCAGCATAAGAACACTAAGGGCCGTTAGTCTTGGAGAGCGAGATTTTAGCTGCAACCTTTTACTAAGTTTTGACGCTACTGTTTCATTTTCCAAAACCCTCTCTTTCCTGACTGCTGTGCCCGAATATGGTTTGTATTGGATCGGTATCTTGCTGATGGCTTTGTCGGCCTATTTTCAGGTGCGCTACCAAAGCAGGAAGAGGCTAGCTGAGCAGCGGCCGCGGGTTCGTGGGCAATTCGTGCGACAATCTGGACAAGAAGATCAGGCAGGCCAAACAGCAGACAGATGACACGACCCTTCTAATCCAACACGGCATCTGCTTGGACACATGGAGAATTACGCACTTCATTCCATTGCTTATAGCAGCTCATTGATTCCCACATTAGAGTGCTCAATAAATACAAACTTTTATGATTATCGTATGTGGCTAACTCCAGGTGAACATTTGTACTATGGAGATCGATGCGGCCATCGGTCGCAGTACTGTGTTAGACGTCGTTATGGTTTGCGATCTTCAGTTCCCTTGCAGAGGTGTCCTTAGTCGAGTCTTAAGGAGCAAACCAGCAGCGACATTGATATTGGATCATGCGTGTTAAAAAAATCTTTACTTTTTAGATCGAGCTGACGTCACTTAATGTTTCAGCGGTTCGTTGCAAGGTGGTGTTTTCAAGTCAAATATTTACATTTCTCTTCTACTTATATTTTGGTCTTGCAGTTCTCTGTACTGTGGGTTCAAAACTAAGGGCGTGTTTGGTGTTTGGTTATTGGGATGAAGTTGAATGAGATAAAATGGTCTGTATTATATGGTTTTATTGTTTTTTGTGAATAAGATGATTCAACATCTAAAGAGAGAATATTCTACAGATTTGTATCGCACTATCTACTATGAGATGATTCTATTCAAACAACTAAACACATAGATAACTTTTTTATTGAACTAATTCATACATGTACCACTTGGTACAAGCAACCAAGTACACACTAACTACATAGATTGTGACGCTTCGTATCGCAGGCCTTTGTTATTGTGCTCAGTAATTCCCTTTTTCCTGAATGAAGGCCACGAAGAGATGCTTAGTTGCTAGGTCCTGAACTGAACCAAATCCGTGAAAAATTTTAGACAACATTTTTCTGAAACAGAGGGTGAGTTCATAGACGCCATACAAAATGTAACTCCCACACAACATCCGATCCGAGACACACCAGTGCGAACTCTGCAGTTTGCAAGCACTACCGTGCCCTTAATCCTAATGTCTGCTACCTGGGTAGAAAAAGTCTGCACCGTTTTCCTTCACCTTAAAATGGAAGTTCCAAACTTTCTGCCCTTTCGGCCTTTGCTCGCTGAGCATCCCCTTGTTTACCACCGACAGCTGTTGGAAACATTTTGACCACTTCAAAAGATGTATATCAAGGGTAAAATGGAAGACGCCAACCTTCAGAATACGATAAGGTTGGCTGGAGAAAATTTATCACAATAAGAACCTAACCTGTCCATGAACGTCAGCAGCCAAACCAGTGCTCAAAGGTGCAGCTTTAATCACAAGATCGGCAATATAGCGCAGATGTAAAAGAAGCCCCACACCCTCCTCACTTGAATAAATATCCTCATGAATAAGGACCACCAGCAAGCAACTCTGCTAAGAAATAAACAAAGCATAAAGAGCATGAATATGAGGTAAAGAAAGGGTATTGACAACGTTTGGTTGATCTAACTTTTACCATATCAGACGTAAGTGTGACACAATAATGCAAGAAGTCCAAAACATCGTCTACAGAACCATGGGCGGCAACTTCCAACAGTGAAACATCGTCTATCATGATCATGAACTGGCCTGCATTTTCTCCTGTCCTGTTTGCCTCCACCACTCTCTGAATGTCGTTGTACAGTCCAACAAAGCTGTCAGCAATGGCAGCTCCCCTTGTTCCACCTTGAGTAAAGAAGCAAGCAAATCGGTGACTCACTAATTATGCAGCATCATTTGGAAACAACACAAGGTGTACAAACGGCTGCTTGCCTGGGAATGCCTGCAAGTCAAAGAAATGAAGCCTCTTGCTCTTCCTATGCAGGGAGAGGTTACAGCCCTAGCAAAAATTCAGAAGAAATCATGAGGTGTTACACTGTTACATTTCAAGTAGCACGGGCATCCAGCTTCCAGCATGCATATTGTGTCAGGATGTCCAAATCAGGTCTCATAATAATGGTAGTAATCTGAAATTAATGCCTTGCGGCCACCAGTATGCCAGCCAAAGTTAAACCACTGGTGCATTTTATTTGAGTTTTGGAAACGGGAAGGACCGTCCAGTTCCCAGCTGAGCTGGTTATCTAAATACCAAATAGTGTCTCAGCCAGTTCATGGGCTATTGCTGCCAGAAAATGAACAGAATAGATACTGTCAACCCTATTTGATCAGGTACTGCTTTTCTGAACATTACTGTACACAGTTAAGAACTTAAGATCGATATATTTACATCGTACTGTTAACAACAAGACTAACAATTCTGAAGGACATATTGACGTTGAGGAAGGATATCATATTGTAACGATTTAAACTTTTGAAGTGGGCGTGTTTGTTGCGAGACGATTGATTCTACATTAGATTAGACCAAGAGCTTAGTGACTAGATTCTAGACCCAGTTACACCTTCTCATATCATCTGATGGACTACCACCCATTTCTTTACAGCCAAATTCATTATAATCCTACAAATTTACGCATAAATCAATCGGCGTATACAATCACAAGTGTGTGATTCTAACTGTGTGAGCGAGTGTTGAAGCGTGGTTAATAGGCGAAACCTTGGTTGTTGGGTAGGTAAGCACATGACGTGCTCGACGAAATACGGGTGGCCTGTTGGGGGCGCGTACCATCTTGCGGAGGACGCGGTCGTAGTGGGAGAAGGGCTGCGCGAGGGCGAGGAGGGCCGCGCCGCCGCCGCTGGCGACCGCGCGCTTGAGGAGGAGGTGGAGGACGAAGGCCGCGGGCGCCTCCACGCAGTCCTCCACCACCACCACGCGCGCCCCGGAGCCCATCGCCTCGCTCAGGAGGTCGCCCCCACCGTACTCCTCCATCTGCCTCGTCCACTCCTCTTCGCCGGAGAGATCCTGAGCGAGGCGATGGGCTCCGGGGCGGTTGAGGGCGGTGAGGACTGAGGAGAGGAGTTGAGGAGGGCGCTGCCGCGCTGGGGGTGGAGCCGGGCAGCCGGCCGTAGGCGGCGCGGGGAAGCGCCGGGGACCGGGGCGCGCTGAGCAGCGGGGCTGGCCAGAGCGGGGCGAGGTGAGCAGAAGCCGGGCCAAGGCGGCGCCGGCCACTGGAGGCGCGCGGCCCGGGCGCAGCAGACCTCACAGGCGCGGTCGAGCGCGCAGGAGAACCGGGCGGCCGGAGCGGCGGCGAGCCAAGGGGGCCGGCGGTGGCGGCGCCAAGCAGTGGCGGAGCCGGCAGGGAGGAGGAGCCACGGGGAGTTCGGCCGAGGAGGCGATGGGGGGCGGGGGCGGCGTCGCGGGGCGGACAGGACCGGGCGGCCGGAGCGGCGGCGAGCCAAGGGGCGGAGAAGACCGGGGCGGCCGGAGCGGAGGAGGCGACGGGGGGCCGGGGCAGCGTCGCGGTCTGCCGGTCCGGGGAGAGTGGGGAGGGTAAAAGACCGAAGGCAAGGCAGGCGGCTAGGGCTCCCTCACGCAGTGCTGGGCGTCGCGCTGATAGCCTCGGGCCGGCCGGCCAGCGTCGGGCCTGGCTACTGCACAGTAATTTTTATTTTATTTTATATATCTACTTAAATTTTCCACTACTGTTTTCTTTGGGCATCGGGCTGTTACACAACCGACCGGCCCTAGACCCATCTCCGTCCCTCGAGAGATTAACTGGCAGCGGTGGCGGCTAAGGGGTGTGATAACAAGACGAAGGCAAGAGCCTGAACGAGTTGTTCACAAAATCACAAAGCCCGAGTCTGTCCGACGAAACGGGCACTAGCCAAAAATACACAAGTTAACTTTGAAGTGTAGTCACTGATCCGGTGGTCGGACCGCATCTCTCTCTCTCTATATATATGTACACACACCCCCCCATGAAAATAGGGGGAAAATAATGTTACACAAAAAACAATAATAATTAAATAATCTGAATTGTTATATATATACACACACACCCCATGAAAATAGGGGGGAAAATTAATGCTACACAAAAAAATAATAATAATTAAATAATCTGAATTCTTATATACACACATACACACACGTGCGTGCGCACCACAAAAATAGGGGTAAAATCAATGCTACACAAAAAAAACAATAATAATTAAATAATCTGAATTCTGAACAACTAATTAAGTCAGTCAAAGAGGGACACCATAGACTCACAATAACGAGATCATTCAAACAATTGATGTTCTAGTCTTTTTTTTTCTTTTTTGAATGAATATATTTTAATATGCTTCAATTCCTCTCATATCGAGATGAACTACATATTTGGCTTAATACGTGAATTGCCAACTTACAGCTTGCTATATATGTCTTAGATTTAATTATATATTACTCTAATTAGAAAAAAGAACGGAAAAAAATCTAATGCATACATCTTAACGAAGACTAGAGACAAGCAAAGCAAGCAAGTAGGGAAATACACCATATCTTGCTAATGGAGGCGAAGCTGGGCAGACAATCGAGAGGAGTTGTCGGCCGGAGTAAGAGAATGAGAATGATGGAAATTATTTATGTGTAGCCGGTAATTTCACAAGAGGATTCCTACTAAAACCAAGAAGCACCCAAAGTATGAACATGTCATTCAGCTTTGTCTTGAAAAGCTGTTTCATTTGAAGTGTTTCTTAAAAATTGGCTTCATGAGCAAAAACCCGGCCTGGTTAAGCAAAACTAGCTGGATCAATGAAAACTCGGCCGATCTGGCCAGGTTAAGCAAAACTGGCTGGATCAATGAAAAGCTTCTTCTTGCCATTGTATTTCTTCTTCTTGAATGACTTGCCCTTGTTATCCTTCTTTGCGGGGCAATGGGAAGCAATGTGCCCCTTCTCTTTGCAATTATAACACCGAATGTTGCTATAACGCTTGTTGTCACTTGAGGATTGCCCTTTCTTGTTTTTATCGAAGTTGAAGCTTCTATGTGGACGGCTTCTCATGAACGTCTTCATTCTTCTTACAAGAAATGCAAACTCCTCTTCGGAGTCTCCTTCTTCTTCCTCATCATCACTCGATTCCGCTTTGGCTTTGAAAGCGGTAATATTCTTCTTTGAGGAAGACGACTCCAAGAGCTCTTCCTTGTCTTTCTTGAACAACTCATTAGTTATGAGATTGCCCAAAGGTCTCGTTGGCATCATTCTTGGCAACTCGGGAGAGTTGAGAAACAATGTCACCAACGTCTCGTACTTGTCCGGTAGAGCTCTAAGGATCTTGCGCACAATGTCAACATCAAGAAGGTTTAGTACCAAGGTCTTTGAGCTCATTCACAATGTTGTTAAGTGGTGAATACATCTCATTGATGTTTTCATGAGGCAACATTACGAATGTCTCATATTTAATCCGAAGCCTATGCAATTTGGCTTCTTTGACCGTGGATGTTCCCTCATGAATTTCGGAGATGGTAGTCCAAATTTCATGAGCAGTTTCTAAACTGCTCACTCTATTGAACTCATCCGCGTTCAAAGCACCAAGGAGAGCGTTCATAGCTTGGGCATCTAAATGAGCATTACACACCTCTTGATCTGTGGGAACTAGTGGATTAAGAGGCATGACGTAACCCTCATTTACGATTTTCCAAATGCTTGGACTCATAGCCTTTAAATAAATTGACATTCTAATTTTCCAATAAGCATAATTAGAACCATCAACAAAGGAGCCTTTCCTATAGCAATTCCCTCACTAGCCATCATTTTCTCTCTTAGATGATTAAGCCTAAAATAATGAGAGACCAAGCCCTGATACCACTTTTAGGCTCAAGGATAACCGACTAGAGGGGGGTGAATAGGAGGTTTTTAAACTTTTTTAGCAAATTAACAATTTGACTCAATTATGAATTATGTCTAAACTAGATACAATTCTAGCTAAGTAATTTAATACAAGATAAATGCTAGGATTGTAAATGCGGAATAAGTAAAGACAAGAAATAACCACAAATGAGACAAATGATGTTTCCCCGTGGTATCGAAGACTTGCTGGTCTTCACTAGTCCATGTTGAGGAAGCTTGAACGAATCAAGCCGGCTCCACGAATTAAGTCTTCACTCGATCACTATTGGTTGTTCTTCCACCGCTCCGGAAATGGTGAACATTGAACCACTCACAATCTTGGCACCGGGCCTCTTCACAAGCTTCTTGAAGAGATCACCGTCCTCCCACCACCAAGCCGTCTAGGAGTTCAGCAAAACTCCAAGAGTAATAGATCGATGATCTTCACTTGATGGCACTCAAGTGCAAATGGACCAACTAGAATGAGTGAATGCACTTGAATGAACTCAACTACCTCACAATGAATGCACGAGTGTATTTGAGGTGTTGAATGAATGCACAAGGCTCTAAGGATGTTAAATGAAGAGTTGCATTCTGTCCTAGAGCAGGTGGAGGGGTATTTATAACCCCCACAACCAAATCCAACCGTTATGAGAGAAACCCCAGATTTTCAACGAAATGCGATACTACCGCCAACCAAGGTGCGGTACTACCGTATTTCACCAACCGCTCTGTAATGGCTACAACAGGAGCATTAACTGCCTCTAACATAGCCGTTTTAAACGCGGCGTGGTACTACCGCCGACTATCATGCGGTCATACCGCTTATCCCGGTCGTACCGCTCACAAGGGCGGTACTACCATTCGCAGATTTCCAAACTTAGTTGAAAAGGGTGCTTATTTGGTTTTTACGTACCACCACATAAATTTCGGAACGACCGTGAAGCGGTAGTTCTGCCATTAAAGCTCTGGTACTACCGCAACCCTGATTTGAACCAGTTCACCCAAACGTGTTGGCCATGTGGATGGCTCAGATGAAATGGGATGTTCGGTCCATGCATTTAAACCACACGATCTTGAACTTTTCGGACAGTCCGAACGGCCCACGGTAGTACCGCCAAAGGAAGTGCGGTAATACCGCTAAGCGGTAGTACCGCCAAAGAAAGTGCGGTAATACCGCTAAGCGGTACTTCCGCCAAGCAAGCACCGGTACTACCATTTGCCATGGGAGCACAAGAGCTCCAAAAAGAGTCTCTCTGGAAAACATGTTCCGCTCCATTTTCCGGAAGTACCGTTAGAGCGGTAGTACCATTTAAACAACAGCGGTACTACCGTTCCAAGGGTTTTGCAATTTTAACCAAAATAGAGTCTCTCTGGATTTTACGTACCGTCAACTAAAAAACGGAATTACCGTGATGAGGTCGTACCGCTTCACAAACAAGTTGACAGGCACATATGAACTGCACACGTGGATGGTCCAGATTAAATGGGCTGTTCGGACCACGCTTAAAAACCACACGATCATGCGCTGTTCGGACGGTCCGAATGGCACACGGTAATACCGCCAAGGAATGCGCGGTCATACCGCAAAGCGGTAGTTCCGCCAGTTAACCTTCGATACTGTCGTTTGTGCTGTCAATTGCACAGATTACTTTCAAATTCAAATTCAAATGCATGCATGATCCTAAATTGATCCAAATGACACAAGAACATGCTATCAAGCTAGTAGTCATGATCCCTCTTAATAGTACGATATTTAACCTATAATCTGGTCTTCCAATCATTTCTCCTAAGACCGATAAAAATATAAAAAGGATCCTAGACTATTTGTATCTTGTCTTTTATCCAAAAGATCTTCATGTTGTCCTTTAGCATGCATCTTCAAGTCATCAAACTCGCTAATGGGACTTAACCTTGTAAATACTTAATAAACATGTTAATCACATATTCACATATTGTCATTAATTACCAAAACCATTTTTAGGAGCCTAGATGCTTTCAATCTCTCCCTTTTTTGGTAATTGATGACAACGCACCTATATGTGAGAAAGATTGTTTTGAATATACTAATTGTTGTGAGACAAGTGTATATTCTTTTGATGACTTAACAACAAAATAATTCTTGCAATGATCTCAAATGAGTTTAGAGAATTATTTCCTTGTTAAAGCCAAAATAAAGAAAGTTCCCCCTAAACTTGTTATCTAGAGCATTCAGTAACTATTGCAGTACATTGTAGCCTAATGAGTTTTTTTCCTGATGACCGCTAGGACTGTAGCAGGCAGCAAAAAAACTGGGTCCAAAGACTATAAACGATTACATAGGTCGTACATATCCGTAAAAGGAAATAGTTGTGTTCATGAAGGAGGATCAAGATGTATAAATTGATCCTAAATGCAATTAACACGATAGAAGTAAGAGGATAAGAGTGATAAAGTATATCTATAGAGTATTATCGGGTTTCTAGAATCGAATGAAACAACACAATCACGTGTGAAAACTATAAATAGGTAGATACAAACCGGATAATCAGACATAGGTTCTATAGCAAATTGATAACAATCATAGCAAATGTTCTATTTAAAGTGTTCAGTAAGGATTATAGGACATTGTAGTTTAGCAGGGTTTTTTTTGGTCTACTGGGTGCTAGGAGTAGCATGTAACACAGAATCTGGCTATGAGCAACTATATAGACACATATCCGAAAAAGGCAACAGGGGTGTTGACGAAGAGCGTTCAAATACCAAATAAATGGAACAGGGTTGTCTCACAAAAAAGGAAAGAATTTTAAAGCATAGAATATAAAATCAAGTGAACCATAGGTTACCTCAAGTGCCACTGGGTACTGTGACAGTTGGGACGGCGATTCAGGTATACGTGCAGTCGCATATGTAGAAGATGATGGCCCCAGCTCAGAATCAATAAAAGGGATGATTTCTTGTATGAGAGATTTATCTTTTGTGGTGGACAGACGCAAGAATGGGCTTGTATAGAAAAGCAAAGAGTGTAGCTGTCTACCAAAAATAGTGTCAACTCTATGAACCTGAAATGATGGTCGCGGTCGTATAAAACTCTTGTCAGTGACTGATACCACAAATGTGTATTTTTGGGATACAATTGCAGCAATATCATTTGGTATCGCATCTCTTGTGCGAGCAGTAGCGAGTATTTCATGTAAAGGCTCGTGTACGAGATGGTCAACACGAAGTAAAGTAAGGATCGGTTTGCGCATGATCTGTTGTCCAATCTTTCGAAAAAGAACAAATTCTGCCTCATCGTTGCCATCTGATCTAATTAGAGAAATTTGATACCTGGTATAAAAGATTGTAAGTATATTTTTTTGACAAATAACAGGAGGGGCAGAACCCCTACTGTGACAATAGATTAAAGCAAAATATGTACAAGGTTTGGGAATTTACAAGAAGAAAAATTACATTAGCCGAAATCTCGCAACCAAATAGAAAAAACCTCTCTAAGAGAAGGTTTAACCCTAAGAAGAACCAGGGCAAAAACCTCCTTGAACTCAAATTTCCAGTTGATAAATGACACAGAAGCCTGCTTGAAGATGACCTTATTTCTGTGCAACCAGATGCTCCAGCAAATAAGAATTAAAATCTCCTTGAATAATTTCGAAACAGATCTTTGCTTGCATTCCTGGATGAAGTCTGTCACGGGAAGAGATAAATCCCAAGAAAAACCAACCAAGGACCAGCATTGTCTACTAAAAGAGCAATCAAAAAATAGATGCTTCGAGGACTCTAACCGACGATCAGAGCAAAGCGCACAGTCCGAGTCTCCAATCTGACACTGCTTTCGGAGAAGTAAATCTTTAGTGTTCAGTCTATCCTTCAAAAGCAGCCAAAAAAAGAACTTCTGTTTACTTAAACATGATGATTTCCAAAGCCAAGAGAAAGGCAGAGATAGGGGGGCTTGACCCAACAATTGAATATAAGCTTGTTTCGAAGTGAACGACGAAGATCCCCAGATGTAATTCCAAACATCGGGCTGAGTTAAAGGCAGTCCCAAAGTGTCAACTTCACGACGCAATTCCTGAAGCTGAAAGAGAGCTGTTGGGGAAAGCGGTAGATGGAAAAGAGAAGCTAAAGATCCCTCCAGGAACCTGGCAACCGAGATGTCCTTGCGTTTAGAGAATGAAAACAAGTGAGGCCACCGCAAGATCAGAAATCCCAGATTCCAATTGTCTGTCCAGAAACCACATGAACTACCATTAAACACTGAACAGGAAGCAAAACCTTTAAACTCCTCAAGCAGATGAAGAAGATCTTTCCACCAAAAAGATCCACAAAGCCTATTAGAGCTCGGAGTCAACTGATGCTGATAGAAAGCCCTCCAAGTTAAGTTCACCCAAGGTATATCCACTCTGTTGAGAAACTTATGGATATGCTTCATCAATAAAGCTTTATTTTGAGATCGGAGATTTATAACCCCAAGACCCCCTTGATTTTTCGGACGACAAACATCTTTCCAAGCGACAAGATAACCACCTCGTCTATTAATATCCGAACCATGCCACGGAGCATGTCTACGTAAACAGTCTATCTGGAGGATGACTTTAGCTGGAATTTTCAAAGAAGCCAAGTGATAAACTGCCTGGGAGGAGAAAACCGAATTTACCAACACAAGCCGGCCACCATAAGACAGGAAAGGCGATAGTCCTGATAACCTCCTAGAAACTCTATCAATCAGGGGCAAATAACTCGTAAACTTTGGTTTCAAAGCATCTAACGGCAGACCCAAATAGGTGAAAGGAGTTGTTCCTACTTGGCAGCCAAAAGTATTTGCTAAATGCTGAATTTTAACGTCATCAACATTAATTGGAATCATGGAGGATTTATGAAAATTGACCTTTAAACCAGTAGAGTCAGCAAAGGACTGCAGAAGACCTTTGAGGCAAAAGAGCTGTCTCGCATCAGCAGGCAAGAAAAGAAGAGTGTCATCTGCATATTGTACAATAGGGTAATCTTGCTCTAAATCCGATGCCAAGGGGCAAGAGAGTAAGTCCTGATGAAATGCTCGGTTTATAATGGATTGAAGAAGGTCAGCCGCAATGACAAACAGGAGAGGAGAGAGAGGATCACCCTGCCTCACACCCCTCTTACAATGAAAAGCCTTGCCTGGAACTCCATTAAGCAGTACAGCCGACGTCCCTGAACAGAGGATATGCCTAATCCAGTTCTACCATTTAGAACTGAAGCCCTTGTGTTGAAGCATTGAAAGTATCACATGATGCTCAATCTTATCGAAGGCTTTCTCAAAGTCCAGCTTGAGAATAACAATCTCTCGTTTGGACTGATGGCATAGATGAAGATATTGGAAAGCCCAGGCCAGGCAATCTTGAATATTACGCCCTTTAATAAATCCATACTGGTTGACATGAATGACCTTGAGAATGACATATTGCAACCTGTTTGCAACAAGCTTTGTCAAGAGTTTGAGTGAACTATTCAGCAAACGAGATCGGCCTGAAGTCATTAACCGTTAGGGGAGTTGACTTTTTCGGGATCAAAGTAATAAAAGAAGAATTGATAATTTGAATGTCCAGAGTATTCTGGCAGAAATCAGAGCATAACTTGTAGAAGTCCTGATGCACCAAGTGCCAGCAGGATTTAAGGAAACACCCGTTGAAACCATCAAGACCAGGAACATGATGAGGATCCAAATTTTTAACAGCCAGGTCAATCTCCTGATGTGAGAAATCCTTGTCCAGGTTATCTAGAATACCAGAATCTACAGGACTGATCAAAGAATGAAGATCGAAATGCATAACAGACCCTTCTGAAACTCCCAACCGCTCCTTAAAAGAAGCCCAGAGAACTGCTGCTTTCTGATTATGATCCACCAGACAAGTTCCATCATCCAAGTACAGACGGGCTATGTAATTTCTGCGCAAAGAAGAGGAAGCAATAGCCTGAAAGAATTTAGAATTCTCATCGCCAAACTTGACCCAACGAATGGTGGCACGTTGTTTCCAGTAAACTTGTTTAGCTCTGATCAGCTTCAGAAGGTGATTTTGTAAAATATTCCTGAAGTTTCGTTCCACCTGACAAAGAGGCCGCTGGTCCTCTAACCCATCCAACAAAGCTAAAACCCAGCTTGTATTCTCAATAAGACCAGTTAAATTTGAAAGATGTTTACTCCAGTATTTAAGGCCTCTTCGTAAAGACTTGAGTTTAGACGATAAGGCCTGTGCCGCATTACTGATACGAGGAGACCAATTCCATAAAGATTCCACTGTAGGGAGAAAAGAAGCAAATTCCAACCAAAAATTCTCAAAGCGAAAAAAGGATGCTCTGGGAATGGCAGAGGAGAACTGAACTAAGCAGGGTGTATGATCCGAAGTGATCCTTGAAAGAGGTAGTGCCAAAGTATTTGGGAAAACTAAGGACCACTTTGCAGAAGTAAAGACCCAATCCAATTTTTGAAGAAGAACATCAACCTGCATGTTGCTCCAAGTATAATCCCGCCCCTTAAGAGGAATTTCAATCAGACCCAGGTGATTAATAGCTTCATTAAAAAGGAACATGTCCTGCACATTGCCACCCGGTTTGTTGCGATCATCTTGACTACGAATAAGGTTGAAATCTCCAACCAGTAGCCAAAGTTCGAAACTACCGACATCGAGAGAAATAAGCCAATCCAAGAACTCTATCTTAGCCCCCGGAGTGCAAGGCCCATACACATTAGTGAGATACCAGACTTGGTCATTAAGGGTGGAGATGAGTTTGATTGTCAGAGCGAAGCGAGAAGAATGTATCACAGAACCAACAAACAGATTACCATTCCATGCCGTAAGCAGTCCACCCGAGGCACCAGAAGAAGGGACAAAAGCAAATTGATTAAAACGCTTTGGAGCAAAATTACGAATAAATTTGCTATCGAAATCTGCCTTCTTCGTTTCTTGGAGACAGACAACAGAACAAGCACTTTCTTCAATCTTAAGTCTAAGAGCTTCCCACTTACTAGACGAATTAAGTCCTCTTACATTCCAGGAGAGAACATTCCAGTTTCTTGTTTCTCTCATTGCAAACAAAAGGCATTACAGAACCTATCTAGTCGCGCAAGGCCAACTAGAAACTGACCCAGAACCAGGACCTTCACCATTACACCTAGTCCAGCGAGGTAAGCAAAACAGAGCCCAACGAGAGATAAACATACCCAAAAAAAAGCATAGCCAGAGATCCGTAGAACATGGGCCAAAAAGCAGCCCAGACAAGCAAAAGAGTCTGACTAACATGGACCACACTATTCATCATCAGACTCTAAGAGAGCCTCTACAGACAACTCACTAGAAGGTGCCTGACAAAAGCCTTGTCCAATACTCTGCACCACCGAAACAGATAGGTAAGGGGGAGCCGGGTTGCCCCGAGTCCTCGTACTGCCTTCAAAAAGAGGCGCCAAAAGATCCGTACTAGCCTTGTCTTTAAAATCCTTGTTAATTGCTTTAAGCCTGGGGCTTCGCCGAAGAAGGCTTGAGTCTAGGGGAACAGGGAACTTCTTGCACCTACGCTTTGGAGAAGATAAAACTGGTCCCGAGATCTCCACTACATCATCATCTTCCAACTCTAGAAGAGAACAGACAACATTTGGGACCCTGGGCTGAGTGGAGACTGAAACAAAGAAAATCCTCTGAGCAAGATGATCATCCACAAACACCGAATGCCAATAAATATCTAAGATGGTAGAATGCTTCTGAAGACTAACCAGCACCTCCAGACAGGCAGAGAGGCAACGAAAAAAAACTCTGAAACTCACCGAAGAGAGGGAGACAGATCTGTTGGTCACAGCCCACCTCCTCCTCCCGTACTGCTTCCGAGGTAACATCCAAGCTTTGACTATGAGTTGCCACAACCATCCCCACATCTTCCCCAGGCTCCTGAACCATTAAAGGTTGCACGGGCTGAACAGAATCACCCACACCAACCTCTTGTTGGTCAACCATAAACTCAGCTTCTGGAAGATTTTCTCCTAAAGCAGGACCTTCTGCCGCAGGAGCACCATCTGGAATTCCACCACCCGAGAAGGAGGCTTGCGCCGCCGAAGCTTGGAGCCGGGGTGAACCCAAAATGCCCAACCACCTAGGAAGTGGCGAAGGCTACGGATGAGCGGCCACCCCACCAGGAGGTGATGGATCCTCGTCTGGAGGTTGGACGACATGGTCATTTTGAAGAAGAAAGCAAGGAACATCCCAGACTTTCGCCCCCGGCGCGTCGCCCACAACAACCAAAATGCTCTCAGAAACCACTTCTGGGGAGGGGACCAAAACTTTAACCAGAATCCTGGGTTTGTTGGAGGACTCATGCCAGTAAATGAGGGTACCAAAACCAGCCACTGCACGGCCAACTGCCGCAACATTGTAGCAATCAAGAGGGAAAGCTACTAACATGATCCAACAAACCCTATCCAGAGGGGCAAAGCGGAGGTTGATACCTTCGTCGTGCTTGACAAAACTCGGAGAATAAGGATCAAACGGGTGTGGACCATGAGCGATGGCTGCTTCACGCTCAATATTGCTACCAAAGGTGACATAGGCGCTCCAAGAGGGCAAGCGGCAATCTCTGAAACACGGACACGGAACTCATGAGTCAGGTAGTGATGGATCGCGTCCGCCATTTGGTGAAAGTCACAGGCAGCCACTGCAGGGACGAGCACCGCAATACCAACATCTTCATGAACACGACGGTTCTCCATCCCTAGATGAGCACGAAGGCGCTTAGGGCGACGGTCAGGAAAGAGCACAGACCTCACTTGGAAACCTCGAGGGAGAAACACCGAGGGATCCACCGCAAAATTCGCCATCGCCGGACCTGGAGAACCTGAAGGGGTGCCAAGGGGCTCAAGAGGAATAAAAGCACCCCCAGTTGAAGCCGGAAAGGATTTGGTTTCCAAAACCGAGGCGGTCTCTTCCAAAGCAAGAGCAGCCCCATCTCGGGACTTGAGAACCGAGGAGTCTGGAACCCCTGACTTAATGGGCTGAATTGGGCTGAAAGCCTCCTGAGGCAACACTGGAGGAGAGACCCGATGGTACTGCTTACCCCGGAGATTACATGCTAAACAGCGCCACTGAATATGACCATAGCCAAAACACGATTTGCAGCGCACCTCATTAGAGCAAAAACGGGCAATATGCCCTTTCGCTAAACACTTAAAGCAAGAAATATCCCTCCTGTAATTACGGATACGAGGATCCGGAGTTTGAACAGAATTGCGGCCAATCCGGGAAGAACCGTTTTGACGAGAAACCTCCAAATCAGAGCCAGGCTTGGAGCGATGACCCCGAAGAACAGGGGCTAAATCATGCCGAAGACGAGTGAAAACTTTCCGAACCGGAACCGAGCGAGGAACTAGAGGCAATTTGACAGTATCAGCATAACTTTTTAAAGATGAATTAGCCAACTGAGGCGGAGAACGAGCCACCTGACGAGACCGCACAGAAGACAAATTGATAGCCCCCGTAAAATTATTGTTGGGAGAGCAAGCCAACTGAGGCGAAGAGCCAGCAAACTGTCGAGACTGCCCCAAGCTTGAAAGCGGAGTCCGACGTTTAGATCTTGATCGAGAGACCACTGTCCATTCTGCCTCACAATCAGATTCCCACTGACGAAATTCTTTGACCCAATTAGGACCTCCATTACCCCAAAGATTGAAAAGAGCACAGAAAAAAGGAGAATCCACCTTACGCAGCGAGTAAACCAAGAGACCCACCGCTCGAGCAAACAGAGAACTTGAAAGACTGATTTTGCAGAACGGAGACCATAAAATCCTGGGCAGAACCCCCCAAGCACGCATGTAGAATGAGGCTGACAGATTCCTCGGAGAGACGAAAAGAAGCCCGCGAGAAGGAGACAACCAAATGGAAAGCAGAAGAACGAGAGATTGGGTGTACTGTGCAACGAAAATTGTTCCACACCTCTTGCTGGAAAGCAATGCCGCTGGAAACATCCAAACGAGGAGGCAAGGATCCCGGTGACATGATGCAAACGCCATTAGGGAGACCGGCCAAACGCCGCGGCTCCCCCTCCGAGAAGAACGGCCATCCTTCTTCAGTTTGATTGTAAGTATATTTAAAAGTCTACTTCATTGGATGAGGGGCAGGATTATAGAAAATTGTTGTGGAAACAATGACAGTCTTACTTAGGATCAGCATGTGTCGATGTGCAGTTCAGGTCAGAACATGTGTAAAATGCGCCGTCTGGTGCGGCTGATTTGTGGCAAAGCTAGCATGAGGGAAACCACCATCGTTGGCCTGGTGTTAGGTGCGTAACTGTAACGGTGCATGAATGGTATGCGCCCTGGGAAACATTATAATAGATTAATTGGACCGCCTATATACCATTTTAGTACAACAATAAGTGGTGTTCACAAAGGGCGTAGTTATGTTACCTCGCAGTCAAATATGTCGAGATCAAGAAGTTCTCGAACTGTTTTTTCTTCAATGGGAGGATGGGGAACCGATGTAGAAATGCCGTACATAGAAGGTGCAATTGTCTGAAGCGGCTTGAACTGCTTGTGTTTGCTGTAAACAAAAATAGAAAGACATTTTGAGTGATATATATGTAAGAGGTTGGATAGGAAAGCGCAAGTAATCAGCAACACAACAGTAAAGTAAAGAACCTACTTCGCATGTAACGTGTTGATCTCAGGTACGTCTGCATTTATGTGCCATCTACAGGCTGAGCTCCCACTTAGGCTTACTTGTCCTATGCATGGTGTTAAGCAATAAGCCTAGTAGATATAAACACCTAACAGTGTGTAGTATATTGATAAGATGTGAAAGTACAACATGTAGCTTAATGTGATATTACCTTTGAATATCTTTGGCAAGGTCCCGACAAAGATTGCGATTACGTGTTCTGTTTCGCTAACTGCTTGTATGTTCTGTTTGTCGAACTGCGTGGCACATTCACCCCACATATCAAGCCTGATTTCATGATCACTGAACGGGAAGCATAAATAGGTAAGTTATATGTATGCATGAAATATGTATGAATTCTGCTCAGTAAACAGCAAGGCATGGCTATAAATCTATGCTGACCTTCTACCACGAATTAAGACCATCCTTTTTATTGAAGGTGTGGGGCGGGAGGCAGTATGAATCTGTTCTATATCCGAAACCGCAGCAACAAAACCTATAACATCTAAAATAACGAAAGGAATAGGCAAAGTTGTAAGACAAAGCAAAAGAACAGGCAAAGCTGTAAGATAAAGTTGTGAGTAGTAAGTAAACCTATAACATCTAAGATAATGAAAAGGAATAGGCAAATCTGTAAGATAAAGCGAAGAAACAGGCAAAGTTGTAAGACCAAGCTGTGAGCAGTAAGAATAAGTAAGCATTCACTATGCAATAATAGACACATTGATTTAGCAGAGCAAGATATGTAATATTTACCAACAAAATACTCGGGGTTAGCAGTAGGCCTAGGAATCTCCGTGAACAGAATTGGATTATATGTCCACATTGGGAAACTGTTAGGCACATTTTTTTTTCCTCAACAACGGTATGTTTTGTAAACCAAATCATGAAAGTTGCTTCAATTGGTTTGAACGCTTTTTTTGGTGCAGCAACAATGAATTTCCTTAGCTCGTAGACTTTCTCTTCTTCAAGTAAAGGTTAAAACCAGGCAACATTGTGAAGACTTATCTCCGCATACATATGATTGCCCTATAAGAGCAAGGTATTAGGTTAGAAAAGTATAAAGGCAAATATTTGGGGAAATCGATGAGTACGGTAATAGAGGCGGTGACCAAGGTATAGATATGACCTGTTCATCGAGGAGTACTAAATTAGTGTGATCTATAGGACCATCATCCGATCCTTTACGGTAGTGCCAACGACGTGAAACTCTGACACAAACTATCCACTATCGGCTACTTGGATTAATCTGAGCAAGCGTAGCGTATGCCATGTGCTATCCAATAAGCTATCACTGGAAAAGGAAACAAAGATCAGTGCTTAACTATAGCTAGAAAAATATAGTTGAAGTCTATGCTAGGAAACAAAGATCAGTGGTTAACTATAGCTAAAAAATATAGTTCAACTCTTCAGTCACACTTAGCATATGGAAAAAGATAGCAACTAAAAACCATTTAATAGAAAAAAGAGACTGCAGCACGGGTTGGTCTATTTTCTTAAATGGCTTAACAAAGTGTTTCTGTGTAAGCTATTTACAGGTTGACGAAAAAGAGTTAGGGAAAGCAAATAGGCAAGAGGCGTAATAGAATAGCGATGTCATGTGTAGGTTTGTATATATCTACATAGCAGTTGACTGTAAGGTCATATGAGGCGTGTCTGATGTAAGAGATTGCAGCAGGGACAATGAACATACGAACAAACAGTGCAAACAATAATTCAGCTAAAAAAAGGGAAAGCTGAAGCAATGACCAGATCATTCTTTTAGATGGTGAGAGTAAGCTTATATATCGGTGCTATACATAAGTTGATGCAAAAGAGTTAGAACAACGTACTTGATGGTACCTTGCACAGACAACTAAAAAACGATCGGTAAGCATGGAGCAAAAGAAGGCAAGATAAGGACTTCGGAAGGCGCACCGCAAAAGGCACCATGAAAAAACGTGGCCAACGTGAGCGAGCAAACAGAAAAAAATGCAAAGAAAGCGATGAAACGATGCTAACAACGCACAAACGGCCGTAGAAGTAAACTATTTTTTTTGTACGTGCAATCAAACCTATCACAAGATTCCGAACAAAGCAACCTTTGAGCAAGAAAATCTAACATCAACGACGAAGACCGACTGACATACGAAGATGTAATGATTTGCTCGGTGAAAAGAGCAAGCGGCGAGAAGAGTGTACAGAGCAACAACGGAAGCAGTGGAGATATCTACCAACAACAGAAGTAGTGGACGAAGCGAGCCAGGCACAATAGGGAGTGAAAGCTAAGTAAAGCAAGCTAGGCAAACGCACTATCGCTAGACAAAGGGGCTAGGTAAAAAGGAGCGGCAGGGCGACCGTATATAGCACATATGAATCAATAATTCTCATAATAGAGACTAGTAACAAAGTGCCTGGTGGCGTATGACGCATGAACACGAAAGCAATTCTCATAATGGAGAGCAGTAACATAGTACCTGTTGGCGCACGACACACTAACACGCGTAAACTCACCAACACTTCCCGAGGAAGAGTACTGTTGCAACTCGACGGAGCTACCGATACAATGAGTAACTATATGTGGCGCTTCCGGAGGAGGTATATCGCTGCCTTACCTCTGCCACCAACGGAGTCGCCGACACAACGAGAACTGTACTTGCAAAGGAGGCATGTCAAGGTAAGAGGCCAGAGGCGTAAGCAAACACCATCGATGTGTATCTTAACGGAACCGCTGAAGCAACGCACCATCGATAGCTAACTATGGTCAAAAGAAACGGCAGAGCCAACGCACCTGGGCCAAATAAATATGTATTCTCATAATGTAGAGCAGTAGCACAGCGCCTGTAAACACAGGACGTGCGAGCACGTAAGCACGACCGCAACGCTGCCCGAGGAGGTTGACTGTCGCAAGCTGATAGAGCCGTCAACATAATGGGTAGGCGGCACGAAAGAAGGCGGGAGGACGCGAGCGCGAGAACGAAGAACACAACGAAAACCGCAGTGACGCAAGGAGGTACCTGGGGGAGGAAGGCTGTCGCGCGAGGCGCAGCGGCCATGAGCACAGAGGCGAAGCGGCACGACGAAAGGCCGGCAGACGCGAGTGAAAGAACAGACGCTGGAAAGGAAACGGCTGCGGTGACGCAAGGTCAAGCGACGTCTTGGGAACAGAGTCCGCCAAAGAAAGCAAGCGCGGCGGAAGAGGACTGGGGAGAATGGGTCAGGCTTGAGAGGACTTAGGTTCCGCCCTGTGCCGCTTTGGATGACTTTTCATTGAACAATTTGGTCGCGAGTGCTTTCTCGCGTGAGCATCCGACGGCGGAGGCATTTCGGGCAACGTGGAAGGCTCGGGACCAGCTCGGGCTCGAGCATGGGAGGCAGGGCGGCGGGATCGATGTCATGGAGGGCCGGCGGCGCTCGGGGAAGAAGAAAAAAATAGAGGGCAGCGCAAGACGGCGGCGCAGAAAAGAGCTGGGGGAAGAAGCGAGCTATGCAAGCGTGGCTAGGGCGCGGTGCGCTGGACCCAATCGGACGCCGAACTTCACGTGCGCGGCCCATTTCGCGTGAGAGCAGCGCGTAGAGGCCCGCGACTTTTCAGGCGACGTGGAAGGCTCGGAGCCACGCTTTCCCACAAGCGTGCAGGCGTTGTAGCTTGGATCCGATGGCATGGAGCGGCTCCCGGGGCGATCCAACGGCTACTGATTAATGTTTTGAGGGCGTACTTGGGTATGTTCGTACGGATAGCACGAGTCTTCGGAAGCGACTCACATGACAGACATCGCTTGCTATATCTACGCTCTGGTCATCTAGAGAACTTTTTTTTATTATTTAACCTTTTTTTCAAATTTTATTTTATAGTTAACCTCCCGTGCACTTTATTTCCAATTCTGACCCCTTTGGTCACGCCACCACCCGTGACGTAACAAAACAATACTGTCACGCGCTAGGATAAGTCCCCAAAATAGTATTTTTTGTCACGCCACTGGTTGTAGCGTGACCAAACAACACTGTCACGCTACGGGTGGTGGCGTGACAAGAGATTGCCTAGATACGGGCTGACGTGACAGTGTTGTTTGGTCACGCCATGGGTGATGGCGTGACTAAAGAGGTCATAATTGGAAATAAAATGCGCGGAAGGTTAACTTTAAAATAAAATAAAAAAATTCTCATCTAGAAAGCAACGAAAGAGGAGAGAGAGAGAGAGAGGACATTTGTTCCTCAAAACAAATCTCACTTTCTTCTATCGTTTGTTCCACTCCTCCCCTACGTTCCCCGACCATAGCACGCGATCCTGCTCCCGCTGATGTGGCACCAGTTCTTGGCCATTGATTTCTTTGCGTCGGGCTTTGCCGCGACAATGGTTTGCTAGCTTAATCCCGCCGCTCGAGCCCCGGAGTAGTTTCTTAGTTTCGTGCGGTTGATCGAGTTCTGTCGGTTTGTGACTTTGGCCTTTGGGGGAGCGTTATTTGGCTCCCGCGCGATCATGATGTTCTTCGTGTTTCTTCTCTTAATATTTGCTTGTGCTGTTCTTGAAATCTGTGGAGATTAGTATATCATCAACACATGGACGTGCCTTTCCTCTTTGTTTTCAGAATTTGGGACGCCATGTAATGTTTTCTTGTAATTTTGGCTGTTTTGCACGTAATCGTTCGAGTCGTTGCATCGTTGGGAATTGATATTTTTTACTTCATTTCTTTTTTTCTTAGAAAGAGTCACCTGGGGAGATCCCCCGAATTGTATTGACTTGTACTAAGTTTTAGTGAATTACATGAAGGGACGAGGAGAAGAGAGATTTCCAAAATCTCTGGGTAGATTCTTTCTGCCCATAGAGTGGCATCTTCAGTGCATGATGTGAGGAGGCAATGTATCGATGGCTCGCGCTCCCTAAAAATGACTTCATGCCTACGATTCCAAATATGCCATAAGAATAGTAGTAAGAAGGTGTTGTAGCCAGTCTCCGGAACACATGAGGGGCGCGGTAGGCGGGGCAGAGCCGTAACGGTAGGGGCGTTGAAGGAGATGCAGAGTGCGCGCTAGAAGGATCATGCAAAGGGGCCGTTGAAGAAGAGATGGTTGGTACCTTCCATGCCAGTAGTGCAAACCTCGCAAGTAGTATTGTCCACCAATGTTTTCTGAAGTAGATTGGTTTTCATGTTTTCCGAAGTAGATTGGTTTTTGTGTGCAACCTGTCATTAACGAGGAGGCGAGGAGCCATGCAAAGAACTTGACGCGATGCGATGCTGCATTTCGCCAGATGAACCACCAGTTCGGGCAAGCATGCCCAGAGGTGTTATGTATTCAGTACAGGGCTGACGTGCTCCACTCCAGGGAGGTTGATGAAGAGGGCACAAAGCGTGTGTCATCAGTGGCCTAGAGCGCTACCAGTTGCAGCATTTCATCGAGCGCCTCGAGCTCAGACATCGCCACGGTAGACAGTCGCGGCACCAGGTCCATTCGGACCCCTGCCGTCACGATGCACGCTACCAAGTCTGCTGGTCTCTCATAGTGGGATAATAGGGTAGGGAAGCAGTGGCGCAAGGGTCCTCATGGTAGCCACGCGTTGAGTCAGAAGGAGTGGTGGCCGTTGTTAACAGTAAATTACTGTCATGGCAGTAGCCGTAGCCGCAAGAGTTGTAGCAAGGCCATTGCCGTTGTATTGTTCCCACACCCAGCTCGCCTAGGCTGAAAGCAGGGGTTGGTGTAGCTTATGGAGTAGCTTGACGAGAAGGCACCGATTTTGCGTTGTAGTGTTTTTAACACCGAGGTTAGCTTCTTGTTTGCTCCAGCAGTCTCTGTCCCACGCGATAAGGCAATGTGCGCCACTACATTTTGTTATGAATATTGTGTGTATATCCATGAGGCTCAATGAGCAATATATATAGGAAGTACAAGGAGATATTACAAAGGAATATGCTATACATATATAAGGAAATAAAAAAAGGCATATAAGGAAATACAAATGAATTCTTATTATAACACCCTCCTCAAACTCATGGTAGATCACACACATTGAGTTTGGAGAGAAAGTATAAATGTTGTACCTTAGTCTGTGGCTTCGTAAAGAAGTCAACAATCTGTAACTTTGGGGGCACAAACTGTAAAGCAAGTACTCTCTCCTGCACCTGTGAGCGAGTGTATAAAGCATCCACATCAATGTGCTTGGTGAGCTCATGCTTCACTAGGTCACGGTCAATATTGATAGCACTTGTACTGTCAGACAAAAGAGTCGTAGGTCCCATCACAGGCACTCTAAAATCTGCAAGTAGTCATCTCAACCAAGTAATCTCTGCTGTCACTGCTGTCATAGCTCTCAACACAGCCTCAGCACTCGAACGGGAAACTGCAGTCTGCTTCTTTGTCTTCCAAGCAATCAGGGAGGAGCCAAGAAAAACACATTTGGTAGAAAGAGAACGACGATCAGAAAGATCACTAGCCCAGATCGCATCGGAATATGCTTGAAGCTATAGTGAGTTGGAGCTAGGGAAAAACAAACGACGAGAGATAGTCTACGGCTACTGTGCTAATGGCTGAGAGGAGATGAGATATTTCCATGTAGCTTGTTACTACGCTACTGATGGAGTGATGGGTGCTACACGGGCTTAAGAATTGGTAACAACAAGGTACATATGTGCTGCTAAAATGCTCATTTTATTTGCTGCTTTAGCGCCTTAGGATGTGTGTAAGGCGTCGCCTCGCCTCGCCTCGCGCCTTAGCGTTTAAAAGGTGTGAGGGGGGTGGGTCGCCTCGCCTCGCCTCGCCTTACCACCTTAATAACCATGGTCTACGCAAGTAACGAAGAACACGAAGAAAATGACTGTAGTGAAGATAGGTAGAATGAGTCATAAACTGACTCAAGATATGAACAACATTAGCAATATCAGAACGAGTGCTCGCAAGATACACCAAACTCCCAACAAGATGGCGATATCTAGTAGGATCCTCAAGAAGATCATCATCAGTGGCACGAAGCTAAAGGGATAGCTCCATGAGAGTCTTGGCAGTACGAGTGTCAGTCCGATCAAACCGATCAAGAAGATTCTGGACATACTTCTGCTGAGAGAGGTAGTAGCCCTCAGGCATGGAAGAGACATTAATCCCAAAGAAGTACGTAAGAGAACCAAGATCAGTCATCAGAAAAGGCATATAAGGAAATACAAGATCAGTCGGGCAACGGTGGCCTCGGGTCCAGAGGAAGGCACGACTGCGTTTGTCCAGTGCTTTGACAAAGGGTGATTCTGGGCATTGAAACTGCACGAGTTTTGGTGTTTCTATCCTTAATCTTTGCTTTGTGCTGTTCTTTGAAATGTATTGAGATTAAATCAAGAAATCGTTACATTGACGGGAATTAAGATTACTTTACTTCATTGCTTGCCAATTGAGTAATTAATTTCGTGAAGAAATGGTGGCTCTGGGCATTGCAACCGCACATGGATTTGCCGTGAGTAAAGGTTCTTTGGCTTATAGATGCTTCCTCTCAGTTTTTGTCTGCGCTGTTCTTGAAATGGTGGGATTGATACCACGAAATGCGCATGTGTTTTATTTTGTCGTATTTTTTTACTTTCTGTTTGCAAGGAACCGTTTGTGCTGTTGCATACTTAGAATAGTTTGGTTTTCCTTTTCCTTTTTGCTGGTTAATAATTTTCCAGAAAAATAGTGTGGTTCTGGACAATGAAACCACGCATGCCTTTTCCTTTGATTAGTGTGTCTGATCCTGCATCTATTTTTATTGTTTCTACAGAGATGGCAAAATTAGAGCACACTGAGTTCATCTCAAACCAAAAGTCCGGAGAAGCGTATTCATTACGAGGAGCTGTATGTGGCGACAGAGGGCTTCAGACCAGATCGCTTCCTGGGAGAGGGCGGGTTCGGCAAGGTGTATAAGGGCGTGCTGGATGGTACCAACCAGGTGGGTTCATGTGCCTCTGCGCAATTCAATAGTGGCAGTTATGCTCTATGTACTAAAATCAGACGATATTTGTTGCCAATGCGTTACTTGCATGAAGTATAGTGATCTTAAGTAGAACTGAACCGGTGAGTTCAAGAAAGGATAGCTGTAGTGTTTTCTTTTATGTATATCTGAATGTTGATCGGTACTATGGCTAATTTGTTGAAAATTGATGCTTGTGACTTGTGAGAATATGTTGTAGGGTTTGATTCACTCGTATGTTGCTCTAATTCTTGAACCTTGCCCTGGACAGGAGGTGGCTATAAAGATTCTAAATCTCCAAGGAAAGCAAGGGAACAGGGAGTTCCTCACTGAAGTTCTGATGTTGAGCACGCTGCATCACCCAAATCTTGTCAAGCTTCTTGGTTTTGCGCTGATGGTAATCAGAGGCTTTTAGTTTATGAATACATGCCTTTGGGTTCCCTGAAAAGTCATCCACATGGTATGCTACTAAATACCGTATACAGGTCTCTTCTTCATCACATTGTTGCTAAATAATTAGAATCTTGTGTAATCAGAATTGGACCTTGGTTTATCCAGATCCTACCCCTGATAAGAAGACTCTTGACTGGAATACAAGGATGAAGATGCTGGAGCAGATAAAGGCCTGCAGCATTTGCATGTCAAGGTTGACCCTCCTGTCACAAACCGTGACGTGAAATGCGAAAACATTTTGCTTGGAGAGGGATATCATCCTAAGCTGTCTGACTTTGGATTGGCAAAGCTAGGTCCAATTGGTGACGATACTCATGTTTCACCTAGAGTGATGGGTACACCTGGATATTGTGCACCGGAGTATCTTGTGAGTGGTCAATTGAGGCCTGTTTGGTACAGTTTATATTCTTAGTTTCTCGTTTGAATCTCGTAGAGTTGTATCAAACACCTAGCTTCTCAAAATAACCAGATTCCACTTCTCGTGATGAGCTGTCTTAAAAATAAACTAACAACGAACAGTCTTTCCATGAATTTTCGTGAGAAACCAACATTATAAAGCGAAAATACCCTTTAAAGTTGATTCTATTTACCTGTAAAATGCCATCGAAGTACCCCTCCTGTCCCATCGCGAGACCCCCCGACTGAGATACCCCTTCGTGTTTCCCCGTCCTCATCTCCTCTCTCGCGACTGGGCGATTTTCGCGTCGGGCCTCTGGTGCGTTGCCTCCGGCCACCGTGTGCACCCCCGCCGGTCATCCGAGCAGGGCCCGAGGGAAGCGCGGGAGGCGAGCTTCGCTCGAGATCCAGGCCGCACTGATGCAGGTGCGCCGCGCGCACGCCTCAGGTGCAGCTGCGCGTGCATCGGTTCACCCCCTCTCCCCGTTTGCTCCTTCGCTGACTCAATTCTCCTCTCTTATGCTCATGTCGCCCCCGACGCCGTCGCTCGATTCGCTGCCGGTCACCACCGAACAACTCCTCATGCTACCACAGTTCTCTTCCCTCCGATTTCTCACTCGATTTCCCTTTCTTCGTGCTCGAGTTCGAACCTTAGCTCCACCATTCTTTCTCTGCTTGGTCCAGTACGCGATGGCTAATGGCGGCCGTGGGGCCGTCCAGGCGTCTCAAGGAGGTTGTGCTTTCATCAATAATGCCGCAGGAGGGCGCCTCCGTGCAGCTGCTCTCGCCGATGTCGCGTCCGTCGGGGTCTGTGTTCGTGCACATCAGCAGTTCAGCACCAACTGATTTGTTCGTCATCTGCTAGGCCAAGGTGGAGGCCGAGTTCCATAACCAACAAGCCACACGCATTTTCATTTGATGTTTATATGAGTTGAAGCTTGTGGGATGCCCCTTTCTCTTTCTCTCGTGTAATCTATTGGTGTTGATTCCCTGAATTTTTGTGCCTAATTTCTTTCGTGATGCCTGCTGTAGTAACATAGTATGATTTGTATAGGATAAACTGCTTGGGTATCTGAATCTTTTTTAAGGCAAAAATGTCTCAAATGGAGCAGAGAATATCATTCATAAGCTAGTCTGATATTATAGAGTTTTGCCAGTGTAGACATGTTACAAATCTTAACTAATAAAAGAAAGGGTTTATCCTTAGGATTCTAATTATATGCTCACAATACCATCAAGATATGCAAAATATGCTATTTTTCATGATGCATCGGATACATCAACGTCGCAAACGAGTGATACATCCATTGATAGTTTCCGTGATGACCTTCTTATTCCATGAAAATTGAATAAAGTCTGAGTACGTTTCCTGTCTAGTGATCTGCGTAACAAGCATTAAAAGACATAATTGAAGTATCTGTACAAGGGGTAGCTTGGTCTATTCACATCTAATCCCTCCTCATATGATTTTTGGAGTCAGCCTACCAGTCAAACGCTTTCAATAGACAGCTCCAGATTCTCAGAGAAGTGGATTATCAGAGAATCAGGAGCAGCAGAATCTGGAAAATGAGAATCTAGAGCTCTACCAAACAGGGCCGACTCTAAAGTCGGATATTTATAGTTTGGTGTTGTTATGCTGGAGGTTATCACATGAAGAAAGGCTATAGATGACGGTCGAGCTAAAGCTGAGATAAATCTTGCTGAATGGGTAAGCCATTGCTTTCTTTTATATATATGGAAATTACATAAGGCACCCAGGTCATGAACCATCTAATACATGTGTACGATTGATGCGAATTTTGGAGCTTGGGTATGAAAATGTTTTATACCTCTGATATATTTACGACAAGTGAGTTTTGAATTCAGTTCAAACTGAACTACTTTGGAATTTAACGCAACTAGAGTGATTATATACCATGAAACTAGTTCAAACTAGTTAAATTGAAAATGAATTTAATTTTTTTCGGAGTTTGACATTTCAAATACACTTTTTATAGGTATGTGAAGATACCCACGTCAAACTTTGTGAATCTCAAAGCACATCAATGGGTATTGATTTGAGTGCCTAGACACCAAGGTGCATGCTTCTCTTCAATGCTAATAAGTGTGCTTATGAAGGAGCACATCGTGTTGCCTGGTATCTCTAGGATGAGAGTTGACTATTATTTGCTTCTATATTACCAGAAGCCAGCCGCTTAGCTCACAAGCCTCGTAAGTCATAAGCATAGTCAGTGTGCTTCAGCCTTTGATGGCAAGATGGTGTTAACTTTTACTTATTTTATTCATTTTTTTCAACCATTTGATCATAATAGACTTGCTATCTGTCGTACTTTATTGCATTTGGTGTCGTCATTTCGGAGACAAGAAGATTCTTATTGGTATTTTCCCACAATTCCTCGTATGGAATCAATGGTCGCTACAGATGGATTTCAGAATTCTTACTTTGGCCAAGGTTTCTTTTACTCCCATGTTTAGCCTATTCCACAGATTGCAGAAGTAGTTGGCGCTCTCACTCAAATCTCAGAGTCGCAGTTCAGAAATGCACGGCGGCTCCCAATACACCGACTCGAATGTGGAGAGAAGATATGAACCAAGCGGAGGATCAGGGAGAAAGCAGCTAGGGAGTCCAGTGCAAAGCAAAATGGTGTCTCTGGCAGGCCCTGCTTTTTGTTGTTGGAACATGGTCGAATTGCTGGAGGGGAAAACTTTTGTTACTCTTCTTGTGTCGATGGCTGAAGGCCTGAGGCTTATCATTTGTCGTCTGCAACATAGAGCTCCATAGTATTTCCAGATATTTTCATGACGCTAAATCTATGTAGATATCAATTGAGATGGTTTGTCTCGCTTTCTTCTTTAGATGTTGCTGCTGTACATTCGTCAGCTGTCTGTATTCTGTACCTAGAAGGATCGATGGTTTTTGTTCAGGTTGTACCTAAAAGATGTTGATTCAATCTCTCTTATTCAGAACCTACCTCTGTTTGGATGACGCGGGGACAGGGAAATTTCGGTCCAACCCGGTCTAATCCACGGGGAGAAAAACCATGTCTGAGGAGGTCGGGAATTTCTCCTCGCCGCATTGGCAAGAACAACGTCTCGCTCCCGAGTCCGGTCCTCCTCCCTGACCGCCTCCCTCCCAACCGTCGCTTCCACCGCGTTGTTCCTCCTCCCACTCCGGCAACGGGAACTCGCCGATGAAGTCCTCTGCTTCCTCTCCTCCTCCTTCCACTAGGGTTCTGCACCCCATCTTCTTTTTCTCGTAGATCTCGATGGAAGACGGCGACTGGAGGTGGAGATTGTCGGGACCCAAAAATACAATTCTGGGCTCTCTGTGTATAATACACTAGTCCAGGATCACGCTAGTGCACACAGTGTCAATATAGATGAATATCAATCCACACAATACGATAAAAAACATAAACGAGTAATTTGATTAACAAATAATGGTTTTGACCTTGTGATCGAGTTTACACTTATTAAGCCACGCATGGCTGATAGAGAATTAAATAGCAGCGGAACAGGTAACTTCAGTGGAATCCCATCAATTCACCACAGGCAACCGACTGGGATCAAGACCCTAACGATCAGGCACATTCGTAGAATTCCTCCTCGAAAGCAGGCGAAGACTCCTCCTCTTTTGTTGATTTGATTTAGCAAATATGGGTACACAATCGTACTTGCAAGTCATACCACATAATGCAATTATACATGATGGCTTATTCCAAAGGAATGACTTTTGTGGTTCTTTTGCAGAAATACAACATTTGCAATTTGAATATGAATAAATAGATTAAAAGTATAAAGTAAAACAAATAACAATATTAATTTTAACAGTTTGATTTCACAAAAACACATAGCCTAAGCAAGTTATTCACACAGCCATATGACTTAGATCACACAGCTCCCTTCCCAAGAGTTTTATGAACACTACCCCTCGTGTGAAATCCCCGAGCATGTATATAACCGCGGATGTGGCTATTCGAATAGATTAATTAGCACTCTGCAGAGGTTGTACACTTTACCCACACGATACAACTAGTGTAGCTAGCACTAATCATAATAAAAACGTTTCAGAAACTTCATCTCGAAAATTGACACTCCCGATGTGCTTTGTCATCATACCAACCCTAACACAGTGCTTTGGCATAACACACACCGTTGGACAGAAAAGCGGCGAACCGTCCCGCGATGTGACTACTTGGTAGAACACATTTTCACCCATGCACACACAACCTAACCTGCTACCTGAGTAATCAATGTCAAGAATCCATAACTTACTAAATTAGGCTCGTCCCATACCAGGCATGTGGTCGTACAGTAAGGCTCAGTTCAATGGAGCACAAAGTTAAGTTCTTAATTGATCAAGGCAGGACTTCCAATTTATATCTACAATTCCCTATGCACACAGTTTATTAATCCCATGCACACAATTCCACCAAAGTAGCACATAGTACCACTTGCCTCCATCTAAATATTTTTCCACCTTGTTGGTTAAGTGCAACACATACCATCAACGAGTAATAGCACATGGTACACACAATTTTATCATATAGTTCCATAACCACTTAGTCAAGTTTATAATTGCAACTTACATGAAATGATGACTCGTAGCATGGCTAAGCAGACTAATCGTATCTAACCAACCCATGTTGGTGCTACGATAATACCAACTAATAAATAAACTAATCTAGGGTGACAAAAGATTATGACATAATAAATAGACAAGGTGGATATAACAAATTGGATTAATAACTAAACCCAAAAGCATTTAAATAAATACTTTAAAGTAAATGTAGTAATTTGAATCAAAGTATTTTGAAAACTGGGTTCAATATGATCAAAGGTATAACTTGCCTTGAAATAGGCCTAGGTACTGATCTTGCTCTTGAGGTGCTCCTTCTTCTTCAATGTTTTTCGAAGTATCAACGTCTACTCGCAAACGAAGCAAACAAACAAAACAAATAAATAACAGAGGTAAAAAAACTCCAAAATTAAATAAAAATATCAGATAAATAGATCTTGAATTTAGAAATTTGAATGGGCTCAATCGGAGTTCAGATGCAAAAGATATGGGCTTTGGAAGTTTGAATCTAAAAGAAAACCCTAATTTTGGATTATTCTGAATTTCCGAATTATTTCTTAAAAGAAAAATCGGATTATTGCGCAACAATGACGCTAGCAATGGATTTTCCATAATAAAATAAATAAAAATAAAAACTGACATGTGGGAACCACATGTCAGCGACTTGGCTCACATGGACTGAGTCTATGAACCCTTGGATCTGATGTGTTGAAGGATGCCACGCGTACGCATATGTGGACCAATCATGATGCGACACGATAGCATTAGAGCTGACCGGGATGGCTGACTCAAGCGCACACGTGTACTTTGACAAGGCGCCAACTCATCGAACACAAGGGTGACACCTCAACAGGGAAGGTGACGCGGGCGCTGAAGTGGCGAGCCACATGGGCGGACACGTTGGATCAGCGGCGGTGGCGCTTGGGAACCAAGGTTCTGGCGAACAGCGGCGATCTACCGGCGATGGGTGGTACTGGGAGATAGCCTAGGTTATTGCGAACCTGGGGAGCCAACTCCGGGTGGTCAAGGTGCACTGTGGTGGCCGGCGGCGAGCTCGAAGCGGCGGAGGTGATACGGCTGTTGTCGGACAAGGGCTCCGGTGGCGCTCCAGCGGAAAGGCGGCGTGCTAGGGTTGGCGACTTTAGGGAAAAGATGACGGGGTTGGTTGCAATCCTCGTGACGTGGTCACGGCTTTAAATAGGGCCGAGGAACGGTGAGTTCGCGTCGAAGACGGCAGCGGAACACGGCTCGGACACGGACTACAGAGTCTGCGATGAAGACGATGATGACATGGCGAGTGGGGTCCACAAGACAGCGATAGAGGCTTGGTGAACGGCACATAGCAGAAGGCGATGTACCGGCTGACGGATGGGACCGGGTGCAGCTGTGCGTGCGGAAGAGAGGAAGAGACTGACATGCGGGACCCGCATGTCAGTGGGAGACTGAGCGCACGCGCGAACGGCTGGGCCGCACAGTGTTGGGCTAAGGTTAGAATAGGGTTAGGTTTCGGCCCAAACTATTTACTGAGATTTTTAATAGCTTTTCTATTTTAGAAAATAGCAGAAATTCCAAATAGCAAAAGAAAATAGCAAATGGACTTGAAAAAATACTAGAAAAATCAAGAAAATATATCCAAGCACATCGAATCCAAAAAAATAGTTTTGACCATTGCTCATGTTGACTTTAATCATATTAAATTATTTTGATATCCAAAGTCCATGTTTAAGCTTTTGAATTAAAATCAAATAAAACCAAATGGTGAATTTTCTCCCTACTAACTATTCAAAGGATTTTTAAAGCTCAGAAAATTGAGATGTTACAGAGGTGGGTTGTGACTTGTGGGGAGAACACACGAGGCATGGCTAGGGTTTGAGATCTCCTTCCTACCAGGTTTGAATCGTACCCCTCCTCTTCTTTGTTTGGTTTTGATTTTTGAGTTTTGGCATGAATTAGTATTGACCAAAAAGGCGACTAGAGGGGGGTGAATAGGAGCACGATCTCTTTTTCTTCTTGATCGAATTCAACACTATTTTCACTCCAATAGCTATGAAAGCTATGAAGATCAATATACAAGCATAGCAGAAGACTTGTATTGAATCCAATCAAAACCCCAAAGCAAATAGACCAAAAACACTAAGAACTCAATTCCAAATGAGTTGGGTGGTCAGACCTCCATGTACCTAGCGGTCTGACCTCTAGCCCAATGAACAGTAAAATCAGCCCGAATTCAAAATCACAAATTGGTCTAACTTTTGATCCACAACTCCAAACTTCACGAAACTTGAAACATACCTTCTATAAGATGTCAGGAACCTATTCCAAACAACGATCGTGAAGATCATTGCCAAAGTTATGACATTTTTCCGTTTGAGTGAAGATTGCTTTAAAACTGAGTCAAAACCAAAATATGATATAAGAACTTGCTCATGGGTAAACGATGATTAAGATGATCCTAGATGTATTCCCACATGTCACAGCAAGCAAGATCCAGGCCAGAAACCAAAGAAAAACCAACGGATCAAAGAAAGCCCTAAAATCACAAAATAGAGAGCAAGAACAAGAAGAGACTCATCTTGAGGAATCTTACTTGGATTGATTTGATATTGATATTGGTTTACAACCACTCCATCTAGGAGGACAAAAGCTCAACACTTGAGCACACAATCAATCTAACTCCCTAGAATCCTAACCTCTTCACTTTTCTCCCTAAACACAAATTAGGGTTTGCTCAAATGCAAGGGTTGGGAGGTGCACAACCAGCACCCTCCCCTATTTATAGTGAATGCTAGCTTCTAGAAGGATATCTCTAATGGGCACCTGTTAAGCCCACACACACAAACGGGTTTCACTTACGCACGTATTTTAAAGCGCCGTCTTCATCTTCTCTTGACTTAAACCGCTTCTCCTTGCGCCACGGTTTAGCAAAAGGTCACCAAGGCGGTATTTAGGAGAAGTTACCAAAATACCCCTTCTTGATCCTTCTCCGAAGACCGAGTCCAATCTTCATGAAGCAATCCCATGCTTCGCTACATGTAGGTTGATCAACGGCTCTCTTCATATCGGCATGTCTCTCCCATCCGGCTCCCACCAAAACCACTATGGCACTTGCACTGACCCCCACGCCGCTTGATGCAACCCGTCGCACCGAACTTTCCGTTCGGTCATCTTTGTCCATTTTGTGCCATGCTTGAGTCTTCTAACTTCACCCGACATCCTCAATCGTTCTGAACCTCAGCTCTCCAAGCCTAGTCCCGATCATTCTCGCCGTTGACCGTCGTTGACCTCCAAGCTTCCTGCACAACAATAAACAAAGAAATCGATTCCGGGAACAAGTTCTTCGCAACTTGACCCACGTTAGTCAAAATATGCATCATGCAACACACATGCACTGAAACCCATGAACTTGACCTAACCAACAAACATCGCCGTCAAGCTGGCCGGCGAACAAGTCAAAATCAGTCGGACCGCCACCCATTGGCCGGTCTGACCGTCCAGCCTCGGGACTTAGCCAAATTTCCATCCTAAAAATCCGAAACCTTCTGGAATTTTCAAACGAATAGAACAATTAACTCGAAGCTCCAAAAATTATGAAACCAAGTGTAGAAGAATCCTCTCTCTTGCCTACACCCTCTATTTTTGGCCCTGCTCCAAACTCGAAAGTCCTTTATGGCCGGTCTGACCGCCAACCACTCGACCCGATGCTTGGCTGGTCGACCGCCGACAGTGTGACCGATCATGACCACACAGCCGGTCTTATCGCCACCTTGGCGGTCGACCGCTGAAGCTCGACAAAGATTTGAACTTTATCGAAAACGTGTGTTTCGACAAACCTTCAACGCCATTGCCAAGTGTACCATCATCCTAAGATCGTGAGCATATCCCCGTGATATCCACACTAAAGAAGGATCAAGGGCCTCATGGAACTTATCATATGAGATAGCTCTTTCTGATATACTACATGACCATAATAACCCAAAGTTCAAAGGACAAAATGGGTGGGTAACCGATGGTCGGAGAAGCATAGCCAGTAAATTCAATGAAAAGTTTCCAAATACCCATTTCACAAAGCAACAAATCCAAGAAAAAGAGAAGGAGCTGAAAGGGAATTACAAGGCAACACGAGATGCACAGAAACAAAGTGGTACAGGCTGAGACAATTCTTTGTGCATGATTGTTGCTGAACCAAGTATTTGGGATAAAATTATTCGTGTAAGACTCTTTGCTCCCTTTAACTAATAGTATTATTTGTGATGTGTTTTGTTACTAACTATATTCTTTTCTTGCATTCAATAGGATCATCCAAAGGTGAAGAAGTTTCGCAACAAACCCTTCCCTCTCTTTAACTACCTAGCAGCATTGTATGAAGGTGAAGTTCAACTGCATTGTTTTAATTCATGCTTCAATGTTCATTGCATTTATTTCATTGCTTATACAGAAATAGGAAGTACAACAACGGGAGATTTGAATTTCATATCAATTGAACAAGTTATCCCCAATGACAATGATGCCCATGATGTTGGCTTAAACCTTTTTTCTACAAATCAGGAAGGGCAAGCAACATCTAGTGCTCATATAGAAGCCGAAGAAGTGAAATGTGCTCCTTCTACTTCGTCTGGACAGAAAGGAGGTGATAATGGGAAAAAGAGAAAGCAAAGTCAAATTGCTGGGGTCCTTGAGAGCTACTTGGAATTTAAGAAGGAGCAAACCAAAAAAATTGCCCAAGAACCAAATGAAACAACATGACATAGTCAAAATGATGATTTTTTTATTGGGAAGTGTGTTGCTGCACTAGAATCAATTGAAGACCTAACGGATATGGAGAAGGCAAATGCACTATGACTCTTAAATGTGAGCTAAATAGAGATTTTTATCAACACCAAAAACCTAAGTGTTCGATTGCTTTGGATTAAGAGCGAACTTGCTCCATAAGTAAATTTTCTTTTAATTTCCATTTTTTCCTTCTGCAATTGCTTTATATATTCAGCTTATTGTAGTAGCTTCTTGTGTATCAACATCAGTTTCTACATAGATGGGCATGTGGTATCATTTTTTACATTGTGGTATGAATGTGATGGAGATGTTTATGACTATTGACTAGTCTCTGGAATATGGTTTTGCCTGTTACCTATGTCAAGGAGTTATGATACGATTGCCTTATTTATGCCATGTCAAGAGTTTCATTCTAATTGTTGTTGATCTTTCTGTTGTCATATGGCACTGTTGTTATGTTGTGATTGGTAAATAGTTGGTGCATTTGAGGTACCCTGTATTTGTATGTCAGGTTAGCTTAAGGATTTCAATGTTGCAAATAATTCTCATTTTGATCAACTAGGTAATGCGCATTTTGCTTTGTCTTTCTTCTTATTGTTAGTTAGATCGTTAATATGAATGGCGTGTGTTGGCATCTGGTGCTTATGTGTATTTGTACATTGGGGTGTTGATTATTCGGGGTAGGTGTCGGGTTACAATGTTGCAAATGATGCTCCTTATCATTAACTGGAAATTAGTAAATATATATATGGGTAGTTGATCTTTAGTCTTTACAATCCTATGCACATAAATTATGTGCATTTTTTTGGTTCAAGGTCGTGTATGAAATTGATATAATGGGGCGAGTTATTGTCTGAAGCTATCATTAGTTGCACATACTGCGTGGTTTGTTGCTCATCTATCTTTCAAGTTACTAGCCTATAAAAATAGGTCATGGAATTCTAGTCAGGTATTTGATGTGCTGTATAATTGCCTCGTTTAATTCTAATTTCAAATGCATCTACCTGAAATTGATATTTAGAGCCATGTGATTGATGTTGTTCTACTTCCTCTCGTCCGTGTTAACTGCGAGGTTTCATTTAAAATACCAGGAGCTTAGTTTTCTACATGAGAGAAGTAGCTGGTCCAGAATTCAAAACTTCATTGTCTAGATGAGAGAAGCAAATTCCAACATCATTTTCTGTTCTTTTATCTGCTTCTACTTAATTGATATGGTAACATGTTGGCAGTTATTGAAATAAATATGAATAACATTAAAAAAAATTGCACTTTTTTTAGTTGTATAGTGATATGCAATCCACTTTCCATAGGCTAGATCAAAATAATTTTTGATACAAAATGTTGTTCTGATCCAGGCTGTTAAACATTTTATATTTTCTAGGTGTTGAGAAAGTTGGTGGATGATGCATCAAAGTGGAAGTCTATTGTTGGATGATGCATCAAGCTGGTGGATGATCCTTCTACTTTGTTCTGCTAGTCTATTGTTACAATCTAGGTGTAGTTGTTATGACTTTTGCTTGGACTTTGCTGTGGCATGTGGACCGGAAACATGAAACTGCAGACTTGTTTGGGTGGGCCTGTAGCAGTGGAAGTGAATTAACCTTTTGTTCTGCTAGTCTATTGTTGCAATCTAGGTGTAGTTGTTGTGACGTATTTCATATATGTGGCATGTAGCTGAGACTTGTGTTTTTGCTGATAACTCAAGTACACTATAGCTATTGTTTCTTAATTTTATGATTGTTTTTGAATTTTTTTCATGGCCTGAATTTTTATCCATGTTTTCCCCAAATGGCAACAGGGATTTTCTTCCCCGTACGGAAAGATTTCTCCTTGGAGTTGAGAGAGATTCCATATACCCTCAAAATCTCTCACAGGAATTTTGTCCCTTAGTTTTTCTGCCCCTTACTTCCAACGGGCCTTAAAGCATACCACTAATAATTCAACTCGTTGTTGGTACATGGGGTTTAGCTCGCAAACATTCTGAATGTGGCAAAGCTGACAACATCGATCGAATTGGTACCTCTGCTGTAGATTTGAGTGCGTATTTTTTGTGTTTCAACACATATTGACACGATCACATGTTGTCAATTGATTTTGCGCTGCATTTGGCAGGACCACATAGCATCCAGTCCTCACCAAACCACCAAACGATGAAGCACATGCTTATTTTCTGTGTTTGAACACATATTGATATGATCGCATGTTGTCGATTGATTTTGTGTTGCATCTAGCAGGACCACATAGCATCCAGTCCTCACCAAACCACCAAACGATGAAGCAGATGCTCAGTAGGACATACTACTCCTACAAGTCAAAATCTGCCTGACACAAGAATAGCACACACGAGTGACGCCATGCCATAATTAAGTGTAGGGTGCAACTAGCGCTCGATGATGTTTGCAATAAAAAAAATTCTATATGTGCAACAAATATGCAAACCGATCGGTTAAGCAAGGGTGCAGAGAAAGAACGAAACGAAGTGAGAGGCCGGGGGGCAGGGAAAAGATTCGAGTTGATCGACTGGGAGAAGCAGAAACCAGGATTTGGCTAACATCAAGAAATTTGCAACATTTAAAACTTACTTATTAAACATTTTGATTTCACAAGCACAACATAGCCATGTGATAGGCGCAACATTTTTTTCCCAACGGTCGCAACACCTTTTTTCAACGGTCGTAACAAAAAGAACTGGAGACTGAAAAAAAAAACATATGGAGAACATGTGCAATTTTTTTTTCAACGGTCGCAATTTTTTTTTCAGTCGCAACAAAAAAGCTGTGCAACATTGTTGCAACAATCGAAACAAAAGAAGAAAACATCTGTAAACACCTATTGCAACATCCACAATATTATACTTAGACAAGCACCTCGGTATCCCAACAAAAAAATTTCATTGTCCAAGCAAGTCCAAGAAACCCATTCCAAGGACTCAAAATGAAAGGGGAGATTAGCCAACATCGGGATAAAAATCAAGAACCAACTCAAGGAACTTAAATCGGAACCATACAATCCGATAAAAACCACATTTTTGTCCCCAAAACAGTTACTTTCTCGCAAATCTCAACCACTCACTCCACACTGCAAGTACCAAGAACCGTAAGAGCGAGCAAAAATCATATTTCCAAACACAGAAATGTACGAAGGAGGGAGCCCAAGAAGCAGGGAGCGAATGTACCACCAGGTTCTAGTCGTTGAGCAGGGAGGGGTTCTTCTGAAGCTTCCTTTAGACGCCGATGAGGTTGTCGATGCGCGCGAGGCCATGGATGGTCTCCGCCTTGGCCGGCCTCGGCTGGCAATTCTGGCTCCCCAGCATCTCTCGCTCCCTCCCTCCCCCGTGGTCCTCCGTGTGCGCGCGTGAGGAGGAGCCATCAAGGAGGGAGGAGGAAAGGGAAGGGGACGGCTGACGGGGACCAATCAATCCTTTTGCTCGCTGCTCCTATCGCCCTTTAAAAATGTTCCTTTTTTCACGGTTGCTTTGGTGGTGCCGACGGGGGAATGGCTAGAAATGAGTAGTACGGGTGGGTGGGATCATTAAGGCGAGGTGAGTGAGATCATTAAAAGGAGGGGTAGTAGGCTGAGCGTCTAATACCATGAATTGTGTTGAACGCAAGAGCTATAGTGTTTTTCTTAAGTGTACCACTTACTTCATACCACACGGACCTTCTAAAAGATGACACGATCAGTGAATAAACTTCAGCTATAAATAACCCCTCCCTTTTTATTTTACGAAATTCATTCCAAATCCAGGTCAAACCCACGCAAATATATTTCTAATATACCGTCCTAATCTAGTCGTCCTCCCGGACCTCCCCCAAGCAGCTTAACGCTGCAACTCTGCACCAGTACAATTTAGAAGTCCACGTGAGAGGTGCTCGACGACTCGTTGCGCCCCGATCGCCAATCACGGCGCGCGTCGCGAGCGGCGCGGCGCGGCCGCCGAGCGCGCCCGCGACCATGGGCGCCGCGGCCCTCGACTTCGAGCACAAGAGGTAACAGTATGCTCTAAATCAACGCCATGCAGGAGCCAAGCCGAGGGCGCTCGCTCGCGCGCGCGACATCGTCGTGCCGCGCGCCACGTGCTCCTCGCTCTCGCCTCGATGCAAAATGAGTTTTCCCCTTTCCCCAATCTGCGCTTCTTCTTATTCTATTCCTCTTTGCTTCGCGTCTGGGCATCGGGGGGCGTGGAGGGGTGAAATTAACGGGCAAGCAGCTCCACCCGATCTTGCCGCGATCCGTTATAATTCTTGATTCTTTTCCCTCCCCAGAATTTTCTTGCATTTTTCCATGTGCGTGAATTTCGGGGTGCGGGCTAGGGTTTATGGCTTTGGTCAATTCATGGCGTGCGGTGCCGAGGTCGCCCTGTCGCTTCTTCTTTAACGCGCGATGATCCCCATGGACGGCGAGTCCCGGTAAAACCCATAAAAGGAGCCTCCTCTTCTCGTTAGTTTTCTTGTCTGTTATTGTCGTCGTCGTCGTCGTTTATAGATTGGATTTGGGTTAGGATTTGTGTGGGCTAATGCGGTGGTTGGGATTGCCTCCGGACGTTGTGGTTGATGGTGGTGAGGTTTGGCGCAGGGACGCGTATGGATTCGCGGTGCGGCCGCAGCATCTGCAGCGTTTCCGCGAGTATGCCAAGATTTACAAGGTAATTTACCAGAGAGGAAATGCTATGTTTTTTATTTGTTTATGGAAAAGTTTTGATTTCCTTTTGGATTGGTTGTTAGGAGGAGGAAGAGGAGAGAGCAGATAGATGGAAGGACTTCTTGGACAGGTTGGCTGAGTCTGCGGATGTGCCCAGCACAATTTGCATTTCACCGTCCAAAGACGATGCTGCTGTCGGAGATTTTGATGGAGGAGCTGAAACCGCAGAAAAGAGCAGTAGCAGTGGGGTGCATTGTGACGAAGAAGAGGAGAGAGTTGAGAATTCCAAGAACGAAAAATTGGAAGATCTGAAGGAAGTTGATGACAACGATGAATTGAGTGAAGCAAATGGCGAGCCAGAAGATTTCAAAGATGTGACCGGTAACTCAGAAAAACTGAAAGAGGAGAGTAGTGCTAATTCTATAGAATTGAACAATGCCTCTGAAGAAGTGAAGGAAGTGAATGGGGGCTCGGAAGAATTAAAAGATGCGAATGGGGGCTCGGAAGAATTAAAAGATGCGAATGGAGGATTGAAAGAATTGGGAAAAGTGAATAATGACAACTTGGAAAAGTTGGAAGAGCTCCCTTTGGATAAGGGGTTGTTGGATGAACTGAAGCCCATAAAAGTCGAGTCTTGGAAGCGATTGCGGGCATCACTCAGCATCATTGAGAAAATGATGAGCTCTTGGGTGGTGAAGAGAAATAATACCACACATGATGAAATATGTGGAAAGGGTGCAACACAGCTTGCTTCGATTGAAGAGGAAGAAAGGACAGCAGAAGAGAATCATGAAGGGGGTCCAGCAGACGAGTCGTATAATGCAGAGAAGGTGGATCAGACACAGGACGGTGCATCTGATGATTCGATGAGGGAGGAGCTCGAGAGCTTGGTTCGTGGAGGCGTGCCAATGGCTCTTAGAGGAGAGGTGCAACTTCAACCAGAATTGCACCTTGCTGTTCTGTCTCCTTCGGATACGAGATAGATACCTTTACACTCACATATATATGGTTGATTTTCTTGCAGATGTGGCAAGCATTTGTGGGTGTTGGTGCTCAGAAAATTACTGGGTACTACAACAAATTGCTAGATGACGGGTTCGAGGAATTGGATGAAAAGGACCTTGAGGACCAAGTGCTGAATGAACAGACAAGTGCACCAAAAAAGCTTCCACGGCCTGAGAAGTGGAAGGGACAGATAGAAAAGGTTGTTCTTTGAAACAGTTTGAACTGAGACGAAGTATCCCGTTGTTAAGTGTTAACAAGTTCTAGTGTTTCTATGCACTTGATTTCTCTGTTATCATTGCAGGATTTGCCTCGAACATTTCCGGGACACCCTGCATTAGATGAGGATGGGAGAAATGCTTTGAGGCGGTTATTAACAGCATATGCAAGGCATAATCCATCAGTTGGTTACTGCCAGGTAAGTCAATGCTCATTAAAGAATTTTGTATTTTGATCTATCGTCTTGTAAGCTATAATTGTAAGCATTTTGTGCAACACAATCCATGTTAGGTGAATCAGAAAAAAAAAAGGATTGTACTCTATCATGAACTATGAAATTCTGCAGTTTTCAATCATTAGTTCTGATGAACAAATTTAGAGCTTATTATTCCTACTGGAACATTAGATGCGATTTGCAAGATTGAAATCAATGACGTCTATTCCAACTTTCAAATATACAATTTGATCGTTAGCTAGTTTTACGAGGTCGGGAAAATTGTCACATGTTCAATTCAGTACAGAGGCTACATTTATCTTACTTTCCATATGCCCCTCACCATTAATCTGGTTTAGAAACATCTATACTAATATATTTTCAGCCACTATAACTAGAGTGCCTTTTATCTTATATCTTCTTCTTTTTTGGCAGGCCATGAACTTTTTTGCCGGGCTATTTTTGCTGTTCATGCCTGAAGAAAATGCATTCTGGTATGCTTGAATTATGTGCCCTCTCTCTTGAAAAATATTCCTGATTAGTGGTTGCTTTATAGTGCAAGATTGTAAGCTTTCTCCAATTCTACATTTTTTCCCGTTTTCACACTTTATTTTGAATTTCAGGGCTCTGGTGGGGGTCATTGATGAGTACTTTGATGGTTACTACACTGAGGAAATGATTGAATCTCAGGTACTCTCGAATTCTTCATACATGTTCTATTTCCCTGTGAACATTTAAATGATATTGCCGTTCCATTCACAGGTTGACCAGCTTGTTCTTGAGGAGGTTGTACGAGAAAGATTCCCAAAATTGGGTCTGTATTCCAATGATATTACTGATACCTGTGTATTTTTACATTCACAATATATTAAAAAGATTACAGATATGGTCATGACTCGTGTACTTATGTTCAATTGAAATGTGGAGCTGACTTGCTAAAATTTGTTTGAGGGCACAATGATTTCTTCCCTTGAAAGTATGTTTGATGGTTATCATTTTGCACTTACATCAATTGCAACTTTCTTTCAGCCAAGCATTTGGATTTCTTGGGTGTTCAGGTGGCATGGGTGACTGGACCATGGTTTCTTTCAATCTTCGTCAATACGCTTCCATGGGAAAGTGGTCAGGTTTTATACAATGTCTTGGTTCTTTCATTAAGATATAACATTATAACAATAAACAAATATTTTTTTGGCAGTTCACTGCTGTAATATTTGAAACATTTATCAAAATTGTTAGGATATTGAAAAATCCATACTATAATTTTTTATATGTTCAATATTCTTTATATCTTTTGTATGTCCAATGGATTAATAATATCTGATTGGAACTTTTCCTATCTTTTAGTTCTTCGTGTTTGGGATGTTATCCTTTTTGAAGGGAATCGTACAATGCTGTTCCGGACAACGCTTGCTTTGCTGGACTTATATGGTACTGGTTATCCCTGTTTCGATGTTGACTTTGTTCATTAACATCTGAAAATGTCATTAGGTCCTATTGTTTGTTCTTTTTGGCCAAGCGTCGATGTGTAACCAACACTATTGTCTTTGTATGTAAATTTTAGGGCCTGCCTTGGTGACCACAAAGGATGCTGGAGATGTGATTACCTTACTGCAGTCTCTCGCTGGCTCTACTTTTGACAGCAGTCAGCTTGTATTGACAGCTTGTATGGGTTTTCAGTCAGTTAGAGAAATGGGATTGCGCGAGTTAAGGAAAAAGCACAGGCCCGAAATTATAACTGCTATGGAAGAAAGATCAAAAGACCGTCATTCCTGGAAAGATAAGAAGGGGTTAGCAACTAAACTGTATAGCTTTAAACATGACCCTTCATCTCTGTGCCCACAAGTTAATTCCAAGGAAGGGCCAGATGGTTTGCAAGTGAATGGGGAGATGCAATTTTTAGATTCTGGGTCAGCACTAGAGAATGAGTTGGATCAGGGCATTGATCTTCAAGATCAGGTAAGAACTCCTCTGCTACTAATTTGTTTTTACTGGATGAGCTGAACTTTCCTCTAAATGAAATGAAAATGCTGTGCATATTATATACATTCAAGATGATGGTAGAAATCTGGTGATTCGTAATGGTTCTTTGTGATGATCCTTTTGTAGAATATAATGGTTCTTTTCCATCTAATCTATATTCATTGATGAGCTTAATATTTTGATTTTTTTTACCAATCTGGAATTTTGAACACACTTTTCTTATGTTATCATAATAAATTCTATACACAAGCAATGTTCACACAGGTAACATGGCTAAAGGTTGAGCTGTGCAAACTGCTGGAGGAGAAACGATCAGCTGACCTCAGGTTCGTGTTATTTCTGTCCTGGGTCTATTTGTGCCCTTAATACTAGCAAACTATGTTCACTTTAAGCATTCACTGCGTTATTATCTGTGTACGTTTTATTTGCCTATGATGCTGTGTAGTTTTCTACGTAGCCTGTCCCTAGCCAGGAAAAAGGAGGAGGGTTGTGTTAGGCCCGATGAGCCAACGTAAAAATCAAGCCACCTTTTCATGGAATGAAACCCAAAATTGATACTGCTTAAGAAGAGTGACTAGCGTGACGACAAACCAATTTAGTTTTATGCCTGGGAGGTCGACCACATAGGCGATTTTCTCGACACGACAGTTGATGGAGAGGTATATGGAGCAAAAGAAGGATCTTCACATGGTGTTTATCGACTTGGAGAAAGTCTATAACAAAGTGCCAAGAAGGGTCATGTGGTGGGTGCTCAAAAGAAAAAAAAGTCCCAACAAAGTATGTTACCCTAATTAAGGATATGTACCAAGATATTGTAACTAATGTCAGAACATATGATGGTGATACTAGTGACTTCCCTATTAAGATAGGACTACACTAAGGGTCAACGTTGAGCCCATACATTTGTGCCCTAGTGATGGACGAGGTCACGCGGGACATACAAGGAGATGTCCCTTGTGTATGTTTTTCGCTGATGATGTAGTGTTAGTTGATGAGAGTAGGATAGGTGTCGATAGGAATCTGAGATCTGGAGATGTGGAGGAAGACTTCAGAATCGAAGGGCTTCAGACTTAGTAGGACTAAAACAGATTATATGAAGTGTGATTTCAGCGGTGCCAGGGCAGATGATGGAGATGTTAGTCTGGACGGACAAGTAGTGCCTAGGAAGGACGCGTTTCGATATTTGGGATCGGTGCTACAGTAGGATGGCGAGATTGATGAAGACGTGAGCCACAGGATTAGAGCGGGGTGGGTGAAATGGCGCTAAGCATCGGGTGTCCTGTGTGACAAAAAAAATCCCTCAAAAGTTAAAAGGTAAGTTCCATAGGACGGCAATCAGACCTGTGATGCTATATGGAGCAGAATGTTGGACGACTAAAAGATAACATATACAGAAGATGAGTGTAGCGGATATGAGGATGCTGTGGTGGATTTGTGGCCACACAAGGCGGGATCGAATCCGCAGTGATGATATACGTGATAGGGTGGGGTAGCACCAATTGAAGAGAAGCTTGTCCAACATCGCTTAAGATGGTTTGAATATCTCCAACGGAGGCCTTCTGATGTACCGATACGTAGTGGAATTTTAAGACGTACTGAAAACGTAAGAAGAGGCAGAGGTCGACCAAGATTGACGTGGGAGGAAGCAGTTAAAAGAGATTTGAGGGATTGGAATGTAGCTAAAGAATTAGCTTTGGATAGGAGCGCATGGAAGTTAGCGATCCACGTACCGGAACGATAAGAAGGTTTAGGGGCGGTGTTTTAGGCTCTCGGCTCAGATGGCAGGATGTACGGCTTAGGGTTTTAGTCTTGTAGGTTTTTTTATAAGGCTCTCGTCTCTTTGACCTTCAGGAGGTTTCATTCTTAGCCTACCCCAACTTGTTTGGGACCAAAGGTTTTGTTGTTGTTGTTGTTGCTGCTGCTGTTGTCATTAACTCTTTTTTGTTGAATATGGAAAAACTCATGCCCTTTCAACTTTTTATATGATAATTTAAACAAAAGTACTTGACTTAGCACATTTAACACATTTAAAAGTAGCAATATCTTTTCCTTTTGGTTTGAAGTTTGAACAGCAATGATGTCTATTGGTGCCCTTCATATCATATTTGAGTTTAGTTATGGTATTCTTGGAAAAGGAAATATTACAAGGGACATGTCTTCTTTATCTCTTTCATGTTTTCATGATACCTGACAAGCTGTCCTTGTGTGACCAAAGTTTTTTCATTCCTGTTCCTTGTTTTCATGATAAATTTAAGTTGTATAATTTGCATTTGCAATTGGTGTAAAGCCTTCCTTAGAACCTTACATTCATGTATATTGTCATCTAGGTTGTCATTGTAAGTTGGGTCATATGACTTAATTTTGTACGAGAATTGCATTGTAGGTCCCTGAATTCACGAGGTTGTGCTAGTTAGCTTTCTGAACTTGTATTTTACTTTCAGATTAAGTACATTGTTCGTCCTTGAACTCTTGACCTAGTTTAAAGTTCGTTCCTGAATTGTAATACCGGATAAAACGCATACTCCAAGTATCAATACCGTGCAAAAACCGTTATTTCTTCCTTTTGAGAGTGGTTTCGTGCCACATGGAAAAAATAAATATTTTCCCCTGCCACTAGTGCGTCCACGCTGGCGAACGCCGCCTTGTCTCCTCCTCCCCCTCTCCCTCGCCAGTATCCACGCCACGCCTGGACGCCATCGGTGTTGGCATTGGGCGGCAGTGCACGCGCGACGAACCTCTCGAGCTCGCCCGCTCCACGTGGTGCCACAGTCGCCCTTGTCTTGGCGGTAGCGCGCTTTGCCGTCACGATCTTGAGCACCTTCTCCACCTCCACCTTTATCTCATCTCTGCACACGCCCGCAGTCCGCCATGAACATGTGCGTTGTTGGCGTCTCCTTCGATCCGTGCTTGTTGCCGAGAACGGCATGCCCAGCCAGCGCCGCGCTGTCGACAACGCCATGAAAGTGGCAGAGAGATGGCATCGATGAACGGCTCTAGGATGTCGATGCTCACGGCTTGATCTCCTTGTCGCGGCAGCGCTTATTCTTCGTTCCGGCCAAACAAGCTAGAGATCATCGACATGCTAGCTCTGCGTGCTAGCTCTTGAGTCATTGACTTGATCCTAAGTTTCACCGCAAGGAGAAACACATGCGATCTTAGAGTATGGCCATAGAACCAATTATTTAGGTGAATGAATTTACATGGGACTAAACTTACCGCCGCTTGATTCACAAGATTTATGGAATGACATTGAACGAGCCCCTTGTTTGTCGCAGAAACAAGATCAACGACGTCGGACTCATGGCGCCTCGTCTTTGCCGTCGATCCGACACCGCCACGTTGAGGGCACATTGTGGTATGAAACCAAGAATAGTTCAGACGCTCTGAAGTTCATAGTTGGCGAAAGTTCGGATAACTCAAAGATTGTCGTAATTCAGAACAAGAATTAAACAAAACAGAGAACGATAGAATGACAAAAGTAGAAACTTGATATCGATTAGCTCCAACACACATGACGCCCGCCACGCAGACCTTCGCTACATCGACACGAGTACCCGCAGACGGGCATGCTCGGCGTCAAGTCCGACGTCGACTTCATGGCGTCGTGGTTGCTGCAGATCATCACGGTGCCCATCCGAACAGCAATAAAGCAAAGAAGATGTCCCGCCGACTCCCGGTAGAAGTTGGCGTTGAAGTCATGCGGAGAGATTGAAGCCCATGCCGAGAGGTTGAAGCTGCAGATGTTGTTGTGGAGCTTGTACTTGTTGATGATCATGGCAGAGAGCGAGGGTCGGGCGAAGAGGCTGCATTGACGACGAGGATGTCGATGTCCTTGGCTTGAGGTTGCGTCTGAAGCGACGTTGGTCGGCCCCGATGTCCACGACCGAGTCGGGTCTTCACGGTGTCCGGCAAGATGGTCACTGTGGTGGCTGCGCTCGCGCCTACCGATCATCACGGACGCGTGGTTGTTACGGTGGTCCGGCCGATGGCGCGCCAGATGAGGCGCCGCTGGCAGCATAGAGGCCCACCACACGTACCGAGGCGCATAGGCGAGACGAGACGCTAAAGCCGCGTGGTAAAGCCGCGACGCCGCCGTCGGCGAGGAGGATCTTCCGGAGCGCGTCGGCCGCCGCCACCAGAGTGGCCGTGCGGTTCGACCATGAGGTCGGGCTAACGACGCCGACGGGTCAGACGACCAGACCGCAACGGTGGCGGAGATGTCGCCGCGGATGTCGCCGGCTCTGCGACTTCGAGGCGGACGGCCGAGATCCCACGACGCTCTTGGTCCGCCATTGCCGCAGCCTACCACGCCATCGCCTCCTCCACGCCCACGGTGCTAAAGTCAGAATAATGCCGGACAATGGCGGTAGAGGCGGTCTCGATTCAGCGAAACCGAAGGATGTCGCTCTGCGACCGGCGAGATGGCGGCAACGCGGCCAGATCGGCGTACGGAGGCGGCGGTGGGAGCGAGTCCAGCGAGAAGAACAGTGGCTGCGACAGCGAGAGCGTGTGGTGGCCGTTGGCGCCGAGGGGATCTAGGTGCCGGGCTCGAAATTTAGGGGGATTTGAGGGCATCCGTTGTAGCTGGCAGTTTGGCAATTTGCCCCTTCGAAGTTTTGCTGGTTTCAATTTCATCTTTTTTACCCGACTGGACATGCCACGTGCGTCAAACATTGGTCAAAACCACTCTAAACAGGACGAAGGGGTATTTTTTGCGCAGTATTGATAGTTCGAGAACGCGTTTTACCTAGTATTGCACTTTAGGGATGAAAATTAAACTAGGACAAAAGTTGAGGGACGAGAAAGTACTTAATCCTTTACTTTCTTAGTCCCTTAACCTTACGAGGTGGTGTCACTTACTTCCCTGAACTTGCATTTTACTCTCTCAGCCCCCTGAATTTGTGAGGCAGTGCCACTTAGTCCCCTGAACTTGCATTTTACTTTCTCAACCCCTTAAACGTGCGAGGTTGTACCACTTAGCTCCCTGAATTTGCATTAAAGCGAAGTTCGTCGGATGCGATGCCGGCGACTTCGTTCTCTCCGAGTCCAGTGGACTCATCGCCGCCCCGTTCCGGCTGTGTTCATCATCTCTGTCACCTCATGCTGACAAAAATGGATTCTTCGAGCTCAAGAACGCACTGTGATCGCGTCTTTGTTGGAGCTCTATTGTCGCAGCTTGCCGCCGTCCTCGCCCTTGCCTCCTCTGAGTCGGCCGTGAGAGAGAGAAAGAAGTACGTTCCCAGTGCCAGAGAAGAAGCTACTCACCTTTGCACGAAGTCTATTTGGTCGTTTGCTAACAGAAAAGACCGAGCTGACGAATCACCGTGAGAGAGAGAGAGAAGTATTGTGCCCTGTTCTGGCACTGGGAATGTACTTCTCTCTTACGGCCGACTCAGAGGAGGCAAGGGTGAGGGCGGTAGCAAGCTACGACAGTGGAGCTCCAGCGAAGACGCGAGCACGGTGCGTTCTCGGGTCCGAAGAATCTGTTTTTATCGGCGTGAGGTGATGAGGACGATGAACACAGCCGGAACGGGGCGGGGACGAGTCCACGGGACTCGGAAGGGACGAAGTCGTTGACATCATATCCGACGAACTTTGCTTTAACGCAAGTTCAGGAAGCTAAGTGGCACAACCTCGCAAGTTCAAAGGGCTGAGAAAGTAAAATACAAGTTTAGGGAGCTAAGTGATATAACCTCGCAAGCTCAGGGAGCTGAGAAAGTAAAATGCAAGTTCAGGAAGTTAAGTGGCACAACCTTATAAATTCAGGGACCTATGGTGCAATTTTCTCATTTTGTACTGTGGCATGCTAACTTGGCCCATTAATGCATGTCCATAAAGCTTATATTTCTTGATATTCTCAGAGGTGAGGAGTTGGAAACTGCTTTAATGGAGATGGTCAAGCAGGACAATAGACGTATATTGAGTGCTAAGGTACGATGGTATCTAGAATCGCTTCTCCATTTTCCCTGTAAGACAACACAATTTTATGGCAATCCAAGCTCCTTGTATTTTATGTCTTGGACTTCTTTCTAAATAAAAGAGTCATTTCAAAATTATCCTAGTAATGGTGTACTTGTAGTCCTTTAATCCCTTATTTCCTTCTTGCTTAAGTTTTGGTGTATTCATTCTTGACTTCAAAAAGATTCATAGGTTGAGAAATTGGAGGCAGAGGTATCTGAACTGCGAAAGGCTTTTGCAGACAAGCAAGAACAAGAGCAAGCAATGCTTCAGGTGGTATCTTAGTGCCTAGTCTGCCTAGGCTTTATATGGCATGACCCTCTCGAGTCCTTTGTGCCATCTTCTTGGCTAAAAAGAATACCCACATTTACTTGCCCGTACAGATTTTGTTAAGAATGGAGCAGGAACAGAAAGTGACAGAAGATTCCCGCATAGCTGCCGAGCGAGATGCTGCTGAACAAAAATATGCTGCTCACTTGCTCCAGGTTAATCTTGGAGCCACCTTTCAAGCTGTTTTCTGAAAGTGCTACTTTTTTACCTGTACAATTTGTAATGTCTGAGAAGAGCAGATGCATAACCTTTTCATACCTTGTATATGCAGGAGAAGTATGAAGCAGCGATGACAGCACTTTCACAAATGGAGAAAAGAGCTGTAATGGCAGAAACTATGTTGGAGGCTACAAAGCAGTACCAGGCTGGGCAGGTTAAAGCCAACCAACATTTCACTCCAAGGTATGTCTAGTACCACTGTCGAGCTCTGATCAAAAGCCAACTATAATTTTTGCGCTGGGAAATGGGCATGACTAATTTGCATTTTAATGCGTTGTATCTTACTGGCTAGTGCTTTAGTTGGTTTCTTTTATTTTCTAGTATTCCCTCTATGAGCAGATATTGTTGTTAGCTACCAGTCATATATTACTGATATTTCTCATTGGTTTTTAACATTCAACTCTGCAAGACTATGTTTACATGGTAAAACTTCATTTATTGGGCACTTCTGCAGTTCACCGCATGCAGACCTTGGGAAGACAAATCAAGATCCCAATCAAGATGCACCTAACAGGAGATTGGGCTTACTTTCTAGGGGGCTTGGATGGTTAGAGAAGAGCAAGGTACCTTTATAAAATGTTATTAATGTTTTAGGATACAATGTAGTTTGTGCATCCCTACAGAAGGAAAATCCTCCTTTTATTATCTTTGAAAAAGTAAAATTGGCACAATATATTTGCCTAGCATATTGAAATCATGATGAGCCCAATGGCTCTAGAAAGATGATAGAAAGTTAAGGTGCTGTTGGTTCATTAATTTTGAATTGCTTTTATCAGGGAAAGTTGAGTTCAACTGAAACAGCTGAAGGCTAAACTCCTGTAGAATCAGGTAAAAAATCGTCGGTCCCAACAAGGATCTTGATGGACATTAAGGATTTGATTGCCTAATCGCCAGAGCAGCATGTTCAAACAAGCTGATGTTTTGTCCGCAGGAAGATTCAACTGGCATTTTCCATGAAGTTTTGCTGAAAGTGTACTTTGTATCATATTAAGTTGTCGGATGAAATTGTCTTGGTAGGTCCGAATTGTTGTAAGACATCCATGCAAGTTTTCTTGTCCGATTAGTTTCATTAAGATTGTCAATAGTTAGTGTTCCGGATAGGCGAAAGAAAGGTACACTACTTCCCATACACATGAAAAAAAACCGTGTGTTACTAGGTTAGTTTGCGAAGACGTCGTAGGGTTGTACTGGAGAAGAGCATATTTCTCTCTCTTCGGGAAGAGTTGTGCAAAGCACTGTAAAGAAATGATCTTTCAGTCTTTTTTGTTCTTTTTGACACTGGTGGCTTGCTACATATTCATGACGTATGTTACTTTTGTGAAGGCAAAGTATCCGTTGATTATTGCCAGAAATGGTTATACATAATCTGGTAAAATATGTCATTTTCTCTCCTGAATCTATGTGCACGTTTACACGTGTAATCCTTCTTGGCAACCAGGCAACAGTGGCAATATCTGCAAGTGCCTAACATAACAGGAAATCAGGAACAGTTGGACAATTACCCTCTGAAAATGGCAGACATGACGGGAGTAAACAGAACTCTTCTTATTATTTAATTTATTTTTTAAAAATATTTTAAAGCTAACATCTTTCTAACTTTATTTCCAATTCTGACTCTTTTGGTCACATCACAACGTGTGGCGTGGCAAAAATATGTTGTTACGTCATGGATCTCGGTGTGGTAAATGAGTGTTGTCACATCACTACTTTTGGCGTGACAGGATTTAGTCTAAAAACGGACGTATGTTGGCTTGGAGGACTATCGTGGCAGGTTTGGTCACGCCGTAGGCGGCGGTGTGACAGCACAGTTTAGTCATGTTACGAGTAATGACGTGATCAAAGAGGTCGGAATCGAAAATAAAGTTAGAGAGATGTTATCTTTAAAATATTTTTGAAAAATGGATTAAAAAATAAAAAGAACTCGAGTAAACATTACGGAGGGGGAAAATGCAAGGAAATTTCATACTCTATGGGCTTGTTTGAAATCAAGGGGTAGGAAAATCAGGGATCAAATCCATGTGGGGGGTTTTGAGGGCGCATGGAATCCCCGTCAATCCTAAGGGGAAATCTTTCCACCCGAGAATAAATCTCTGTTGCTGTTTGGGAACAACAGGGATAAAAATCCTGGCCATGAAAAAAATCAAAATAATACTAATAAATCGTAAAATTCAGAAACAATAGTTATAGTGTACTTGAGTTATCATAAAAAACACAAGTCTCGACTACATGCCACATATATGAAATACGTCATAACAATTACACCTAGATTGCAACAATAGACTAGCAGAACAAAAGGTTAATTCACTTCCACGGCTACAGGCCCACCCAAACAAGTTTGCAGTTCCAGATTCCAGTCCACATGCCACAACAAAGTCCAAGCAAAAGTGAGGGCAACATCACCAACTACATGCCACATATATAAAATAAGTCATAACAACTACACCTAGATTGCAACAATAGGCCAGTAGGACAAAGGAGAAGGATCATCCACCAGCTTGATGCGTCATCCAACAATAGACTTCCACTTTGATGCATCATCCACCACTTTTTTCAAAGACTGAAAATATAAAATGTTTAATGACCGGATCGAGCAACATTTTGTATCAAAAATTATTTTGATCTAGCCTATGATAAGTGGATTGCAGATCACTATACAACTAAAAAAAGTGCATTTTTTAAAAATGTTATTCATCTTTATTTTAATAACTGCCAATAGGTTACCATAGCAATTAAGTAGAAGCCGATAAAAGAACAGAAATGATGTTGGAATTTCCTTCTCTCATCTAGACAATGAAGTTCTAAATTCTGGACCAGCTACTTCTCTCATGTAGAAAACTAAGCTCCTAATATTTTAAATGAAACCTCGCAGTTAACACAGACGAGAGGAAGCAGAACAACATCAATTTCAGGAACATGCATTTGAAATTAGAATTAAACGAGACAATTATACAACACAGCAGATACCTGACTAGAACTCCATGACCAGTTTTTATAGGCTAGTAACTTGAAAGACAGATGAGCAACAAACCACGCAATATGTGCAGCTAATGACAGCTTCAGACAATAACTTGTCCCATTATACCAATTTCATACACGGCCTTGAACCAAAAAAATGCACATAATTTATGTCAATAGGATTGTAAAGACTAAAGATCATCTGCCCATATATTTACCAATTCCCAGTTGATGATAAGGAGCATCATTTGCAACATTGTAACCCGACACCTACCCCGAATAATCAACACCCCAATGTATAGATACACGTAAGCACCATATGCCAACACACACCAGTCATATTAACGATCTAACTAACGATAAGCAGAAAGACAGAGCAAAATGTGCATTAATGAGAATTATTTGCAACATTGAAACCCTCAAGCTAACTTGACATACAAATACGGGGTACCTCAAATGCACCAATTATTTACCAATCACAACATAACATTAGTGCCATATGACAAACAGAAAGATCAACAACAATTAGAATGAAATTCTTAACATGGCATAAATAAGGCAATTGTATCATAACACCTTGACATAGGTAACAGGCAAAACCATATTCTAGAGACTAGTCAATAGTCGTAAACATCTCCATCACATTCATACCACAATGTAAAAAATGATACCACATGCCCATCTATGTAGAAAATGATGTTGATACACAAGAAGCTACCACAATAAGCTGAATATATAAAGCAATTGCAGAAGGAAAAATAGAAATTAAAAGACAACTTACTTATGGACCAATTTCGCTCTTAATCCAAAGCAATCGAACACTTGGGTTTTTGGTGTTGATAAAAATTTATCTATTTAGCTCACATTTGAAGAGTCGTAGTGCCTTTGCCTTCTCCATATCTGTTAGGTCTTCAATTGATTCTAGTGTAGCAACATACTTCCCAATAGAAAAATCGTCACTTTGACTATGTCTTGTTGTTTTATTTAGTTCTTCGGCAAATTTTTTGGTTTGCTCCTTCTTGAATTCCAAGTAGCTCTCAAGGACCCCAACAATTTGACTTTGCTTTCTCTTTTTCCTATTATCACCTCCTTTCTATCCAAATGAAGTAGAAGGGGCACGTTTCACTTCTTCGGCTTCTATATGAGCACTAGATGTTGCTTGCCCTTCTAGATTTGTAGAAAAAGGGTTTAAGCCAACATCATGGGCATCATTGTCATTGGGGATAACTTGATCAGTTGGAGGCTCTTGATCGGTTGGAGGCTCTACTTGTTCAATTGATACGAAATTCAAATATACTGTTGCTATACTTCCTATTTCTGTATAAGCAATGAAATAAATGTAATGAACATTGAAGCATGAATTAAAACAATGCAGTTGAACTTCACCTTCATACAATGCTGCTAGGTAGTTAAAGAGAGGGAAGGGCTTGTTGCGGAGCTTCTTCACCTTTGGATGATCCTATTGAATGCAAGAAAAGAATATAGTTAGTAACAAAACACATCACAAATAATACTATTAGTTAAAGGGAGTAAAGAGTCTTACACAAATAATACTATTAGTTACAAGAATATAGTTAGCCATGGCTATACTAACCACATCATATTGAAATAAACAAATGGTACAAGAGTGCAGCAAAGTCACAAGCTAGATGTGGATATGTGTGCCATCAATAGCACTAATGCAGTTCTGCACATAAACAAAGTAAATTAAATATAGGAAACTCTTGGGGAAAGTTAGGTGTGTGTATGGCTCACCTGAAAATAAGGCCAAAATCGTGGATCTGATACAATTTTCTTGCGAGTTTGGTTCGAATTTGGGAGCTTGACAAACCTATGAGTTAGAGCTGGAATTATATCGAAGATTTCCTTTATTTTTCTGTGAACTATTTCACCGCTGTGTTGGAATGCTTTCTAAAGCTTTTGGCTGCTAGCATTACGAGAAATCATGTACATAAACATCCCTAGCTGCTCCTCGACGGTAACACCCCTTGTGTCATGCATCAAACCCTCCCTTCTAAGAAAATCTGATGTAGCCCTTAATATCTTTGGCTCTATCCGGAACTCAACCCTACACCAAGTCTCATGGCCTTTTAAGAACTCCTTAACTTTTTTAGCACTTGTAAGAGCTGATGTATGGACTAGTCTTTGTTCATCATAAAGGCTTGAAAGCAAAGTAGGTTTTAGTGTCAATTTGTTAATACATGCAGATGTAACATATTGTGAATTAGCGTATTGAGTAAAATATTTCTCACGCAAGATGCCGACAAGAATATCATAAGAACTAGGTTAGCAGACATTAGCAAAGATCTAGCACCAAAACAAAGTTAAATACACCCATCATGCCATGCCACAAATAAGCATATTAGTAGACAGATGCAGGCGCTTCAGGACAGTGAAAAAAAACTAAAGTTGACAAAAAAAAACTGAAGTTGAAAAAATTGAAGTAGACAGATGTAGGCGCTTCAGGACAACCGATAATACATTTTTCCATATCCTCAAAAAACTGAAGTTGACAATTTAGATTCTAAGCAACCATAACCAAAAAGTAATGTCAGATATTTTAAAATAAGCATTCAGAGCACCATCTTCAGAAATTCTAGAAATTTTTCCATCAAAATTGACGCAAATGAAACCAAAGATGCAATACAACTTGCATGCAAAAATAGCTTAGTCAATCATCTAAGAATTTAAGGGTAGAGAAATGGTGATCAAAAAGCTTCCAGCTACATATCTGATTGGCCAACAATAGGATTTTTTTTTAAAAAAAGGCTAGTGCAAATGTAAACCTTCTTAAATTGATTACAGCGTTAATGACTCATAGCAGGATAAAAAAATTAAAATTTGGTGGCATTGCGCATTCTGTTCATGATAGAAATTCAGTGCATCTCCTAAATCCTCAACAATAATCTCAAAGTACACCTAAACAACCAAAAAAATCATAAACTACAACAGGCTGCAATACTAGCATATCATAATCATAAGAACTAGCATAGCATAGTCATCCATTTCTCACAACCAGTGCTCAATTCGTATAATCATAAGAACTAGCACACCATAATTGGGGATCTGCATAATCATAAGAACTAGCACAACATAGTCATCCATTTCTCACAACCAGTGCTCAATTCGTATACCAAAGTCCCCCAAAATCACAGCTCACAAGATCACAACTCACAAAACTCTGCACGAAAAAACCTACACCTAGTCTCACAAGTACTGGTCTTGTGCCAGAGGAATATAACTACAGCAAATCACCTTGTGATGTAGTTGGTGTTGGAGGATTGTATGGAGACAGTGGAGAAAAAGGAGGAGCCCCAGGGTAGGGTTTTGTAGTAGCCGGGCCACAAAGATTTTGATTGTTAGCAAAACTATGACAATAAAGTAACATTTGTCACCCTCGCAAAATGCAGTTAGCACCCGAAATTTCATCCAGATATAGTACCTTATTGGGGTAAAGAGTGAAAAGGATCTAGTTGATGGAACCTCTCCTGAGAGATTGTTGTTTGAGAGATCCCTGCAAGATTTGTCAGACACATCTGTAATTATGTACTGATTCGGAAAGTCTGTTACTATGTACACAACAAATCCTAGAGTTGATATAGCCCATAACCAATATCACAGCATAGATGACCAAAAGCGTATTCACGAAAACATCAAAACAGGGAAGGATCCACCCAACAGCAACCGTAGATACACCAGGGCAATCTAGGTCTTCAGGGTTTTGAATTGTTCAATCAATCTGCACATCCATTTCTCACAACCAGTAGTCAATTCGTATACCAAATCTCAATACTAATTCATGCCATAGCAAATAACAACCCACCTCAAAAATTGGGTACCATAACATCAGATCATACTATAACATCAGATCAGGTACTAGATGTCAATACTAATTCATGCCAAAATTGAAAAATCAAAACCAAACAGAGAAGAGGGGTACAATTCGAACCGAGTAGGAAGGAGATCTCAAACCCTAGTCATGCCTCATGTGTTCTCCCCACAAGTCACAACCCACCTCCACCTCCAGTCGCCGTCTCCCACCGAGATCTACGAGAAAAAGAAGACGAGGTGCAGAACCCTAGTGGGAGGAGGAGACGGTACCTAGTGGGAGGAGGAGGGGAGGAAGCAGAGGACTTCACCAGTGAGTTCCCCGCTGCCGGAGTGGGAGGAGGAAGAACACGGTGGAGGCGACTATCGGGAGGGAGGCGCTCAGGGAGGAGGACCGGACTCAGGAGCGAGACGTTGTTCTTGCCAATGCGATGAGGAGAAATTCTCGACCTCCTTAGATGTGATTTTTCTCCCCCATGGTTTAGGCTGGGTTGGACCGAAATTTCCCCGCCCCTACGCATCCAAACAGAGCTATAGGCTGGACCTTGAAAATCTACTGCGGGAGAATTTTTCCCTGGGATTGGGCTGGGATCCTGGCCAAGATTGGCCCTCCCAAACATGCCCTTAAGGTTGGACCGAAGGGGACGCGACTCCTAACGTCCCAGAAGATCTGGTAGACAGACGTCCTCGTTCGCAAAGACACTACCACATGGCAAGACGGCTGCGGAGACCCATTGGATAGTGCCGCACCGCAAGATGGCGCTTAAGGGTGAAAACGAGGCGGATAATTATCGCTCGATCCGATGTCGTATCCGGAAAAAAAAATTGTCCATGTACTATTTTTTAGTCACGATCCACTTTCGATTTTTATCTGTATCCGTATTCGAAAAATCTCATGGAATACGGGAAGGCCAATATTTGATCCGTATTTTATAGGATATCCGATAAACATCAATATCCTCTATGGTTTTCTAGTCTTTGACTAATACATAATATGAATTTACATTTGATTATGTTTATGTTGTTAAGTAAGATAAATAATTCTATAATAGGTAGTATAATTTGACTCTTTCGTTGGTGAAGTTATACCTTTTCTTTGTGTACAATATCCATCAAGTTATCCGTAACCGATTTGAATTCAATCCGCATCTCATATTTTTATTAGTATCCGATTTCGAATCGGTAAAAATATGAATTAAAATACGGAAAGACCCATTTTCACCCTTAGCGCTGGGGGCTAGCTTGCATTTTGCTGTGACCAGAGAGAACTAGGCGCGCGGCGGCAAATTCTTCTGTTGCTTGGCCCAGCAGTGCGCGTGCATTGTGTGGCCTGTGCGACATTGGTAGGCTGGCGCTTTCTCGCCCATGGCGCGACGAGGCGTGGTTTCTTGTAGGGGTGAAAACATATCAGATAGTTTTCGTCCGATCCGGATGGAAACGGATTCGGATGGTATCGGATAGGATTTTTTTCGGATAATTTTCGGATCGGAAACATATTCGGATTTTTTTCGGAAACGGAAACGAATACGGTAGGCATGATATCCGGCGGATACAAATATGGATTCAGATTATTCGGATAAGAGCACATCCGGATATCCGGAATTTTCGGCCCACCACGGTCCACTTAGCACTTAGGGAGTTTATTGTCTTCACTCTTCTTGACTTCCCCTTCTGTTCTTCCATAGCCCAGAGCCGACAGGGCCACGCCGCCACTCGCCTCGCCGTCGGCCACCTCGCTCGCCTCCACCGGCCCACGCGGCCACTCGCCTCACCGCCACTATCGCGCGCCTCCGCCGCCATCTCGCCCGCAGACCTTGCCGAGACCTATCACCGGGGTCGCGGCCGTCGTGGAGGCAGGAAGAACAACGGTTGCTCAGCTGCAGCGGCGCGACGCCCCCGCCACCGTTGCTTGTTTGTCAGCATCGCTTGCTCCGTCCGCCCTTAGCCCTGCGGCGGCTCCTCAGCTGCGGCGGCGCGACGCCCCCGCCACCGCTGCTTGTTGCTGCTACTTGCTCCGTCCGCCCTTCTTCTTCTTTACCTCTCCTCTCCTCTCCTGGTTGTTCTTGGTTCCATTGGGGGCGCCTCCTTCGCCCTATTTCGCCCCAAGACCACCACCTCGGCCTCCCTTGATCGGTGGTGGCTCAACTGCGGCGCCCACGCACTCGCCCGAGCTCGCTCACCAACCACAGCTCGACCTGCGTGGCGCCTTGTTCACCCACCACGCAAGACTAGTGGCACGGCCTCTGGCAGCGTCACGCCTTCGCTTACCCAGTCGATCCTTCCTCAGTGGATTTGGTTGCCCTCCCCTTCCTAGTTATTTTGGTTTTTAAGAGTTGTCTTGGTTTATTCATTTTAAGAGTATAAGCAGCTATATAATCTATAAACAAGATTTTTGGCAATTTGATGTTGCCAAAGCTACGCATGATCCAAGCTAATGGTAAGAACCGTGGTTATTCTTGCAGATTTTTCACCTTGCTCCAAGAGTAAAAATATCAGTTTTGACCAATGGTTGTGAAATGTCAATTATTAATCTTGTCATCTCTCTGTTGAGTGCAGCATCTGTGTTCTGTGTAGGCAAATGCGCTCATCTTGGATTCTTGGTATTATTGAACTATGTATGCCATGAATGAACTAGGTGTGATGTGCTAAGTGTGAACTGCATTTTATGTATGTTGAGTTGTTGACTTGTGAGTTATGACTTATGAGCTAAATGTGGTACACTAAGTGTTATGTTTGTGATGAACTAATTAACGCACTTTGCTAGTGCCAATGTTATGTGTGGTTGCTGAAAATATGAACAATTCATGAACATGCAATTTAAGGGGTTTTTATGTTCCGAAAAATATCCGTGATCGTATTCGTTTCGATTCGTATTCGCTCCGTATTCGTATTCGATATTATTCGCATCTGTATTCGTATCCGCATCCGGGAAAAAAAAATGAAAACAAATATGGCAGAACTATTATCCGTCTGTATCCGATCCATTTTCACCCCTAGTTTCTTGTGAGCTGCGCGCGCGGGCGCGTTTGTGATGTCAACAGATGACAGATGCGGATGCGGATTTGTGTGGAGGACTGGCAGAAAATGGGCCCTACAGCTGAAACGGGCTGGCCTGGGGGGCAAAAGCCGTATGGGCTGATTAGACACCATAAATTTGCACGCATTTGTCATAACACACTTTTGCCGATTTTTTTGTTGTTGTTGTTTTGAAGAGAATCTTTATTTTTACTGCTTAAAAAGACTCTAGTGGTGGTGAATGATCATCCGGCCAAGACGTGAAGGACACTAACATTAGTCATTCGAAGACCACAACATCTCATTTTTCTTTTGCAAAGGGGGACCACAACAATTATTTAATGATCATCCGGCCAAGACGTGAAGGACACTAACATTAGTCATTCGAAGACCACAACATCTCATTTTTCTTTTGCAAAGGGGGACCACAACAATTATTTGACCAGAAGGCAAAGATTAACACTAGAAAAAAAAACATGCCCTGGATCATACCTTGTGCTGAATTGCTGATTTCATTTGGCATATACACTGATAGGTTGAGATGCACTTTCGAAACTGATCTAAATGGTTTTTCAGATCCCATTGTTCAGTGTTTCAGCTGCACATATCTGATTTTGCTGTTATGCTCAGGTTTGTACCCTGATCTTGTTGTCAAGCATGTATCATCTGATCTGTTCAGTCAGTGTTTCTTTGAACATTTAGTATGTTCCCGTTGCCATAGCACATTAGTACTGAATGCTCAATTTTGTCATGGGACCTGTGTGTAAGCCTTCATCGTTCTAAGTGACTAAAAACATAAATGCCAGAGTAAATTGGAGTACATCCAAGTTCATGTGACATTCTGGTTGTGTCAGGCAGAGGCTTTCACATTTCACAGCCAACTCATGCACTTGAGATTCAAGAACAACTCATGAAGATTTCACAATGTTGTCACTTAAATAAGCTACTCAAAAACAAACTTCAGATCTTCTTCTCCTTTTGGTAACTACATCCAAACCCAAATTAGCATTGAGTGACGAGATAAAATTGTAGGTGGTCAGAGATGAAGGAATAATGCGTACCGATTGAAGGACATCAATTTTTTGAGGGAGGATCTTATCTTTAGCATACACAATATTGAGGTAAGTGCGTGCTTGACCACCACTTTCATAGACTTAAGGAAGAGAAATTATAAACCAAAAAACAAAAAAGTGAAAGGATCCAGTTTCCATTGAATGTATGCATCTGATGTTGGCATAGACTTGTGTATTGCTGTAAGCCTAGAAGTAAACTCTTGTACTTATTGGGTAATATACGTTGGCAGCTGGTTGTAGGAATACTTTTTTTTTTGAAAAGTTGGCCACTTTTTGAAGTTTGAATTCGCAGGTGCGTGTAAATGGCCCAGATGCTACTCCAGTTTACAAGTTTATAAAAGCTAGCAAACCTGGCTTGTTTGGATCTAGAATCAAGTGGAACTTTACCAATTTTGTTGTTGATAAGAACAGCAAAGTCATCAACAGATACTCAACTGCAACCAGTCCATTGGCAATTGAGGTCTCTCTCTCTCTCTCTCTCTCGCTCTCTCTCATACGCACACATATTTTGCGTTGTTTTCTTATGCATTGGTTTCAAATTTGTAGAAAGACTTCCAGAAGGCGCTTGAGGATTAGGTCTGCTACCCTCTCCCTTCCTCTCCCACTTGCAGAAGTAGGCACCCGCAAAAGTATGAATTTTTTTTTATAAATAATCTATTTTTTATTCGAAATATCAAAAATATTCCGACGATAATTTTTTTTACGGAAATATACGTCTGTCGCCTAATGGTTGAGCGATTTCAGTGGAATCGCCGAACAGTTGGGCGACTGGTTCCTGTCGCCCAACCGTGAGGTGATTGAAATTAAATCGCGCGCAATAGGCGATTGAAACCAATCGCCCGGCTCCTCAGCATTTTGCTTGCGATCGCCTAACAAATGGGCGACAAGTCCAATACCAACCCTATGGCGATAGGAGGTCGATCGCCCAACCCTATGGCGATAGGAGCTCCCACGTGCTTTTTTACCTTTTAATTATTATTTAATTGAGTTGTAATGAATATTACATTTTGTAGGTTAATTAAATTTAGCAAATATGATTATCTCATGTTATTTATTTTGAAAATAATAGTCTTTGCCACGATGTTGGTTGGTCTGCATTTGTTATTTTCAGAGAATATCATGGGTACGAAATTTGTCGACTCGCAATAACATTTTGTGATCGTTGTATATTGTTGTAGTCTTGATAAATTTCGTTGAATTTTGTGAGGACGATTGAGACAAGAATGATATGTAAATACAAAGGTAAGTGATATTACGATGCGCGAGGAGTCTCTCCTCGATGAAGTCGTCTGAACGTATATGCGTATGTAGGCACGTAGTCGATGTCGTTTTATGGAGCTTATATGCAATATGAGTGAAGAAGTGAGAACGCTCATTGTGATTATGAAGATGGCCTAAAACATGGAGGATTCAATGTCGGTGCGTAATGGTTCTTTTCGGGATTCCACTAGAAGAGGCATACTTGCAATATAGTCTTGCTTTGATGGGTCTCCTAACCGTAACTACATTAGAGTCGCGTCAGATGTACATCGCTACACGTAGTCACATGGCATGATGGTTCGCTAATTGCTTTAGTCATCCTCGCTACTACTACGGTACATTGTGACACAAGCATCAGGACCATGTAAGTATACATGCCTTTAGGGGATAGTAAAAACATGGGAGGTAGGATGGGGACTACTACGTAATGACCGACCTCATCTGCGTGGACCGGGCCATTTTCCTTCCTTGTCATTTCGGCGTTGAACTCTCGCCGCCTTCCCTTCCCTTGTCGCGGGAGTGTCCACGTCGGGTGGTATATCAAGTCGCCCATATCCCGCGATTCCATGATGTAAGTGCACCGATATTTAAAATTGTAAGAAGGATTTACATTCTTCATAACTCACGTCGCCGACACGGATTATGCCCGGCGATCGGATACGTTGTGGCGGCCGCTCACCAAGATGAGTTTTCCTTGCCCTTGTCGCGGATCGCCCACGTCGGCCGGTATGTCGAAGTCGCCCATTTCTGCGATTCCGTGATGTAAGGGCACCGATAGTGAAAATCGTGAAGAATGATGTAAATTCTTCGTAACTCACGCCGTCCATACGGATTACGCCGGCGCATCGGATCTGTTGTGGTGGCCGGGTCAACCGCATGAGCCTTTCCCTTGCCTTTGTCGCGGGGATCGGCACGCCGGGTGGTATGTCGGGTTGTCCATGTCCCGCGATTGTATGATGGATGGGTACACCGACAGGAAACCTTACGTAATAAGGATGTAAACTCTTCATAACCGACGCCATCGATATGGATTACGCCCGGCAGTCTTGGGCTCGCCGGTGCCTCCTCAACAGGTTGAGACGTAAGGTTTCCACCGCGACGAAGTTCTCGCCCGCACCGAGTAGTTCAAAGATGTACCCTTTGGATGAATGCTGTCAGACATCTCCGCCGCCGATCCATCGAAGAAGTGGCGGCGCATCTCGGCCGCCATTACGTGGGGATGAAGTTAAAAATTTAAGGAATTGAACATTGGGAGAGAAAATCGTACTGTGAAAGAAACACTTACGCAGGTGATGCCCGCATGTGTAGTACGCCCGGCAGAGGTGTCAGGTGTGTGGATCAATGATCTCGCCGGTTCGCCACACACACACTCGGGATCGGAAAACGTGGTGGTACTTGGAGCATCTTTCATTGATTTATCCGGTATTGTAGCTGTTTCCTCTTCGCTTAAGTTACTTTTGCTTCTTCAACAACCTCGCGTAGAAGTTTGCCAAGAGTCTATAGTTGGGTATGTGTTGTGTAGTGTTGTGTAGAGTTGGGTTTGGTTCAACCCTCTTTTATAAGTTCCATGGTTGGCATGGTGTGTTTAATTTCATGTAGAGTAGAGAGTCTTGTTTTTTAATTCTGAAAAGCTGAGGAGGTAGAGTGTTGTTAAGTCGGTCTGAAAAGCTGGCGAGGCATAGTGTTGTCACGTCTTACTTTGCAGTGAGAAGTCATGGCTTGCTTTTGGAGTCTTGTCTTATCGGTCTCGAAAAGTCGGGCGAGGCAGTAGTGTTTTTATGTCTTTTTCTGAGTCTTGTCTTTTCGGTCTTAAAAGTCGCGAGGTGGTCAGGTTGTCAAGTCGATCCGAAAAGCCTAACCTAAACCTAAACCCTAAACCGCGCAAAGTCGTCTCGCTTGGTCTTATCATCGCGCAAAGTCGCACCGTGTGGTCTTGTCATCGCGCAAAGCTGGCCCGTGTAGTCTTGTCATTTAGCATAAAAGTTGTCTCTTTGGTCTTATCAACTGCGCAAAGTTGCCCGTGTGGTCTTGTCGGTTTGCAAAGCGCCCGTGTGGTCTTGTCACCGCAGAAAGTCGTCTCCTTTGGTCTTATCATCGCACAAAGGCGCCCGTGTGGTCTTGTCTTTGCGCAAAGCCGCCTGTCGTCTTATCATCGCGCAAAGTCGCCTGTGTGGTCTTGTCATCGCGCAAAGTCGCCCGTGTCGTTTTATCATGCGCAAAGTCGCCTGTGTGGTCTTATCATCGCAAGAAACCCGCTTTGTTAGTCTCCTCTGCGGGCCTATAAAATGCACGCCCACGTTAAATTACGACCACTCGACCCTTCAAACCGTAGGAGGAAGAACCTTCTCCGTTTACAAGAATATACGATGGCAAACGCCAGGACCATCCAACCGGTTCATCAAGCGGACCTTCTCCCCGAAGGATGGAGGACTTCGGTCCTAACCATCGGTTGATGCCGAACAAGCGTGCTCAACCTAAGTGGTCAAATGCGACACGGGAGGACGCTATCGTCGCGAAGCCATAGACGGCCCTTTCGATGGTGGACGGCGTTTCTTCCGATGCCCATACTCTGGGGTAAATAGTTTTGTTTATGTTACTGGTAATACATCGTCCATACTAACCGTCCCTTGTAGCAGATGGCGAAATGCAACTTCACCCATTGGATCGATCCTCCCCATGAACGACCACAGCGATGCGTGGATGTATTGTGGAACCGAATCTTTGATTTGGAGGCACAAATTGACGATCTGAACGAGCAAAATGACGACCTCCGCCAATGATGCAAAGGCTGAGAGGGCAATGAGGAGGTCGTGAACATAGGAAGTTCTTATGATCCCGCATCTTCTTTGTGCCAACCCTAGTCGCATATGTGCGTGCCACTACAACGACAAATACCACCACGCCCGAGGCGCCTAACCGAGAACACTCTATGTGGGTTGCGAGATGCACCTTCTACAATTAGGGGGGCGAGAAGCTCGTCGTCGCTAGTGTCCCTTCTATATGCACTTATGTTGAATCTCATGAAGCATGTAACTAAATGGTGAACGCGTTATTGCGGTTGCCTTTTATCGAGTTGACATGTTGTATCGATGTGTCGCAATTACGTTCAATCTCGTAACGTATGTAAGTAAATGGTGGACGCGTCATTGCAGTTGCCATTTATCGAGTTGACTTTTGCATCGAGGTGTCGTGTGCATTAAACTATAGGCGTTGATATGCATTGAACAAACATGCATTATATGAAAGAGTATACAGAAGAACGCAAAAGTAATCCAAGCATCATATATTAAGTGCAAAATTTAAGTATCACATAAAGAACAAATGTACGGCCAAAGGTCGAAGACGCCTCTACTAGCCCCCCAACCGCACCCCCAAAGATCCCTCGCGCCGCCATCGCCTGATCCACCTCGCGTCCTCCCCTACGGGCTCGCTTTGGCGCCTTCCTCTGCTTGGGTGTCGGGGCCTCACCGAGAGGGAAAGACGGCCTGAGCCACGATCCGACGAGGACCGAGAGGCGGCAAAGGGTGGACAACCTGGAGTCTTTGTGTGGTGCCGGGCGCACCGAGAAGCTGTGGAGACGAGAACCTCGGCGGGTGTGGGCCGAGGTGGGCCGAGGTGCCGGGTCTCGCCCACCAAAAGTCTGCGCGTCCTCGTCCAGCGCATCCACGTGATGCGCGTGCATCGCCGCCATAGGGCGCGTCTGTTGTCGGACGTGGTCCGGCCGACCTCCCTTCTTGTGGTCTTCGCCGGACGCCGGGCGGACGGACGGAGTGTGAACCAGCCGAGCGTGCCAACCTCCGGAGCTGGTGCGACAACAGCCGGAAAATATGTCCGCCTTCATTGTCAAAAAAACGACGAAAACTCAGGCCGTGTCTCGCGTGTGCCCTCCACACCATCCGTGAACCTCTGCGGTCGAGTCGCAGCCCTAAGAACCGGTTGTACACCTCCGCAAGGTTAGTGGTCATTATGCCGCACCTTGCCCCGTCCGTGTCATCGCGCACAGAGACCACTTGTCCAATGGTCGGGCCTCGATCCGATGGGAGAAGCACTCGATGTTCCTCGAGGTCCTCTCGCCTCGGACCAGAAAGTTCAGACTCTGCTCCTTGGTTCCTCGCGTCCACGTGTTTCTTCTTGTGTTAAATCGGCTCAAAGCCCATAAGGCGTCAAATTTATACTCGGCCGGTTCGCATAGATAGACCTCTTGAATAGCTTCACCAAGGGTTGCTTCGGAACTTCTTGAAGAAGTTGGCCCCAAATGGCGAATACACCATCTACTCGTCATATCCGGCTAAGGGAACGGCTCCTCCGGGTCTTCTGAAGTTTTTTATGGCCTTCAAAGATCCGGCGTGGCGATCATGGATCACGCACACACCAGGACGAGCTCCAACAACTTCCACCCTTAGATGTTGAAGGAACCACAACCAGCTGTGGAAATTCTCACCTTCGACAAATGCGATGGCCAATGGCAGAATTTGATTGTTCCCGTCAATGCCTATGGCGGTAAGGATCTGCCCCTTGTATTTCCCGGTCAAAAAGGTCCCGTCAACTGAGATCACGGGCAGCATATGCCTAAAAGCCTCGATGCAGGGACCGAAGGCTACGAAGGCCCTATGCATTACTAGAAAACCTCGCAGATTTTTAGATGGCATGTCCTTCACAGCAATGTATGTGCCCGGGTTTCTCTCCTGCAGCACCTCAAGCATACGAGGAAGGTTGTCGTACGCCGCCTCAAAAGATCCAAACCGTCTTTCCATATCCTTCTGCTTCGCACGCCACGCCTTCCCATAGCTGATCTTGTACTTGAATTTCTTCTCAATAGCCACCATAATGTGCTTGGCCTCCATATCCTTCTTCTCCACTATCTCTCCATACATCAAATTAGCTATGAATGTCGACGTTATGTTACGATGTTCACACAAAACACCGCCTTGAGCATGCACGAGTGCGGCTCCACCTTCGAGACAATCCAAAGTTGAGTCTCATATTTCGATCTATCGCTGCACTCGCCAAGGACAACCGCCCGCTCGCATTTGATTTGTCATCGCTCTTGGCTAGATTTGACGACCAAATGTCCGCCGCATAGACATAGCCCACGGCTTAATGGCATCCCGCAAGGATGTCTTATCGACAAACATTGAGTGCAACCGAACCTCCGTGGCATGGTACTCCCACGGCGATTCGTGCTCGTCGTCGTGATATATAGACCCTCAACGCCAAATCTGCTCCATTCGGGGATGGGAGCTCCGTCCTCATCGGAATCGCCTCGCTGTCTTCTTGTAAAGCTTCCTCTTCACCAAGGCCATCCGGTCATCGCTTCCATTTGATGCAATATGTAATCCCTATGCTCTCCTTCATCACCGTCTCAGAGGGCTCACCATGCGGTGCCCGATCTTCCTCTCAGTATGTCTGCGTCGGGCTCATCACAAGCAACATTCTCTGAACTCTTCAGACCTGACCCTCCGGGTCCTCTTCTTCACCAACATGTTGGGCACCCAGTCGCCGCAACACCCGGATGATATCCCATGGGGCCCCCGACACTTCTTTTGGGCATGGTTGCACAAGTATCACACACTCATATCCACGGCCACGACATCCTTCTATAAAGCCCTTCCACATCGCTGCGGCGAATCAGTCTTCTCAACTCCCACCGATGTTCGTGGAAGACCGCTCCAAAGCCCTTGTATGTCGATTTGCAGACACCTCGTGGTTCAAAGAGAAGCTGCGGGTCACCCAAGGCTTCACATCTTCGATTCGTGCATTCTCGCCGTCCGTGTACCAGAGTGGCTTGCCGAAACCGCTCAAGTCAACACCGCGACGGACCTTCACGAACGGTGCCAACGCCGTAATGCACTTTCAATGTAGTGGGTACAGGCATGACTTATTGTATGGTCGCAAATATTTCAACATTGCAATTAGTCACCAAGCAACACACAACTTGCAAGTATCGCTACATTGTAATTTACATTTGTAAGGCCCTTCGCCTATCGTCGACAACTACACGACAAAGATGATCAAGACATCATTCATTCCCTAAGGCAGAGGCCGCAATGAACGTGGTGGTACGATATTCAGATTCAACCTAAAACCGAGCTATTCCATAGCGAGTGCATTATCCGATTCAGACGCTATCTTGCAACCCTAAATGCTACAAGTGGCATTCCGGTCTTCTACCAATTACCTAAGTCGCTTAGTTCATACTAATTTACTTCTACTAATTAGTTTATACAAATAATTCATCCTCCTTATGCGCTCGGTCACGCATTATTCACCCAAGAATAGTCGCCACGCACACACCGACACTACTACAATACATCTCACAAACAAAGACTAATACTACTCCCTCACAGACTATTTTTTCTCTAACTAAAGTTTTTATCACTACTACTTACATACAAATCAACAACATTTCGATTTTCTATTTTCTTCTCTAACTACAATTTCCTACGGTGCTATTATACTACTCATTTAACTAAATAAACTATTTACGCACTCCAAAAATTATACTACAAAATAAAGTTTCTACGACAAATCAACTACATTACACTCAAGACCAAGACTGCTACAAAAATACACTACATTACACTCAAGATCCAGACCGGCTAGTCACATGGCAGATGTAGAACGCCTCTACGATGCTTCAATTCTTGTACACGAAGGAATAAAGTTTGTATGCCATTTTAATAGTTGTCAGAAGGGTTTGACTATATGCAAATAACATTTCTACATTCCCGTATGTTTGCAAAAGTATCACCAAACTCGATTCCTTTGAAGTATCCTATCAAACACTATAGTCGAATGTCCGCAAGATCTATTTATTTTATCTTATTACTATGCGCTCGGTGTTTGAGGATTTTCTAAAGTTTTTATCGCTTCTACTTACATACAAATCAACAAATCTACTTTTTTTTTTTTCTAACTACGCTTCTACGAGCGCTACTTATACCTACTATTTTAACTAACTAAATACCTACTTAAAAAATACAAGACAAAATAAATCAAACTTACCTCCTCGCAATCCAAGTTTTCTTCTCTTCGCCTTCTCCTCCCCTTCTTTTTTCCTCCCCTTTTCCTCTCCTCTCCTTCTTTTTTCCTCTCCTCTCCTCTCTTTCTTCTCCCGTAGCGATTGTTTACTTTCTCATTAAATGAATCGGCCGGGGACCGCTGGTGCCTATATAGGCAATCCAACACAGACCGCTGGGCGATCGAACATGCAGATCAGCCAGACGGTTGGCGATCGATCCTATCGCCCAACCGGCGGCGATCAGAATGATGGCACCAACGGCCGCCTCTGTCTGCGCTTTTAAAGCCGAACGGTTGGGCGATAGGTTTGCGATGCATACCAATCATATGATAGGCTCGAGTCGCCCAACCATTGGGTGACAGACGTATATTTTTGTAAAAAAAATTATCGCCGGAATATTTTTGATATTTCGAATAAAAAATAGATTATTTAAAAAAAATTCCAAAAGTATCCCGTTGTAATATTTAGAAGTTTCTCTGCCTCATTATATTGCTAGGTGAAATTTTTTAAGAGGAATAAAGATCCATTTGTTCCATTTTTCCTAGGAGAACATAGCTTGATAATTTCAATCTAAACACATTTCAAGGGACCATTATGCATTTACAAGTCAATCTTTTTTTTTAATTTCTAGCACACTGTATGGTCTACTCCTCTGCATCGAATGCAGAAGCTTTTGGTAGTCTTCTATTGGGAGAAGACAATGTGCGCGAAGGTCCTATTATTGAGTTGAAGAAATTCCTGCACCGGCTGAAGCTGAAGAAGAATCTTCCCATAAGTGAAAATATTGAGTATTATGATGATCTATTTCTCAAAGATTTTTCAAAAATCCTCAGGGTATTACATGATGATGGGGTTGAATTGAAGGTAAATGTTTCTCATTTCTGAAAATTCGATGCTGATGTATAATTTTCTACTCAAAATATACTTCTTCTTTTTTTGTTTCATATGGTGCCTCGCATAAATGCTGTAAAATCTCTGGGATTCACAGTGTTCCCTTGGATTTCGTATAGATCTGCAAAAGGATGGCTGAAGGCTCTCCCTTATCGACTATTATAAGGACAGGCAAGAACTTTGGGGATTTAACATACAATCAAATCTATAAACCACCAAGAGAAGAGCAAATTGTGGAGGGGAAGTCTCCTGGACTGCATTGTATTGTTCTCCTTGGTGCTGGCATGCTTAAAAAACTATTCTATAAATTTGTCAACACTAATGGGAGGAATTTTGCGTACAAATCAATTGGAAAAGAAATAATAGAATAAAAGAAGGATTTGGAATTGTGGTTTTTTATGGCATTGATGAGGCAAGTGCAATTTCTTAGGGAGGGGAGAAAGGTAGAGATGGAGGAATATTCATCAATCGAAGATGCAAATGATCTAATCCTCAGTGTTGTTGAGGCGGCTGCCAAAAAAGTGATTCCATGTGGGCTTCTGGCTAATCCTGGCAAGGTAAATATTTTTTAATTTGTTTTTAAGCAGCATAGCTCTGTTTTTGCATGACTGAGCTAACTTTTGATATCACACAATTTTGCGAATTATAATTTATTCTTTAGTTTTGAAATATTGGCACCATGTGAACATATTTTCAAGTTTTGGTAGGCACTTGTGCTTCAAAGTTGTATAATTTGCCATCACTGTATTTCTAACTTATGCATACAAGTGACTAACAAGTATAATATACAACTCAAGCCATGGATCTGTTGCAACACACGGGCACTCGGCTAGTTTCTCAAATAGGCGAACACTTGGAATTGATTAAAACAAGAAAGGAGGGGACAACGGCCATGGGAGGCCTCGGTGAAGCTCAGGCGAGGATAGAGGAGGGCCCAAGGAAGCTAGGAGATGGAAAAGTACGCCTACACTGGCCGCATGCATTGCTTGCTCGTTCTCCGTATCAACCTCTTGGCTCGCACGCGCCATACCCACACACATTCTAGCTTGATGCGTCACATCCTTTTCTTCTTTCTTCTTAGAAATTTCCGAAATTAATTCATTCGAAATAATTTGTGTGCAATAATTAAGTTCACTAGTAGGGATAAAAGTCATGGCCGCATCAGCTTGATATACACTACTACAAAAGGGGCTATCCTGGACGCCTTATCATAGACGGTTCCCTAGAACCGTCTGTATTAAAGACAATCACAGACGGTTTTGGTTTAGCATACGTCTATGTTACTGGGTGCGGTAAAAACCATCTGTGAAAATGTAATATCACAGACGGTTATATTTAAAACCCATCTGTGATATTTATTAATATCATCACAGATGGTTATATTTAAAACCCGTCTGTGATATTTATTAATATCACAGACGGTTCATGTTTAAAATCGTCTGTGAAACATCACAGACGGTTATTAAAAATAACCGTTTGAGATATTAATAAATATCACAGACGGGTTTTAAATATAACCGTCTGTGATAATTTTGTATTACAGACGGTTTGTGGTCAGAAGTGTCTGTGGTATGTTCAATGCCGCTTCGCTTCCCGCGCAATCCATCTCTTCGTCTTTCGCGCTGACGTTACTCCTTGCATGTTTTATAAGAATGATCATCCACTACCGTACTCCTCACACAATGCTCTATTATCAAGCACAAACGAGATCATCCGCCACCGTACTCCTCACACATCGCTCTACTCTCAAGCACAAACAAAATGGCTCCCCACTCTTCTCCCCTAACACCGACATTGATGGCCTACTCCGCCATCAGACTGAGCACCTCGTCGGCAAGACATCGGCGAAGTCATGAAGCACACCCGTTTCTGATGTCCTCCTCCTCCGTGAAGGTTATCTTGGGACACATGACGATGACATTGCACTGTCTAGACGACCTCCTCTGTCGTGTCTTTCGGGTAGTCTACAGCTTCCGGCGAGCTAACCTCGCCATCGGTGTAGTCCTCGAGCAAGAGGTTGCACATTTGCATGAGGATTACCATCACTCACTTGGAATGTGGCATCGAGGCGGTGAGCGACCGAGTCGACCAAGCCGAGACCCCTCAAGCAAGAGAAGAGGGCCTATGGGCGCTTTTCCACTTGGCTCCTCAAGAGGAGCTTCTTTGGGCGAGTGTGGAATGATCGCGTCAACGGTTGGAAGTGTTTCAGGCTAACTGTGTTGATCCCGAACCCTCTGATGCCGATGACGTTGCCTACGAAGCTTTGATAACGGAGATAGCAGGCAACTTGGGCCACTAGAAAAACTTGATCTTTTATTATTTCTACTTCTTTTAAATCTTTTGTAAGAAACAACTGGCCAAGCTGTTTGGCCATATGTAAATACAAAAAATGATATAAAAAAATCCAGTTTGAAGTTAAGTTACTGTCTATGCTGAACACTATCACAAGCGGTTTAGTGAAAAAAACTGTCTGTGATATATAATTATCACACCCAATTATTAAAAAGAATCGTCTGTGATACTGGATATTTCACAGACGGTTTGTGGTTGGAACCGTATGTGAAATGTTCAAGCTTCTTTGGTTCTCGCGCGATGCGTCTCTTCGTCTCGCGCGCTGACGTTGCGATGCGTCTCTTCGTCTCGCGCGCCGTCGTTACGATGCGTCTCTTCGTCTCGGTTTGGGATACGTTTTAAAAGAATGATGATGTCTTTCGCACCCTCCATCAATAACCAGTAGAGTTAAAAAAAAACTCGATCACTACGGTATTGAAAACTCACAGACCGTACGTCGCGTGTCATGGTGAGCATACGGAGCATGATGGCGAGTACCAAGGCGAGGTGGTCGGCAATCACCGTCACTCTTCCTCATGATGTCGTCGTCAACATCGTCGGCCTCATGGCCGTGAGCTCTCCTCAGCCCATGGCTGACCTCTGCAGCCTACGAGCCACGTACGTATTTGTATATATACTTACAAAAATACGTACTACTGTTTGTTGTGCAACCAATCCATGCATGCATACATGTTAGCCTTTTAATTTGACTAGATAAACATGTCACTAATCTGACTAGCAACAACGCCCTTAATTTTAATTTTCTCTTACGGAGTAATTCTGACATCTTGAATTGTGTACGTATATTGGAGTTGCAAGGCCATGTACAAGGCATCCAAGGAGAGCACCGTGGGGAGGCGCGTGGCACTGGAGCGGGAGGAGGCGATGAAGTGGCTAGACAACGACCGCTACCTCGCCGTTGTCAACCACCTAGCTGACGCTGGCAACTCGGAGGCCCGCTTCATCATCGACCTCACGCTCGTCTTCAAGCACCACGACATGCAGCGCGGCCTTATGTTCCTCGAATGGGGGGTGTCGTCGATCACAAGGCCGTGGCCTACGTGCTCGGCCTCCTCCTCTATAAGGTCGGCGAGGCGCGCGACGTTTGGAAGCAATACATCAACCAGGTCGAGGGCGAATCGACCGACGGGTGTGAGACGGCCAAGAGGTGCCGAAGGCTCGCTGCGAACGCGGTCCAGGCGGTGATCTAGAAGATGGACAGGCCGCCGGGCTGGGTGTGGACGCTGTCGGAGGACGGCCACTAGTGCACGAGAACTGGCTGCGGTGTGACGGAAGGGTGGGATGACTACGTCGTCTTCTACAACGATGACTATAAAATTAGGCATGAGTACGCCAAGTTCTTTTGCACAGGTGTTGAATTACTTGTAAAATTAGCGGTTTTTAGTGATGCTCCTAATGCTAGCAGCCGAAAAACAGAATATTTTTTAATATGGTTTAGTGGAACAAACCGTTTGTGATATCACAATTACCACAAACGGTTATTTTTAATAACCGTCTGTGATAATTATAATATCACCGACGGTTATTTTTAATAACCGTTTGTGATATGTCTTATCACCGACAGTTTGTAGTTAGAACCGTCTGTGATAATTATAATATCACAAACGGTTATTAAAAATAACAGTCTGTGATATGTCTTGTCACATACGGTTTGTGGTTATAACCGTCTGTGATATTTTGCATACTACTACAGGAAACCAGCTACTTCACAAATATGCCATAAACTACAACAATCACACACACACACACACACACACACACACACACACACACACACACACAATCTTCTCCAGCCACTTGATATGGTCCAGAATGCGCTCCATCTTCAACTCCAGCATGTTTAGTCTTTGGTCCAGCACAACTTCTATTCTCTACTCCAGCCTAGAATCCATCCTTTGCCCTGTATTGACGCGCTCCCTTGCTTTGTCCATGGTGTCTGCCCAATAGAAATATTGACATCCTCCAGCCTACAGAACCGTACAAACACCAAAACAACACACACATTTTATAGCTACTGGAGAAACATCCAAACCGCAAGAAATCAAACTCAAGTTTACTTACTGAGAAATAAGGACATTTGTAAAACACCCGACCAGTATTTCCCTCGGTGTTGGCGTAGAACACATTTGCTTGCATACGGCAGTTAGGGCAATCCACCCGCGTAGCAGTGGCTAGTGCTGGGGCTCTCTGATTCAGTGAGCTCGACACCTCAGATATATGAACCTCACTCAAGAGGAGGAGATGAGGTGAGGTGAGACCAGAAGGAGAAAGAGCTAAGCTCAACTACTAGAAGAAGATGAGAAAGCTCAGGATTGGCCCAACTTATGGTGGTGTGCGAACATTTTTTGGCTATAGAATTATCACAGGCGGTTTAGTGGAATAAATCGTCTGTGATGTGTATCACAAACGGTTATAAACTGCAACAGTCTGTGATATATAAATATCACAGACAGTTAGTAATATGAACCGTCTGTGATGTTTAATTATCACAGACGATTTTTAATTAGAACTGTCGGTGATGTGTATCACCAACGGTTATTAACAAGAACCGTCTCTAATAAGTGTTTTTTAGGCTCATCCACGCAGCATGAGTAGGATGATACAGCAGCCATGACCAACCTCATCGAGCCTGCAAGTTCAAGAAGTATGGCTGCCAGAAGACCACATGAGTAGGCTATTTCGCTAGCATTCTTCCCGACACAACTGCAGGGCTCGGATGTGCCCAAGTACATGAGGAGGAGGATTCTACAAGCTGTGTGGCACAGATCCGAGGCCTGCAGTTGTGTCTGGAGGAATGCCAGCGAAATAGCCTCTTCATGCGCCCTCTTGGGAGCCATGCTTCTTGAACTTGCTGGTTCGATGAAGTATGTCGTGGCGGCAGCATTTCGGACCACCTGCGGTATACTTAGAAGGGAACGGGTCCCCATCACCCCACGAAAATAGAAGGATCTGATGGCCATAGAGAAAGCGCAGTTGTGGACTGAAATTACAACGTTGTTCGATATCCCAACAGAAGTCTCCGAACTTGTGCGACGACAGGCGTTCCTCTCGATGGGACATGCTTGGAAGACCTCCAAGAGCAAGCTTTTCACGGAGTACGCGGACAAGGATCAGACGCCCTGCATGAAGTATAGTTTCATGTCGTCGGATACATGGAACGCCTTTGTGCGGATGAAGAAGATGGACGAATTTCAACAGCAAAGTGCGGCGCACAAGGCTATCCAGGCATAAAACATTCACCCCCAAAGACTCAGCACCGCTGGGTACGCGGGTAAAATCCAGGGATGGATGAGTGAGGACAATGTGGCAATCCAGTCGCAGGTCTCCCCGCCATTTACTGAGATCACAAACGAGCACGCCCGAAACTGGTTAAGAGGGAGGGCCACAATCACGTCATCGGGCGCCATCTCTTTCACAAACCCGGAAGGCGAGGAAGTGTCCTAACGCCTGGCAAGATATGTTGAACTACCTAGTTGTTAATAAGTCCATAACTTCGTATGGTCTAAAATAACATGATGGCCACTTGCAGCAAACATTAAGTACCCAATCTTTCCAAGGCTCCTTCGAAGCAGTAAGGGAGAAGGATATACTATCCACGGCCCTGGGAAACAAGGAGCACCTGGGTCACACACGAGGCCTTGGGGTTTACGTACCTTGAAGGGATGGATTCCCACATGACTCCGATGCGTATATGAGTTGGAAGAGATCCAAGGCCGAACACGAGGAACAGTTGAAAGAGGAGATTAGTGCACAATTTCAAGGGCAAATAACATCATTGTAGGAACAAATGAATCAACTCATCAACCAGCCACAAGCCGCCCCCGTGATTTTGGGAGCCAGTCCCCCTCAACATCGGAGTAGCGTTGCGTCCACGCTTGCACTTTCTGAACTTGGCGATGTCCAATTACCTATCGACATCATCTAGGTAATGTACATATCTAGAATGCTCAGAAGATAGACCTGTAGGACGCCTTAGCTAATTGTGTATCGTTTTGTAGGTGCCCACACCCTGTAGGCTCCAAGTGAGGCTAGTTGGGTCCATTTCTGTTGAGGCTAGGCGGGGGTGGTGTATCTATGCCAGGAAGGGATAGTGGTGCATAGTGTCCAGTTGGCACAGGGTTACACCAAGGTCCAGGTGGACATGGTACATGATAATTTGATGGCCGTCCCGCTAGCCGAACGAAGAGATCATAACACTAGGGGATGCCTTGCACACTTATGTCTAGTGGACCAAGAGGGACATCACCCTTGACCTTGCAGTGCCACGATCTCCACACGACGACCATGCCTCTCCAACAGTTCCCTTGATGACTCCACCTCAACCCCCGCTTCAAAAGGCCTCCGTATCGGCTACCGTGGAGACGGCGCCCAAGAAACAAGAAAAGCGTGTCGAGTCGTCTTCTAGGAAGACAAATAGCACGCGAGGCGCTAAGACCAAATCGAAGAAGATTAAGGCGGCTCACAAGCCCGGCACGTACTCCCTCGGAATGCCATTGGTCTCTGACACAATATTACGCCATGCTAGTTTGGCTTGCGAGACTTTGCATGCCTGGTACATGCGGTAGACCGACGAGGCGAGGGAAGACTGGTCTACTGGATTCACCGTCAGCTACACGGAGAACCATTTCCTCCACAAGGCGGGCTACTTCATCGTGGGCTTCGAAGACTTATTTTATCTATTCAACCTCAGCGCCCTCGACGCCTCACTTCTACGATGCTGGACACTGTAAGTGTGTACAATCAATTTCTACATTCACGCAATACCGATAAATATCATAACTCATTGATTATGTATAGATACATGATGCAAGAAGCTCGACGGTCACGACAACCGGTGGGTTTCCTCGACCCACAGTTGATCTTTGAGCAAAGCATCACCCAAGATGCATCCTACGTCGAGAAGTACATAACGAGGTGATTGTTTACTCACCATGACAAGAACTACATACTGGTGCCCTACAACCAGGGGTAAGTGCTTCACTACTTGCTATACAAATTTCATTTATTCTTTATACGCAATACAAACTTAGGTTTAATGACTATAGCGACATACTCATAGGTACCACTGGATCCTTTTAGTCATTGTACCAAAGTGGAATAAGGTAATATAGCTTGATTCCCTAGTCGACAAAAAATACGACTTCACCATTGTGCAAAAATTACTCGACAGGTATGCTCATTTCCTTCATACGTAACTCTATTGTAGTATTCCTTCATTTGAAATGTCCGAGAATAACTTTTTAGAATCACGTCGATCGTTTAGCACCTATGTTGCTGGGGGGGACACACAAGGAACAGAGCGATACACTGCGACACAGGACTAAATTTATGGTACCCGCTACAGCACAATAATCCTATATCACACTTCGTAACCTCGCCTCTCGAACTGACTATACATATATCCTATATCACACTTCTATTTTTGCAGTGCCACCAGCAACAACTACAAGGCAACGTATGTGCATTCTACGTTTGTCATCATATGCTGGAAATCATGAGTGCTAAGATGAAGGATCCAGAGGTTTGTCAGTCGATCCTATAAAATTATGAATTTAAATATATGTGCTTACTACTTTACTCTTGCTAGCGACAGGGCATGACAATCGAAGAAAGTGCCTACCATCTGGACTTACTCGCGGACATTTGAGGACAGCTCGCCAACTTCATCACGGGGGAGATCATTCACTAGAATGGAGAGTTTCACCCTGGCAACACCGATTTGTTGTAATTCACTTTGAGTTGTGTCGTAGGATAAAAAGGCTAGACAGTGGGTACGGAGGGACTTCGTACCCTTTGTCTTGGGAGAAGGACCAAAGGGAGGAGCCAAAGACTTGTATGTATGAATGTATTGCTCATGTGTATAGAATGAGGAGCCCTCCTCCTCTTACATGCCCATGGGGCTTTATTTATAGGGGGCAAGAAGGGACATTTACCTTCTTGCCCCCAGAGGCGAGAGAGAGAGAGAGAGGGCATTTTAGGTACATCTGCCCTAAAATACACTATACAGATTAGTTTTACATATGAACAGCATCCCCGACGGCACACCGGTATTCTCGACGATCCTAGGGTGCGGGGCACCCCTTGGTGCCCTGCTACGACAACTCCCTCGTCTGCGTGGTTCGAGGTCGCGAGGACAGGTCCCGTGGTCCCGAGGGGCGAGCGGACGTAATCGTGTCGCCCCAGCTCCTCGGGAGTCAGGATACCCCCTGGAGAAGTCGACCCAGAACCACCCCACCAAGGCATGGGCCACGAGGCGGGAAGGGCATCGGGACCGCCCCGCTGAGGCGATAGCAACGAGGCGGGCGGTGAGCAGAGGCAAGTTCAGCAGGGCGGTTGGGAGTCAGCTTCGCCGAGGCATGGGCCTCGGCGCGGGCGGTCTTGGGGCGCCTCTGCCGAGGCATGGGCCTCGAGGCGAGGCGATGAGCAATGGCATAACCCGTCTTGCGCGGTCGGCGTGGAGCGCCTGCCGAGGCGTAGAGCTCGAGGCGGGCGGTGAGCGAGTGGCGAGTCTGTGTGGGCGAAGTCGGCGTGAGCCGCCCCACCGAGGCATGGGCCTCGGGGCGGCGGCGTTAGGCCGCTCCGCCGAGGTGATAGCCTTGAAGCGGTGGCGAAATGAGAGCCCATGCTTGGCGAAGTCGGCGTGGAGCCACCGCCGAGGCACGGGTCTCGAGGCAAAGTGCGCGTCGGGGCCGCCCGCCGAGGCGATAGCCTCAGCGAAGCGGTGATCGCGGCAGAGCCGTCGGCAGCAAAGTCGGCCAGAGCCCGCCGAGGTGGTAGCCTCGAGGCGAGTGGTGAGCAGTGGCGTAGCCCGTGCGGGTGAAGTGGTGCGTCATGGCAGCCGCTGCTGCCTTCGTATTAGACTACCACTTTGGTGTGACCATTTGCGAAGCTTCTGTTGGGGACCTGGTACCGTCCCCCCCCCCCTTGGCCGCTCCTAGTCAAGTGTCCCCATGACTTGGAGGGGCGTGAAGGGGCTTTGCCCGTTTGCCTGAGGAGTTACTGTTGGGCTTATTTGAGGTTGTGAAGCCAGCGAGGGGGAGGTGAAGCCTCGCGCCGTCCCCCAACTTTCTTTGATTGGGCTCGTCTGAGAGCCCAAAAGCTATCGAGGGGGAGGCGGAGCCTCGCGCCGTCCCCCAACTTTCTTTGCTTGGGCTCGTCTGAGAGCCTAGAAGCTATCGAGGGGGAGGCGGAGCCTCGCGCCGTCCCCCAACTTTCTTTGCTTGGGCTCGTCTGAGAGCCCAGAAGCTAGCGAGGGGGAGGCGAAGCCTCGCGCCGTCCCCCAACTTTCTTTGCTTGGGCTCGTTTGAGAGCCCAGAAGCTAGCGAGGGGGAGGCAAAGCCTCGCGCCGTCCCCCAACTTTCTTTGCTTGGCCTCGTTTGAGAGCCCAAAAGCTAGCGAGGGGGAGGCGGAGCCTCGCGCCGTCCCTCAACTTTCTTTGCTTGGGCTCGTTTGAGAGTCCAGAAGCTATCGAGGGGGAGGCGAAGCCTCGCGCTGAGAGCCCAGAAGCTATCGAGGGGGAGGCGAAGCCTCGCGCCGTCCCCCAACTTTCTTTGCTTGGGCTCATCTGAGAGCCTAGAAGCTAGCGAGGGGGAGGCGAAGCCTCGCGCCGTCCCCCAACTTTCTTTGCTTGGGCTCGTCTGAGAGCCCAGAAGCTAGTGAGGGGGAGGCGAAGCCTCGCGTCAACCCCCAACTTTCTTTGCTTGGGCTCGTTTGAGAGCCTAGAAGCTAGCTAGGGGGAGGCGAAGCCTCGCGCCGTCCCCCAACTTTCTTTGCTTGGGCTCGTTTGAGAGCCCAAAAGCTAGTGAGGGGGAGGCGAAGCCTCGCGCCGTCCCCCAACTTTCTTTGCATGGGCTCGTCTGAGAGCCCAGAAGCTAGCGAGGGGGAGGCGAAGCCTTGCGCCGACCCCCATACTTTTTTAGATAGGGCCCTGGGCAGCCCTAATGCTTTGTTGCGTCGACGGGGATAACGCCGTCCCCCTGGTACGTTTTGGTCTTGGGACTGTGTTGTGTTAGGGTTGGCTTTGTGCGTCGTTTTCGTTGAGGCATTCATGTCTGTGGATGGTGTTAGCTTGCACCGCGGTGGGTTTGTTTTTGTTGTGGCCTCTTGCTGCTTTTCATTGAGAACGCAATAAGCTACGGCTGTTTTTGTACATGCCTGCTCTTGTTTGGAAACGGTGGTTCTATCTTCCGGGCGCAGCCAGGTTTTACAATTCTAGGGATAGTGCTTTCACAGGCTCTTCGTGTTCCAAGCGTGGCCCAATTGCTGGTGGCCTCGCTTGACTTGTTGCTCTGCTGGTGGTAGTAGAAGGCTTGGTTGAGCTTGCTTTGCTTTGTTGTGTTGTCTTGGCTAGTGGTGGTTCTTTTGTTGTGCTGAATGAGAGTGAGAGTAGCTTGGCACTGTGAATGAGGGCTTGCGCGAATGAGTGCGAGTGCGAGTCCTCGATGCGGGGCCATCGGAGCGACTAGAGCTTTGCGCGATTGAGCGTGGTATGCGAGGTCTCTCCGCCGAGGTTAGGCACTCGAGGCGGGAGACTGCCTAGTCGCCGAGGCGGGGCCATCGGAGCGACTAGGGCTTTGCACGATTGAGCGCGGTATACGAGGTCTCTCCGTCGAGGTGAGGCACTCGAGGCGGGAGACTCCCTAGTCGCTGAGGCGAGGCCATCGGAGCGACTAGGGCTTTGCGTGATTGAGCACGATATGCGAGGTCTCCCCACTGAGGTGAGGCATTTGAGGCGGGAGACTCCCTAGTCGTTGAGGCGGGGCCATCGGAGCGACTAGGGCGATTGAGCGCGATATGCAAGGTCGCTCCGCCGGGGTGAGGCACTCGAGGCGGGAGACTCCCTATTCGCCGAGGCGGGGCCATCGGAGCGACTAGGGCTTTGCGCAATTGAGCGCGATATGCGAGGTCGCTTCGCCGAGGTGAGGCACTCGAGGCAGGAGACTCCCTAGTCGCCGAGGCGGGGCCATCAGAACGACTAGGTCTTTGCGCGATTGAGCGCGATATGCGAAGTCTCTCCGCCGAGGTAAGGCACTTGAGGTGGGAGACTCCCTAGTCACCGAGGCGAGGCCATTGAAGCGATTAGGGCTTTGCGCGATTGAGCGCGATATACGAGGTCTCTCCGCCGAGGTAAGGCACTCGAGACGGGAGACTCCCTAGTCGCCGAGGCGGGGCCATCGGAGCGACTAGGGCTTTGCGTGATTGAGCACGATATGCGAGGTCTCTCCACCGAGGTGAGGCACTCGAGGTGGGAGACTCCCTAGTCGCCGAGGCGGAACGACTAGTCACCGAGGCGGGACCTCCGGAACGACTAGGGTTGCGCGTTTGAGCGTGATGTGAAAGAATGTCTCCGCCGAGGAGGGGTCCTCGAGGCGGGAGACTCGCTAGTTACCGAGGCTGGGCCTCTGGAATGACTAGGGTTGTGCGTTTGAGTGTGATGTGAAGAATGTCTCCACCGAGGAGCAGGGGACTCCCTAGTCGCTGAGACGGGGCCTCCGGAACGACTAGGGTTGCGCGTTTGAGCGCAATGTGAAAGAATGTCTTCGCCGAGGAGGGGTCCTTGAGGCAGGAGACTCCCTAGTCACCGAGGTGGGGCCTCTGGATCGACTAGGGTTGCGCGTTTGAGCGCGATGTGAAAAATATCTCCGCCAAGGAGGGGTCCTCGAGGCGGGAGACTCCCTAGTCGCCGAGGCGGGGCCTCCGGAACGACTAGGGTTGTGTGTTTGAGCACGATGTGAAGAATGTCTCCGCTGAGGAGGGGTCCTCGGGGCGAGAGACTCCCTAGTTGCCGAGGTGGGGCCTCCGAAACAACTAGGGTTGCGCGTTTGAGCGCGATGTGAAAAAATGTCTCCACCGAGGAGAGGTCCTCGAGGTGAAAGACTCCCTAGTCGTCGAGGCGGGGCCTCCGGAGCGACTGGGTTTTTATAGGATTTTTTATGTATATACTTCACACTTGCTGGGGTGAGTTAGTGTGCACCAGGGCTCGGGGCCATGCGCGGCGTCTTGTTTATACACTCGTGCCTACGGAGGGCATCGGTGTGCGCCGGGGCTCGGGGCCATGCGCGGCGTCTTGTTTATACACTTCACACCCCAGAGGGTGAGTTAGTGTGCACCGGGGCTCGGGGCCATGCGCGGCATCTTGTTTATACACTTCACACCCCGGAGGGTGAGTTAGTGTGCACCGGGGCTCGGGGCCATGCGCGACATCTTGTTTATACACTCATGCCTACGGAGGGCATCGGTGTGCGCTGGGGTTCGGGGCCATGCGCGATGTCTTGTTTATACACTCGTGCCTGCAGAGGGCATCGGTGTGCGCCGGAGCTCGGGGCCATGCGCAACGTCTTGTTTATACACTTCACATCCCGGAGGGTGAGTTAGTGTGCACCGGGGCTCGGGGCCATGCGCGGCGTCTTGTTTATACACTTCACACCCCGGAGGGTGAGTTAGTGTGCACCGGGGCTCGGGGCCATGCGCGGCGTCTTGTTTATACACTCGTGCCTGCGGAGGGCATCGGTGTGCGCCGGGGCTCGGGGCCATGTGCGGCGTCTTGTTTATACACTTCACACCCCGGAGGGTGAGTTAGTGTGCACCGGGGCTCGGGGCCATGCGCGGCATCTTGTTTATACACTTCACACCCCGGAGGGTGAGTTAGTGTGCACCGGGGCTCGGGGCCATGCGCGGCATCTTGTTTATACACTTTACACCCCGGAGAGTGAGTTAGTGTGCATCGGGGCTCGGGGCCATGCGCGGCGTCTTGTTTATACACTTCACACCCTGGAGGGTGAGTTAGTGTGCACCGGGGCTCGGGGCCATGCGCAGCGTCTTGTTTATGCACTCGTGCCTGCGGGGGGCATCGGTGTGCACAGGGCTCGGGGCCATGCGCGGCGTCTTGTTTGTACACTTCACACCCCGGAGGGTGAGTTAGTGTGCACTGGGGCTTGGGGCCATACGCGGCATCTTGTTTATACACTTCACACCCCGGAGGGTGAGTTAGTGTCGGTTGTCATTATTGAGCCAAAAATTAAATTTTGAGTGGTGACATGTGCGGACTTGTGACTTCGGAGCAATATGATGCTATGTAAAGGCACACACTCTTGGTACTGGCGGCTTCTCAAGTATGCGGAGGTTAGAGTAATGACAAGACACAATGAACGTTCGCATGTTTATGATGGCTGCCCTATTAGCTCACACTGGAGTAGCTGCACCCCATGCAAAGTCACTTGCTATTTATATACTTGCTCCTGCCGTAATACACAACCGAATTGACAACCACATGGCTAGCTTGTGGTGGCCAAGTGCTAGAAATGCAAGAGGTGCATGGTTCGAGTCTTGCTTCTAGCAGCCAGACAGCTTTTTTGCTATTTAAAATGGAGATTAGGTACTCACCTGTGGCTCTGGGCTGGCCTCATGCTGGAGCCCCGTTTCGGTTCACCGAGGCCCAGCGCCAGCCAAGGTGTTAAGCAGGCCTCCGGAGCGAGTGGTCTTGAGGCTTCATGAAGTGGCCTTGAGCGAGGAGGGACCTCATGAGGTGGGATCTGTAGCTCGAGGGTGATCCGCTGCGAGTTGGGCCTCGCGCGGGCGAAGTTCGGGCGAGGCGTCCTTCGGGCGCGACAGGGCCACAGGCGGAGTGTACCTTGGAGCTTGAGTGGGCCTTTGTTTTTTTTATTTGGGTGATGGCTGCTGGGCCCCTTCGGTCCGAAGCCTTTTGAAGATTGGGCCCCTTCGGTCCGAAGCCTTGATCGAGAGTGATAAACTCGGGGTAGAGGTGCGGGTGGAGTGGGCGGCACCATGGCGGTTGGGTGTCGCGTGTGGGCGACGGACGGAGAGGGCTCCTCGGCAAGGCTTGGTGGCAAGCGGCACTGTGGGTCTCCGGCAACAAGCGGCTCGGCGATCTTGTGGGCGGCATCGCGAAAGGGCTCGAACCTTACAAGGCGGCGTAAGCGAGACGCGTCCGGTGGCGAAGGGAGCCGAGGGTGCCCTGACGCCGAGGCGCGTCTGAATCTGCGAGGTCTGGGGTGCTTGAGCTGCCGGAGGCAGGGATTAGCTCGAGGCGGAAGGTGCCAGTGGGTCTCCGGTGAAAGTTTCTTGGAGTCCTCCGGGCGTAGTGGGGGGCTCCTAGTGGGGGCCTTCCTCCGGATGGGCTCCGGACCGGAGGCGAAGAAGAGGGGCTCCGACCAGAGGCCAGAATCTGGCGTCGCCGAGGGCGCCTCGGGCGTGAGGCGGAGGGCAGGCGTGAGGCGGCCGAGGACTCGGAGGGTGCTCGAGGCTGCCGTCGAGCAGAGGCAGGCATGACAAGAATGAAGTTGCGCCTCGGGCGGGAGGCGGAGGCGGCCTGAGGGGCTCCGGAGCCACACCGAAGGCGGACAAGGCGGCGTCGAAGTGGATGAGCTCAGGGCTGAGGCGGTGGCACCGGAGGGTAACGAGGCTGGGGGGCTTCGGCCATGTGTTTTGTCTTGGCCGAAGGTGCTGTGTCTTTGGCTCCTCTTTCGTGTAGCTTCTTGTTCAGTCCCCACGGATGGTGCCAACTGTCGTAGCATAAAAGGCTAGACAGTGGGTACGGAGGGACTTCGTACCCTTTGTCTTGGAAGAAGGACCAAAGGGAGGAGCCAAAGACTTGTATGTATGAATGTATTGCTCATGTGTATAGAATGAGGAGCCCTCCTCCTCTTACATGCCCATGGGGCTTTATTTATAGGGGGCAAGAAGGGACATTTACCTTCTTGCCCCCAGAGGCGAGAGAGAGAGAGAGGGCATTTTAGGTACATTTGCCCTAAAATACACTATACAGACTAGTTTTACATATGAACAGTATCCCCAACGGCACACCGGTATTCCCGACGATCCTAGGGTGCGGGGCACCCCTTGGTGACCTGCTACGACAAGTTGTAATTCAAATCACTTTGTAATTGATATTGAGTTTTTAAATCACTTTGAGTTGTTCTATATCAAATCAATTGCGATATATCATTTTACGCTTGCTTGTTTTCGAGAGGGCATGGCTAGCATTACACGAGGCTAGTTGGAAAACCTAAAAATAAATCATGAATGCATACTATAATAAGCGATTACAAAAAAAGCGATGCGTGAATGCATACTATCACAGACGGCTACCACCAACAAACCATCTGTGATTGCATGCTATCACAGACGGCTATCACCAACAAACTGTCTGTGGTATGTATCCAATCACGGACGGTTACCACCAATAAACCGTCTGTGATATGTCGGAAATCACAGACGGCTGTTTTTACTAACCGTCTGCGATATATATACAATCACAGACGGCTACTACTGACAACTGTCTGTGATACGTATCCAATCACAGACGGATACAACCAAAAACCGTCTGTGATATCCGAGGTATCACAGACGACTACTACTAAAAACCATCTGTGATATTTATGATATCACAGACGGTTATTTTTACTAACCATCTGTATTATATATCTAATCACAAACGGTTGGTACATATAACCGCCTGTGATAGTTGGTCTTCACAGACAGTTTATACCATAAAACCGTTTGTGTTGTTGATTATCATAGATGGTTCAAAAACCGTTTGTGATAACCCTCTGTTATCACACACACATAGAGTCAGACGGTTCAAAAACAGTCTGTGATGATGGTTTAGAATCGTCTGTGATGACCCTTTCTGTAGTACCATCCACAAGATAAAGGGGGATCTAGCAATACGGACAACACAAGGAATGGTGTTATGAGCTAACCTAGCCACAGTGGCTAGTGGCAGCGAGGACAGGAGGCTGTGGCGGCAAGCACATGGTTAACCATGAGCTCGAGTGGCTAGTCTACCATGTTTAATATGTTTAGGAAAATGAGGTGACGCGAAGATATGGGGTGGGAACTCCGATGGAGCTCATCGCGCATGTTCAGCATGCGGCGGAGGCTCAGATATGGACAAACATTGACACCGATGGCGAGAGGAGGGGCGTGGCAGATAGGGATGGCAATTGGGCATGGTGGGTACGGCTAGTGCTCGCCCATACCCGTGCCTGTGACCCTGATTTCCCTCCGCGGGCATGCCCACAAAGGACAACGGGTGAAGAATCTCGCCCATGCCCATCGCCCATGGGTACCAGTCGCCCGCGGGCATGCCCATTTACTCACGAAGACATGATACAGTTCTTCTTTTGCATGCTCTAGTATCAGTAGCAGTAACCAAGTAACACCACATTCTGAAGCTATTTATCATTCACAAGTAGGCTGACACTATTCACAAGTACTTGGAGGGATCAATTGCATCGAAACTAATGGAAGTTTTAGTTTCTAGCTAACACACACTACACAATTACTACTAATGGATTATCACAACATCCTGACAGATAGATGAATCACAGTTGGAGCCTTGCAACTACCTCAGCACGCCTTCAATTAGAAATGGATCAACACTAGAACACAACTAACGAATTCATCACTTACTAGATGAGTAGCAGTTGGTACATCACTTTATAAATCATACGATTAGTAGATCTGAGTGATGACTAAAGCATGATCAATGAAACACACAATGAGTAGGTTGTTCATATCTCAAAATCAAGACACAGCCACATCATAGATACGGATAGTTCCTCATAAGGTTCCAAAACTCGCATTGACCCATTTTGATTGGATAAAGCAGCAGTTTTCAAGTAGCATAAACTCCTAACAAAAGCAGTGATTAAAAAAACTAGATAGGGAGAGACAGTACGACCAGCAGCAGATCCCTGAGCCTAATTGATCTCCTAGAGCAAGGCGCCGGTGGAGGAGGCGGCCCTGGAGGCGGCAACGACATCGTCGGCCGTGAACTTCCCCTTGGCCTTATCGGCAGAGCGGCCGCTAGCCTTGTGATCACTGAGGGCCTTCCGGTCCTTGTCCAGCTTGAGCTTGGTGACGATGACCTTTGAGGGGTGGGTGTCGACATTGACGGTGGAGCCGTTCACCTTCTCCCTGGTGATCTGCTCGATGTGGATGACCCAGCGGCGGCGATAGACCTGCACGAGTTGCCGACCGATGGAGGTGGCACTTGGGGGCGACGAAGACCGAGGAAGTGACGCCTGGGCGGGAGGAGGAGGATGGGCCGACGGGCGACGGGGGCGGATCTGGAGTTCTTAGGCCGATGGGCGACAGGGGTGGATCTGGACTACGGCCGGCCGGGAGGAGGACGGGGCCAGGAGTCCAGGAGGAGGAAGGGGGATTGGGGGAGGAAGACCGGGGGACGGGGGGTGCATGAGGAGTCTGGGCTTCTGGGCTCCGGTGGATGGGAAGTGGGAGACTGGGAGCTACAAAGAGTGGCTAGGGTTTTAGACATTGGGGTGTCCCACGGTCCCACCTGTTAGTGTAGGTTGCGGGTAATCGGACGAAGCGGGCACGAGTGGAGCTTACCCATGCTTGCACCCGTTTACCCATTGGGCAAGGAATTGTGCCCGTTGCCATACTCGTGGGCAAAAAATACGCCCATACCCGCCTCCATTAGGGTATTCTCCCCGCGGGTACGCGAGTAATCAGGCACAATTGCCATCCCTAGTGGTGGCCGACTTCATCCCCATCACGCTGGACTTGAGAGAAGAGAAGATCTAGGGAGAGAAGAGTGCAACATGTGGTAGAGGCGCAATAGCTTCCACTCGTGGACTCAGATCTAGACGATGTCGATGCAACGATGGTGAGCAGAGAAAGTACGACAGCCGGTGAGCCACTGCCTTCCTCCCCCGCATCTCACTGACGAGCCATTGCCTTCGTTTACCATCTCGTCGGACTTCAGGGAGAAGGCAAGGATGAGGAAGAGAAGAGAAAGAGAAGAAGGAGGGCATATTCAACATTTCATCACCCTTTCTTAAAAAATATATTATTTTAATCATCAAAGTGTGTTCTAGTAAATACACTCAAATTTACGGTGTTCATCAGCTGCATATTGATTTTACAGTGTGTTTTGGTAGATGCTACAATCGAACACCCTAGCCCACAAGATACTTCTCTCAAGAGTCCAGATCCAGATCCCCGCGCGATCCCATCCTGGCCCCACGATCGCCATGATGGTGTCCCATGCCGCTCGCTCATCGCTAGGATATAGCCAGCCCAACAACCAAATTCCAACTCCCTCTCATCACGGCTTCCCAAATTTAGCCGTCACGTACGTGGAGTTTTTTTTGGATGGTTTGGTGTACTTTTGATTCATAATAGAAAATTTAGCCTCCGCTCGCACAAAATTGAAAAAATAGCACCGCGGAAGGCTAGATAGACACCGCGTGCATCCTGTAGTGCTCTCAGACCGCGGCAGGAGAGTAGCAGCGTTGCGGGATGGGAGAGGCCACGTACTGCATTGGGGAGCACGAGAGTAGCTGGTCCAAGCACAAGTAGCCTCACATGCATGCATGTTCATGTGTTATGCGGACTGGGAGCGCTGTAAATTTTCTTTCTTGGTCCGAGGCCACAATACTATGCTACCACGGCGCCACGCATATACCTCCCACGCTCGGTGGCTCCTATCGCGGTGCCTCTATTCTGCCACGGTGTAGGAGCACTACAGGTCACACATGACACATGTCTAACCTTTTGCGGCTATTTTTATATTTTTATATGAACGAGAGCTAATTTTGCTATTATGAATAAAACCAGCCAAAAAACTCCACCTACGTACACCTCCACCTCCTCCACGATGCCCCCACGATGCGCCTCCTCCATTCCCACCGTCTCCTTCACTCCTCTCTCACCTCCTGAATCCGGCACTAAATCTCATCGGAATCCACTGCGTGTAGCCTCCTTTGACCTCCGGAACACACGGCTCCGTCGATGTAGGGCGGAAGGAGGGGTGGTCTTGTTCAGGGCGGCAGATCTGGAGCCAGGGGGGGTTCTTGGGGGCAATTCGATGGAGGAGCGGCGTGCCATGGCGGCAGAGGAGCGACGTGTTGCGGCAGCGGCTTCGGAGCCTCTGGTCGTGGGCATCCTTGATTCTCCTCCAGCACCCGCGGCTCCATTGGTGTGGGAGGAGGAATCGGTCCGATTCGTCAGGGTGATCTAGCGAAGGAGCGGCGCGTCGCGGCAGTGGCGGCTTCATCGGCATATGGACGACCTCGGAGTTTGGATGTGTGGTGCAGTCGCGCCATGGATGTCATCGGTACTTGCGGGTTCTATCCTCGTCTCAGTTCGAGGTCATTAAGGGGCGCTCCTTAGACTGCTGCCCACCCTTGGCCTCGTGCGTGTGTGAGATCCTTATGTTTGGTGATGGCTGGATCGAGGGATGGCGGGGCAGTTGGAGTCAAGACCAGCGGCAACCCTGGAGCGGGATCGGACTGCATCCCCACGGAGTCGATTTGATCTGTTAAGGGTAAAGCGAGTGCGGCAGTTGATGGGGAGGCAACCGGATCTGAAGAGCATGTTGCAGAGATGATGGGGCGCCTTTGCCTTACTTCGAAGGAGGCCAAGGTGGTCGTCCTGGAGGATGAAAGCGATGAGGATCTTGCCCATCTGGATTAGGCTGTCGTCGGTAAGGTCCTCGCGCCTAATGTTCTCCATATCTAGACCATCAAGTCGGCATTGAGGCCGGCATGGGGCAACCCGAAGGGCTTGGTGATGAGCTCCGCCGGCGACAACACTTTCGTTGCGGAGTTCGCCTCGTAGGCGGATAGAACTTGTGTGTTGGAGGGATCTCCCTGGATGGTGGGCAAGCACGCAGTCTTGCTTCAGAACTATGATTTGAATCTTAAGCCCTCCCAGTTGATCTTCAACAAGATGGTTGTATGGATCAGAATCATGAACCTTCCGCTTGGCTAGATGACCGAGCACTGGGGTAAGACGCTTGCTGAGCATGTCGGCGATGTAAAGAAGATAGATGTGGATGCGCAAGGCTGCTGCTGGGGTACTTTCATGCGCGTGCATGTGGAAGTGTATGTTGACAAACCACTCTTGAGGGGCATCACTGTTTACTCGAATCACAGGAAGACGATGGAATGGTACGATGTCTTCTATGAGTGCCTCCCACTCTACTGCTTCTCGTGCAGCCGTTTGGGTCATTCCTCCTTAGAATGTTTAACGCGGGGGGAACAAGATGTTGATGGGAAGCTACCGTACTCTAGTGACCGTCTTTGTGTGTCGTTTACGTGTAAGAAGGTCTCGTTAGGCGTACGGTCCAGCAATAATTCGTTTTCGACAGACTGTGGCTCTGTTGCTCATAATCAAAAGGAGCCGTCGGGTGGTACTTTTAATCACTCAAAATCACCAGGGGCTGGAAGCTCTAATTCTAGACGCGGTGTGCATGTTGACTGGACAAGGACACGTCGCCAATCAAGACTTTTGGCCGAGGCGCTACTAATAGCCTGATTTCAAAAACTGTTGATGTGATGAACCGCACAAGTTATGTTGCTGGGAAGGATCTCTCCCACGTTTAGATGTACAAGAAGAACATTGTGGGGTTTAAGGGCAAACAACACAAGGAGTTTAGGCAGAAGGACTCTTCTACTCTTGCTCCTACTGTTGAGGGGGGAATATCTTTGGCTCTTACATTGGTGCATGAAGGTACAACCTTGGCCTTGGGAGTCACAGATCAGCCTGGTTCTGTTGATATGGAGGAAAGTTGTGACTCCAACAAGAAACTCAAAAAGGACTCGACAGATGCTTCATCTTGATAGGCGAATCCGGTGGCGGTTGTGGTACAGCCCTGCCATATGCAATGAGTCGCTTGTGTTGGAATTGTCGAGGTTTGGGGACGAACTCGACAGTTGGCGAGCTTCACTGGTTAGTGAAGATTTACTGTCCTGCCCTCCTCTTCTTGTATGAAACTAAGATGAGGGATAATAAAGTTCAAAACTTCTTGTGGTCTTTGGGTTATTCGAGTTGTTTTACAGTCAGTTGTGTAGGCCTCAGTGGCGGCCTTGCAGTTTTTTGGATGAAGCCATATACGGTCTCCTTGGAAGATTTTAATTCTCATTGTATCGATGTGCTTGTGTCAACGGAGTTCAGTGCAACATGGCGTGCTACCTTTGTTTATGCTGAACCTTGAAGAGAACATATGCGCGAATTTTAGGATTTTCTTAGGTTCATGCATGCCCAATGGAATGGTCCTTGGATCTACTGTAGTGATTTCAATGAGGCCCTTTGCCATGATGAACACATGGGTTTCAGAGATAGGTCTGATTCCCAGATGACCATGTTTCGTGATTGCTTAGATGATTGTGGGCTTATCGACCTGGGTTTTTTGGGACCAAAATTCACATGGACGAATAAGCAAGATGTTGATTCTAATGTCAAGGTTTGGCTTGATCGAGCAGTGGCAAATGGTGAGTTTTCTCGCTTGTTTGGGGATTGTCATGTGGAGAACGTCATAATGACAACGTCTGATCATTATGCTATCTCCATCTCCTTGTCCTCTTAGAGTGGTGCAGTGGAGCGCCCTCTAGTGCAGCATTGTTTCCGTTTTGAGGCTATGTGGCTGCATGCACCGGATTATAAGGAGGTAATGGAGTAGGCTTAGGTAGAGGACAACGATGGCACCCGTTTGCTACAATCTACTTGGACGAATCTGCACTAGCTGGCCGGTTCTTTTGGGGGACTCTATTAGTCCCTATTTGTTTCTGTTGTGCACTAAAGGTCTGTCATGTCTCTTGCAACACAATGAGGGTCGTGGTGAGCTACACAGTATTCGAAATGGTCGTCTCGGCCCCCATATCACATCTTTTATTTGCAGACGATAGTATTTTCTTTGCTCGGAGTGATGCAAAAGGTGTTGATGCATTGAAAGTCACACTTCATTTGTATTATGAAGGTTCTGGGCAGAAAATTAATTTATAGAAATCCTTTATTTTCTTTGGCTTGCATTACAACGATGGTGTCAAACAAGGAGTCATGGCTCGGCTGGATGTTCATAATGAAGCCTTCCAGGATACCTATCTTGGGATGCCGACTGAGGTAAGTCGATCACCGACGAGTTCTTTTCATTTCTTGCCTAATAGAGTGTGAAAGCGGATCAATGGATGGAATGACCGGCCGTTGTCACGGGCGGGGAAAGTAGTTATGTTACAATTGGTGATCCAGGCTATTCCAACTTATGTTATAAGTTGCTTTTAGCTACCGGTTTCGACGTGTGAGAAAATGAAAACCTCCATCGCTAATCACTGGTGGGGTGTTGAGAACGGCAAGAAGAAAATGTATTGGCGCTCATGGGACTAGCTGTCTACACCTAAAGTTTTGGGCGGCATGGGCTTTCGTGATCTTGTGCTCTTCAATCAAGCCATGTTAGGTCGTTAAGGCTGACGCCTAATGATGGATCCAGGGTCGCTTTGTGCTAAGGTGTTGAAGGGTCGTTACTTTCCTAGCTGTGATTTTTGGGATGCCCCTCGTCCAAGATCTTCTTCGTATACTTGGAGGAGTATCTGCTTCGGGAAGGAATTGCTGCGGAAGGGTGTACAATGGGGAATCAGCAATGACAAAAGTATTAAAATCTTATATGATAACTGGATACCCAGTAGTGCACCCAATCTGGTTCAGCCGCTGGTGCCCCTATCTGCAGATCAAACAGTTAATTTTCTTATACGGGAGGAGCATGGTTCTTGGGATGTTGACCTGGTTCGTTCTATCTTCCTTGAGGCAGTTGCTGATCAGATTATCCAGGTGCCCATCAGTAAGCAAGACAGTGAGGATTTTGCTTTATGGCCACATACAAGACATGGGTCTTACACTGTACGTTCTACATATTTTTTAGCTCGGATAGAGAGCTTTTATTCCTCTCGAAGCAGCTCTGGGCGTGGTCTCTCCTCGGCGCACGGTGCGGATGAAAAACATTAGATGTCACTCTGGGCTATAAAGGCACCGAACAAGATGAAAATTCTATTGTGGCATTGCGCACATGACTACATCTCGTGTGGTTTCCAGCTGAGGCATATCCTAGCGAATGATACTTGTGTCTTCTGTGGGAGGAGGGAGCGTATCGAACACTCATTCCTCTTCTACCAGTTTGCCCGTGAAGTTTAGCATGAAGTGAAATTAGAGTGTGGCTTCCATCTCTGCCGCAAGACGTTGAATTGTGCTAAGCAGTGGCTGTTCGATTTCCTAGGATGTTCATCGATTTGGAGGCAACGGTTCTTGCGGTTACTCTGTGGTATATTTGGGAAGCCTGTGATGGTGCATGAAATGATGAAGGTTTACTGCATCCTCGAAGGGTGGCTGCGAAAGTTAAAGCTTATGTTGAGTTGATAATGTTGCATATCTTCAATCCGGATCTAGGTCATAGGTGTGAGTCCTTGCATTCAGTCCCTAAATGGACTCTGCCACCGGCAAGCACGGTCCTTATTAATATCAATACAGCACTATTTGCTTTTTCTCATCGGATGGGGTTGGCGTGGTAGTCCGAAACCATATTGGTGAATGCTTGGCTGTCTGCAGCAAGCGCCTTGATAAGATCACTACGCTGGAGTTAGCAGAAGCATTAGTGTTTCGCTGTGCAACAGCCCTCGCCTGTGATGAAGGATATCAAATGCCATCCTTGCTTCTGATTGCTTATCTGTGGTGCAACGGTTGAATTTGTCGATGTAGGATCGGTCCTTTGTTGGTACGGTTATCTCTGATATCAAGTCTATGTCAATAGGCTTTTCCTCAGTTATTTTTCGTCATGTTAGTCGTGTGATGAATATGACGGCACATACTTTAGCTAAATCTTGTGAACACTTTATTAGTTTTTCGATTCATAATGGTGTACTGAAGTATATCCAAAAGACTCTTTTGTAACGTTGTTGTGGGATCAATAAATCCTTGGCGCTCTCTAAAAAACCTCCCAACTCCCCCTCCCCCTCCACCTCCACCCTACGGCCCTACCCCTCCCGCTCTACGTGGCTGTCTTGTGTAGGCTACGCCTCCCCACAACCTTTCCCCACCCCAACGAGAGGAAACAATCCCCGCTTCCATCCCCAACCCATGCCCCCATCCATCGCCACCCACGCATCCCTCCTCCTCAAAGCCGCCGCCGCCGCCGCCTCGCCCGCCCACCTCCACCCCAAGCCCTTCTTCTCCCCCCGCGCGGCCCGGATCCCTCCGCTCCCCGCGCCGGCCACCGGCCCCCGCCTGCCGACGACGGCGACCAGCGCCGCCGCGTGCCGCTGGTTCCGGTGGCCGCCGGCCGCGTCTGCGAGGGGGCTGTGCTCCTCGCCGCATTCTGGCGTTGCGGGCGGTGGTGAGGGGATGGGATCTGACGGGACCGGGAGGAGGCGGCGGGTGGTGTCGGCGGTGAACGGGGTGTCCAAGGAGGGGGCGCCGCAGCCGTCGCCGCCCAGGCTGCTCACGCTGCCCACTGTGCTCACCATTGGCCGTGTCGCCGCCGTACCGCTCCTGATAAGCAGTAAGCGCGAGCGAAGCTTGCCTTTTTCTTTAACTTGTTTCTCGTCGAATTATAATATGCTGCGGAAGATTGAGATTTCTTGGTGCTGTACTGCTGTAGCCTGTTCTTTCGAATGTGGGAAATCCGTCAGGATGATCAGGGATGTCATTCGAACATATACAAGTAGGGGAAAGATAGCTGTTGAAAACGCTAGGGAAGTGTAGGTGTTTTGTTGCGAGTACGGTGCTGGAACAAATTGATTGAATTTAATTATTTTCCAGCGACCAATGCGTAAGGAATAGTGTGCTTAGTGTTGTAATCCCCTTGGTTCACTGTGCTAATCTTTTGTCTAGTCTGCTTAACTCCCGAGGAAAATTAAAATCAGCAGAAGAGGAGGTGGGGAGGAAATAATTCCTGAATCATCGGAACATCTACAACCATCTAGAGTTGATAAGTCCAAATAAGTACTCCCTCCAGTCACAACAGAGTGACACCCTAGAATGTGTGCAGTCAAACCCTATTAACTTTGACCAAATATATTGTTTAAAACATATGGTTTGGATATATGAAAATGATACGAGTGAATTTGTCATAAAAATACTTCCATAATATTGCACTTTTGTAACTTTTGTTGAATATATGATAAAAGAAATTAGTAGTCAAAGGAGCATCTTGTTGACTTTGAAAAGTAAAAAACGTCATTCTTTTGTGACCGAAGGGAGTAACACAGTACTATTTTCTTTAAGCCTAAAAAATTGTTGTGAACTTTCTGATACTGCAATGTGTGTAGCATTCATAATTACATAATTCAAAACTGGTGCCATGGTCGCAGTAGTTGACATATAGGGCTACCTATGCACATATTCTTAACTGTCTCTTTTGTTTTCCCCTTTCCGGTTTGACGTAAGCTAGTCAAAACTTAGTACTATTCCAGTTACTAGACTTAGTGATGTGCATAGTCAGCTTAATCTCTTCCCTCCAAACGTTCATATGGTCCTCTTGTATTATCAGTTTTCTAACTGCATCGTGCGATATGCCTGAGAATGCCCAAGCATCCTCTCCGTGTGAACCCCACCGGCCACCGCATAGATTCCACATTTCTGTTCCCATCCATTGGTGAAACCGAGTGGTTCTCTTGGAAATCTGTCCTTGCAAAGAACATGTTCCTTTTTTCTCCTAAAAAATCCTGCATTTTTTTCCCTTTAGGCCAAAAAACATGTCTCAAGACTAAATAATATTTTCTAGAACCAGAGGGCAGGATAAACTTACCCAACACCATTTGGCACTTATTTGGAATTGTGCTTATGTTTGATGTAATGATGTTAATTTGACTATAGAAGTATCCTTTGGTGTTGATTTTTTTTATTCATTTTTTTTTGTGACTAAGCTTATTATTGGTATTACCACCAGCTTTCTACATGGAGGGGCCTTGGGCAGCAACAGCTACAACTGGCATCTTCCTTGTTGCTGCAGTCACTGATTGGCTAGATGGTTACATTGCTAGAAAGGTGCGCCACAAATATTGTCTGAATAATATGCTAGACAGGGTTACTACACCAGCATTTTCATATCTCTTTGTTTCCTGACATAGTTTACTATACAGATGCAGTTAGGAACACCTTTTGGTGCATTTCTCGATCCTGTGGCTGACAAGGTTGCTTTCTCTTTCTGCTGCTCTGATTCTTAAATTGCCCTTCCGACCGTTGTCTGACCTCTTTACCCTTTTTCCCCTTAATTGAATGGAGATGTCATCTTGTGTCTGTTAGACTGTTAATTTCGAAAGGTGAGCTACTTTGGGGAACTAACTTAGTTACTGCCATTCTCCACTGCAGCTTATGGTAGCCGCGACTCTAGTGTTGCTGTGCACCAAACCTTTGGAAACTTCACTGCTCAGGGATGGGCCATGGCTTCTAACAGTTCCTTCCATTGCCATCATTGGGAGAGAGGTAGTTACTTAGCCAATCTACATATGTAGTGAAATAATTGGTTTCTAGTAAATATGTGTTGGCGGGTAATCATAAATTTGGATAACTTAGGATGGTGATGGTGGTTGTGAATTTTTTAAAACAATTGTGGCTTATGCTGATACAGTATATACGTTTTGCTCTGTTGCAAGTACGGGACATTCGTGCATTACGCCTGGTTAGCCGATCTTTATAAGTTTATACCTCAAGCCTACATGATAAGTTGACAGCTGCTAATTATGAGCCTAGCTATTAACTTGGTGGTTGTAATATAGGCAGGCTTATTAAGGCGTCACTTAGGCGACACTTAAGCGTCGCCTAAGCAGTAAGGCGGTTCTGGGGTGTCAAGGCATCGCCCCGCCTTAGGCATTGGAGAAGCGCGAAGTGCCGGGCCTTGCCCGCGACTAAATGAGGACTAAGCGACCCGAGCCCTAGAATCCTATGCGACTAAACCAGAGACTTAGATAGAGAAGGGCGAAGACTCACCTGGAACTTAGGCGGCGGCGCCTCCATCTCGCCGCTCCCGTCTCGGCGTCCTCTCCAGCCCATCCCCGTCGCCTAGCAAGCATCCTCCCTGTCTCGGCGGCGCCTCCATCTCGCCGCTGCCGTCTCGGCATCCTCTCCAGCCCATCCCCGTTGCCCAGCAAGCATCCTCCGGCCCTCCTTGTCTCGGTGTCGCCCTCTATCTCGCCGCTCCTGTCTCAGCGTCCCCTCCAGCTCGATGTGGCCGGCGGCGACGTGGATCTAGCGTCAGGAGGTGGATCTGGCCGAGCGAGCTCTGTGGGAGATGGGGAGAGTAGAGGCGGCGATTGAGAGGAGCGAGCTCTGCTCTGTCGGTGTTGGTCAGATGGGGAGAGGAGTTGGGCTGGCATGGTGGGTTGGGCCAGGCCGCCCGGTTTTCTTTTACCTTTCTTCTCCTCTCCTCTCCGTTTCTTTTTCTTTCCTCTGTGTGTAACGCCTATGCGTCGCCTCAGCATGGTCTATGGCATCGCCACAGCATCCAAGCGGTGCCTTGGCGCCTCGCCTCGCCTTAGCGCCTTAATAACTATGAATATAGGGTCTAGCTAGTGTGCAGATGTAAGGATATAGCTATATATGTCTGACTGTATAAAATGAGAAGATGCTGTTTTGCCAACCTCTACCTCTTGGGATGGAGCCAGTGCACTTTACCTCTTCAGTTAGATTGAGTGGCTTTTTTCTGAAACAGAACTGGAGCCTGCATTGAATTAAAAAAAATTAACTATTTTTATTCTTCAAGAGCTTTGAGAAGCTAAGAATATATATATAAGTTGTCCTAAAGTTAGGTGAAATTACTATATTTGTCTTGTCAACCTTCCAATTCTATGTGAATATGTGTCTACTTTAGTTCTTTTTTCTAGTTTAGCAAAAAACATATATATCCATTTGCCATTTCAAGAATAACAAATGTATCTGCTTCAATGTGGTATATGGTATGGGAGTGTGATATGCTTGCCATGAGCTAATTGTCTATATGTCTTATCTTCTGTTTCTGTAGATTACAATGTCAGCTGTGAGAGAGTGGGCTGCGTCTCAGAATAGCAAAGTTCTTGAGGTTCCTCCTGTTCTCTGTTATCCTTCGATTCCATCATCTTAATTAGAAGTTCAACCACTGAATTTCTACTTTGCTAAAACAGGCTGTGGCAGTTAATAATTTAGGGAAGTGGAAGACAGCGACACAGATGACAGCATTGACTCTCCTCCTTGCCAGCAGAGACCCAAGGTACTTGCTTTCTTTTTTTGGTTGAGGGTAAAGCTTTGTTATTGTGTATTTTTTATTTGTATGGTGATGGGGTTTGTTTTTCGTGCTTTTGCTTTGCAGTCTACCCGCGCAAGGTGCTCTAGTTACTCCTGGTGTCGCTTTGCTTTATGTATCCGCTGGACTTGCCATGTGGTCCCTAGTGGTCTACATGAGAAAGATATGGCGGATACTTCTAAAATAGTGTTAGCACATAGTGTAATAGAAGAAAACAGGAGCAAGGCGATTGTATTCCATTCAAGATCATACAACTTTTGGAAGATTGTCGAGTTGATCGATAGCCTAGAGCTGGTCGAGATCCTCAGTAACCTATGTGTCATCTGTTCTTGATGGATCAGCCGCTAAATTTGCTGAGCGTGCGAGGATTTCTTTTAGAACAAAATACAGCAAGTAGTATGTTGCCGAGGTGATTACTTCTTCGAAATCTATTTTGGAGTCGTCTTAGCTTGAGTGTTGGACACTGGGTGTAATGAGCAGCGAGACTGGACGATGCAGAAGATTGTAACCGTATACAAACACAAACCAGGGGGGTTTGTGTGTGTGGGGTTTCTACCATTGTAATTTATTTACCCATATCATATGCCAGGGAGCACAAAATTATTCTTTCCATGTGTTTCACGCGCTTTCTGCATGCGAGCCGTCGTCTCTCCATCACTTTGGTTGCTCGCCTATTTGTCTTGCATATCTTGTACTTTGGTTTGGATATTGCGTCTGATGTAATGTGATTTTTACGTCATTAGAAACACTGGCTGGCTGGTTCAGCTGCAGTTGTTAGTAGTCACTGGCTCTCGTGGCCACTTGATCTGATCTCAACGGTTTAGATCACGCGCGGGACCGATCGAGGGGCCGCTACAAGCCCCTAACCCGCCTCGGCGAAACCGAGCAGAGCCTTGATGAATGACGGATGAAGCTGCCTTCGTGGCTCACCGCCGTGCCACCGGACCCTCGGGCGTACGGCCACCTAATCCAGCTCTGCGCTGACTCCGGCCACCTCGCCGCCGGCAGGCAGCTCCACGCACGCCTCGTTGCCCTCTCCGTGACGCCCTCCAACTTCCTCGCCTCCAAGCTCATCTCTCTCTACTCCCGCGCCTCCTGCCTCCACGACGCTCGCAGGGTGTTCGACGCCATCCCCCAGCCTAACCTATTCGCCTGGAACGCCATCCTCATCGCGCTCTCGCTCCACTCGCCCGACCCCTCCGCCGCTCTCCGCCTCTTCGCCGCCTCCGGCGTATCCCCCGACGAGATCACCCTCTCCGCTCTCCTCAAGTCCCTCGCCGCATCCGGGCCGGGCCTGTCCCCGCTCGTCACCGGGGAGCTCCACGCCCTCGCGTTCCTCCGCGGATTCGGCGCAGACTTGTTCGTGTCCAATGGGCTCATCTCCGCGTATGCCAACGCCGGGGACATGCGCTCCGCTCGCGCGGTGTTTGATGAAATGCCGCGGAGGGACGTCGTGTCCTGGAACTCGTTTATATCCGCGTGCAGTCGTGCAGGGTGGTACCGAGAGTGCTTGGAGCTGTTTGAGCAGTTGGTGCGGGTTCGTGCCGGTGGTGGTGTTGGGCCGAACAGCATCACTGTGACAAGTGTGCTGCATGCTTGTGCACAGCTCAAGGCAGTTGATTTTGGGGTTGGCGTGCACCGGATTGCTGAGGAGAGCGGGCTTGATATGGACGTCGCGGTGTGGAACTCAGTAGTAGGATTTTACGCCAAATGTGGGCGGTTGGAGTATGCACGAGAGTTGTTTGAAGGGATGCCTAAGAAAGATGCGATCAGTTACAGTGCAATGATTACTGGATACATGAACAATGGACATGTCAATGAGGCAATGGAGCTTTTCCGGCGAGCAGATGCTCGAGGCATCAGCACGTGGAATGCAGTGATTGCCGGATTGGTTCAAAACGGGCGCCAGTCCAAAGTTCTTGGATTACTGCATGAGATGATTGGTTGCAGCATACTGCCCAATTCAGCCACACTTTCAGTCATCATGCCTTCGGTTCCTTTTTTCTCAACCCTACTGGGAGCAAAGCAAGCTCATGGTTATGCGATCAGAAACGACTATGATCAGAGCATCAATGTTGTGAGTGCATTGATCGATGTTTACTCAAAAGCTGGATTTCTTGATGGGACTAGGAAGATGTTTGAATTGACTGAAAATAGAAGCACAATTGTCTGGACATCGATCATATCAGCTGTTGCAGCTCATGGAGAGGCTGTAGAGGCATTGAGCCTGTTTAATGAGATGATCGATGCTGGCACTAGGCCGGATACTGTAACTTTCACTGCTGTGCTTACTGCATGTGCTCATGCTGGCAAAGTAACTGAAGCTCGTAAGGTTTTTGACTCCATGCAGGTTGTGTTTGGTATCACTCCAGTGATGGAGCAATACGCTTGCATGGTTACTGCGTTCAGTCGTGCAGGGATGCTTAAGGATGCAGTTGAGCTTGTCAACAAGATGCCATTTGAGCCAAATGCAAAGGTCTGGGGTGCGTTACTTAACGGAGCAACAGCAGTTGGTGATGTTGAGCTCGGTCGATATGTGTTTGATCGACTGTTTATGATTGAGCCTAAGAACACAGGTAACTACATTGTGATGGCTAATTTGTACTCAAATGCTGGCAAATGGGAAGAAGCTGAAATCATAAGGAGCATGCTATGGGGAGTTGGATTGGAGAAGGTTCCTGGGTGTAGTTGGAATTGAGGGGATCAATGGTTTGTAAGTTTCTGTTGCTGTGGATACGTTAAACCAGCGGACCACAGAAATTTACTTGGTTGTTGATGGGTTAATTGGATTGAATGACAGAAAAGAGCTTGGCATCAACCTAAGAGTTGGATGAAGACAATTTATATTGATGCAATTCAATAGATCTAATAGTTGAGATGTGATTATCATGCCTGAGAGCATACCATCGTTTTGGAGTTATTTGGACCACTGTAGTTCACACCCAATTGTGTGGTCAATCATATTGATTTGATTTATTAACAACTCTGGGAGGACAAATGAACATGACAATTGAAACCAATGAGATCATTGCTACCGCGATATTCTTATCTGAACCTTTCGAACTGTAAGCTGGCCTTAAACCCTTTTTTTACAAGGACATGTCATGGGCCGGCGGTTACTGTTCACATATATACTGTTCACGAGTGAACAGTACCCACCCGCGATTACTAGGGAAGGTTTACTATTTAAGAATCTATCTATTAGGTGTTTGATATTATCTATTAGTTAGGCAAGTTATTATTGGATTGGATTGTTAGAGATATGTTTTCTTAGAGAAGTTGGGTCGTTCCTATAAAAGGACTAGCATGTATCCATTATCAAGAAAGCAAGAAAGATGAATTAATCTAGTCACCCTCCCAAGGTTCTATCATCTCAGTCTATAGTCTAATCTCTCATCCCACAAAGCCGACGCCGTCCAGCCTTCTTCCTAGCGGTGTTTACCCCGTAATGATCTAAGATCATTACATTTGGTATCAGAGCGGTCGACCCCTCCCCACGAGTTCTGCTACTATGGTTATGACAACAGATCAGACCATCAGACCTGCCGTCAAGTCATTGGCTATGATAAAAGCTAACGCCAACAATATGGCCATGAGTACCAACGACAACGACAAGAAGATTGCGGCCATCTTCCTTGACATGCATGCTACTTTAGAGAAGATATTAGAGAAGATGATTGCAGATCAGAAGGAGAAGAAGGCGCAACAAGAGGCGGCGGCAATATTGTTTCCAGCAGCCACAACGACACTGTCGGAACCTGTCGCGGCGTTGTCGTATCTTGCTGTGGCAGCCATAGTTCTGCTGAGGACTGCTGTGGTGTCGCTAAAGCCTGCTGCGGTCGAGCCAAAACCTTTAACGGTGTTGCCATGTCTTGTCGCGAAGCTGCCGAAGCCTGTCGCGGCCCTACCGAAATACGCCGTGGCCACCGCAACGCTACCAGGGTTGCTACCATGCTTGCCGCAGCAACTGGTGAGTTTGCCACAACCGCGTGTGGAGGCAATGATCTCCAAGAACTCATGTAACCATCGCAACCTCTCGTCAACATGGGGTTTCCTAGGATTTCAGCCATGGCCGCCACCACAGCTCGAGGACGAGCTGTCGCGAAAGGAGGGAAGCAGTTGTCATGGGCCGGTGGTTACTGTTCACGCATTACTGTTCATGGGTGAACAGTACCCACCCGCGATTATTAAGGAAGGTTTACTATTTAAGAATCTATCTATTAGATGTTTGATATTATCTATTAGTTAGGCAAGTTATTATTGGATTGGATTGTTAGAGATATGTTTCCTTAGAAATTATTTCTTAGAGATCAAGTCGGGTCGTTCCTATAAAAGGGCTAGCATGTATCCATTATCAAGAAAGCAAGAAAGATGAATTAATCTAGTCACCCTCCTAAGGTTCTATCATCCCAGTCTATAGTCTAATCTCTCATCCCACAAAGCCGACGCCGTCCAGCCTTCTTCCTGGCGGTGTTTACCCCGTAATGATCTAAGATCATTACATTTGGTATCAGAGCGGTCGACCCCTCTCCACGAGTTCTGCTACCATGGTTATGACGACAGATCAGACCATTAGACCTGCCGTCGAGTCGTTGGCTATGATAAAGGCTAACGCCAACAATATGGCCATGAGTAGGGGTGGTAATGGTTTGGTTTCTAATGGGTTTAACGGTTTGGATTGTCTTGTGGATTAGCTTTGGATTGGTGGGAGCGGGTTGAAGAGGCTAACGGTTTAAATTGGATTGGGTTTATAAGAAAAACGGGTTGGTTCGGTTCGGTTTGGTTTTAAAATTTTCGGGTTCACAGTGGTCTCAACCCGTGGTTTCACAGTGGTTTCACAGTTTGGTTCGCGTTCGCCCTGGCCCCTGTGCGCTGTGCCCTTACTAGTCGTCCTCAAACCTACCTCCTCGATCGACAACTAGACACGCCTCAAGAAGCCGCCGCCGCCGCCGCCACCGCTGCCCTCGTCGGCCAACGGTGACCTACCAGCCCCCTCCCTCTCCTATCGTCTTCCTTGCTGTCGTCTCCGTCGTGTTCCCATCCTCGACCAGATCAAATCGCGCACACGACAACCTGGTTCTCCAGATCTCCGCCGCCATCGCATCCCCTCCGCGGTTCCGCCCTCAGATCTCGACGCCACGAGCCCTCCTTCTCTCGGATTATCTTGGTCAAGATATCGCCTCTTATTCTTTCTCCTTGCTCCTCCTACACCTCGCCCTAAGGTTATGTCACGCTCGATTGTTAGAGTGATTGCCAAGAACGTTCCTCAACCGGATATCTTCCCTGCATCTCTATCGCCAAGAACGCCAAGAAGTCCGACTCTCCATGCGGCACCGCGCCCCGATTCTTCTACTTGCTGATTTCCTTTCCTTGGTAAAATGGGTTATTTCTGGTACCAGTTGATATTTTCATTGTTAATACATTAGTTTCAGTTCTACATGTTCTCAATCATGAATCAACACATGCACAAGGTATATTGCACAACCATTTTACTAATCTTATGTAGAACCTGAATGCATGTGTGTTTTGATCAATACTAATTTTTAGTATCCATTGATGTTAGCAGTAAGATCCTAGTTCTGTTAAATGATAAGTACTCCACTAGAATAACATTGTTTTACGTTCTGATTCTTAAGACTTTGCTATGGCCTTAATTTTGACACTCCAGTCTTCTTTCATCCAATGAGTTGTTCCTAAAAAGTGTTACTGCACAACATTTAACCAATTGTTAATATATATATATATATATATATATATATATATATATATATATATATATATATATATATATATATATATATATAATTGCTTCTCATTGATGGGCCTGGTGATCAGCAGGGCGTGCCTTCAAAGGGTCAGAGGACTATGGCCACTGAAGAAGAAGAATCATCAACTAGCTCCATGTACTGATGTGAGTAACTAAACATGTCTTCTCCATTCATCTTATCTAGTTTGTATGCCCTAGTCTTCTTTGCTGAAATTTGCTAATGTTGGGTAACTAATGATTCTAAACATGTCCGCAAACGTGTTTGACCGCTTCTGCAACGGTGATTCGATAGATGAAAGTGTCACCAATAAATCCACATCGGAGAGCAAAGGTGCAGGAACACTTTGAGCGGAATTTGTTAGTTATTGATGGTGTCCCAAAAGCTGTGTGCAAATACTGCCAATTGAGGTTGACATGTAACCCTAAATCTGGAACAAGTAGTCTTAGAAATCATATTGCCGAGTCGTGCCCAACAATTGAGAATTCTGATAGAAAGAGGTTTCTAGCAACTATCAAGAAACAACCACCACATGGTTCATTTGTCTTTGATGCCCATAAAACCCGTGAGCTAATTACTAAGTTTTGTATCCATGCAGAGGTTCCGTTTCAGAAATTTGAGGATCCATACTTTAAGGACTGGATGTCATCCATGCAACCAACCTTTAAAGTCTTTGGGCGTCAAACAATTCGTAGTGATTGCTTTACTTTGTATGAGCGAATGAAGCAAGAGTTACGACCGAGCTTCAAAGCCTTGATTCTCGGATCGCCTCACTTCTCGACTTGTGGACCTCGGTCCAAAACTTAGGCTACATGTGCGCCATCGCTCATTTTATTGATGCCAACTTCAACCTCAAGAAGAAAATAATAGCATTCAAGGATGCCAAGTATCCACATACTGAGTTTAGCCATCGAGGAGGCTATTACCAAGTGCCTCACTTGAGCGGGTATAAAGGGTAAACTATTTACTCTAACCCTAGACAATGCAAGCAACAACAATGCGGCATGTAGATTATTAGAAGAGAACCAAGAACATGACTTGTTGTTTGATGGTCAGCATTTTCATATCAAATGTTGTGCACACATACTAAATATCTTGGTTCAGGATGGAATGAAACCAATTCATGTGGCAATTGGAAAGATACGCCACCTGATTAGGCATATTGAGTCTTCACCCTCACGACTTCAAGCATTTAATGGGATTGCTGCTAGGATGGGTCTTCCCACAAAATCTGGACTAATTCTTGATGTCCCAAATCGTTGGAATTCCACATTCCATATGATTGGGGAAGCTTTAGAGTATAAAGTTGTACTCAATAGATATGCCACCGAGAAATCTGAACCTTCACCAGATGATCAAGAGTGGACAAATGCTGCGGCAATATGGGACTTCCTCAAAGCTTTTGAAGAGGCGACAAAAGTAGTATCAGCTGATAGGACACCAACTTCACATCTTTTCTTGCACATTGTCTTATGTATTAGTCATGCTTTAGAAGACAGGGGGTGGCAAATCAATGATGCATTAAAGGCATTGGCCGGTGTTATGCATACAAAGCTTGTCAAGTATTGGGACAACAACTTCAACATTGCACTTGTCATTGCCACCGTATTAGACCCATCAAAAAAAATAGAATACTTGGAATTTTTTTTATGAGAAGGTGTGTGAAAACGTGGATGACATTGATATAAACGTGGAATCGGCTAAGGATTGGACAAAGAAGTACTTCCAAAAATATGAACAACTTTTCACACGAAACAGTGAGCACTCAGTGTCTTGTGCTAGCGATACCGGTCGTAGTTTTGGTTCACCGGTTCTTGGGAAAAGAAAAATTGAAGAAGAGTTTGCTCAGTATAGGTCACAGAGGAGAAGATGGCGTGAGCCAAGGTCAGAGCTTGATGCGTACTTGGAAGATGAGTTTGAGAAGAGCACCGATAAGTTTAATGTTTTGTCTTGGTGGAAGCAACATCTTTGAAAAGTACCAGTGTTATCGGCTATGGCGGGATTTCCTTGCAATACCACTTTCCACCGTGTCTTCTGAGTCAGCATTCAGTTGTAGTGGTAGGATTCTCGGGGACACTCGAAGCTCATTAACGCCTGAAATGCTTGAAGCTTTGGTTTGCGGAAAAGATTGGCTAACCAAAGTTCCAATTAGCGAAGGTATAATTGTTATTTTTCTATAGATGTTCTATATATCACAAATTTATATGAACTAACTTGTGTTTTCTTATGCAGGTGAGAATGAAGCGCGATCACAAGGTGCAGATGTCGCACAAGGAACCCTTTGACACCATCAATACGCTACAGGCGGCACTGCCTTTAGGTGAGCTGTAACTCATTGAGCTCTTTGAATGATTTTTGCAGCTGGGCACTCAGCTCAGTTTTTTTATGTTTTGTTCTTGTTTTATGTTTGTTCTCAGCTGAATCTGCAGTAGTTACATGTCAACAAAAGCTGAGTCCATAATAGGTGTCTGCAGTTTATAGTTCTTCAAAACACATTCCTTGAACAAACTGTTACGCATACCATATCCAGTTGTCCCTAATGATACATTTCTTGTTTGCTCAATCAACAGGTGCAACGTTTTGTATCTCAGTGGCGTTCCAGAGGATTTGTAGATCGAGGATACTCCCTAAGAAATTAGGACAATGCCTAGCAGACTAATCAGATTAATCAGACTGCTAGGGATTTGTAGAACAATTAATGAGGCAATTTCAGGTAATTTGGTATTCAATGACTCAAACCATACCCTCAACATTGAAAAGCAAAGCCCTCATGCCAAGCGCACAACCAGAGAAAACACACAATTCTACTCTCTTCCTTCTTCCATTGCAGTGGCTACAGAAACTCAGTTTCATGTCCTGGCTGTGGATGACAGCCTCCCTGACAGGAAGCTCATCGAGAGGATTCTTGTATACGTGCAGCTTTACTTCTTTTCCTTTGTTGCTATGTAATTTGGCATCTGATGCAAGGTTTGGTGTGCTTGGCTTTGCTTGTGCAGTTACCACTGTTGATTCTGGCAACAAGGCGCTGGAGTTCTTGGGGCTCCATGATCATGAGGACAACCTAGTTTATGTTCATGCAGACCAGCTGGTAAGAAGATGGCATGACAGGATATGATTATCGAGCATCTCCATCTTTTAGAGGTTAGCTTAAGGATCTAATGATATCCTGCTAGTGCCTCTCCTTTCTTCGGATAAAATGCATTGTTTCTCCTTGAATACAATGTTGGCGTATTATGTCACATATAATCTTGCTTTATGAAAGCATCTGTATTTCATGGTCTCACTTTACCACTGAATTGGATTCATTTTCATGTTCTATGTAAAACGTCCTGGATTTTTGAATCAGATGCCTGGAGGAGGGAGCAGACGAGTTGATGGTTGAAGGAACATTTTGAATCAGACCCTGGGTGGCGATGCTCACTTAATTATTTGTAAAGATAATGGATGTAGTTTTCGTTATTTGGGCTGACTCTTACATGCGATGTTGTAAGCAATTAAGCATTAATTAAGCTATGATGTAAGCAATTAAGCAATTGCAATTTGTCAGTTAATTATTTGTAAAGATAATGGATGTAGTTTTCGTTATTTGGGCTGGTGCTCTCTGTGTTGGACAGTTGGACCTTCAGTTCAGTGCACTGTGCAGTTGGGGCTGTAGGCGGGAACAGTTGGATTGAGTGGCTTCCCAGCGCTGGTCTGTGCGTGGACCTGAGTTGGAAGTGGGGGAGAATGGGTGGGAACCCATTTAAGGGAAATGGTTTGGTTTGGGTTGGACTGATTTTGTAAATGGGTTGGATTGGTTTGGTTTTTAGAAAATAAGAAGTGGGCTGAGTTGGTTTGGTGGGTGTGTAACTAAGGAAGTGGGTTGGGCTGGTTTTGGGGTGGGTTCTAGACCATTACCACCCCTAGCCATGAGTACCAACGACAACGACAAGAAGATTGCGGCCATCTTCCTTGACATGTATGCCACTTTGAAGAAGATGATTGTGGCGACGACAGCGAAGCCTCCCACGGCGGCGGCGATGCCTTTTGCAGAGGTGGTGACGCCTTCCACGGCGGTGGCGGAGCTACCTCCAACAACTGCAGCGACGCACCAAGAGGCGGTGGCTACGCTATTTCCAGTAGCTACAACATCGCATCAGGAGGCGGTGGCAACGCTACCTCTGGCCGACGTAGAGAAGATGATCGCAGTGGCGTCGGAGCTTGCCACGGCGCTGCCAGAGTTGCTGCCATGTTTGCCACAGCGACCCGTGAGTTTGCCGCAACCACGCGTGGAGGCAATGATCTTCAAGAACTCATGTCGCTATCGCAACCTCTCGTCAACATGGGGTCACCTAGGGCTTCAGCCATGGCCGCCACCACAGCTCGAGGATGAGCTATCGCGAAAGGAGGGGAGTAGTCGTCATGGGATGGGCTACTATTCACCCATGAACAGTACATACGGTACTGTAGCACCGGGCACTATTCATGTCGGGCCCTACGGGTGCATTAGTAGTTAGGAAATAGAAATAGAATAGTTAGTTTCCTTATTAGTTGGGTTTACTTCCTTAGAGATGTATTTTATCTAATAGAGATAAATTTCTTTAAAAATAGAGATTGTTTCTTAGAGATCAAGTCGGGTCGTCTCTATAAAAGGGATAGTATGTATTCATTATCAAGCAAGCAGGAAAGATGAATTGATTTAATCTCCCTCCTAAGATTCTATCATACTAGTTTATAGTCTAATCTCTTATCCCATCAAACCGACGTCGTCCGGCCTTCTTCCTGGCGGTGTTTACCCCGTTATGAACCAAGGTTCATGACAGACAACAGTTACCAAAGCATTCTTGTAAAAATGTTATGTGCTTTCTATAAAAAGCCGGGTTTTACCCTTTGTCAAAAAAAAAAAACAGTAACAGGTAGTTTCCTTATGATCATAAAAATTCTGGAAGCAGTAGCAGTCTAGCTTGAAGTCTCGGGATGTGCAGCAGTCAGTGGAACCTCGGTTTTGGATAAAATATCAAAAGAGCAACTTGCAGAAGATTGTTGAATTCGTCAAAAGAAGTTGCTTTAATGCCATAGATCCAATGGATAAAGGAAACCTTGCGACGTTAACGCGCTGTATTTGGTATTTGTACTATCGACACACCATAGATTATGCATGTATTACAGTATTAGTAGAATACACTGCATTATTCTACAGTCCTCCATGTTTTTCTCAACATTTGTTTTCCCCGCTGTATTTGGTATTTGTACTATTGACACACCATAGATTATGCATGTATTACAGTATTAGTAGAATACACTGCATTATTCTACAGTCCATCATGTTTTCTCAACATTTGTTTTCCCCGTCCTAAATCAAATGCATGGGACATTGGGACCAGCTTTGCATGCATGTGCCCTATCCTATCCTGGAATTAGAATTACAACTGCACAGAGCTAGCACAAGATCTGTCTTTTAGTGCTCTCGTGTGTTGTGGGTCATGGTTCACATGCTTGGATCATCCTACTTCTTTACTTCCCAGCTCATGAACTCCAAAAATGAAAAGCACGCAAACAGTTCTCCGGTTTGTACCCAACTTGTTCTGGCCTTACTACCAGAAAGGCATGACTCTTGTTTCGTTTTGTGCCCAGGGCACACATGCTAAAACTTCACAGGCTGAAGGTTGCAGTGATCTCCACATGCACTGACCGCCCAAATGAGGCAAGGAGATAGTGTTACTGGTGGCGACTTTGATGAGCTGAATTTAAGCATCGGACCATCAGCTATGCACAACTTACAGTCTTAATGTGTGGTCCAGCTCACCCTGGAGCCTTGGAGTTTAAGTGAGGCTAAGTGAGTATAATCACCACATCTCTTTAATCATAGTGTACAGCTATGCACTCCCATCTGAACATGTACAGAAAGACGATGCATGAGAGGTGGTACACTTCATAATTGGGATCATAGCATGCATAGCCATGGAGCCATGACAGATTACCACAGAACAAGCAGCAAGGCAGATCAGGGGGAACTTTTACCACTTCATTTCCTTTGGCATTATCTGCACTGTTTGTATATTTCCACAAGACGTCGAGATCAAAACTTGGCCAATGGCCATGGGTTAATCTATGTTCAACTGTCCATTCGTATGTCTTGATATATCTAGAGTTTCGAAATGTTTTGAATAGTTTTGGTGGTATCATTCATACTTATATCTTGTGCGCGTGATACGCCTCCCAGGTCACGGTAATGACCAGCGGTGAGAGGTCTGTGTCCTTTGTGCATTGGCTGTGCGCCGAGCATGGCATGAGCTATGGGTGCCTGCATACACTTGCTGAAGAAGCATCATAATCGTTCGTCAGCCTCGGCGCAAAAGCGCCGCTCCCTGATCAAGAATGGTAGTCACCGTTACGTAGTAGGGCCGCCGTAATCAAGCCGGGGGAAAAAAGACGTGGACCAGCAGTAGAAGGCCATTTCCAGTGTAATCTGGATGAATTCTTGGAATAGGTAGTGTCTCCATCTTGTGATCTTTATTTCTGTACTTTGATCTCTTTACACTTTAACTGGTTGCTTTTCAAAGCATAATTTTTGACCGCCCAAAGCTCTAGTCTAACCATGGTGCCAAAGATCCTGCAGGCTGCAGCAACAGCACTCCAAAGTCCAAAGTCCCAAGTCCCAAGTCCCTATACAGTACACTGTACGGAGCCTGGCATGAAAATGTCGCAGCTCTCTGTCTGTCTACCTCCTGCACATTATTGGTGTATATCCATGACTGTTAAAGCTCGTGGGAAAGGAATTGTTGTACCGAGAACAGCAGGAGCAGAAACAGGAGAACCAAAAGTTCATTCACAAATCACTCGTACCACACAAGTTATTGGAGAGGTGCCAATCTCATCAGCACCAGCGAATTCCTCGACATTTAACATGCCAGGCCAGGTCAGTTTAGTTCAGTTTAATTTATGCTTATTTATTCCACCAAACTCTGCATGCTCCACTCATGCTTATTGTTAGCACTAATTTTTTTTTATGAGGCACATGAGTGGACAGCTCGTCAGCTCGAATGTCATTGTTGAATTTTTTTTAAAATAACATTTTTTTAAAAAATAATTACAAAAATAAACAGTTCGCTCCAAAAAATTACAAAAATATGTCGCCAGTTGAACTGACGATAGGAACCCTGTCACCCCCCCTGTCGCCGGTCCACGTACCTGTCGCCAGTTCAACTGGCGATATGTACCTATCGCCATTTGAAACGGCAACAGACACCTGTCGCCAATTGAAATGGTGACAGGTACCTGAAATCCTAATTTGATTTGTCTACTTCTGATTTTTCATAAATTTTGAACGGTACGAAATCTATTAGACTCGCAATAACATTTTGTGATCGTCGTATGTTGTTCTAGTGCGGTAAATTTCTGAAGAATTTTGCGAGGACGATTGAGGTATCAATAATTCGTAAGTAGGAAGGTAAGCGATATTGCGATGCTCCAGGGAATTCATACATTTGCTCATGTACATGCACGACATATTATTGCTACATGTTGCCATTTCAACTGGTGACAGGGAGATGTGTTTGGTATTTTCGTAGTTTCAGAACGGTACGAATATGTTAGTAATGCGTTAACTGGAAGGTAAGTTATATTGTGATGCGCTAGAGAATTCTGTGATGACGATTGAGGTAGTAATGATTTGTAAGTAGGAAGGTAAGTTATATTGCGATGTGCTAGAGCATTCACACACAATGCACAATATTGGAGAAATGGCATAATGAAAACAACACGACAGTTGATCTGACAAGAGGGGTTACATAGTACGTAGACTAACGAACAAAAGGCGGTACACGCATGCCTTTAGGGAATTAGAAATACATAGGACATATGGACGAAGAGGGTCGAACTACTGCGTGGACTGGGGCCATTTGTCCTTCCTTACCAGCTCGGCGTTGTACTCCTCGTCGGTCGCCTTAGCCTTGGCCACCATTTCCCTCTTTTTCTCGTGCTCCCTCTCGCGAGCCTCGCGCTCCCGGCGCCTGCATGCCTCGAGATGGGCTTGCGTCTCCCGCCGGATACACTGGTTGTGCTCTTCGATGCGACGCTCCTCCTCCCTCCTCTCGTGGTCCCGGTTGGCATTCCACTCCTCGCAGCCGAGAGTCTACTGGTTGTGTGGGTGGATCTCTAGGTCGATCCACTTGCGGTAGCCACATAGCGGATCTGGGGACTACGAGTAGACGGGAGAGGTTGTTAGTGCAGACTTTCAAAGAAAAAAGGTAGGGGAACATACTGCTACCTATCCTTACCGGCTGTCGATAGCATCTCGTGTCCCAACGGCAGTCGGGATAGTCACTGGAGTAGTTCGCGCAACCCCAGTAACGCATGCCCAGGTTTAACCGGTGCTTGGACTTGAAGAACTTTCATCTGTCCCTGCACCAGCAGAGGGGGGCGTCTCCCCCTCGGGCGGGTGTTGCAGTGAACGCTCGGTTGGGATGTTCTGATAGGGGTTGCTGCTATGGGGGACGTCATTGCGGGGAGGTGGTCTCCTAGCACGCTCCCTTTGTTCCTCCCGAGCCGCGTACTCCTTTTGTATTTCGCGGATCTCCTCCTAGTGCTTCTCCATCTGAGCGAGATTGTGTTGAAGTTTGGATGCAGGAGAATCCGGCGTGGAAGGGTTAGTACTTATATGCCGAGCCATCGCTGTGTATCGATCAATTGTAATTGATTCAAGGAAATTCATACCATGGCGCGTAAAGTCGCTCGTCGGGTCACGTCGTCCTGAAAAGCTGACTCATCGGGTCATGTCGTTGCGCAAAGCTGACTCGTCAGGTCACGTCGTCCTGAAAAGCTAACTCGTCAGGTCACGTCGTCTTGAAAAGCTGACTCGTCGGGAGGGGATCTTGTCCACTGGCAAGTCCGCCACCTCACGTGCATACCAGACGTAGTCCTTGTCGATGCTGTCACTGTGGGACCCCAGGAACATGACCCACCCGAACAACCATAGCAGGTAGGCCTCGAAGTACTTCCTAACAACGACGTCCCCTGCGTTCTGCGCCATATGCTCGGGTTGCAAGAACACATGTACACGTCAGTAAGGTTCACATATGAATTGAAGTGAGATGACAATAGTTACAAATCCTTACGTAGAACTGGCAGATCCACCTCAACGTCGGCCCATGTGGGTTGTTGAACTCGGTGTACCCGTTGCCCAGTGGCAGCACATCGTGGAACCTCGCTAGGAGGCCCGTGCACCACGTGGCCGAGATGTCGTACGCCGCCAGGGGGGAGCCTGTGCACGGCAACCCGGTCAGGAAGGTCACATCCTAGAGCGTCGACGCCATCTCCCCGTACGGAAGGTGGAACGTGTGCGTCTCTGGTCTCTAGCGGCCAACCAGCGCTGTCAGCAGGGCCCTGTGTAGGATCAAGGATAACCGACTAGAGGGGAGTGAATATGAGGTTTTAAAACTTTTTCACTAATTATCAAACTAAGACAATTATAAGCTAAGTCTAAACTAGATTCTAGCTAACCAATTCTACACAATAATATTGCTAGAACAGTAAATGCAGAAATAGTAAAGACAAGAATAAACCACAAATGAGACGATGAGGTTTTTCCTGTGGTATTGAAGACTTGCCAGTCTTCAATAGTCCACGTTGAGAAACCTTGAACCAATCAAGTCGGCTCCACAAATTAAGCCTTCCCTCGATCACTATTGGTTGTTCTTCCTCCGCTCCGGAGATGGTAAACACCGAACCACTCACAATTGGCACCGGCCCTCTTCACAATCTTCTTGAAGAGATCACCGTGTGAAATCCCACCAAGCCGTCTAGGTGTTTGGCAAACACCAAGAGTAATGAATCCCAATCTTCGCTTGACGGCAAACAAGTGCTAAAGATCAGTCTAGAATGAATGCACTTAATTTTGGCTCAACTACCTCATAATGAATGCAACAAGTGAATTGGAGATGTAGAGAGTGTTCTCAAGGCTCAAAGATGTTAAATGAAGTATCTCTTCTTGTCCTTGAGCAAGTGGAGGGGTATTTATACCCCCCACAAACAAATACGACCGTTGGGGGGCAAAACCCCCAACCTTTCCAAAATGCACAGTAACGGCTAGCGCAGACGCATTAACTGCTCTGACATAGCCATTGGAAATTTTAGCGCGGTATTACCATCATGTAACATGCGGTAGTTCCGCTGTGCGGTCATACCGAAACCCAAGAGTGGTACTACCGCTCCCCTTCGAAATCCAAAAGGGGTACTTATCGGAAAAATGTACCGTTGATATTTCGGTAACACTGGGGTGCGGTAGTTCCGTAGAAGGAATGTGATCATACCGCGATGCGGTAGTACCGCCAAGTAAATCCGGAACTACCGCTCATCGGGTGAGCAACCAAACGAAAAACGGTGTCACTCTGGAAAATACGTACCGCCAACTAATCTTCGATACGATTGGGTTGCGGTAGTACCGCACCACCATCCCGGTCATACCGCTGAGCGGTAGTACCGCCAACATCAAGCCGGTACTATCGATTATCCTGAGAAGTGCGAAGTTGGCTTTCAAAACAAATTCAAAGTGCATGCATGATCCTATATTGATCTAAATGGCACAAGAACATGCTATCAAGCTACTAGTCATGATCCTTCTTAATAGTACTATATTTAACCTAAAATCCGGTTTTCCATCCATTTCTCCTAAGACCGGTAAAACTGAAAAGGATCTTAGACTACTTGTACCTTGTCTTTGAACCATATTGATCTTCATGTTAACCTTTAGCATGCATCTCCAGGTTGTCATTCTCATCACTGGGACTTAACCTTGTAAATACTTAATAAACATGTTAGTCCCATATTCACATAATGTCATTAATTACCAAAACAATTTTTAGGGGCCTAGATGCTTTCACCCTGTCGTATGGAAAACGCCTAGACGTACGACCAGCACAGCGGTCCTAGTCGTCCTCCCACGTCGCCTCCACCATCCTCGCTAGTGGAAGGAGGTCTGCCGCTCTCAACCTGCAACGAAACGATTAAGAACAAACGTGACTGCACGCAAAGTAGTCAGACCGCGATTGAGTGCATTAAGGTTAGAACTATATGCACCTCGGAACCCATGCTGGTTGTAGCCTCCATACCCAAGCTCAATCGGCGCCTTGTCCTCCAGGGGAGCATGGTACTGAGGCGGCTACAGTGACGCGTGTTAATCACCGGGTCAAGCAACTCGTACTGGTCTGCGTCCGCCATACCTACAAATTAAGTGTATATATTGTAAAGACTACGGAACATGTACAAAAACCAAAATTCCTACTTTAAAAATAATTTTCGGCATTAACTAAATAATTATCACACAAAAATGTAAACCTAATTTTGGCTACTCAGCAATTTAAACAGATTTGTAATAGGGTCTTCCAATTTAGAGGATATTTTTAAATATTTTTCAAGTGCAAATATAAATAATAAACAAAGTTCTTCTTATTTTACTATTTTCGCAGTTTAAAATTAATTTTTGATATTACCAACATAATTACCACGCACAAATGGGAAGCTAAATAAAGCTGAGATTATTTTTTACATATTTCTACTAGGCGTCTTTATATTTCTGCTGATTTATCCTAAATCGTTCGACTGCTATAATATTTATAACATGTGTACGACGAACTACACTATACACATCTCAAATAATATAGTACATAATTTGACTACAATTATCTAATCCACTTAATTCTATGTCGCTATTCTACTCAATTCTATGTCGCTATTCTACTTGATTCTAGTCGCTATTCTACTCAATTCTATGTCGCTATTCTGCTTGCTATTCTACTCGCTACAGCTCAAATGATGTACTTAATTCTAAATAATTTGAAATATTGTACAAGGTTGCAAAAAAAAGTACCTGCAAGATGGCCGGCCCACCGGATGTGATGCTATGTCAATCTCTCTCCTTCGCGACGAACTAGCATAGCATTGCTATCTTTCTTCTCTTCCTTTCCTCCTCTCGTTTGTTTTTTTTGGAATTAAAATGAATTTAGGAGGAATTTTTTTGAGCTTTTATAGATGGCATCCTGTCGCCAGTTGAACTGGCGACAGTTGAACTGGCGACAGGAAGCTATCGCCAGTTCAACTGGCGATAGGTAGACAAGTAGTTGGACCAATGATAGGAGGGGAAGAGGCTCCTTGTTGCCAGTTGGCGGCAGGAACACATTTTTGTAATTTTTTGATGCGACTATTTATTTTTGTAATTATCTTTTAAAAAAATATTATTTTTTTAAAAAATATGTTACAGTTAACACTACGCCATCTTGTCGGTAATCCGATGGGGAGCCCAATCCAATTAAGTTCAAATGGAGAAGAAGCACAGACAGCTTGTGAGTAGGGTGAAAATGGTCAAATACGGATGGATAATGGGTCATATTTGTTTTCATTTTTCCCCTGATACGAATACTCCGGATCGAATACAAATACAAATACAAATAATATCAAATACAAATACGGAGCGAATACGGATCAAAACGAATACGACAACGAATATTTTCGAAACATGAAAACTCCTTAAATTGTATACCATAAATTAACGAAAACAACTAGCATTACAACTGGAGACAAACTAACACTACAAATCAGCTCAAATATGAACGATTGCGTTGCACATCACTACATCAGAATAAGGATTCATCAAGTCATCGTCAGCCGAAACTAGTAGACTAGTAGTATTTCCTAATCAATTTGCGTGACTAGTAGCAAATTTGGAGAAGATATTGTGAGGGGGCGTCGGCAAGTAGGGGGGCGGAGTCCGCTGCGAGGGGTAGTCGGCAAGGTGGTCCCGCGCTGGAGGGTGGTCGGCAAGGTAGGCTAGGGGGTGGTCGGAGTACGGTTGGACGCTCTGGGTTGGGGATCGGGGAATCGGCCTGAGGATTGAGAAACAGAGGAAGTGGGGAAAGGAAGCCCTAATGATGATCGGCTAGGTCATTGGGTGTGATGGTGAATGATGATGATGGGCCGGCTGGGTTAGGGCGTTGGGGCGTTGGGCTGAAAAGCTGAATATCCGGCCTTCTTATATTCCGGTTAATCTGTATTCGTATTCGACGGATACTGGGGCTACTATATTCATATTCGTTTCCAATAAAAAAAATTCGTATTCATTTCCGATCCGAGAATTGTCCGAGAAAAATCCGAGCCGACACAATCCGAATTCGCTTTCGCCCGGATCGATCGGAAACTATCTAATCCGTTTTCATCCCTACATGTGAGTCGTGAGGCAGTGTGACAAGGACACTTGAAGCATTTTTGTCTTGGTACGTACGTGCACCCTGTTTTTTTGGAAAAGAGAGAGAGAAGTCGGTGGTTGCTCAGAACTAAGAATTATTGGCTTAAATGGCACTGTTTCGCGATGAAATAGCAAAAATTGATTTGACGAACGAATTTACAAAAATGACATATGCGCCAAGCTCAGAATGCACGGCAGCGGGCCTACCATACCCCACCGCGCGGTAGACCACGTAACGGCCTCCCATTTGGCTACTGTTGACGCAACCAACACCGCGCCCTTTGAGCAGCAAGTGACGTGGGCATACCATCGGCCGTGCGGCGGGGGCGCGGCAGGTTGGCCGCCACCGAATGGAAGCGTATCACATGACCTACTGTGTGGTGGGGGCGCAGTAGGTTTGCTGCCGTGTATTTTGAGCGTGGTACGAGTGTTATTTTTGACAATTCATTTAAAAGGACACTAATTTTTGCTATTTTGATTCAAAACACGCTAAATGACTCCAAAACTACGTAAGTCAGACGCTGCTAAAAACAACGAGGAAAACAAAATGCAGCAAGAGGACACGAAGGCCTGGGCGATGGGACCAAACAACAAGCGGTAAATTAACACAAGCAGCGCTGCCCCTTCACGTGGCTTCCTCTCCCCTCCCTCCTCCTGCTTCGCTCTCTTATTGCAGTGCAGATTACAAGGCCCAAGGTGAAGACCCCACGAGTCCTCTGTGACCATCTATTTATTAATCCAGTTTTACATGGTACGATAACTGTTATTTATAATATCTTATTATGTTATCTATAGATAGTATTAAAGATAGCTTTTATAATAGATTGTATTTTTATATGTCTCTATAGACCGCTTCAAGTAAAATGTGTCTTATTTCTCGTGTTACAGACGACTACTGTATGAGAGACAGCTCAATTCTCTATGCACCCACTCTCTCCTCCACATCATCTCGTGTTATACGTGTTAAGACTTACAGACAGTTGATATCACGTCATTATACATGCTCTTAGTGGTATCATTATCATGCTCATCTGTAAGATTTGTTATATTTGAGATTGTGTGTACAATGGACTAATCGAGTTGCCTTGTCTTGGCACTTGGCGGATGCCAACTATATTTTGATTTCAACACGAACTCTAATTTGACTTGTGGTACAGCGCTTTCAAAGTTTTTTTGTTCTCTCTTTGCAGGGCGAAATGTGGCCACGGGGTTAAATGTTTTTAACATTGCAAGACGAGGAAGGAAGAAAAGAAATGCAGTCATTGTGAAGAATGTACTACTGCACTAAAGGGGAAAATAAAATAGGCTTCTAGTGATGCCAGTAATGCACCTCACGGGTGGCGGTCACGGACAGAGCCGGTTACTGTGGCCATCGAGGGCTTATTTGGTCTGAGCATGAAAGCCAAGCCAAATTTTGATGTTACCAAAATCACGGTGGTCAAATCAGCTACCAGATTTTAACAAAGTTTTGTACCAAAAATAAACTAGAGAATCAATATAAACAGAATCCTACCAAAATTTTGGTATCAAATCAGACGGAGACGAAAGGTCTGCTTGGTTCAATTCCTCACGTGCCTAGCGGGAAGGTACGCCGTGTTACAGCCGGGACATTGCTTGGACGAAGGCCTCGCTACCAAGCGTGGGAAATGAACGTCTGGCTCCCACGCCTGGTAGGCAGCTCCCTCTTATTACTTTCTTTAGTTCTCTCTTTTTATTTATCTTCAAACACGTATTATCAACCAAACACTACATCTCCAGGTTTGTCTGATCAAACAAAAATCATCAGCTTCTTATGTTACTCTCAGACACCACTTTTTCTCCGACACGGCTCTCAAACCTCGATCCAAACATACCCAAAAACTGATCCGTTACCAGAATCTGGCACCAAACCAAACAGCCGCGAATACATGCTCCCTTTTAGGCTCTAGCTAGCGTCATACGCCTGCCCTGAGGCGCCTCACCTCACCTCACCCCACGCCCCAAATTAACAAAGACACCTTCCGCTTCAAGCCTCCTCCAATTCAGCAACTGCTGCGCCCTGCCTAGCTATCATCAAAAGCAGAGTGCAAGCAGCAGAAGCGCCTAAAGCCACCGTCACATGCTGCGGATCACTAGCTAACAGAAGCACAAGCACAAGACGGTACGCGCAACTCTTCCCTGCCATTGCCAAGCTTGGATACGAGATCGTCGAGGAGGATAGCGAGGAGGAATGGCTGATCCAACCATGAAATGCAGGTCGCTAGGACTGCTTCTTTCCTTCTTGGATGCTCTCTTGGTTTCTAGGATCGGTTCTTGGATTGTTTCTTTGATGCCTTCTTGGTTTATTACAGCTAGGATCAGTTCTTGAACTTCTTGTTGGTGGCTAATGGGATCCTAGGATCAATTCCTTAACTGTTTCTGCATTCGTGTTTCGTCGCATTATTTGCAGGGTAAATGGGGGCGGCGAGGGCGGTGGCATGAGGACAGTGGAGTGCCTGAGAGGGAGGCTGCTTGCGGAGAGGGTGGCATCCAAGGCAGCCAAGGAGGAGGCCGACCAACTTGCCAAAAGGGTACCCTTCTCTTGTACACATTCCGTACTGCTTCAACTCCTTGAATTGCTATTGGTATACACCTTTCTTGAACCTCTGTGCTCATGCTGTTGGTTTGATGGTTGGTCACAGTTGGACGAGCTAGAGAAGAAGCTCTCCGACGAGATCAAGATCAGGAACAAGGCGGAGAGGAGGCTCAGAAGGGCCATTAAGAAGCTGGAGTCCCTCAAGATTCTGGACCTGGAGCTCTCGGACAGCTCCATTGGGTCGCTGTCCTCCAATGGCTGCTCCGGCCACCAGGCGCCGGAGATGGAGGAGAGGAACAATCCTGGCTCGCTGAGCAGCGTTGATTCTGCGCAGTCCGGCCCTCGCGGCGAGGCCAAGGGATGGGGCGGCGGCGGCGGCGACAGCGCGAGGGGCTCCTCTGCCGGTTCCTGCACTCAGGTGAACTCCTCCCCGGACGGGAGCTGGTGCTCAGTTCTGTCTGAGCCGTCCCAGTCTGATTCTTGCAAGGAGGAGAATCGCATGGATCCTGAGGACACCAAGAACTGCAGTGCTGAGGAGGGTGCTGGTGATCATGATTCAGAGAGGTAACGCCTGCATATTAGTAGTGAGCGCTTTGTTGGTTAAAAAGTAAAACAATTGCTTAATTGCTTTAGGGATTATTAGCCTTTTTGCATAGGTATTTCCAGATTTTAGTAATTTTTTAAAGAAAAAATTACTTTCTCTGACCAGAATTAGGACAGAAATGTCATCCTTTCCATGCCGCATTTTTTCGCGTCCTGGCGGCTAGCTCCATGTGTATCTTTCACCTTGTTAGGTATGGAGGAAACAATCGGTACTGCCTCCCTTGGCCTCAACGAAAAGAATTACTGCGTTTAGCATAGCAAAGTAGATGGACGGATTGTCGGTGTTGTCGGCGGCTGAGCCAGAAAATATTATATACGTACGACTAACTTTTCATACTATACACTTAACCAAGATTTTAAATAGTGGGTAGCGGAAGCATAGCGGTGGACTATTTTTTTAATAGCTGATATCATATATCGAAAATATAGCTGGTTCTACATGCTCAACTATGAAGCATTAAAAATATAAAAATACAAAGACACTTAATCTTAAACTACAAAGTCTCAAGCATAATTTGCATAAAACATCCAAAATATCAAATCCCACATGTCAATATCTAAGATAAACATCAAAATCATAAAAGCCACATAGTGTTTTGTTAATCAATCTTCATCCCCTGACAAAGAAAACGGGTAATCAACATCCCCTTCATTCCTTCTTTTCTATCCACGTGGAGAATCTGTGCTTGTTGCTTGTTTTATCTTTCTCCTTTGATAACATAAGCTTGCTAAGAGATGAAATGTTATTAACTAGCACAACTAGGATTTGTGAGAATACGAAGGTTAATTAATTGGATTAGATGGGAATATAGAAGCCCAACCAATGGCATGGCCGGTATTAATGGATATTACCAAATCAAGAGACGCACCCCTAGTCAGAGGTAGTTTGAATGTTCTTGGGCAATACAACCGATATAGCTTATAGCAGATAGCGCATGTATCGGTCTGGTATATCGACGATATTGCACTAAACCGTGACAACAACCGATATGTAGCGCTCATGGTACCTTGACCACTATAGCGCGATATCTAAAACAATGCACTTAACTAAAAGTATAGTAAAGATTAAATGTTTTTTGGCACTAGTAAATTGAAAAAACAAAAAGAAATTATGCACTTCTGGATCACAATTACATAACCAAATAGTGTTTGTAATCTTTGTACCTACCACTTGTCATGGTTTGCTTGCTATGTGCACGATCAGAAAGAACATAGCAGTTGGAAGGGAGAGAGAGGCATGATAGAAGTAGTCTAGGATAGGGATAGCAAACGTCAGAATCACTCTTATAGAAAAAGAGAGAATGAGATCAAATGTGAACAATACATATGGATACAATATACATACTTACAGAGGGGTTATATAGTTCTATCACACATCTATTTTAGTTGGGGTCATACACATGCTTCACATTGTTTTGGGATAGAAGATCAGTGGGCATAAAAATTTAGGGCAATTCGCTATATATCACCGAATAACTTCGGATTTTCACAATATGCTACTGATGTCTCACTGATATATATGCTCTGGACCTACATGTTAGCCTCATAATGAGTGACATATTAATATGAATCATGTAGTTATTCAGTGACATGTTGTAAATTTTCTAAAAAAATTTTGTTGGCGGGATGGGGGAGCCATGACTCCTGCTGGTCTCCCCTCCCTTCGCCACCGGGTTGTACGCCATAGAAACTGGAGCAGACCCACCTTCACCTTGGCGAATGCTTAACACAATTGTATGGAACGAGCATGCAATTGCATACTACTACCTTTAGGGTTTGTTTGGATACATTATGATCCGATTCAATCAAAAATAGTTGTGCTTGCACAGCTATCTTGATTTGGGGAAGAAGAAGCACTAACGGTTTTGATAGTTGAGGATGTCCGGTTTTGTAGTTTAGGGTTGATTTCCGAACTTTTCAAAAAATTTCATGTAAAACAGATTTTTCCTTTTTTATATAAAAAAATGCTATCTTTCTAATAATGTTTCTCTGTACCAGGGAACAACAACAGCCTGCTGCATCCAACGGCTCATCGAAATCCGAAGAAAACTACGGCGACGCGGACGACGACAGGCTAGCGCTGGTGCTGGTAGACCCCCATGATCACAACGCAGAATCAGGCGACTCGAGAGCGGGAGACGATACGCAGGCAGCGAAGCTCCAAGCCGAAGTCGAGACCAACGAGGAGGAAGAAGAAGCGGGAGAGAGCAACAAGCTCGCGATTGTTCTGGTCGACCCCCAGCCCCAACCCGGCGCGAAAGCAGATGCGCGCAGCAACGACGTGCAGTCCGTCCTCCTCGCGCTGCGGCAGGTCAAGGAGCAGCTGCGCTACACCATCGAGAGGAGGTCCGAACTCGTCGCCCACCAGGAGCTGTACGGCCACTGAGGCGCCTCGTCGTTGTGCTCTGGTTGTATCGAACCTGCAGTCTTGAGCGGCTTCTGTCAAAGGTTGTATTATTATTCCCTTTCGCTGGGCTTCTCTTATCCTTTTGCTTGCAATTGCCGTGATGGACTCGTACTCATAGCGTTAGGCGAGCATCAGTAGAAAACGAAATGAGATATGCTCTGTATATTACGACGTACTTTTGTCTAGAGAAAAGCGTGCCATGGATTCCACTAGCCATGGCGATTTCCTGGGTCTACACCGTCTCTGTATAGCTTTTCCGGACTGGACCATTTGTGCACTTTCATGCGTTATCTAATATTCAGATGCCGTGCTTCCAGACATGGCCTTTGCATACGGAGTATCGTTTAGTGGCATGTAGCATCTGAATCGTATAATACAGGCATAAAACTAGACCGACTGAAGTACATAGCTAAGAAATCATCGACACTAAAAGAGGGAAACAGAAGTACAGAACTATCCCCAATCCAAGCAGCAAATCAGGATACACTGCCCGGCAAGTACAGTAAGCAAGTCATCGAGTGCTACACAGTAAACAGCACTCGAGATGGCTCCGAGAACAGGACGCCATTGATTTGATGTCGTTAGTGTTGTACAAACTATGCCTTCGCCGAAGTCTCTAGGGACATAGCAGAGACCTGCAAGAAATGAAGTTGATTCTTTCCATGTTAAGAGAAAATAAGCAGCAAGATCTTAGAAAGGAAAAAAAATATTATAGGATGATAATGGCATCGTATATAACCTTGCAAAAAGCAGGGAGTGCTTCCATCATGCTGTGCCAGCCACAGTGGCTGCATCCTGCGTTAAGCATGCACAAACAGAGGACAAAAACAATGAATTAGAACCACAAGGCAAATGTTCTACAAAAAACCATGGAAGACATACCGGCTTGGAGTTGTCCTTGCCATTTCCTTCAGACGATCCACTAGGTGTTTCCGCAAACCTGGCAAAGTTGTGGAGAGATGTCAGCTATAGATGATTGTTAGATTAAGGTTCTATTGACAAGAATGACATAACACTGCCACATTCATCTGATTCTACCTGAGGGCTCGCACCTTTCTTTTCTCTTCTTCTGCCTTGTCAACGTTTGTATTCTGACCAAATCGTTCTAAACGAGCTTTTTTCTTAGCATCTTCATCAGCAGAAGAGGATGAGGGAATGCCAAACCTGAAAATTCATTTAACTATGAATCAGTTAACTATTCAGGGCAATATGAAAAACCTAGAACACATCATAGCTAATTTACTAAGTGTATGAGTAGTGGTATTACATACCTCTCAGCCCTGGACTTCCTCTTCTGTTCCTCCATCTTCTCATTTGAAGAACCAGTCCCAAACCTTGTAAACACGAGAATTGAAAGGCACATTTCTTAGTATTTGAAATATGTCATTTGGACAATATATCAGCCAAATAGGAATGATACAAAGTGACAGAGAAAGCAGAAAATGACTTAAGCAAGGAAACACTTCGTTCAGCTTCAATAAAATTAAAATCACGAACTAATATTATCAGTAAGTAGGTTTTGCCCCCAACTAGATTGAAGCGCAAGGTTTGTTTATTACAAGCAGCACTATTACACAAAGATTGAATAATTCAAATGTTGCTGCTGATGAGCTCTAATATTACCAAAAAAATCATTTTGTCTAAACATCTAAGGTAGCTAGTTTCCTTCATGTTTCAAGAACTTAATGAAAAATAATGAAACAGCAAATCGAGTTGATTTATAGACAGGAAACCGTGATAGCTTACCTTTTGTCTTCGAGCCACTAATCCTTCAGTGAAAAAGAGCAAGAAACACTATCATAAACGAACAGGGTGTAGTTAACTGTCTTTTATTGGTTTCACTATAAGCCCAAAAAAGAATGAACACAGCCCAATAGAGGTAATTAAATGAAACCTTTAAAAATGGTGCATACTCAACCACAGTATTCAATTGTAAGCATGAATGTTTCAGCATCCATCCATACAAACAATTCGATTAATGCACCCTTCAGTCTCTACTCAACCATCTCATGGTTACAGAATTTCTACAAAACCAATACATCAAACTATAATATATCAAATTATTTATTTTCAAAACATGGCTGCCTTGTTTCAAACATGCATGTTTAATGTTCCATTTTAAATTTGTCTTCTTAAAGATTGAACATGGATAAAATAATTATTTTGCCAATGTTTGATGAGATGTGATAGCGTCAGGGTTCTTAAGTCCTAACAGCACGACACGGTCAATGAAATAAACCTTGGAAGACATGTGTTCTCAAGAAAGAAAGAAAGACTGCAGAGCTACACTAAAAAGGTTTCAACAGGTAAAGTACTTGAGATAGCAAGTAAATACGAGAAGCTAACTATAGTTCACAATAGGGCCAAGGCACTGCAATGCACAAAGATTCCTATAAACTAAAGCAGGCAGCAATTACATAAACCTCACAGGAAATGCAAACGGAAGAAACAAGAACAGCCTTGTGTCATGGGCCGGGGCTACTGTTCACACACGCGACAACTGTCTTCTCCATGCGATGACATTACGCTACTGCCCCGCACAGCTTGTCCATGCCACTAACGCTTCCTGCAACGTCAAGACACGCCAAAGGACCGCAGTCCTCGCTGCTGTCTATTAGAGTGTCGCGAACCGTCTTCCATGCAATGTTCCGCTGACGCCATAACCTCTCGTCAACATAGGGTCTCCTAAAGCTTCAGCCATAGCCGTCACCATAGCTCGAGGGCGAGCTGTCGTGAAAAGAGGGTAGTGTCATTGGCCAGGATACTGTTCACGCGCGTGAACAGTAGCATGGGGGTACTGTATCAGTGGGATTAGTAAGGGATTACCTTCCCCAATAAAAATATCTATTTCCCTCTCCCCTAGCAGCCAACGTTACCCAGCTATCCTCCCGGTGATGTTTACCCCTATGAACTAATGTTCACGACAACTTGGTGTCAGAACCAACACTATGGCTTCTGTTGCCAAACTATCCCTACTAGACAACCTGATAGAGTCGATGAAGACGACGTTGAAGATGATGCTCCAACAGATTTAGCCCACCCCATCGGAGGAGTCTGTCACCCTATGTTGCAGCTCGAGGACGAGTAGTTTCACCGAGAGGGGTGTAATGGTACGGGCGTGGTACTGCTCACGCGTGCACTATTAGTTTCCTTTGTTAGAGATTAGATTGATTTGGTTAGTTTGGAAGCTTATCTTCAATTAGTTTGTTTCTATAATTTAGAGATTCTTTTTTAAGGATCAAGTCAAGTTATCCCTATAAAAGAGATGACATTGTATCTTCTTTAAGCCAGTGTTCACCTAGGCGCTAGGCGCTAGGCTGGCGGTGGACCGGCGCCTAGCGCCTAGGGCGCCTAGGCGCCTCCGAGGAGCCGCCTAGGCGGCCGACTCAGGCGGAGGCGAGGGGGAGCAGAGACGAGCACGCGGAGGGAGCAGAGGCGAGACGGAGTAGAGGCGAGGGGGAGCAGGGGCAAGGCGGAGCGCGGTGCGAAGGCGGTGGCGAGGAGGAAGGAGGCGAGGGGAAGAAGGAGGCGTGGGGAAGAAGAAGATGCAGCTCGGAGATCCAGCTCGGGAAGAAGAAGAGCTGGAGGCGCGGGGAAGAAGAAGTATCGGCCGTCCGATGTAAAGCAAACAAGCAGTATCGGCCGTCGATATACCGTCCGATCTAAAGCAATATCGGCCGTTCGATCTCAACAAAATATCTCCATGATCTCACTCATGACTCTCTCCTCACTGCAACGCTCTCTGGCTCTCTCAGACTCTCTCTCTCTCGCTCTCCTCGCTCGCAACACCGCCGCCAGATCCGCCGATGCAACCCTCATGAACCCTCTCCTCTCCCTCTCCTCTCTCCTCTCCTCTCCACGGCCGCCGCCGCCTAGATCTGCCGCCTCCGGTAGCCTCCGATGCCTCTGGCGGACGGGATCCGGAGGAGGGCTGCAGAGGGATTCGGAGGAGGCCACGCTTCGTGGAGCTAGGGAGGAGGCAGCGCGCCGTGGATCAGGGGAGGAGGCGACGCAACAGACCACGAGTGAGTCGCCTCGGAGCGCCTTGCATCGCCCCAGACCGCCCAGCAGCTGCCCGCCTTGTCCGCCGAGGTCCGCCTTGGACCGGCTAGGCGGGGCGAGCGCCTAGGCCACCGATTGGCACCAAGTCGCGGCGGACAGGCTTCGCCCAGCGCCTAGGCGGCGCCTAGGTGGCCTAGGCGCCCGCCTAGGGGAACACTGCTTTAAGCAAGCAATCAACAATGAAGAAATATTTCCCAAATCCCTAAGTCTAGCTCTAGTCTCTCCCCCAGGCCGGCTATTCTAAATCCATCTCTCCCCCAACCGGTGCCCTCTTCGTCTAGCACTGTTCTACCTCAAGTCGTTGCCGTCCGACCTTCCTCCGACGGATGCTTACCCCATTATGAATTAAGGTTCATGACACCTTATCGCAAGACTTGAGGAACGTTGGTGATATATTCACATCAGTCACTTGTTTCTTGCTAAAGAAGGGCAACCTTTACAGTATTCATGAATTACAATAAAAGCTTTGATCCTGCTCCGTTATACATTGTACCGATCTTTTGTATTAAAAATACTCCTAAACGTCCAAAAGTCACTAACTGTACTATTAGTTTCCACTCCCTCCACTCCCATGTGAATCCCCTCAATTCCATGCATAATGAAAACAACTTTTAACTAAAAAATGCAAAAGTGGGTGCATAACTAAATCCTTAATCCCATCCCTGTTGATTACTCTATGGCCAATACTAAACATAATAGGCTAAATGGGTAATAGCTCACAATTACCCAAATTTGACAAGTAAATAACAATTTCTGACACAACTAACTAGTTCACGCACGCACCAGAGACCACCAAATCTTTCGGATCTGCAAAGAAAATAAAATCTAAACCGTCCAAAAGCCGCTAACTATGCTATGAGTTTCCACTTCCATGTGAATCCCCTCAAATCCATGCATAATGAAAACAACTTTAACTAAAAACTGCAAAAGTAGGTGCACAACTAAATCCTTAATCCCATCCCTGTAGATCATTCTATTCCCAACACTAAACTTAATAGGCCAATAGCTCAAAACTACCACAATTTGACGAGTAAATCACCATTTCCAACACAAAACACAACTAATCATTACATGCACGCCATAGAAATCACTAAATCGTTTGTATTTGTAATGAAAAAAAATATCTAAACCCTAGGAAAATGGATTCGATAGAACAACCACCTCTCGGCGCGGTTGCTGCGCTTCTCCTCCTCGGACATCACCACCGGCGTCCCGAACCGCTCCGCGCGGCGCATCTTCTTATCCAGATCCGTGGCCCCGCCGCCGGCCCCCGCGGCCGCGGTAGGGTTTTGGGCTGGCGTGGAGGAAGCGGGGTTCGGAGGCGCCTCCCCTGCGGCGGCGGCGGCCGCCGCCTCCGGCGCGGTGGCGACTGGGGCTTGCGCGGGCTTGGGGTTCTGAGATGCCATCGGGGAGGTCGCGGTCGGCAGAGTGCGGCGAGAGGTTCTTCCCCTCTTGTCTATCTGTGCGTTTTTGCTGCTTCGTTTTCCTGTTTGGGTTCGCCGCATCGCCTCTATCTATGCTTCGCAAATGGGCCTTCTGGGCCTACTCGAAGACAAAATAGATGGGCCTTATTGTAGACTGCTTTCGCGTGGGCGTCACGTTCCTGGGCTGGACATTTTTTAATTTTTGGGCCTTACGTCACTGGGAATTGCGTTCCTCGGCTGCACATTGTTTATGGCATTATGGCCCTGACGTTCGAGGGATTGGGCCAGACGGTGTGGGCTTCCAGAGCGAATGGCACCCAATTCTTATACATCCACCGGAGTGTAGAACCCCCCAAAAAAAGTGTGTAGAAAAGCGCAGCTGGTGGAAGCCTTTTATTATTCTCTTTTATTTCTTTGTAGAAAAATATATATTACCGTTAGTATAGTTATATCGATGCTCTTGCTCTTATTTATTTATATATAAGACGTAAAAGTGGGAAACAAAAGGATGCAAGAGATCCCACATCTATATATCTATAAAAAAAACTGGTGACATAGAAGGTACCTCCTTCACTATGGATGTTTTAAAAGTCCACAGTAATCCTTAAATTAAAAAAAATCCTAAAAATTCTCTCATTAACTGAGAGAGAGAAAAAAGGGAAGATATATACCACTTGTTTTTTTTTGTGTTTGTGGGGCCTCATTATACCTATGCAGATTAATCATGTATAGATATTATATCTATTACAATTGTATAATAGATACAACTATATTTTCGAAAGGCAATAGAGTAATATAGCAATTACAATATGCTAAAATATCTAGCCACACAATTGCGCGAGAAATTCCACTAGTTGTCAAAACAATAGCAATCAAACAAGCATTCCACAAGTTTTTCTACTGAAGATCACCCAATCAGTTTTGTCATAAAATGACAATACATAGACAATGAATTAAAAAAACGACATAGAGCAACCATTCTACAAAAGCTGCTACTGATGATGACCTAATCAGTTATGTCACCCTGTCAACAAAACGGATAGACCGGTCAACTCTATCTGAAACAAAAGCATTCAGCAACAAAAAGTCTAACCTAACTTGCGCGATTAAAAAAGAGAAGATATATACCACTTGTTTTTTTTTTTTGTGTTTATGGAGCCTCATTATACCTGTGCGCAGGTTAATCATGTATAGATATTATATCTATTACAATTGTATAATAAATACAACTATATTTTCGAAAAGCAATAGATTAATATAGCAATTACAATATGCTAAAATATCTAGCCGCGTAATTGTGCAAGAAATTCCACTAGTTATCAAAGCAATAGCAATCAAACAAGCATTCCACAAGTTTGTCTACTGAAGATCACCCAATCAGTTTTGTCATAAAATGACAATACATAGACAATGAATTAAAAAAACGACATAGAGCAACCATTCTACAAAACTGCTACTGAAGATGACCTAATCAGTTATGTCACCTTGTCAACAAAACCGATAGACCGATCAACTCTATCTGAATCTGAAACAAAAGCATTCAGCAACAAAAAGTCTAACCTCACTTGCGCGATTAAAAAACCAATAAAGGTAGCCAAGTGCATGCCCGCAATCGCCGATCGAGTCAGAGTCTCAGAGACGCATCCTAACCCGAATTTAACAACCAAGCTTTAACAATTAGTGTCACTAAGTATAAATACTCACCCCGATCACCACGACTCGCTCACCACCTCAACGCATCAGATCAGTCTCGAGTCTCGACATCCCTCCTAGTGTCTCGTCGCAATGGCCGCAGCCGCAGCACCAGCCAGGAGGTGGGTGATTAACTATGTGATAGGTTGCAGAATCGTCATTAATCTTTCTTACGGTGATTACCGCCGTTTTTACACGTTAAGTCCCTAATGGAATGAGACGGTGATGTGCGTACGCAGCTCTGCAAAAGAGGTGCTCCCGCCTGCCCCGCAGGGCGCCGCCTCGGAGCCCCCTCCCCTGTTCGATGGCACCAGCAGGTAATTGAACCTAACCATCTAGTGTTTACTTATGCATGGATCGGGATACAGCTGGAGCTAACCTTTGGTTAATCCTTTTGTGCGACGTGAAGGCTGTATATCTGCTACTTCTGCCCGTTCGCTCAGCGCGCTTGGGTTACCCGGAACTGCAAGGTGATCTCAACTTTTGCCGAATCCGTATTCTTCTTTTACTTCTGACATGTTGCTAAAAAACCTATTAAATTATGGATGTTTTCGTACGTCCTTTTGTCCAGGGTTTGCAGGACAAGATCAAGCTAGTCGCCATTGATCTGCAGGACAAACCGGCTTGGTACAAGGAGAAGGTTTACCCACAGGGCACGGTACAGTTCATCTGTTCTTCCTTCCTTCCTTTCTTCTTATCCTTCCGCGTCATCTACCTCTCTCCATGTAGAATTTGAGTCCATGAAAAATCGAGCATATGTATGGCCTTTCTCGACAGGTGCCTTCCTGGAGCACGACGGCAAGATCAAGGAGAGAGCTTGGATTTGATCAAGTACATCGACAGCAATTTCGAAGGCCCGGCACTGCTTCCTGAAGTAAGGCTGATATATACATTCATTCACCATCAGTGTAACACTTGGAAAAAAAATACAGTTCGTTTCTCAGAAATGTTAAATTGTTAATATTTGGATGTGTTGATTGCCAGGATCCTGAGAAGAGGCAGTTTGCCGATGAACTGATTGCGTATGCTGATGCGTTTACCAAAGCACTGTACTCACCCTTACTCTCCAAAGGAGATGTGTCAGATGAAGCTGGTAAGAGCTAGCATTATATTAGTACAACTATACAGCTATTTGCAGGTCAAAATAATTTCACTTTGGATTCATTCACATGCTACTTTGCTCAAGCTATATCTTTCTTCATCAGCTGCTGCTCTGGACAAGATAGAAGCTTCCCTGTCAAAGTTCAGTGATGGCCCATTCTTCCTTGGCCAATTTAGCTTGGTATGTCAACCCGTTCGAACCTGAAATGTGTTTCACCTTTCTTTCCTTTGTTTAATCTTCCCCAAATATTGTTGTAATGCTTCTTGATTCAATTCCCTTTCTAGGCGGACATTGCGTACGTGACAATTTTGGAAAGGATTCAGATATACTATTCTCATTTAAGGAATTATGAAATCACCAAAGGCAGGCCCAACCTTGAGAAATTCATTGAGGAAATGAACAAGATCGAAGCATATACACAAACCAAAAATGAACCGCTGTACTTGCTTGATCTTGCGAAGAGGCATCTTAAGGCAAGATATTTCTCAAATGCTCAGTTTTTGTCAGTGTGAACTGACAATTAATATCAGTTAACTGTTAACACTTACACGCTGTAATTTTCAGATTGCTTAGATACGTTGACAAGGATGAATTGGTTACCAGGGAATAACAGCAGCACAGTAAACGAAGACTCGACTCATGAGTGCTCTTGCTTGCTACTAGTCTAGTACAGCACATGCTTTGTTTCCAGTAAAAGATGCCATGTTGTAAGGGTTATGCTTTTGATAAAAAAAATGTAGTTGGTCTGTAATTCTTGTTTGGAGTTGTGTCAATGGTATTGCAAAACGGTGATATATTGCTTTCAGTTGTTTAGTATACTCTCTTCTCTTGTTTGTTTGGTGAGAAACTTCTCTTGGTCTTTTTTTCCCCTGGAGAGGTTCTCTTGGCTTGTTAGCTGTTACCTAGTGAGCTTATATATTTGGGACGAAAGGAACCTCAATCGGGCCTCGCAAGTAGGCATATAATGGGCCAAAAAGGGCTAGGACAAATTCACTATAGGCCCAGAGGATTACCCAAGGTCCTAAGGTGCGGTCTAAAACGGCGGAGCGGCTAAGAGTCCGTGCTCCAGTAAGCTAAGAAAACGACATCTACTGCAAACCTCGGAGCAAAGCCCAACTAGTCCGGTCGTGTTGTGGCGTGATCTTAGAGCGCTAGTATCTTCGATCCGAGATAAAAACTTTTTATCTGGTTTTCGCTGGTTGGATCCAATAATGACGTCGACCTGAGCGGCGTTACCTTCTTAAAGGCGTTGCTTTGGAGAACCGGTACCTGAGTTCCGGAGTGAAAACTCCTGATCTGACCTTTGCTGTTTGGATCCGGCGACGACGACGTGAGTCATATCTCTTCTTGGAGGCTTCACTACGGAGACTGGTCCATCATCACCTCTTTGCTACGCGGCTACTGTTCACGTATGGACGATATCCTGGTTGGTCCCGGAGACAGGGCTTGGTGATCTTTTTTAGGTTAGCCTTTGTATGACAATTTATTTTTCATTGTTGGCTTTTTGCCGTTTTTTGTCTTAAACTTTTAGCTGATGATGCTGTAATGGCTATGTGCATCCCTAATTGGTGCAGAGACTGGGAGTTGTACTTCCATTATCTAAAAAAACTAGTAAGTACTACAGCAAAAATAATTGTCAATGAACAGAACACTACACTGTTAAAGTGTGATGCGAATTCTGTACCGGACACTGCACGGTGCTGAGTGGTGCATGTTCCGATCCGTGTCAAACGTGGCACCACAACCGATTTTGATTCGATTTCCTTTTCCATTCAGGACTCTTGTTCTCTAGTTTATATATGCACCCCGGTAGTTGTACAGTTAGATACATTGAAATCCAAGTACTTGCTTCTTCCCATATAGTGAATCATATTTTCGTGCGTCTATAGTTTTTTCTATCGAGAATTTTTAGTTTTTTTATGTAAAATTCATGTCTCTGTTTCTATTATTTACTGTGTGTTTTATAACATCTACTGTTAAAGATGATTGAATGATGACCCATGGGTATGTCATCCATCCCTGACCGTATTTATATTGTCTCAAAGGTAAGCCAAGACGATCCGATATCCAATCTAATCGAAATAATGCAAGCGCTCTTCAGTAGACATGAGTACGTCTCAATGAAAAAAAAACACATGCTCATGATTTGTGAGGTTGCATTTTTTTTTTAAGGAAAAGACCTCTGCGTTATATTAAACTGTGATTCGTACAAGCAACCCTTTGATTCCATTTCTGCCCACAAGATAAAGAGAAACTACAGAATAGGCATCTGACCAGGCCAACTCAATAACACGTGTGCAACTAGTGAAGCTACACACTGACATGTGTGTGGAGTCGTGGCTTCTGCTTCCTGAGGTGGGCGGATACTGTTGCGACTGTAGATTTCTAGAGTTGTCATCGCCGTTGTTGATGGAGCTGAGGCCATCGAGGATTAAGGCTAAGGACAGCTGTATCCTTGAGGAATACTTCGATGGGAGGCGCCGGCATTGCTCTTCGAGCCGCCGGACAACTTCCATCAACCGCGGACAGAGGCATTGCTCAGAGAATGAGCCGCCGTGCGACTGTCCATGGTGGAGGGAAGGTGGCGTAGCTCTCACAAGCTGCAAATTAAGCCGCCGGACAACCGCAACCACTTGGGTCTTGGGGCCTCCTCTTCTTCCGAATCAATCGGAAACGGAGGTTGAGGACGACATGGACTGAAGAATATTGTTGTACCTGTCGTATATCAGGTGTATTTTGGTAATTTTCCGATTATTCTCGGACATATATCACAGAGAGAGAGGGCAATGATAAGAGTCTTGTGGTCTTATCCTGCTGAGAGGCAGACTAGAAAAGAGGTCGTAAGGATCGATCTGATCCTACGCCATAGCTTCCACGAGAAGCTCGACCAGCCGTTTTGGCGGCGGCATCTCGTCCTCCACCTTATATACTCCTTCCTCCTGGGATAGTGTAGATAGAAGTCCCTTATTCTCTTCTCTCTGAGATTAAAAATCATCTCAACCCGACTGATTTCTAGGACTTGCCTCACGGTGAGTATTACACTTGATCCAACATCTATTAGGTGATTGGGTGTTGGTTCGTGTGCTTGGCCATGCACGATTCTTTTTTTTTCGGTAATTTCCTAATCTCGATCACGTACTTCTGTACACTTGGATTCATAGTGTTGTCATTGTATCTCTGACGACCTCGCTGGAAACCGTGGTGTAACGACAGTGATAGGTTTTCTGGGTCAGCGTCCTATCAATGTGCATTGCCTTCTTGGTGGCTTTGAATACCATTGGTTATGTAAGTATCTATGGTTTTCAATTATCTATCTTGCATAGTGTGTTATACTAATGTTCCTGCTATTGTTCCTTTTTGTGATTTGTTTATACTAGTACTGAGAGACTTGCAAGATAGACTGTGAGCTTTTTGTAAATGCTCGGTGATGATTTTGGACTTGTAACTTATTGTGATAAGTTGGAATCATATATTAGACTTTGAGCTGGAACTAGATTATTGCTGAAGAACTGAGTAGTTAATCCTGCAGTAATATCGTTGAGTGTTGCAGTACTGATTAGTTAATCAGGTAATAATATCATTGAGTACTTGCAGTAATTTCATTGATCACTACAGTACTGATTTGTTGATCTTGCAATAATATCATTGATTACTGTATTACGGGTTTGTTAATCTTACAGTAATATCATTGATTGCTGAAGTACTGATTTGTTAATATTACAGTAATTCCATTGAGTCAGTCTCATTTGGTTTAGTGATTCAGTTAATAGGTGATAGCATTTAAACTCAAATTCAAAAAAGCATATTGTTAGTCGTAGTGTTACTAGCTATGTTCACTTACTAAAAGCCATTTTCTATTTTTTTATCTGAGTTACTTAAACAATCTTTACCTTTATATTGATAAAGAAGCAGAGCTCAAAACCTAGTCTATTGCCAAGTAATTATCACCCTAATTGTTTTTGAGAAACAATCCAATGATGTCGAGAAGGTCTAGTTCATCACTAGTGCAGTCGACATCTGAGAGTAAATGATTAAATATCAATATGTGTATTATGTTAATATATATTGTCCATAGTTTTTGTTGGACTAGAACGGTGACCAGAGGGAGGTGAATAGGAGCACCTACCATTTTTCGATCTTGACGGTATTCAATTTCTTCTTCACTCCAGTAGCTATGGAAGCTACGAAGATCAAAAATACAAGCACAATGAAAGTCTTGTGTTGAAACCAAAAATCACCAAGGCAAAGCCTGCCTGGCTGGTCTGACCACCTAGATGTGGCTGGTGTTGGTGATATGCCCTAGATGCAATCATAGAGATAATTGTACTACATCTATATTTATGAGTTATATAATGAATAATGGGCCAAAAAGGGCTAGGACAAATTCACTAGACGCCCAGAGGATTACCCAAGGTCCTAAGGTGCGGCCTAAAACGGCGGAGCGGGGAAGAGTCCGTGCTCCAGTAAGCTAAGAAAACGACATCTACTGCAAACCTCGGAGCAAAGCCCAACTAGTCAGTTCGTGCTGTGGCGTGGTTTTGGAGCGCTGGTACCTTGCCTGGATTTATTCAAGAGATTGTTGGTTCATAGCCACTCCATCATGGAGGACAAAAGCATATCACTTGGGCACTCAATCAATTCATCTCTCCCAAACCCTAGCCTCCTCTATTTTCACTTTCTCTAAATCACAAATTAGGGTTTCTTTCTTGGGAGGGTCCATGTTGGGGTGCAAATCCTACACCTCTTCCTTTTATAGTGGAGGCTAGGTCTCGAGAGAGAAAATTATCGGACGCCCATTAATCCTACACACTAATGGGTCTACACTCACGCACACTTCTCAAAGCAGATGATGAACCTGGTCTCCTGAATCCGTCTCTTCGTCATCTCCATCTTCTTTTGACCTAAACCACCTCTCTTTGCGAAGATACCAAAATACCCCTTCTCGATCCTTCTCCGAAGATCGATTCCATCGTTGTGAAGCAATATAATGCTTTGCCATGTGTAGCTTGATCAATGGCTCTCTTCATATTGGCAAGTCTCTCCCATCTGACTCCCACCGAAACTATCATGACACTTGCACCAACCCCTGCGCCACTTGATGCAACCCATCGCACCGAACTTTCCGTTTGGTCATCCTTGTACATCTTGTGCTATGTTTGAGTCCAAGGACTTCACCCGACATACTTGATCGTTTTGGACCTCAGCTCTCCCAGCCAAGTGACGATCATCCTCTCCATTGACGTTAGCCAAAACATGCATCATGCAATACCAATTCATTCAAACCCATGACTTTGGTCTAACCCATGAAATTCACCGAATTCCCGACGCATGAAACAGAGTCTGGCCAGTTAGACCACTGCTTATGGCCGGTCTAACCACCGACCAGTCGGTCTGACCGTCCTACCAATCTGACCACCAGCCAATGGTCGGTCAGACCACTTGAGACTTAGGGAAAATTCTTTAGTCCCAGAATTGCACCCTCTCTAGAATTTTCAAACTCTATCTAGTTTCGACTCGAAACTCCAATTCCAATGAGACCAAGTGCAAACACACCCTTTCACCTTCCTACACACGTGATTTTTGGTCGAATTCAAAAACTCACATTTTGAACTTTTAGCCGGTCAGACCACCACATGTAGCCTGTCTGACCATCGTGCCCCCAGCCGATCTGACCACTACCCATGGTCAGTCAAACGGCCGGCACTGGCCGGTCCGATCACCACCATGGCCGATTACACCACCTATGCCTGACAACAGCCTGAAACTTTCCCAAAAATGAGGGTTTCTCCAAACACCTCGACGTTATTACCAATTATTCAGCACGCTAAGATTAGAATCATCTACCCAAGATTTCCACAATTTTAAATTCTTGTGCATGTTTTCCTGTTTATATGTTATAAGCAATAATTTTGTGATGTTAAATACATCTGTATTGTTTATGTCATATAAAGCTTGTTGGAATCATGCTTTTCTGTCATTATTTATTTCTAGGGTTATTATAGGATATTTACTAAATCCGTAATTACTTCAACATTACCTTCTTCCATTGCCACTTGAAACATGAAGGATCCTATAGTAGTTAGATCTTGATGGATTTTTGTGATATAAGATGTGGTTTGAGATTGCACAAGATGTTACAGAGGCTTAAAGCATGGGGGAGGGGGCACAGGGCCTGGATAGTGGCGACTCTGAAATAACCCAAAATTTTATTTTTTTGATTTTTTTTTAGTTTTTCATTTGAATTTGAGTTTTTGTCAAATTCGGAAAGTTCCTTCGCTTTTTCACTTTGTTTTTTTGCCTTCCTATTTTCCTCAGCCGAAAGCGTCCCACACGAATGCACCATCCCTTGTTTTCGGCCGCATTGCGTCACCTTGCCCGCGCATCGCCTCATCCTCGTGTCGCGTTCACCCGCACCAAGCACCACCAGTACCAAGCCACCTCTCCAACCAAGTTGCCCGCACATTTATGCCACTGCACCAGTGCCGCTCGATCTTGGCCGTTCGTCTGGGTCACTGCCAACAACTGTTCGACACCCCTCAAACACCGCTTTCGCCTGCGCCAGCATGCACTCGCACCAGTGTGGTGTGCACATCCCCGCAGTGCCACCCTATCGCCAGCTCACCCTCACGCAGCGTCATTCCCGTCCACTATCCACCCCTTCGCCACACACCGTGCTCGCTCCGCTCGGCCACTGGCACCACCACATCCCAACAGCTATAAAAGCCACACCCATGACATCATCTTCACCATCAACTCCACCATAGCCCCACCATCACCCTCCTTTTTCCCCCAACACCGTCCACCACCTCAAATCGTCGTCGCGCCCGAAACCGCTTTGGTAAGCTCCATCTCGATCCACTGCCACCTCCACGCCCTCAACCCCGTCACGAGAACCGCCTCAACACCCTGAAGCCAACCCCTACCTTCAAGCCTCCCATCCTCGCTGCCAGTTCGCTGTCACCATCTCCCACCACTATGCCGCCTATGGTCACCTTCGCCAAGCCACCACATGGCCTCACCGACACCACCCCCGAGACCTCGTCCATCCCCTGAAGCTCAAGCCCTAGCCAATTTGACCAGAGAATGCCTGTAGTGCTGCCGCCATCTTCCCCTGCCTCGACCATGCGCCACCATCACCATCGACACCTCTCCGGACCACCTCCGCCCGCGCAAAGCACAAAAATGGGTTGCGTGAGACAGATGATGCTCACCGCACCACCCAGCGCCGTTGCTCGCCGTCGTCTCCGTCACGATCATCGCCGCCGCCGTCGTCTTCAGTTCGAGTGTCGCGGGAGCTCACTCCGGCTCCTGGGCCAAGCGACTGTGAGCCGTTCCAGTTGGACCAGAGGCCTGGCCCAGTTGACCTCCTAGCCTAGCCAGTTAGTTGGGCCAAGGCCAGCACTACTAAGTATTGTGCGGCCCGGCACTGTTCAAAGCACAACACTGTTCAACCTGTTAACCCATGGCTGTAACATCCCAAAATTTCGATTTTGTTTTAAAATAAAACTTAAATATTTTCCTTGAATTTTTGGATTTTTTTAAAAGATTTTTTTCCTATTTATTTTGAAGGCAAAATAATTTATTTACAATTACAAATATCAATGTTAAGTTGAAAATATTTTATTAACTCAACAATGTTTAAGATAATTTATCTAAATTTTCATAGAATTTTTGGACTGTTTTAAATTTTTTCTAAAAAGTCTTTTGCTTTTCTAGTATTTCTTTTAATAAAAAAGGAATTAAAATTTCCTCCATTGGTTGTGGGCCGAGACCATTTCTCTGGCCTACTTCCCCTTCCATCCGGTTGGCCCGCAGTGGCCTAGCTCCACGGCCCAACTCGCTCACCAGCGCAGCTCGCTCGGCCCCTTTTCTTTTCCTCCCCTCCCACCTTCTTCTCCCTCAACCGCACTTCACGCTCGCTCCAAGCAGCCGCCACGACACGCTTCGCTGCTGCGCCGCATGAGAGCCACGTCACCTCCCCGCTCACCACTTGGCGTCGCCACTCGTGCCACCTCCCCACGCTCCCTTGCGCCACGCCACCCCGCGCCCCCTTGCCCACGCCGTGGCCCGTGCTCGCCTCCCTGCCCATACGCTGCTCATCGCCACCGAGCTGCTCCCTCCTCGAATTCTCCTCCCCTCTCTATTTAAGCCGGGGCCGGTCTTCCTCCGCCCCTCTAGCCTCTTTCTTCCACCACCGAAGCCCCCCCAATCGGAGCTCCACACCGCTGCTACGCCCCGTCTTCCCCAAAGCTGGCGCCACCGCCCATCATTCAATCTGCTACTTCGGTGAAGCCCCGGCCTCCGTAGCCGCATCATGTCGCGCCCCCGCACCCCCTCTTGCTTTCCCCCTTCTTCTCCCGGACAATGGTGCTCCCTCCCGTGCCACCGCCGCACCTCCTCGTTTGCCCCCGAGCTTCCCCGAGTAGCTCCGCCCGCTCCACGTGCGCCCGCCATGCTCGTGCGGCGCAATCTCCCTCGCATTGCCGCCGAGTCGCCGGTGACGTAAACGACCATCTTTGCCGTCGCGCCGCCGCCACGTATGCCGCCCTTGTCTTTGCTCATGCGCGCCGCCACCTCCAATCGACTCCTCCGGTTACCAGCATTCCATTTTAGCCCCTCTCTCCAGCCAACGCCCTCTCCTCCCGCCGACGCCACGCAATGGCCAAGTCGCCCCGAGCGCCGTCTCCTCCCCTGCTTCCTCTCTGAGCCCTCTCTCTATGCGTATGAAGCTGACAGATGGGTCCCATCTCCTTGTAACTCTCTCAGTGCGTGTAAGACTGTGTGTTGTGCATCCAGTAGGATATCTAGTAAGTAGTTAAGGTATAGAATGTTAGCTAATGACATGATCAGTAATTAGGAGTTGTGAATTAGACAATTAGTTTAGTAGTAGTTAGTAGCATTCCAAATTAACAGTTAGCCTATGTTTGTTCTTTTAGCATAGGGTGCTCAAGTGTTGTTAGTCAATGTTGAGTCAAGTAAGTATGTGTTTCTTAGAAATGATCAGGGTTTAGTGTAGTGATTAGTCCAGTTAAAGTATTTGTGGGACACCTTGTAGATAAAGGATTGCATCAAGTCGATTAGTGATTAGTAAGTTAATGCCATCAGGTTTAGACATATACACGCATACGTGATCCAACATTAATAAACCCTAGCCTAGTGTTGAAGTAAAAGAGACATTAAGGTATTCGGGTAGTTAACCAGATTTAGTAGAGTAGTTAGATATTGATCGAGTAGCCTTAATCTATAAGCTCTCATAAACTTAGGAACCATTCAACCATTAGCCTATGTCCACACTCGCTACCAAGAGTGACCCAGAAGTCAGCATTCTTTCATCTTAGATCCTAAAATGGAATATTCTGACATATTCCATTCTCTATACTTTCTATCGTTTCATATATTCCATTCTCTATACTTTCTATCATTTCATGTAATCGTAATCTTCCAGACATTCGTTCTCCCTCATACGAACTCCGATTCCGTCAATTCTCGTTTCTAAATTTATATAAATTTAATACCTTTATTTTGGTTCTAATTTGATAATTTTTGGATTTTATTTGGAATTGTTGTATTTATTTGGCTCTTTTCGCTCATGCAGATTCCGGCGTTACTAAAGAATTTTCGGACCCGTCGACTGAAGCATATGAAACCTCCAACGAAGGCAAGTCGTAGACCTTTGATCATATTGAACCCATTTTATAAAATTATACTGTTTTATATCAACATGCATTGCTAAGTTTATAATAAATGCTTTCGGGAGTAGTTAAATGCCTAATTGTCATTATGCCTCATTGTATAATTGCTATTGACATGTACCCTTGAATGAAATAAATCCTTGGACACCATAGGATGACAAATTATTAGTTGGACGTTATTGTAATACCAACCTGGGTGCGTATTATGCTTAGTCATGCTTTAGTTATACGTTGGTCCACGATCACATGATTCATAAATGTTTAATCTTGACTTAATGATATATGGAATCTTGGCGGAAGCCACTGTTGATAAAATCTGTTGTGCCATGGAAAGGGTTGTCATTTGGTTGGGTTGAACGAAAATGATTTATGCTCGGGAGGGTGATCATGCGATAAAGGGGTCTGTGAAGCCTGAGTCTTGAGGAAATACTTAGGTGCGAGGAAGCACATAGGTCTTGTGAAGCACATGAGTTGTGGTAGTCTCGCCTGAGCAACCATTAAGGACTTAACTTTGTGCGCCATTGATCCGGGCCATACCGTACCACCACATGTCCAGGGTGGGGTGGACCTGGCCAACTAATTATCAATGTTTTGATTGGGTTCTGTTTGGGTTGATAAGCAACGCAAGAGGGGGCCCAGAATGGCAAATCCTTAGCCAGCAAAACCGGGTCAAAACAGAACTTTGTAAAGACCTTGTCACGTTCTCTAGACCGCTTACCTAAGGTAGTGAGCGGTGGTATCGACGGATGCCGAACAAACTAGAGAAGTTGTGTCTTGTGGGTAAAGATGTACAATCTCTGCAGAGTGTAAAACTATTCGAATAGCCGTGTCCCCGGTTATGGACAATACCTGATGATTTTACACGAGTGGTAGATTTTCATAAAAATGTTGCAATGGTTTGGTTGGGATTGGAATGGTTAGTGTTGGTTGTTGGATGGGAAGTGAACGGGGTGTTCACTAGTTGTTTCAAATAAACTTGTTTACTTATGTATTAATATTTTGAAGTATGCTTTTCAATATAATTACCGTATTTACTGTCAATACTGCTTTCTGCAAAATAGCCATAAAGCTATCCTTGTCAAGCCTTGCATAAATACTAGTTGCATACATTTCCCTACGACTTGCTGAGTACTTTATGTACTCACAGCTATACACCATTTGTTGATCAGTCACCACGGAAGGACCAGGGAATGCAGAGCCCTTTGAGGAGTACTTCGAAGACTATGCGAACTAGTTTGCGTTCCCCACTCGATTGCATGTGGGCATGTCGGATGGCTACCACAAGTTGTTTTCTTCTGCTGCAGGTTTACTCTTTTTTCTTAAGCCCTGCGTGGCAAACTCTGTAAAACTTTGACCATAAGGTCCGTTGCTACTAAATAATATTAATTTGTGTGCTTCTTAGATACTTTTTTTTTGCATGGATATGATTCATCGATGTTGCAACTGTGTGCACTAGCTACTGATCCAGGGACTAGTGCAAATATACACAGAGGGTCCTAGATCCGGAGATCTGGGGGCCCGACAATGGCCCAAACCTATTATTGTTCACGCAACCCGACCTAATAGGAAGTGTCAACCCGATACTATTCATCAAACCAGTTACTATTCAACTCGGACCCATTAGTGAATTGTACCAAACCCCGTACTGTGCACCCAAACTGGACACTATTCATTCAGACCCATTTAGACATAATATATCAATTTTGACCATTTCGAGCCTGTAAAACTCATTTTTGACTCTGTTTGACCTTACCAATCATCCAATAAACCCCAACCACCCATAACACCTTGCTTTTCAATTCCTTCCGAATTTATCTACTTCATTTTGTTCCCAGCTCGCTCCTTGTCGAGCCCAGACTTATTTATTTGATCTTTCTTTTGCGTTAGGCTCCGACTTCGAAGACCAAGCTCCGGAAGATGTCGATCAAGATGCAGGAGAAGCAGAACTCACTGAAGACTTTGGACAATGTGGATATCATGGGGATATGCTCACGATCTTAGGATGATGATACAATTGGCAATGGCGTTGAAGGTTTGTCGAATCACTCGTTTTCGGCAGAGTTCAAGTCTTTGTCGAGCTTGAGTGATCGACCGCCTTTGTTCGATGGTCGACCGGCTGTGTGGCGGTCGACCGCGTGGCTGGCGGTCGGATCGGCAATGCTTGATGGCTGGTGGCGGTCAGACCGGCCTTTGGGGATCCTACTGCATCTTCATCATCATCCAATTGAGGCTCCTGTTGCATATTCATCATCAGCAATACCTGCGGAGGTTGAGGAGACGCTATCTCCCCCAGGCGCTCCACTTCACATTCAGAACCAACACCCTCCGGATCAGATGATTGGTAATCTTCACGAGCGAGTCACTCGCTCTAGGTATCATGATCCGAGTCTCTTCTCTCATTCTGCATTTGTAGCCTCTTTTGAACCCCGCGATATATCACATGCTTTATCTGATTCTAGCTGGGTCAATGCCATGCATGAGGAGTTAGAGAATTTTGAGAGAAACAAGGTCTGGGACCTAGTAGAGCCTCCTAGTGGTCATAATGTGATAGGAACCCGTTGGGTGTTCAAGAATAAGCAAAATGAGGATGGTTCTGTGGTTAGAAACAAGACTAGGTTGGTAGCTCAGGGCTTTAGCCAAGTTGAGGGGATAGACTTTGATGAGACCTTTGCTCCTGCTGCTAGACTAGAAGCCATTCGCATTCTGCTTGCATTTGCTGCATCTAAGGGATTTAGGTTGCATCAAATGGATGTTAAGAGTGCCTTTTTGAATGATTTTATAGAGGAGGAGGTGTATGTTAGGCAACACCCTGACTTTTTTAAGCTATCCAAAGCTATGTATGGTCTTAAGCAAGCCCCTAGAGCCTGGTATGATAGACTTAAGACCTTCTTGCTTAAGAATGATTTTGAAATAGGAAAGGTAGATAAGACTCTTTTCATTCTTAGACATGGCCATGACTTCCTGCTTGTTCAGATTTACGTAGATGATATTATCTTTGTTGGTTCTTCTCATGCTCTTGTTTCCAGTTTTTCTGAGACCATGTCCAGAGAATTTGATATGAGTATGATGGGAGAGCTCAACTACTTTTTGGGGCTTCAAATCAAGCAATGCAAGGAAGGGATCTTCACCCATCAGAGGAAGTACACCAAGGATCTGCTCAAGTGCTTCGAGACGGGTGACTACAAGCCGATCGTCACTCCCATGGCGACTTCGACTGCTTTGGATCCAGATGAGGAAGGAGAAGCCGTGGATCAACGCAAGTACTACAGCATGATCTGCTCCCTTACGTACCCTATGACCTCAAGACCAGGACATCCACTTGGCAGTGCGCCTCTCAGGCGAGGTTTCAGGTGTCTCCGAGGACTTCACATCGCCAAGCCGTTAAGTGCATCTTCAGGTACCTTCACTCTACCCTCTAGTATGACATTTGGTATTCCTGCTCTTCTTCGTTGTCTATTTGGGGGTTTTCTGATTCTAATTTTGCGGGCTGTCGGCTAGATAGGAAGAGTACCTCTGGCACTTGTCATTTCTTAGACACTTCTCTTGTCTCTTGGTCGTCTAAGAAGCAGTCTTCTGTTGCACAATCCACTACTGAAGCTGAATATGTAGCTGCTGCTAGTTGTTGTAGTCAGATTTTGTGGATGGTGTCCACTCTTAAGGACTTTGAGTTAAATTTTGCTAGTGTTCCTCTTTTCTGTGATAACACTTCTGCCATTAATATTGCTAAGAACCCAGTGCAACATTCTAGGACCAAGCATATAGACATTCGCTTTCACTTCCTTAGAGACCATGTTGAGAAGGGTGATATTGTGCTGCATTTTGTGGAGTCCGAGGCTCAGTTAGCTGATATCCTCACTAAGCCTTTAGACCCAACAAGGTTTGCCACCTTGAGGAGTGAGTTAGGGGTAATTTATCAATAACACTAGTTGCCGATCACCGCATGTTTGCTTGGTAAGAATTGGTAAGAACTTGGTATCATCTTGAGTGTGAGCGACATTGAGCCTCCCGATCCTACTAGTTGATAGGGACATATATTTGTGATTTGTTTTCTTGTTTTCTACTAACTATGGCAGGTTCATGGGATGATTACGAGATAGATCCATGTCTTCTTCGGGCCATTGAACGGGAGCGCAAGAAAGTCCGCGAGAAAGATGCAAGCTTGAGACGAGATCGTCCACCATGGGAGGTATATGATCGTGACAGTACGTCTAATAAAACTAAACTCGATGTGCCTTCTTTTGCTGAGAAATATGATCCTGATGCTTATCTCACATGGGAATTAGTTGTACAACAATTATTTGGATGCCATGAATTTCCTGATCATCAGAAAGTTAGGGATGTTACCCGTGAGTTTACTGATTTTGCATCTATTTGGTGGAGTGAATACTATCGTACTAATCAGAACATACCTAGAACATGGAATGATTTGAAGAGAGCAATGAGACATAGATTTGTACCTTCATATTATTCTCGTGATTTCTTTCATAAATTGCAATGCTTAAGACAAGGTAGTAGCTCTGTAGAGGATTATTATCAAGAATTACAAACTGGTTTGTTGCGTTGTGGTTTAGATAAAACTGAAGATGCTAAGATGGCTAGATTTTTGGAAGGTTTAAACCGTGAAATTCAGGACATACTTGATTATAAAAAATACAATTCTATCACTCGCTTGTTTCGTCTTGCTTACAAAGCTAAAAGGGAAGTACAGGGACGACAATCCAAGACTAGTCGTGCACCTCCGTATACTTCCACTACATCTTCACGTGTACATGAAACAAATAAGCGCACGGTACACACCTCTGCATCATAATCATCTTCGGTTGCTTCGTCTGTGACTGCACCTACTATGATTGCCGCCCCTATTGCTGCGAGTATTACTCTATCTCGCTGCCTTGCATCATTGGCTCACTCATTGGTAATTGAAGCTCGCTCATTAGCAATTGAGCTGGAGGAAGAAAAAGAAGGGAAAACTTGTGACTACTCACCGCCTCTAGTGCCAACATCATTTGAGTCGAACCTACAAGGTAATAACAAAGGTACTGATTTGAACACTCAATCTGAGATCAATATCCATGATTTCATGCCTAGTATCATTAAAGAAAGGGAAATCAGATTGTAGTAGAAACCATTGAATCACATGAGGTGAAGGAACATAGTGCTGAGAAGGCAAATATTAATTTTCTAGCTACAGAATCTGATATTATTAACAATTTGCATGAATCCTATGATGCTTTTATTGATTTGCCTGCTGAATTGAGTGCACCATATGATAAACTTGTTCATTTACCTGCTAACTTGAGTGCACCATGTGATAAAATAATTGAATTACCTGCTATTTTGAGTGATTCATGTGATGAATTAATCGTATACAATGATCATGTGGAATTGGTTAGACATAAAGAAGTTTTGACTAGAATTTCTCCTGCTAATTCTTTATATTACATTATGTTGGATCTACCTATGAAATTGTCGCATGCTATAAAGAAAGTTTCTAAAATCGCATGTTCGAAATCCTTGTTTAGTGCATACACCCTTGAGTATAACTTTAATTTGATTAGAGATTATGGTGTAGACAATCAATTTCTTGTATATCGAATATGCATAACTTATGATCACATGGGTGAATTGAAGCTTGCTGTTTTGGACAGCAATTCTTGTGTGCTGAATCTTATTCAATATGAGAGGAAAATAAAATTTAGTGCTCATCCAATGCCTATGTGTTCATCTCTTATTGCACCATCTAGTATTGACAATCTGAGTAATGATGTTGAAGTATGGAAGAACTTACAAATCTTTTTACGCTTACTAGATGCATTTGCTATTGATCGATTGAAATATGATTATATGAATAACTGCACTATATACTTCACTTATACCTGCAAATTGAGTTACAAATTGAATGCTATGAGAAAATGTATCTTTGCTGATTTGATGCATACACAATCACCTTTAATTTGCAATGTTTTCTCTATTTCTTTGCCACCTGCTGTTGCTAACATTTTGCAGAAAGATGACTATGCGTTGCTACAAGTTTTCAAGCTTTTTTTGGAGCTGGACGATGAACTTGAGTCGAGGATGACTCAAATGTAAGAAGGGGAGGATGATGAGGACATCAACCCTCCGGATACGACTGCTACTCCACCTCCAACCGAGTTACTCTGCTTCCATCGATTCGGCTGCGTCAAACTCTACTCCAACGGGCCCACGAATTTACTTCACTTATATCTGGTGATGTGCCACCTCACATTGGGCCGAGGGCCTTGTATCAATTACTAGGCCCAAAGGGCAGCCTCCACTTTAGGTTATTTGGGCTGGCCGCCCCCTCTCTTGGGTCACCAATCCAAGCCCAAGTTTGGGACAGACGTACTGTTCACGCGTGAACAGTACCGTGAACAACACCACCCCGCCAATCCTAGTCATGTGCGGCTGCTTCCTCCCGCCTATTTAAGTTAGTCGCACCCTTCCAGTTTCCTTGTATTTTGTTTAGTTAAAAGTTAGCTACATTACCACTTCGTGTATTGGCTTGTGTCGATTAGACCAACCATAATACCACTTCGGAATACCAATTTATCGAGTATTTCAATCATATTTGTAATTTCAGATTGTTTATTATCTTGTTCTTGCGTGTTCTTCGATTGCATGCAAGAATAGACCTTCATGGTCAAGTCGATCGTACTTCTAGCAAGGTCGATAACAATCACGGAGTTGGTTCAGCGATTGCGGACATATTGGTCATGTGCGAATGGTAGCCGAATCATGAGAGTCATCTCCACCGAATCAAATTATCCATCTCATCGAAAGATCGGGGCACCTATTGTCGCATCACATTGCATATGTGCCATTTATCGGAAGGTTTCGGATATTCTTTTCTGATATTAAGAACTATGATATCACCAAGGGCAGACCCAACGTTCAGAAATTCATTGAGATAATTCAGCATGATGTTAGCTGAGATTACCCCATATGTTAATATTATGTTTATTCACATTGTTTGGAAGACTTGTTATGCCTAGGTTGTATAGTCTAACAAAAATCAATTTTTTTTGGCAATTCTTTTGTGACGCGAAGTCTTGACTCCAAATTGAAATGTTGTAGGAAGTGAACAAGATCGACGCATATACACAAACCAAACAAGACCCACAATTTTTGCTTGAGCACACAAAGAAGCGACTTGGGGTAGGATATTTCCTGTTTTTTTTCCACCCTTGGTTCATTTGATCTGCCAAATTCAAATCATTTTCCACTTACACATGTTAACTTCCAGATTGCCTGAAGATGTGACCAAGGGTGTGTTAGCGATATACCTTTCCATATGTACATTGCATAGACGGTAGTTTGGATTATATTTGATCTTGTAAATCTCATGTAACCATATTAGTTGTAATCATATCAGATGTAATCTCTATCACCGGATACTATTGTCCATCCGGCAATATTAATAGAAGGGCCGACAGCCTATTGGCTTGCGGCATCTCTTCCACCTATATTTTTTTTACAAGGTATCAGCCTTCTCTTGATCCCGATCGTGTTCAACATGCCAGCGAACTGCTAGACGAAGACTTAGGAGTATGCTTCTTTGTGATATGCTTTATTTTGAATAAAAGATGCATGTTATGAAGGCCATGCTTTGTGAAAATAAACTACTTGTTACTATTAGTTTCAGAGTGTACCAATGCTACTGTAAATTTTCCTTGTTATTTGAAGGTGGATAATTAGATTGTGTTGAATGTTGATGTGTTTAATGAATCAATTCTCCCCTCTTATAAATATTATATAATTATCCACATGTGATTTTCATAGTCAGATAACTCTGCAAAGATGCTTATCGAAGGTGGCCCGAGCAGTTAAAGCGGTGGAACCACAATGATCAGCTCACTGCCTATAATCAGCCTATCTATTTGGTGTGCAGGGGCGGATCCGGAAAAAAGGGTCACCGGGGTCATTATGAACTCGTAACACTAACTTGTAGCATATAATAAAAAGGTCACATGCGTATATACTAAGGGAACCATGGATGTCAGTGTCACTTGACCCCGGTCCATACACTGTAGATCCGTCCCTGTTGGTGTGTGTCATACAACTTCCCAAATGGATCATTAGCAATCTGTTTTTTAATACACAGTAGAAACATGTGCCATATATAGCTAGGGATCATTAGCAAAGTTGACCATGGTGATTCTGGCATTCGCGTAAGTGCGTTGGACATGAGTACATGACACAGGCACACAGCTGATCACAGGGGCGGAGCCAGTCACGGCCTAAGCCTCGGGCTGGGGCAATTGTTTTTGGGTCGAACTCAAATGTTTAGTGATTTTTCATGAAAATTGGGCCAAACTCAAATGTTTAGTCATTTTTCATGAGATTTTCATAGACTTTAACATTGGTAAGATTTTCAGGCCTTGTGCTATAGCTCACTCTGCCTGAGACTTGGATCCGCCCCTGCTTATCAGGAGCTGTTCGGCCATGGCCTATGGGTGCAAACTCGTGGATGTTAACCCCTTGAAAGACATGCAAGTATGCCAATTCAGATCATAGCTGCACATGGTGTTGCCACAAATTTGCGCCAAATCGGCCGGTTTAGTATGATCTGTTCCAAAGTGCACGTCGGAAGGTCATGAAGAATTATAAAAAATTTGATGTCCAAACAGGTTCAAGATTTTTTTATCTAGTCAATCCGGTTAAACATTACTTTGAAAACTACTTATTCTTGTGGTCTGTTTCGCCATTAAGCAAGAGTTGCACGGGGAGGTTCAGACCATTGGAAGCATCAACCACATACATCTAGTGAGGTTAGTATGGGTTTTGTTTAGCAAAGTTCATGCAGAGCTTATAAAATGGATTTCACAATATTGAGTGTGTAGCCGGAATCCTCTTAGGACTAAGGCGGCAGAAGAGCTCCTCCTATGCCTCCGCGTTTCCTCGACGGCGGTAGGGCCATCTCCCTCCACGCCTCCGCACCTCTAGGTGTGGATGCCTCGGGGCTTAAGGAAGAGAGGCTCCTCCATTGATTCTTCTTCGGCCGAGTTTTTGCCGTCAGCGAGGCAAGATCTTCAGAACAAAGTGACTACACTGCTTGCCGTTTACTGTTCTTTCCACCATAGAGCCATACAAAAGAGGAAGAAAGTTTTATCTAGCCAAACAGTGCTCGCTCACGTCGCTGCTTGCATGTGAAGCACTCCGTCGTCGACGACGCTTTGTGACTGTCGATGAGGCACTAGGAAGCGAAAGTTCAGATCATTGCCATCCATTAAAAGGTGCCGGATATGCTACAGTATCATTCGACAGTAGGGAGGGAATGAAAAGCAGCGGTGATCTTCCTACCTTATGTCCACTGAGTTCTCGGTTCTGGTGGTCTTCCGATGGGGATAGTTCAGAGAATGAAGAAGATGAGGCCATAACTATTTACACCGATGTGCGGGCGGCAGGCTATCCAGAGGAGGAGGCTTGGCAGGCGACAGGCTATCTAGCACAGGTTTGGGATTCTTGTTTTTTTGGCAGATCATGGTTTAGGTGCCAGCGGTGAGGAATTGGCGTCGTTAGTCAAATTGCCACAGTCGCCGATGGATGGTAGACAGAAGGAGCCGTCGTTAAGGGGAAGACAACAGAAGCCAACAAGAGGGCCTTGTTAGGGCCCTCTGCCGCCACCAAGATCATCACCTAAACTCTCCTTTGGGGATACTTTAGCGCGAGCAGTGTTTCGGTTGCCGGTAGCGTCCACGAAGCATTGATCAAAACTTTCTGTGGATATCATGGAGATATGCTCACGATCTTAATGTGATGGTACAATTGGCAATAGCTTCTTTGGTTTGTCGAAACGATCGTTTTCGGTTTTGTTGAAATCATGTTTTGACAAGTGTCGGGATAATCGGTAAGTACCGTGTGTCTGGCGGTACTACCGCTGATCTTGTATAACCGCTTGTGTTTGGCGGTAGTACCGGTGGTCGATATTACCGCAAGCAAAGCGGTATGGTTTTTCGAGCGAGTGTAATTTGTGTTTTGGATTTCTCGTTGGCGGTAAGTAGTGCTATGGTTCTTGTAGTACCGCGATGAATGAACGACGCGTGTGGCGGTATGGTTTTCCGAACAAGTGTTTTTGAAGTTTTGGATTTCCTTGAGGAGCGATACGACCCTTGATTATGGGTCTTGATACTACTGCATGATCTTGATAATCGGTAGTAAGCCATAACATGGCGGTAATCCGATTTGGTTTCGAGTTTCGTTTAACTTGGAGATTTGTTTTGGGTTATGTCATTTCCATGTTTGTTAATGCATATATGTTGCATATTGCATGTTTTGAGCTAATGTGGGTCAAGTTGTGAAGAACTTGTTCGGAGGCGATTTCTTGGTCTATTCTTTGTGCGGTGGCTTGCGAGTCAATGACGGTCAAGCGAGGAGGATCGGGACTAAGCTAGGAGAGCCGAGGTCCGAACGATCATGGATCTGGGTGTGGTCGGTGACTCAAGCATGGCCTGAGAATGGGCGAGGTGGATCGAGCCGCGATTCGATCTGTTGGTTGGATCAAGCGGGCGAGGTCGGTGCAAGTGCCTTGGAGGTTTCGATGGGATTTGGACGGAGAGACTTGCCGACATGATGAGAGCTGTTGATCAACCTACACGTGGCGGAAGCGGCGATTGCTTCGACGAGTTGGACTCGGTCCATGGAGAAGGTTCGAGAAGGGGTATTTTGGTAATTTCACCAAATACCACCTTGGTGACCTAATGCCAACCAGCGGCGCAAGGCGGTGCGTCAAGAAGTGGTTTAGGTCAAGAAAAGTGAAAACGGCACTTTAAAATGCGTGCGTGTGTGTCCGTTTGTTATTGGGCCTAACGGGGAGCCCATTAGGGTTAAGTCTTCTAGAAGCTCTAGGCCTCATATAAATAGAGAGGTCTGTTCACAAGCCCAAGCACTTCATTGCAAACCTTAGTTTGGTTTTTAGGGTTTAGGGAAGAAAAGAGAGGCATAGGCTCTAGAGATGGATTGATGTGTATGCTCTTGGATGGAGCTCTTGTCCTCCTTGAGGGAGTGGGTGTAAAAGCAACATCATGAATCAATCTATGGATGTTCTTCCAAAGATGAGCTCCCTCTTGTGTTCTTCCTTCTCTTTTGATGATTTTTGGTGCTTCCTTGATCCATTGGTTTTTGGTTGTTCTTGTGCACTCTTATTCCTTGTCTGTGACATGTGGGAGCGTATCTAAGGTCACCTAGATCATCAATTTCTCACGAGCAAGAGTTGGATCAAGTTTTTCGTTTTGCTCGGTTCTTTGCCCTTCTTAGGTAAAACTGAAAAAGATCGAAACTTTGGCGTAGATCTGAGCGATCGCCACTTGGAATAGGTTCCTAATACCCATAGGAAGGTGTGTTCCAAATTTGGTGGAGTTTGGCCTTACGGTTTAAAAGTTCGTCGATTTTCGATTTTGTTTTCAGTGTTTACATTCATCGTCGGGACAATCGGTAGTACCGCACTTTTGCTCGAGGTAGTACTGCATGATCTTGATAGTACCAAGACATTTGCTCTGCATGTAGTACCGCACTTACCTATGATGGTAGTACCTTTGTCCACGATTTTTGAGATTTCTTTAGGGAGTTTCTTTGCTATGCTTTGAGGGTTTAGGGTGGATTCATTCAAGTCTTCCAATGTGTAAGCATTCATCTTCATAGCTCTCATAGCTATTGGAGTGATTTGCGATTTGCAAGTTGAATCCATTATCTTTGCAAAAAAAAGAATTGGTGCTCCTATTCACCCCCTCTAGTCGCCTTTCGGTCCTACAATTGGTATCGAGCGGTTAGCTCTTCTCATAGATCTTAACCGTTACGAGGAGCCATGGCGATCGACAAGTATTCACTCAAACCTCATATTTTCGATGGAGTTGATTTTGCTTACTGGAAGGCTCGCATGCAAGCCTACATCGAGGCTCAAGGGCATGCAACTTGGCTTAAGGTCAAAAATGCTTATGTCGTGCTTACCGATGAAGATGTAATCAATCGATGTAGAGGCTAATGACAAGGCTCGGAACTTCTTGATTCAAGGGCTTAGTCGATCCGAGTTTGGCGTGTGTCTCATCTGAAGTCCGCTCATGAGATCTGGAAGACCCTCTGTGATTACCACGAGGGCTCTCTGACTATCAAGGAAGTGAGGCAGAACCAACTCAAGAAAGAATACTCAAAGATCGAACAAAAGCACGGTGAATCTTTGGATGAGTTATTGGGAAGGTTTTCCAAGATTCTTCATAATTTACGTCTTTGTAGGTCTCACATTCATCGAGTCCGAGAATGCACGCCGGTTCTTGGGTGCTCTTGATGTGAGAGTCGGGGAATGAAGATCACATCCATCAATGACAACATTGTCATGAGTGAGCTTACCATGGATAAGCTTTACTCGAGGTTGAAGTCGCATGAGATTGATTTCATCTCGCGACTCCCCAAGAAACAGTCGATGGCTTTAGTGGTTGACCCATCTCGGGGTAGCTCTTGATTCTTTGGATTTTGGCTCATCTGGTCTTCGTTGTCCGCTTTGCATTCTTTGAGCGATGAGCTGACTAGAGAAAATACGAGGATGATTTAGCCCTCCTAACCACCAAATTCTCGAGAGTCTTCAACAAAGTGAGGAATGAAGGAGAGGTGGCCTGTTACTTGCTTTGAGTGTGGTGAGCCAAACCACATTCGCTCCGATTGCCCCAAGTGAAGGGCAAGATGGAGAAGGACTTTCGGGCGTCCTCAAGCTAAGGATGCGAAGCCCAAGAAGTGAACTATCGCAAGTTCGTCGGCAAGGTCCTTACCGCTCTTGAGTCTGTTGACATGAGCGATGTGGACTCGGGGACGGAGGGCGCAGCGACTCTCATGGCAAGAAGAAGGATCAAGACTTCACGGCATGTGCTTCATGGCCAAGGACAGCCACGGCGTCGACTCCTCCAACGACAGCGACCTTTTGGTGATCCCGATGGCGTATGTCCTCACTGCTCAAATGAAGCGTGCTTTGGTCATTTCGAGCGAAAATTAGATAAGCAAGCTAGAATGCTTAAGAATCGAGGACATCATGATTGATAACTTGAAACTAGAAGTTGCTACACTCAAATCAATTAGTCACGAAGATGTTTGTGATGCTTGTTACGGAATGTATGATGAATTGGTAACTCTAAGACTTGCTCATTCCTCTGTTACAAATCAATTGAAAGATGCTCTAGATGAACTAGAAACTCTCAAGTCTAGTCACCTTGCATGAATGCCATTGCTTTAGATGTGACTCTGTTGATGCTATCCCTTTGCCTTGTTCAAATTGTGCTTTGCTTGAACTAAAATTGGATAGTGCTACAAAAGAATTAAGTAAATTTGATGCTAGTCACACTGCTCTCATTGTGAGAAAAATAAGATTAAAATGAAGGAGATGTCGGAAATGATTACGTACTCTAAAAGCTGCTTCATGTGAAAGCGTGTTAAACTCACACTTGAGAATGATGCTTTAAACAAGACACTAGAAGAAAAGGCTAAAATTGAACAATCCATGTCCATGATTTGCTTCTAAGAAAGTTGTTGATTCGATTCTTGTACTCTTTGTATTGAACTTGGGCATAGTGTAGATAAGATACAAGAAGCGTTTAGAGTTAAGTTCAAAGAAGCGGTTGGATAAGATTAGGGATAACTATTGTGTGTCTTGTGAGGCTTTGAAAGCCGAGGTAGCTCACTATAAGGAAAAGTCGATAGGGCTAGCAAGTCAAATAAGTGTGCTTCTTGTTATGAACTAGCCATACAAAATGATTACCTCAAAGGGACTCTTGAGAGATTTGTTGGTGGGAGGAAGAAACTCAACATGATTCTAGACAAATCTAAGGTGAGTGTGAATAATAGTGGCCTAGGTTTTGATTCCTAGAGCATTCCAAGATCATCCACCTAAGGTTGTTAGAATTTGTTGAGAGTGGCTTTGATTGAGGTAGAACCACCTAAGTCATCCAAGATAGTCTTTAAATCTGCTGGTTTTGCTCAAACCCTTTCTAGCAAGATAGGTGCTTCTGCTTCATCAGGTCAGACCCCTCAAAAGGTCAAGTACCATTGCACCTTCTGCAAGAAGAATGGCCATATTGTTGAGTTTTGCTTTCGTAGAGCCAAGTTTGAAAGAAAGGAGAGGATGAGTTCTTTGAGGTCCATTAGAGGAGTTTTTGCACCTACTGTAGTCTCTAGAGCCAGGCAGCCTGTCATTCCTTCTAGACACGGGCCTAGGTTTGTAGATGACTTCTTTGACTCTTTTGGTGGCTCTAGGCAGCGTTCTGGTTTAGGATATCATGAGGAGAGACCACGGGTAGCATCTAGACAGGGAGAGTATCGATCTTTTGGTAGATCGTTTCGGAGAGGTCTAGGTGGTTCACGTGTGCATTCTTATGATTTTGTTCCTAACCGTTTTACTCGCTTCTTCTCGGTTTGCCTAAGCATCATGTGACTCGATCTTTGGATTCCCAAGTCTTTTATCACTAACTTGATCTTGAGGCACATATGTTTCTGTTAGTGCTCATTAGGTTGGCGTGCGAGGAAGGAGGACACATGGATTGTTGACTCGGGTGTTCTCGACATATATTTGAGGATTCTAGATGGTTCTCCTCCCTCACACGTGCATCCGGCAATGAATTGATCACATTTGAGGATGCTTCTACCGGACTGTGATGACAAAGAGACGCAGTCTTGGCGTCAACAACAAATTCATGCTCAAGGGCGTCGCTTTGGTAAGTAAGTGAAATATAATCGCTTCGTTTCTCCGCTTGATGAGGGTCTAGAGGTGAGATTTAAGAGTGGTGAGTCAGGGTTTTAGATTCCTCTGGTGAGCTTGTCTTTAAGATTTCGAGGTTTGAGAGAATCTTTTGTCTTGATTCTGTATCTCTTCGCTTCTAGCCCTAGGTGTCTTGTTGCTTCGATTCCCATGATCTAGTTTTGTGGCATCGTAGGCTTGGTCACATAGGCCGACCACTTGACTAGAGTCGAGTAAGGACTTGATTAGAGGTTTGCCTAGGTCAAGGTCATTAGAGACCTTGTGTGCACACCTGTAGACATGGTAAGATGGTTTCGCTTCTCATCCACCTCTTACTTTAGTGATGACCGATGGACGGTCGGCTCTTGCACTTAGACTTTATTGGTCCTTCTAGAGTCGATCTGCGGTGGTAAGTGGTATGTGCTTGTGATTGTAGATGATTACTCCGGTATTCATGGGTTTATTTTCTGGTTTCTAAGGACGAGGCATTTGGTTTCTTTAAAGATTTGGTCCTTAGACTTGCTATTGTTCTTCCTGGAGCTTTGAGAGCCATTAGGAGTGACAATGGGACAGAATTCAAGAATTCTTCTTTTGCCACCTTACATTACGATAGGGGCTAGAGCACCAGTTTTCTTCACCTAGAGTTCCCCAGCAGAATGGTGTTGTAGAGAGGAAGAATAGGACCCTTGTAGAGATGGCTAGGACCATGCTAGATGAGCATTCCACACCTAGGAGGTTTTGAAATGAGGCTATCTTTCTTGCTTGTTATATTTCTAATAGGGTGTTCTTGAGATCTGTTATTGGTAAGACTTCCTATGAGCTCAGATTTGGTCATAAGCCCAAAGTTTCTCATTTCAAGATTTTTGGTTGTAAGTGCTTCATTCTTAAACATGGCAACCTTGATAAATTTGAATCTAGATGTTACGATGGCAAATTTCTTGGATATCCTGCTCATTCTCGTGGCTATCGTGTATTTAATTTTGACACTAACAAAATTGTTGAGACTTCGAAGTCACTTTTGATGAGGCTAGTCACAGTACTAGACCCGATGCTCTGGTACAGGTTCGATATTCGAGAAAGCATCTTCGTCGACGATGACTCGAGGATGAGGACCCAATCCATCCTCCGATCATTTACGAGAGGGTTGGGGAGCTGCTTCTACTACACGACCGGATGAGCGACCTCTTCCTACCTTCACCGAGCGATCGAGTGGCTCTGTTCCTACCTCCTGACCCATGAGGTAGAGGCCATACGCTCGAGAGCTCCTCTTCACATTCAATGACAAAGATCCACGAGCAGATTATTGGGGATATTCATGAGCGAGTCACTCGCTCGGGTTCATTCTTCGATTCTCATGCACATTACGCTTTTGTCGCTTCTTTTGAACCCCGAGATATCACCCATGCTCTTTCTCGATGCCTCTTGGGTCAATGCCATGCATGAAAAACTTGAAAACTTTGAAAGAAACCAAGTGCGGACCTTAGTTGAACCTCCACCTAATCAACATGTAATTGGAACAAAATGGATTTTCAAAAATAAGCAAAGTGAGGATGGGTTGGTAGTTCGCAACAAGGCTAGGCTTGTAGCTCAAGGTTATTCCGGTAGAGGGCTTAGACTTTGAAGAGACTTTTGCTCTCTGTAGCTAGATTGGAAGCCATTAGCATTTTGCTAGCATTTGCGACATCTAAGGGCTTCAAGCTTTTTCAAATGGATGTCAAAAGTGCTTTCTGAATGGTTTCATAGAAGAAGAGGTCTTTGTCAAGCAACCACCGGTTTGAAAATCCCAAATTCCCAAACCGTGTTTTTAAACTCTCCAAAGCCTTGTATGGTGCAAGCAAGCCCTAGAGCTTGGTATGATAGGCTTAAGAGTTTTCGCTTAGTAATGATTTCAAAATGGGAATGGTTGATAAAACCTTGTTCACTCTTAAGCATGGCGTTGACTTCTTATTGGTTGATTTATGTGGATGATATCATATTCGGTGGTTCCTCTCATGCTTTGGTGTCTAGATTTTGATTCTATGAGCGGGGAGTTTGAGATGAGCATGATGGGTAATTGACCTTCTTCCTTGGTCTTCAAGTCAAGCAAGCTGAAAGAAGGCACCTTCATTCATCAAAGTAAGTATACAAAGGACCTTCTTCGTCGCCGACATGGGAAGTAGTAGACCAATGTCTACTCCCATTGCCACGACCACTGTCTTTGGACCCGGATGAGGATGGAGAGCCGTGGACGTAAAGAATACCGTAGCATGATTGGCTCCTCCTCTACCTCACAGCGAGGTAGGACATACAATTATTGTGTGTCTGCATGCGCTCGATTCGAGCTTCCTCGAGCTTCTCATCGTCAGCGGTCGTCGCATATTCAGTACCTCCGGGACACTCTTGACTTTGGACTTTGGTATTCTTCTTCTTCGCTCTCTCTATTAGGGCTTTTTTCGATCTTTGATTTTTAGGGTGTAGAGTAGATAGGAAGAGTATACAGCACTTGTCATTTCTTAGGCACATCTCTCATCTCGTGGTCATCTAGGAAGCAGATCCTCTGTTGCCGATCCCTTCGAGGCGAGTATGTAGCTCATGACGATGAGTTGCTCTCGTGTTCTCTGAATCTTATCTACTCTTGGGACTATGGGTTGTTTTTGGGTAGTGTTCCTCTTTTACGTGACAACACTAAGCGCCATTAATATTGCAAAAAACCCAGTGCAACATTCTAGGACTAAGCATATTGACATTCGTTACCATTTTCTTAGAGACCTTGTTGAGAAGGGTGATGTTGTGCTTCATTTTGTTGAGTGTGAGCATCAGGTTGCTGACATTTTCACTAAAGCTCTTGATTCTTCTCGTTTTGCTTTTCTGCGGGGAGAATTAGGGGTTGTTAGTCCTCTTGGCCTGTTTTGAGGGGGAGTTTGCTCTTTTTGCATTCATTGTACCATAATGCATTTTAAACTTCAGCAACTTGCATTGTAATATAACCTTATGGAGCTTTGATTATTATCCTTGTGTGACATGCTTTCATACTTTATACCCTGCCATGTCTTGTGCTAGCTTGCTAGATGTCTTTTATGGCTTTTTATGTATAGCTTAGCTTTTGTCATGCTAGCTTTATTATCTGTGAGCAAACTGAATCATAATATGACTTGTTGGATCTGGTGACTAGTTTTGCTTTAGTGATCCTCTTATGATTCATGCCATGTCATATAGGCTTAATTGAGTCTGAACTTAAACGAGTTTTAAATTGAGCTATGCTAATTCTCAAGTCAAGCAAATGAAAAATGAGCTTTTGTGTGAAAAACTGATCTCATCAATTCTTTCTTATGAGGCCTTGCCATTGCACTAGGCATGAACTCGGGGAGTTTTGGATGACCCATACTATTCTCTTAAGCTTGTCTTTGCTTGGGATGGTCGTAGTGAGGCTTGAGATCTAGCACAATGCTAAGAAAACAAATTGGCAATTGGTTGAAGCTTAGAAAGCGATTGTGGATGGCTCCTAGTCCGGGACTTGCTTTACTAAGATAAAATCAATCATTTCAAACAAAGTACTCAATGTGCTAAATTCTAAATGCTTGAACAAATTGATTCAAAATTGATCTCAAAGTGCTCAAAACTAACTCTTTTTCTAGCCGGCTCCGTTTTGCTTATAGACATGGCACGACTCATTTTTGGATACCTTTAGTTAAGCTGTGATCTTGAGCAATGGTCATGCCTTCAATTCATTTAATCTCAGTTATTGCTATTTTGGCCTTAGCTTTCTTTGTACATGTTTTGCCATACTTGCTTATAGCTTCTTCACATAATATGGCTTGGTGTAATACTTGTACAGTCTTTATGGATAATCTTCATGGCTCCTTTTGCTTAAATTACAAACAAACAAACAAAAAAATTGAAAAAATGAAAAAATACAAAAATTACAGCCATTCCATTACTTTCATGCTCTATCTTCTTCCATGCACCTTGATGAATTCATTGTCAAAGGGGGAGAAAGATTGGTAAAAATGTTGTTTTAGAGCTTTTTGGAGTCATAGGGTTTTTATTGATCATAGTGAGTGGGATCATCTCTATTGCATTCTTTTGGTCTTATTTGCCTTTTCTGAAGTTGATTTGCAATTCTTGAAGACTCACAATGATCAAAGGTCATTTGAACAATTGTTCTTTCATATGGACCTTAAGTGAGATTTTGACCCGTTTACGGAAAATGAAGCTTTCTTGCCTTCTTTTTTGTATCTCACTTGTCGATACTATTGCGAGCTAGCTTGGTCATTTCCTTTGCTTTTTCTTGCATTTGGACCAAGTTATGCCTTTGATCAACGTCGAGTTCTTACTCTTTCAAATCTCAAAACATTCATTTGTGGGAAATTGCCAATGTGTTCATCAAGGGGAGATTGTGGATATCATGGAGATATGCTCACGATCTTAATGTGATGGTACAATTGGCAATAGCTTCTTTGGTTTGTCGAAGCGATCGTTTTCGGTTTTGTTGAAATCTGTTTTTGACAAGTGTCGGGATAATCGGTAGTCTGCGTGTAATCGCGGTACTACTGCATGATCTTGATAATCTTACGGCTTGTGTTTAGCGGTAGTCTGCATTGGTCGATATTACCATAAGCAAAGCGGTATGGTTTTTCGAGCGAGTGTAATTTGTGTTTTGGATTTCTCGTTGGCGGTAATCTTAGTGCTATAGTTGCTTGTAGTACTGCATGTAATGAACGATCGCGTGTGGCGGTATGGTTTTTCCGAACAAGTGTTTTTGAAGTTTTGGATTTCCTTGAGGAGATGTGACGACCCGCGATTATGGGTCTTGATACTCTGATCTTGATAATCTGAAGCCATAACATGGCGGTAGTCCGATTTAGTTTCGAGTTTCGTTTAACTTGGAGATTTGTTTTTGGGTTATGTCATTTCCATGTTTGTTAATGCATATATGTTGCATATTGCATGTTTTGAGCTAACGTGGGTCAAGTTGTGAAGAACTTGTTCCGGAGCGATTTCTTGGTCTATTCTTTGTGTAGGTGGCTTGCGGGTCAATGACGGTCAGCGGCGAGGAGGATCGGGACTAAGCTAGGAGAGCCGAGGTCGAAGCGATCATGGATCTTGGGTGGTCGGTGACTCAAGCATGGCACGAATGGACGAGTGGATCGAGCCGCGATTCGATCTGTTGGTTGGATCAGCGGCGGGGTCGGTGTAAGTGCCTTGGAGGTTCGATGGGATTGGACGGAGAGACTTGCCGACATGATGAGAGCCGTTGATCAACCTACGTGGCGGAGCGGCGATTGCCGACGAGTTGGACTCGGTCCATAGAGAAGGTTCGAGAAGGGTATTTTGGTAATTTCACCAAATACCACCTTGGTGACCTAATGCCAACCAGCGGCGCAAGGCGGTGCGTCAAGAAGTGGTTTAGGTCAAGAAAAGTGAAGACGGCGCTTTAAAATGCGTGCGTGTGTGTCCCGTTTGTTATTGGGCCTAACGGAGCCCATTTGGGTTAAGTCTTCTAGAAGCTCTAGGCCTCATATAAATAGAGAGGGTCTTTGTTCACAGCCCAAGCACTTCATTGCAAACCTTAGTTTGGTTTTTAGGGTTTAGGGAAGAAAAGAGAGGCATAGGCTCTAGAGATGGATTGATGTGTATGCTCTTGGATGGAGCTCTTGTCCTCCTTGAGGAGTGGTCAGTAACCAAACAACATCATGAATCAATCTATGGATGTTCTTCCAAAGATGAGCTCCCTCTTGTGTTCTTCCTTCTCTTTTGATGATTTTTGGTGCTTCCTTGATCCATTGGTTTTGGTTGTTCTTGTGCACTCTTATTCCTTGCTGTGACATGTGGGAGCGTATCTAAGGTCACCTAGATCATCAATTTCTCACGAGCAAGAGTTGGATCAAGTTTTTCGCTTTGCTCGGTTCTTTGCCCTTCTTAGGTAAAACTGAAAAAGATCGAAACTTTGGCGTAGATCTGGACGATCGCCACTTGGAATAGGTTCCTAATACCCATAGGAAGGTGTGTTCCAAATTTGGTGGAGTTTGGCCTTACGGTTTAAAAGTTCGTCGATTTTCGATTTTGTTTTCAGTATTTACGTTCATCGTCGGGACAATCGGTAGTCCGCACTTTTGCTCGAGGTAGTACCGCGATCTTGGTAATATGCTTTACATTTACTCATGATAGTACCGCAATCTTGTAGTATCTGACTTACAATGATGGTAGTACCTTTGTCCACGATTTTTGAGATTTCTTGAGGAGTTCTTTGCTATGCTTTGAGGGTTTAGGAGTGGATTCATTCAAGTCTTCCAATGTGCTTAAGCATTCATCTTCATAGCTCTCATAGCTATTGGAGTGATTTGCGATTTGCAAGTTGAATCCATTATCTTTGCAAAAAAAAAAAAAGAATTGGTGCTCCTATTCACCCCCCTCTAGTCGCCTTTCCGGTCCTGCACTTTCCCCTCCGATCATGGAGGCGCTTTCCAAGCCGAGATTTCAGCATCGGATTTCCAAGCCGAGATTTCAGCGTCAGATTCAATTTTTGAACCTAGTGGGGCCATTGTCTGAGACGTCAATTGCGTCGCCTGGGCTTAATTCGAAGCCCAGTTGGTCAGTCACGACGATTATTCCTCTGATCAAACGTGCGCGTGCCCATCTTTGGAGAAGCGATCTCAATGGGCAAGCTAGGGTTTCGGTTCCTGCATTCCCTGGCTGGCGCACGTATGTGGAAGTTTGCCTTCGTCCAGTAGTTCCAATGGGTCATAGAGGTGGAGCTTTCGGTAGAACTTTCATCAGCGGCAAGGTTGGCGGTCGTGGCAACTTCGGGGGCGGTCGGGGCAGATTCGGTCGGGGACGGTGGACTTCCGGTCGGGGAGTTTACGGAGGAGCAGCGGGTAATGCTGGGGTGGGACGAGGTCTACCCAGATAGGAGGCATTGCAGGCTTCAATGGCAATTCATGTATCAATTTCGATCAATCTAGTTCGGCAAGCAGGATGGCATTTCAGGTTCCGGCTGGGCACCATAGGCAAGGTGCGTTTGCTCAGTCGTCGGCAGGCAGGTTGGCACAACATGGCACTGTCGAGCAACCTGGTGCAGCCCGGGTGGTGGTAGATGGGACAGTGGGCATGGCTTTGGCTTCGTCTACTGGTGCGGCCGTAGTGTCAGGGCCGAGGAAGTCGGCTCAGGTGGTAGTGCCGACGCAAAGTGGAGGGCCATCTGTTCATCAAGTTGTGTAGCCGGTGAAGGATGGGGTTGCTGACCAGATTAAGAGGTTTTGCTTTAGATGCAAGGAGAAGGGACATACCATTGATGCTTGTCCAGTTGTGTTGCACTATGATATTTGTGACCATACCAACCATTTGGCACCGAGATGTCCTCTGCTCAAATTGCCAAAGCCCGTGGCAAATTTCTATGGATATAGGGCTGAGGGTCTAGGGCTCTATATGGTACCCTCTGTAGGTCCGTCGTGGTCGAGGGATGAACAAGGCACGCTAGGGGGTGGTAAAGATTGTCAGTGGGCAACTGTCGGTTGAACGGGTCATTGGGGAGTTAAAAAGACTCATCTCAATTGATTGGCAGTGGGATGTGAAAGAAATTGGTTTGAATTCTTTTTTGGTTCAATTTTCGATGCCCATTGAATTGGCAAGAATGGTTCAGATTGGGGATATACAGGTCAAAGCGCAAGGGGTGGTGCTACATTTTGAGGAATAGACACTGAACCCTACTCTGATGTTTCAGCTTCGCTATGTCTGGGTGCAAGTTTTTTTTGTTCCTTATGAAGTTAGAGACTACCTTAGTCTTTGTGCCATTGGTTCTATTATTGGTGCTACGCTCGAGGTGGACATGATAAGTATAAGGAAGAAAGATCTAGTCCGGCTGTAGGTGGGGGTTATGGATGTTTCTCTAATCCCTGCGAGTGTTGATATTGTTGTTGGCAACAATGTTTACGAATTATTTTTTAAAGTTGAGCAAGATTTAGATGGAAAACTGGGAAAAGGCAAGGTGGGGGATGAGCAAAATAATGGAGACGGTCAGGATAAAGGAGGGATAAATATGAGGAAATGAAGGACCGTGAGATGATGGATCGTGAGGCTAAGCGGGCAAAAGATTATGCAGAAATGATGGGGCCGAATTCAAGTAGTATACCATGTCGGGACCCTGGATCGCTGGACCCGAGACCCTCTGTGTATTCTGAACTAGTCCCATGATCAGTAGCTAGCTCATACAGTGACATCATCGGTGACATCATATCCATACAACAAGGTAGCTAAGAAATAGACAAATTAATATTACTTAGAAGCAAAAGGACTTTATAGTCAAGTCTTACAGGGGTTGCCACGCAGGGCTTAACAACAAAAGGTAAACTTGCAGCGGAAACCAAAACGTCTTGTGGTGGTCACCTGACATGCTCACAGGTAATCGAGTAGAGAACGCATCCTAGTTCGCATAGTCTTCGAAGTACTCCTCAAAGAGCTCTGCATTCCCTGGTCCTTCCTCGGTGACTGATCAACAAATGACGTATAGCCGTGAGTACATAAAGTACTCAGCAAGTCGTAGGGAAATGTATGCAAGTAGTATTTATGCAAGGCTTGACAAGGATAGCTTTATAGCTATTTTGCAGAAAGCAGTATTGACAGTAAATACAGTAAATAGATTGAAAAACATAATTTTAAAGAGACTAATACATAAGTAAATAAGTTATTTGAAACAACTAGTGAACAACCCCGTTCACTTTCCAACCAACAACCAACATCCGAATCGTTTCCCAACCAAACCATTTCCACATTTTTACGAAAATCCACCCCTCGTGTGAAATCACCAGACATTGTCCATAACCGGGGACACGGCTATTCGAATAGTTTTACACTCTGTAGAGGTTGTACAGCTTGACCCACAAGAGATAATCATCTTATAATGTCAGACATTACACACTTCCGAAGGCGTGTGACTAAGTGATTATCACAAGGCTTTTACAAAATTCTGTTTTGACTCGGTTCTGCTCGCTAAGGATTCACCATTCTAGGCCCCCTCTTGCGCCAATTTAACAACCAAAACAGAACCAAATCAAAACAATGCTAATTAGTTAGCCAGGTCCACCCTGTCCTGGACATGTGGTTGTACGGTATGGCTCAGATCAACAACGCACAAAGTTATGTCCTTAGTGGTTGTTCAGGCGAGACTACCTCAACCCATGTGCTTCGTGCACCTAAGTGCATCCCACACCCAACCAAGTACTTCTCGCACTGTGTTTCGCGCACCCCTTTACTGCACATGGGCCTTCTGGGCCTCATCGCCTCTATCTATGCTTCGCAAATGGGCCTCCTCGAAGACAAAATAGATGGCCCTTATTGCAGACTGCTTTCGCGCCGGCGTCACATCCCTGGGCTGGACATTTTTTAATGTTTGGGCCTTACGTCACTGGGAACTGCGTTTGGGCGTCACGTCCCTGGGCTGGACATTTTTTAATGTTTGGGCCTTACGTCACTGGGAATTGCGTTCCTGGGCTGCACATTGTTTATGGCATTATGGGCCCGAGGTTCGAGGGATTGGGCCAGACGGTGTGGGCTGCCAGAGCGAAAATGCTCCCAATTCTTATACATCCACCGGAGTGTAGAACACCCGAAAAAAAGTGTGTAGAAAAGCGCAGCTGGTGGAAGCCTTTTATTATTCTCTTTTATTTCTTTTTAGAAAAATATATATTACCGTTAGTATAGTTATATCGATGCTCTTGCTCTTATTTATTTATATGTAAGACATAAAAGTGGGAAACAAAAGGATGCAAGAGATCCCACATCTATATATCTATAAAAAAAACTGGTGACATAGAAGGTACCTCCTTCACTATGGATGTTTTAAAAGTCCACAGTAATCCTTAAATTAAAAAAAAATCCTAAAAATTCTCTCATTAACCAAGAGAGAGAGGAAAAAAGAGAAGATATATACCACTTGTTTTTTTTTTTGTGTTTATGGAGCCTCATTATACCTGTGCGCAGGTTAATCATGTATAGATATTATATCTATTACAATTGTATAATAAATACAACTATATTTTCGAAAAGCAATAGATTAATATAGCAATTACAATATGCTAAAATATCTAGCCGCGTAATTGTGCAAGAAATTCCACTAGTTATCAAAGCAATAGCAATCAAACAAGCATTCCACAAGTTTGTCTACTGAAGATCACCCAATCAGTTTTGTCATAAAATGACAATACATAGACAATGAATTAAAAAAACGACATAGAGCAACCATTCTACAAAACTGCTACTGAAGATGACCTAATCAGTTATGTCACCTTGTCAACAAAACCGATAGACCGATCAACTCTATCTGAATCTGAAACAAAAGCATTCAGCAACAAAAAGTCTAACCTCACTTGCGCGATTAAAAAACCAATAAAGGTAGCCAAGTGCATGCCCGCAATCGCCGATCGAGTCAGAGTCTCAGAGACGCATCCTAACCCGAATTTAACAACCAAGCTTTAACAATTAGTGTCACTAAGTATAAATACTCACCCCGATCACCACGACTCGCTCACCACCTCAACGCATCAGATCAGTCTCGAGTCTCGACATCCCTCCTAGTGTCTCGTCGCAATGGCCGCAGCCGCAGCACCAGCCAGGAGGTGGGTGATTAACTATGTGATAGGTTGCAGAATCGTCATTAATCTTTCTTACGGTGATTACCGCCGTTTTTACACGTCAAGTCCCTAATGGAATGAGACGGTGATGTGCGTACGCAGCTCTGCAAAGAGGTGCTCCCGCCTGCCCGCAGGGCGCCGCCTCAGGCCCCTCCCTGTTCGATGGCACCAGCAGGTAATTGAACCTAACCATCTAGTGTTTACTTATGCATGGATCGGGATACAGCTGGAGCTAACCTTTGGTTAATCCTTTTGTGCGACGTGAAGGCTGTATATCTGCTACTTCTGCCCGTTCGCTCAGCGCGCTTGGGTTACCCGGAACTGCAAGGTGATCGATCTCAACTTTTGCCGAATCCGTATTCTTCTTTTACTTCTGACATGTTGCTAAAAAACCTATTAAATTATGGATGTTTTCGTACGTCCTTTTGTCCAGGGTTTGCAGGACAAGATCAAGCTAGTCGCCATTGATCTGCAGGACAAACCGGCTTGGTACAAGGAGAAGGTTTACCCACAGGGCACGGTACAGTTCATCTGTTCTTCCTTCCTTCCTTTCTTCTTATCCTTCCGCGTCATCTACCTCTCTCCATGTAGAATTTGAGTCCATGAAAAATCGAGCATATGTATGGCCTTTCTCGACAGGTGCCTTCCCTGGAGCACGACGGCAAGATCAAGGGAGAGAGCTTGGATTTGATCAAGTACATCGACAGCAATTTCGAAGGCCCGGCACTGCTTCCTGAAGTAAGGCTGATATATACATTCATTCACCATCAGTGTAACACTTGGAAAAAAAATACAGTTCGTTTCTCAGAAATGTTAAATTGTTAATATTTGGATGTGTTGATTGCCAGGATCCTGAGAAGAGGCAGTTTGCCGATGAACTGATTGCGTATGCTGATGCGTTTACCAAAGCACTGTACTACTACTCACCCTTACTCTCCAAAGGAGATGTGTCAGATGAAGCTGGTAAGAGCTAGCATTATATTAGTACAACTATACAGCTATTTGCAGGTCAAAATAATTTCACTTTGGATTCATTCACATGCTACTTTGCTCAAGCTATATCTTTCTTCATCAGCTGATGCTCTGGACAAGATAGAAGCTTCCCTGTCAAAGTTCAGTGACGGCCCATTCTTCCTTGGCCAATTTAGCTTGGTATGTCAACCCGTTCGAACCTGAAATGTGTTTCACCTTTCTTTCCATAGTTTAATCTTCCCCAAATGTTGTTGTAATGCTTCTTGATTCAATTACCTTTCTAGGCGGACATTGCGTACGTGACAATTTTGGAAAGGATTCAGATATACTATTCTCATTTAAGGAATTATGAAATCACCAAAGGCAGGCCCAACCTTGAGAAATTCATTGAGGAAATGAACAAGATCGAAGCATATACACAGACCAAAAATGAACCGCTGTACTTGCTTGATCTTGCGAAGAGGCATCTTAAGGCGAGATATTTCTCAAATGCTCAGTTTTTGTCAGTGTGAACTGACAATTAATATCAGTTAACTGTTAACACTTACACGCTGTAATTTTCAGATTGCTTAGATACGTTGACAAGGATGAACTGGTTACCAGGGAATAACAGCAGCACAGTAAACGAAGACTCGACTCATGAGTGCTCTTGCTTGCTACTAGTCTAGTACAGCACATGCTTTGTTTTCCAGTAAAAGATGCCATGTTGTAAGGGTTATGCTTTTGCTAAAAAAATGTAGTTGGTCTGTAATTCTTGTTTGGAGTTGTGTCAATGGTATTGCAAAACGGTGATATATTGCTTTCAGTTGTTCAGTATACTCTCTTCCCCCTGGACAGGTTCTCTTGGCTTGTTAGCTGTTACCTAGTGAGCTTATATTTTTGGGACGCAAGAAACCTCAATCGGGCCTCGCAAGTCGCAAGTAGGCATATAATGGGCCAAAAAGCGCTAGGACAAATTCAGTAGAGTCCCAGAGGATTACCCAAGGTCCTAAGGTGAGGCCTAAAACGGCGGAGCGGGGAAGAGTCCATGCTCCAGTAGGCTAAGAAAACGACATCTACCGCAAACCTCGGAGCAAAGCCTAACTAGTCGGTACTACAGCAAAAATAATTGTCAATGAACAGAACACTACACTGTTAAAGTGTGTCATTGTGGCCGTACCGGACACTGCACGGTGCCGAGTGGTGCATGTGCCGATCCGTGTCAGACGTGGCACCAGCAAAGGCAACCGGCTTTGATTTTGATTCAGTTTCCTTTTCCAGGACTCTTGTTTTCTAGTCTATAAATGCACCCTGGTAGTCGCACGGTTAGATACGCTGAAGTCCACGTGATCGCTTCTTCCTATATAGTGAACTCCATTTTTGTACAGCCGTAGTTTTTTCTAGGAGAGTTTTTAGTTTTTCATGCAAAATCCGTGTCTCTGTTTCTATTATTTACTGTGTATGTTATAACATCTACTGTTACAGATGATTGGATGATGACCCATGGGGTATGTTATCCATCCCTAACCATATTTAGGCTGCTTCCAGTGTTCCACCCTGACTGGTATCTTAAACCTGCCATGTAGACAAAATGATGATGTGGCACTATAGTTAATGAAGAGAGATGGTACTCTAGTATCTAATCTGGATATCGGTTCGGTCTCGAAATCCAACGCATAAAATTTTTTGTGATCGATCCCGTGTATTTACGTTTGTTTGTGTCAACAAACATGTATTGCTTTAGTACATACCACAAATAGACCACAATGCTCAAATACTAGTAAAGATCATGCATGTAATTAAAAGAAACAGCCTAAGATACTACACCATAAAAAGTCATGTATTAAAAAGATAATATCCTAACATTCCTCATACAATAAAGAAACTGTACTAACATATTGTCCATTGAAAACATCCCTATATTGTCTCAAAGGTAGACCAAGACGACCCGATATCCAATCTAATCGGAATGCAAGTTGCTGTTGAGTAGACATGAGTACGTCTCAACGAAAAAAACACGTGCTCATGCTTTGTGCCCACAAGATAAAGAGAAACTACAGAATAGGCATTTGACCAGGCCAACTCAATAACACGTGTGCAACTAGTGAAGCTACAAACTGACATGTGTGTGGAGTCGTGACTTCTGCTTCCTGAGGTGGGCAGATACTGTTGCGACTGTAGATTTCTAGAGTTGTCATCGTCGTGGCTTCTAAGGACAGCTGTATCGTTAAGGAATACTTCGATGGGAGGCGCCGGCCTTGCTCTTCGAGCCGCCGGACAACCTCCATCAACCGCGGACAGAGGCATTGCTCAGAGAATGAGCCGCCGTGCGACTGTCCATGGTGGAGGGAAGGTGGCGTAGCTCTCACAAGCTGCAAAGCCGCCGGACAACCACAACCACTTGGGTCTTGGGGCCTCCTCTTCTTCCGAATCAATCGGAAACGGAGGTTGAGGACGACATGGGCTGAAGAATATTGTTATACCTGTCGTATACCGGGTGTATTTTGGAAATTTTCCAATTATTCCCGTCGGACATATGTCAGAGAGAGAAAGGGAGAAGATAAGAGTCTCGTGGTCTTATCCTGCTGAGACTAGAGAAGAGGTCATAAAGATCGATCTGATCCTACGCTATAGCTTCCACGAGAAGCTCGACCAGCCGTTTTGGCGATGGCATCCCATCCTTCACCTCATATACTCCTTCCTCCTGGGATAGTACAGATAGAAGTCTCTTATTCTCTTCTCTCTAAGATTAAAAATCATCTCAACCCCACTGATTTCTAGGACTTGCCTCACGGTGAGTATCACACTTGATCCAACAGCTATTAGGTGATTGGGTGTTGGTTCGTGTGCTTGGCCAGTGCACGATTCTTTTGTTTTTTTTTTGTACGGCAATTCTCTAATCTCGATCACGTGCTTCTGTACACTTGGATTCACAGTGTTGTCATTGTATCTCTGATGACTTCGCTGGAAACCGTGGTGTAATGGCAGCAGCATGTTTTATGGGTCAGTGTCCTATCGATGTGCATTGCCTTCTTGGTGGCTTTGATTACCATTGGTTCTGTAAGTATCTGTGGTTTTCAATTCATCTATCTTGCATAGTGTGCTATACTAATGTTCCTGCTATTGTTCCTTTTTGTTATTTGTTTATACTAGTACTGGGAGACTTGCAAGATAGATTGTGAGCTTTTTGTAAATGCTCGATGGTGATTTTGGACTTGTAAATTATTGTGATAATTTGGAATCATAGATTAGACTTTGAGCTGGAAATAGATTATTGCTGAAGAACTGAGTAGTTAATCTTGCAGTAATATCGTTGAGTGTTGCAATACTGATTAGTTAATCATGTAATAATATCATTGAGTACTTGCAGTAATTTCATTGATCACTGCAGTACTGATTTGTTGATCTTGCAGTAATATCATTGATTGCTGCATTACGGGTTTGTTAATCTTGCCGTAATATCATTGATTGCTGAAGTACTAATTTGTTAATAATACAGTAATTCCATTGAGTCAATCTCATCTGGTTTAGTGATTCAGTTAATAGGTGATAACATTTAAACTCAAATTCAGAAAAGCATATCATTAGTCGTAGTGTTACTGGCTTTGTTCACTTGCCGAAAGCCACTTTCTATTTTTTTATCTAAGTTACTTAAACAATCTTTACTTTTATATTGATAAAGAAGCAGAGCTCAAAACCTAGTCTATTGCCAAGTAATTATCACTCTAATTGTTTATGAGAAACAATCCAATGATGTCGAAAAGGTCTAGTTCATCACTAGAGCAGTCGACATCTGAGAGTAAATGATTAACTATCAATATGTGTATTATGTTAATAGATATTGTCCATAGTTTTTGTTGGACAAGAACGGTGGCCAAAGGGGGGGGGGTGAATAGGAGCACCTACCCTTTTTCGATCTTGACGGTATTCAACTTCTTCTTCACTCCAGTAGCTATGGAAGCTATAAAGATCAGAAATACAAGTACAATAAAAGTCTTATGTGAAACCGAAAATCACCAAGGCAAAGCCTGCCTGGCTAGTCTGACCACCAAGACGTGGCCGGTGTTGGTGATATGTCCTAGATGCAATCATAGAGATGATTGTATCATGTCTATATTTATGAGTTATATAATAAATATTATTGTGTTCCTTGGATGAATTATCATTTATAAAGATTAACAAGTATGCGACTTGTTGGTAAAGCTCTTTAAGTTATATGATGTCATTCTAAATGTATTCCTGGTTGGATGTCACTGGTCGGGACACTAGTGACTTATCGACCAGCACATGTATTGATTGATGACCATATTTCACCGATCATGGACATGAGAATATCAAATCAATAATGTGAACACATGTTAGAGAACATGATGTTGGATTGACCCACCTTGAGACACTATTGAGATTGTTATGATTTTGTATGTCATCAATTGGTCTTAAGCAATGATGATGTATAATCCTTAGACCTGAGATCAACATAGTTTCCTATATGTGTAATAGTACACTTAGGGGTTGCCAAACGCTACTTCGTAACTGGGTAGTTATAAAGGTAGATTTCGGGTATGGTATGAAACATGCGGAGGGATATAACTGGTCGAATATAGGATTTGCCCCTCCTAACATAACAGGAGAGATATCTTTGGGCCCCTCGATGTGGTCGGATAAAAAAAGTGTACGGCCGTGCCACTAGTTGTAACGACCCGGCCTAGGGCACACCCGGGAGGTCCTCAGACCTCCGGGAGGAATCAGAGGAGCCCCAGACGCCCCGAGAGGTCCTCGGGACCTCTGGGAGTTCATAAGGACTTCCCAGACGCGTCTCGAGAGGACATCCCAGTGGGACCGCACAGACCTCCCAAGAGGTCCGAGAGGACCACTCGGAGGTCTGGGAGGTCCTGACCCGCAGAGGTCGCTGGACCTCAGACCTCCCCAAACTCCACGTCACCACTCGAGGGAGGTCTGAAGGGAACCACCCCGAGGAGGTCGTGGGGCTTAGGGTAAGCCTAAGTCCTCTGTGATCCAAACCAGTCCCTAGAGATCTTCGACTGGTTCTCACAGCAACAAGTGATAACATAAACATCCACAAGACTTTATTAACAACAAAAGAAGGTTTGATTACAAGGGTTGCTTACAAGCTCCAGCAACAGAGAGCACACAAAAAGTAGCGGACAACAAAGACAGGGACCACCCATTACACCACAGGTGACTGGCTGGAGGGCCTAATTGAGCTGGTCGGCTTCATCATCAAAGAAGTCTTCATCTGCTCAATATATGAATCAAGCAAGAGTGAGCACAACAACCGTGCTCGCAAGTTACATCCGTCAATTATCAGAATGACATGCATAAGGGTATATCAAATGACAGCATAGTAGGGTTGATTTGCATAAAGCCAATTTTATTTCCAATACAAGTATTAGGTTCCAAGGCAGATTACCATAATTAAAATTCAGTTTTACAAATCCATTTTCAGTTGGATACATTCATCATTGAAATGGTGAAGGATACCCTCCTGCACAAGGCTTCCCACCCAAACCCAATTTTGGTTAAGCCACCAAAACCATTTTCATGTTTCTTTGGAAAACCAAAACCAAGAGCTAACTTTGAGTGACATTGCCAGCATGTCCTTGACCGTGGACACTGCTATTCGAATAGATTTACACTCTGCAGAGGTTGCACACTTTACCCACATGACATAAATTCTCTAGTTTGCTTGGCATCCGTCGATGCCACCTCACACTTCCTTTGGTGAGAGGTCCAGAGCACATGACAAGGCCTTTACAATGCATTGCTCCACCACAGTCTACCCACTCTAAGGTTTCACTCCCATTGGACTTACCATCCGCTGGGTTTAAGCCCCCTCTTGAGTCGGGTGGGACTACAACTAGTCATAACATGACAAACCCACCGCGTCCACAGGGCAAACCATGATAGAACTTTGCAAATTAATTGGCCAGGTCCCACGCCCCATACTGGAGACATGTGGTTGCACAAGTTTGGCATAGCCCATTATAGGCTTAGCAAGTGGTGTCTCAAAGACCGGTCCTTAACCGACATGGGCGACTAACCACAACCCTGGGGTGTCGGATCACACGACCCCCCGTGCATAGATATGCACCAACCAAGCAACCAGTTTCGCCCACGTCTAAACCGTCTTTCATTTACTTTACTTTTCGGTTCTCCCTGGCACACCAATGCCAAGGCCGAATAAAACATCCATGACACACCAATGTCATGGCTTAAACTCCCATGGCACACCAATGCCACAGCTCAAGTCTTTTGATTATTTGATATTTTTGGTCAAAGCTCCCCAAATCAAAACTTTGACCTAAGCATCACTAAGCATTCCATTTTCTTTAAAGCTTCGGGTCCCTACTAATGCAAGAACCCGATTTACCTAGTGTGACAATGTGGTTGATTCAACATGGATGGGGGTCATACCAAGCAGTAGGTTTAACTAGGGATTGAAAGATGGGCATTGAAATACTTAGTAAAGTAGGCATGCATACATCTTTGAAAACAGCATAAATAATCTAAAATATTGGGTGCAACATGATCAAGAGTATAACTTGCCTTGCTCAAGATCCCGAGCTGCTTTCTCTCCCTCACTGAACTCAGGCTCCCCACGGTCTGGGCAATCTACACGTGAAGAACCAAATATTCAAACACAGCCCAAGCAAAATCCAAAGAACTCCAAATAAACTTAAATACAAAACCAACAGAGAAGCTAGGAGGTCAAGAGGAAGTCCAAGGAGCTCGCTGAAGAGGTCCTGGAGCTCCAGAGAGGATACCCAAACACAAGTTGGAGGAGGTCCAGAGACTAAGAGTGAGGAGGTCTATGGTGGCTCGGTTGAGACAGAGAGTAGAAATGAGGAAGAAAGTGATAAAGGAGGGCTCTCCCAAACTATATATAGAGGAAGTAAGTGCACGTGACCAAAGTTGGAGTCAACATGAGTTGGTAAACAGGACAATGGAGTAGGCAAGGAATGTGACATTTCAGATGACATGAGTACTGAAAAAGGTGGGGGCATTTATTGTGATACAACATGCATTAAATGCTTCGGAGACTTTCTTGCCCAAAGGACTCAGTCAAAGGTAAGGGAAACTGGGTGCTTGATTGCCTAGCGGGCGCCAAGACCATGAAGGAGGTCCTGCAAGGACCTCGAGGAGGTCTTGCATTGAACAAGGGGAGGCCCTCACCCACCGGGGAGGTCCCGACGGTTGGATCTCCCAAGGGGAGGTCCAAACGGTCAAGATCAAGTGCTTCAGAGGAGGTCCGCAGGGGTAAGGAGGAGGTCCTCACCCGCAAGGGAGGTCCTGGCGGTTGGATCTCCCAAGGGGAGGTCCAAACGGTTAAGATCGATTATGAGTAGGGAGGTTTGCAAAGGTCAAAGGAAATCCTCACCCGCCAGGGAGGTCTAGAACAGTAGGATCCGACCCAGGGGAGGTCTGAACGGTTAGGATCTCCAAAGGGAGGTCCTAACGATCAGATCTGCCCAAAAGGGGAGGTCTGGACGGCCAAGATCTCCAAGGGGGAGGTCTTGACGGCCCAGATGTGCGAGGAGGGAGGTCTGGATGGTTAAGATCTCCAGGGGGAGGTCTTAACAGTCCAGATGTACAAGGAGGAGCTCTGGAACCGCTGGATTTCAATCGGACCGCTCACAACGGTTGGGACGTTCGGACCGCCTGAATGCCACAGCAAATCGGACCATCCAAAGAAGATCTAAGGGCTCAGAGGAGGTGGGACGTTCGGACCATCCGAACGTCTCACCAGGATCAAGCCGTCCCTTGCAAATCGGATGACTCACAATCAACAGAGATGTAAATAGGCAAGGAGGGAGTCCTGGAGGACCCGGGGAGGTCCGGTAGGACACAGGGAGGTCCAATAACGGTAAGGGGAGGTCCTAGAGGACATGGAGAGGTCCTGAAGGACACGGGGAGGTCAAAGCGTTTGGGAGGTCTAGACCTAAGGAGGTTTGGACCCGGGGAGGACATCACCAAGGAGGTCCGAGCCCTTGGATCCACACGAAGGGGAGGTCTGGGCAAATAGATCTCAGACAAAAGGGTGGTCTAGACCAGAGATGGGTAAAGGATGGACAGAGAAGGAAAGACCAACAAAGCTCCAATAACTCAACAAACCATAAAGGATCTTTAGTTGTGGTTTGAGTTAGTCAACTTAAAGCCATTATGAAATCTCAAGTTAAGCTTTGAATTCTCATCAAAACAAAATGGTTCTTTTTATTTCGAAAATTCCAAAAAGAATTCTAAAATAAATTCAGGGTGTCACAACTCACAAACCTACCCCCCTTAAGGGAATCTCGAACCGAGATTCAAGCTTGGCCAGCAAAGAGATATGGGTAGTTTGCTCTAAGGTCTTCCTCCTTTTCCCACATGCCTTCACTCTCTGGATGGTGGCTCCATTGCACCTTGTAGGTTCGAAGGATCCTGCTCCTGGTGACACGTTCTATGACGTCCAAAATTTTGATTGGTTTCTCCACATATGTGAGGTCTTCTTGGAGGTCAATGCTGTCCAGCGAGGTGTGGTCTTCAGGTACCCTAAGGTACTTTCTTAATTGCGACACATGGAAGGTATTGTGCATTGCTGAAAGAGAAGTGGGCAGCTCAATTTTGTAAGCCACTTCACCTTGCCTTGCCACTATCTTGTATGGCCCAACAAATCTTGGAGCTAGCTTCTCTCTGGTTCGAAATCTTCTAACTCCTTTGAGTAGGGTCACCCTAAGGTATACAAAATCTCCAACTTCAAAGGATAAGTCCCGGCGTCGAGTATCGGCATAGCTCTTTTGTCTAGACTGAGCTTCTCTCAAGCGCTCCCTTATGAGCTTCACCTTTTCTTCCGCTTCTTTGATGATAGCAGGTCCATAATATTGGCGCTCACCCACTTGATCCCATAGGAGAGGGGTTCTGCATTGCCTTCCATATAGAGCTTCAAAGGGTGACATCTCCAAACTAGCTTGGTAACTGTTATTGTAGGAGAACTCAGCATAGGGGAGGTTCTTATCCCAGCTATCCCCATAGTCCAAAGCACAAGCTCGAAGCATGTCCTCAAGTATTTGATTCACCCTCTCTGTTTGACCATCGGTTTGAGGATGATAAGCAATGCTGAAATTAAGTCTTGTCCCCAAGGCTTCATGGAGACCTTCCCAAAATCTTGAGGTGAATTGGGAGCCTCTATCTGACACTATACTCTTGGGTACACCATGTAGACATACAATTCGTGCTAAGTACAATTCAGCCAACTTGTTACTTGAATAGGTGGTTTTGACTAGAATAAAGTGTGCTACCTTGGTCAACCGATCCACAATAACCCCAAATGGAGTCATAACCTGATTGAGTTCTTGGCAATCCAGTGATAAAATCCATGCCAACTTGTTCCCATTTCCACTCAGGAATTGGTAAAGGTTGAAGCAAACCAGCAGGTCTTTGGTGTTCGGCCTTGACCCTTTGGCACACATCACAGTGTGCCACATACTCGGCTATTTCTTTCTTCATGCCAACCCACCAATTCCTCTCTTTGAGGTCTTGGTACATCTCTGTGCTCCCGGGATGGATGGAGTAATGTGACTCATGGGCTTCCTTAAGTAGGAGGTCCTTATGCCTGGCGATTCAAAGACACATAGTCTTTTGCCGAACCAAAGGACCTCATGCTCATCCAATGAAAATCCAGGAGCTTTGCCTTGCCCTACATTGTCTCTTATCTCCAAGAGGTCTTTATCCTTGAATTGATTCTCTCGGATCTGCTTCTGGACCACAGGCTCCATTTTAAGCGCATGCACAAAACCTTGTTCTACAATTTCCAGATTGAGACATCTCATCTCTTCATATAGTTTGGGCTGCTTTTCTCGGACTAATAGGAGATTGCAGTAGCTTTTTCGGCTCAAAGCATCAACCACCACATTTGCTTTACCTGGGTGGTAATGAATTCCGAGGTCATAATCTTTAATGAGCTCCAACCATCGCCTCTGTCTAAGGTTGAGGTCGGCTTGGGTAAAGATATACTTTAAGCTCTTATGGTCTGTGAAGACCTCGCAGCGATTACCAATAAGGTAATGGCGCTAAATGTTTAGAGCATGTACCACAGCTGCTAGCTTCAAATCATGAATGGGGTAGTTAGCTTCATGAGGCTTTAATTGCCGAGAGGCATAAGCTACTACCCGACCCTCTTGCATTAGCACACAACCCAAACCTTGTCTTGAGGCATCACAAAAGACTTCAAAATCCTTTCGAATGTCGGGTAAAATCAACACTGGCGCAGAGGTCAACATTTCCTTCAACTCTTGAAAGCTATGCTCACAAGCTGGAGTCCATTCATATTTGGTTTCCTTTTTGAGTAGTTGTGTGAGAGGTCTTGCTATGCTTGAGAAACCCTCAATAAATCTATGGTAATACCCTGCCATTCCAAGAAAGCTTCTTATCTGTGGCACTGTCTTGGGTGGTTTCCAATCTAGGACGTCTTGGACTTTGCTAGGATTAACTGCCACTCCAGCAGCCGACATAATATGACCCAAAAAGGTGACTTCACTCAACCAAAAGTCACATTTCTCAAACTTTGCATAGAGCTGGTGGTCCCTAAGTTTGTCTAGGACCAACCGAAGGTGACCTTCATGCTCTACCTCAGTTTTAGAGTACACAAGAATGTCATCTATGAAGACAATAATGAACTTATCTAAGTACTCCATAAACACCTTGTTCGTCAAGTTCATGAAGTAAGCAGGAGCATTAGTTAGTCCAAAGGACATAATTGTGAACTCATAAAGTCCATACCGAGTGGAGAAGGCTGTTTTTGGAATGTCTTCTTGTCGGATCTTCAATTGATGGTAACCTGACCTTAGGTCAATCTTGGAGAAAACTACTGCTCCTTTGAGTTGATCAAATAAGTCATCGATCCTGGGCAAAGGGTACTTATTCTTGATGGTAACATCATTGAGAGCCCTATAATCCACACACATACGTTGTGTACCATCTTTCTTGGCCACAAAGATCATAGGAGCTCCCCAAGGAGAGGAACTCGGCCTTATAAAACCTTTACCTTGCATTTCTTCAATTTGTTGTTTTAGCTCAACTAGGTCATTCACAGGCAATCTATATGGCCTTTTGGAAATAGGTGCTGTCCCAGGGACTAGGTTAATGACAAATTCCAATTCTCTGTCTGGAGGCATTCTAGGTAACTCACTAGGAAACACATCAGGGTACTCCCTAACCACAGGGAGGTCTTCAAGTCTCACTTCTCTTAAGCAGGACACCCTAGGACCTGCCTTAGGAGAGGTCTCAGGGCTGAATTCCACTTGCACCCCTTGCTCATTGGTGAGCACAATGGACTTGTTGGCACAATTTATTTGTACGGTTTTTGGATAACGGTCCATTCCAAGAATCACATCTAATCCTTGGGAGTGCAAGACTATCGTGTGCAGATAGAAAGGAACTCCCAAGATTTCCAAGGAAAGATTTGGGCACAAGGAGTTGGTTCTCATTTCCAAGCCCGGGGAATGGATGAGCATAGGGTTTAATAAAGGAGTAATAGCTAACCCATTGCTACCCACAAATTTTGAAGAGATAAACGAATGAGAAGCTCTGAGTCAAAAAGAACTTTGGAATGGCATTAACAAGAAACATACCGAGGACTACATCAAAGCTTGTTGAGCTTCCTCAGCTGTGAGGTGGTTCACTCGCCCTTTGTTGAATTGTACTGGAGGTCTTGAATGGCTGCCATGAGCTGAGGACCCTTGAGTTGATCAGGTGGGAGTTGGAGTTGGAGCTGGAAGTTTCTTTGGGCACTTGTTTGCATAATATCCAACTTCATGACAATTAAAACACGTCACCCCCGCCAGAGAATTTGTATGGTCTTGTTCGAGATTGACCTCTGGGAGGTCCTAGGAGAGCTGGAGGTGCCAGGCCTTTTGACTTGCATTGAGGTCCTGATAGGGGAAGAGGTCGCAGACCTCGTAGGCTGAAACTGGGAGGTCTTTGGCCTAGAAAATCCCTCTGACCAGAACTGTTGGGCTGCCTTCCTCTTTTTACAGTTTTCCATCTCAACATGCTTGGCTTCTTGCCGAATGGTCTTGCTCACCAAATGCTGAAAATCTGGGTAATCATGAGCAAGGAGCTGGACTGAGAGATCATCATTAAGTCCATTCAAAAATCGTTCTTGCTTCATCTGTGGCCACATCCTTAGGTGCATACCTTGCCAATTGGTTGAACTTGTGTAGGTACTCGCTGACTGTGTAGTTCCCTTGGCGCAAGGCTCTGAACTCATTCTTCTTCAATATCATCATTCCATGAGGAATATGTGCACGTCTAAAGGCTTGAGTGAATTCCTCCCAGGTGATTTCTTGAGCGTCGGGGTGGGATTGAGTAAAGTTTTCCCACCAATCCGAAGCTGGTCCTTGGAGTTGATGAGAGGCAAATAAAATTTTCTCTCGGTCGGTACACTGGATCATGTCCAATTTCCTACTTACAACCCTGAGCCAATCATTAGCCTCAAGAGGCTCAGAGGTGCTGGAGAACATAGGTGGCCTTATCCTCATAAACTCGGATATGTTAGCTCTAGGAGGAGGTGGGACATGTACAGGAGGTTGTTGGAAATATGCCCTAGAGGCAATCATAGAGATGATTATATTTCATTATGTTCATGACATTAGATAATGTGTTATCTTGTTCCTAGAATAATATTGTTAATATTGATTATCAAGTATGTGACTTGGTTGTGAAACTCTATATTTCTGCAATAATTATTCTCATACGATCCCTGGTCGTAAACATATGAGGACACATATATTTAGACTAGCATATGTATTGGTTGATGACTATGTTTCACGAGTCATAGATATGGAGATATCAAACCAATAATATGGACACATGTTAGAGAACATGATGTTGGATAAGACCCACCTTGAGGCACTATTGAGATTATTATGAATCTATGTGTCATTAGTTGGTCTCAAGCAATGATGATATATAATCCTTAGACCGAGATCAAGATGGTTTCCTACATGTGTAAGAGCACTCTTAGGGGTTGCCAAACGCTACACCGTGAATCGGGTAGTTATAAAGGTAGCTTTGGGTATGCTCAAACATGGAGAGGAATGTGACTGGTCGGATATGGATTTGCCCTCCTAACATAACAGAGAGATGTCTCTGGGCCCTCACAGATCGGATAAAGAAAGTGCATGGCCATGCCACTAGTAGTCGAAGTGTTCACCACGTAAAGTTATCTCGACACTCCATCGAGAAAGTATTGAATATCCATGGATGACACAACATCTCACCGCAGCTCAACCGGACATCGTGAGGCAAAGGGAGTATACACGAGTAGGTCGCCAGTCGAATCAGCGATTGCATCGTCGTAAGCAAATACGAAGTCGATCGAGATCGGTCGAACGTAATCACAGAGTGGTCGTGAACTCGGTCGTAAGGAGTTACGAATCGGTAGTGACCACATACTGAACCGGTCGATATAGATAGGACACGGTCGTAAGTGATGAAGACCGGTCATAGATCATATTGCATCAAGGTTCGTCCGATATAATTTGTGTGTATTCGGAATCGATATGCTCGCTAGGAGCCACTTTCGACTTGTGGTTGAAAACGGTTTCCGACTCACAACCGAACTACACATGAACCTCTGTGGTCACACACTTAACGGGTTGAATAAACCAAGATGCGAATACGATTAAAGAACGTGTTCGGATAGGATCCGTCACGAGCACTATATAAGGAGGTGCATGAGGCTGTTGGGAAGGGCGCGTGAAACACCACCGAAACCCTAGCCGCCATCTTCCTGAGAGCTCCACCGTGCGATTTGGTGCTAGCACACCGGCGTACGGTTGTTCCTTCTGGGCGTGTGGATACCGTGAGAGGCGCTTACTACGATTGTTGCGCTTTGAGGACGATCCGCGATCTTCACAAGGAACCGCAGACATTGCTGGAGGAGACGATCGACTCGTGAGGACATTGGACGATCGACTACGACCACTGCATCAACTTGCTGGACGTTGGACGATCGACTACGACCACTACATCGATGCGCTCTTCGTTGGACCAGCCGCTCCAACCCTTCTTCCATTGCTCGCGTGCTCGTGTAACGATCTATGATCATCTACTTGCATGGCTTCCTGGTTTGCGTGGTAGAAATTTTTGTTTGTAGCTATCGTAGCCTACCCGTGACCCAACAGAGGTTGGGCTGCTGCTGCGGCTTGGAGGTTCTGGGTATTGGTGATGAACTGAGCTAGAAGGTTGATCAATTGTGCTTGATTGGCCATCATTTGGTTCCAGTCTGGACCTTGAGCTCGAGGAGGTGGTGGCGCCAGACCGAGTCTCTGGATCACTTCCGGGTCGTTTTGACCATCTGGCCGCTGCCTTGCCTTGTGGTCACCATCTGCTAAGGTCCAAGAGGCAAGAAAAGGTAAGAGATCTAGGAGGTAAGGCTTAAGACGTAAAGCAACTAACCCCAATTTAACCCCAAAAGTCAATACTTCCACAATCAGACTCATCTCTTTCTACACGAAGCTTGTCGCCTCGTGGTCAAGAAGAAAGCTGTCATGACATGAAGGGGAGGTCTTTTGTAAAGTAGCCCCAAAGGTAACCTTCACAAAAGAGCCGCCACTTATGCCACAACAGGGAGGTCCTTAATGCTACCACCATAACATTAATCGGCCCTATAGATATTCCAGGGAAAGAATTCCATTCAATTTTATAAAACGTTGAGGTAAGCAAAAAGATAAGAAGAAGATAAGGTGAGATAAAGCACAGTAGAGGGGTAAGAATAGATAGATGACTCAGGTACGAAGAGAACAATTTCATTTTTTTCTTGTTTATTAAGACAAGTTTTCAAATCTTTCTAACGGCCATTCTAATAGGCTGCGTCCTACAGTTAAGATGCTCTGATACCACCTGTAATGACCCGGCCTAGGGCACACCCGGGAGGTCCCTCAGGACCTCTTGGGAGGTCCAGAGAGGAGCCCCCAGGACGTCCCGAGAGGTCCCTCAGGACCTCCTGGGAGTTCCGCAAAGGACTTCCCAGGACGTCTCGAGAGGACATCCCGGTGAGACCGCACAGACCTCCCAAGAGGTCCGAGAGGACCACTCGGAGGTCTGGGAGGTCCTGACCCGCAGAGGTCGCTGGACCTCAGACCTCTCCAAACTCCACGTCACCACTCGAGGGAGGTCTGAAGGGAACCACCCCGAGGAGGTCGTGGGGCTTAGGGTAAGCCTAAGTCCTCTCAGGATCCAAACCAGTCCCAGAGATCTTCGATGGTTCTCACAAAGCAACAAGTGATAAGATAAACATCCACAAGACTTTATTAACAACAAAAGAAGGTTTGATTACAAGGGTTGCTTACAAGCTCCGGCAACAGAGAGCACACAAAAAGCAGCGGACAACAAAGACAGGGACCACCCATTACACCACGGTGGTGGCCGAGGGCACAACCTAATTGGTGGTCGGCTTCATCATCAAAGAAGTCTTCATCTCGCTCAATATATGAATCAGCAAGAGTGAGCACAACAAGCGTGCTGCTCGCAAGTTACATCCAAATCAATTATCGTAATGACATACATAAGGGTATATCAAAGGACAGCATAGTAGGGTTGATTTGCATAAAGTCAATTTTATTTCCAATACAAGTATTAGGTTCCAAGGCAGATTACCATAATTAAAATTCAGTTTTACAAATCCATTTTCAGTTGGATATATTCATCATTGAAATGGTGAAGGATACCCTCCTGCACAAGGCTTCCCACCCAAACCCAATTTTGGTTAAGCCACCAAAACCATTTTCATGTTTCTTTGGAAAACCAAAACGAAGAGCTAACTTTGAGTGACATTGCCAGCATGTCCTTGACCGTGGACACGGCTATTCGAATAGATTTACACTCTGTAAAGGTTGCACACTTTACCCACATGACATGAATTCTCTAGTTTGGTTGGCATCCGTCGATGCCACCTCACACTTCCTTTGGTGAGAGGTCTAGAGCACATGACAAGGCCTTTACAATGCATTGCTCCACCACAGTCTACCCACTCTAAGGTTTCGCTCCCATTGGACTTACCATCCGCCGGGTTTAACCCCCTCTTGAGCCGGGTGGGACTACAACTAGTCATAATATGACAAACCCACCGCGTCCGCAGGGCAAACCATGATAGAGCTTTGCAAATTAATTGGCCAGGTCCCACGCCCCATACTGGAGACATGTGGTTGCACAAGTTTGGCATAGCCCATTATAGGCTTAGCAAGTGGTGTCTCAAAGACCGATCCTTATCCGACATGGGCGACTAACCACAACCCTGAGGTGTCGGATCACACGACCCACCGTGCATAGACATGCACCAACCAAGCAACCAGTTTCGCCCACGTCTAAACCGTTTTTCATTTACTTTACTTTTCGGTTCTCCCTAGCACACCAATGCCAAGGCCGAACAAAACATCCATGACACACCAATGTCATGGCTTAAAATCCCATGGCACACCAATGCCACAGCTCAAGTGTTTTGATTATTTGATATTTTTGGTCAAAGCTCCCTAAATCAAAACTTTGGCCTAAGCATCACTAAGCATTCCATTTTCTTTAAAGCTTCGGGTCCCTACTAATGCAAGAACCCGATTTACCTAGTGTGACAATGTGGTTGATTCAACATGGATGGGGGTCATACCAAGCAGTAGGTTTAACTAGGGATTGAAAGATGGGCATTGAAATACTTAGTAAAGTAGGCATGCATACATCTTTGAAAACAGCATAAATAATCTAAAATATTGGGTCCAACATGATCAAGAGTGTAACTTGCCTTGCTCAAGATCCCGACTTCCTCTCCCTCATCGAACTCAGCTCCCCACAGTGCCGGGCAATCTACACGTGAAGAACCAAATATTCAAACACACTCAAGCAAAATCCAAAGAACTCCAAATAAACTTAAAGACAAAACCAACAGAGAAGCTAGGAGGTCAAGAGGAAGTCCAAGGAGCTCGCTGAAGAGGTCCTGGAGCTCCAGAGAGGATACCCAAACACAAGTTGGAGGAGGTCCAGAGACTAAGAGTGAGGAGGTCTATGGTGGCTCGGTTGAGACAGAGAGTAGAAATGAGGAAGAAAGTGATAAAGGAGGGCTCTCCCAAACTATATATAGAAGAAGTAAGTGCACGTGACCCAGGTTGGAGTCAACATGAGTTGGTAAATAGGACAATGGAGTAGGCAAGGAATGTGACATTCGGTATGACATGAGTACTGAAAAAGGTGGGGGCATTTATTGTGATACAACATGCATTAAATGCTGCGGAGACTTTCTTGCCCAAAGGACTCAGTCAAAGGTAAGGGAAACTGGGTGCTTGATTGCCTAGTGGGGCAGCCAAGACCCACGAAGGAGGTCCTGCAAGGACCTCGAGGAGGTCTTGCATTGAACAAGGGGAGGCCCTCACCCACCGGGGAGGTCCCGACGGTTGGATCTCCCAAGGGGAGGTCCAAACGGTCAAGATCAAGTGCTTCAGAGGAGGTCCGCAGGGGCAAGGAGGAGGTCCTCACCCGCAAGGGAGGTCCTGGCGGTTGGATCTCCCAAGGGGAGGTCCAAACGGTTAAGATCGATTATGAGTAGGGAGGTTTGCAAAGGTCAAAGGAAATCTCACCCGCCAGGAGGTCTAGAACCGTAGGATCCGACCCAGGGGAGGTCTGAACGGTTAGGATCTCTAAAGGGAGGTCCTAACGATCAGATCTGCCCAAAAGGGGAGGTCTGGACGGCCAAGATCTCCAAGGGGGAGGTCTTGATGGCCCAGATGTGCGAGGAGGGAGGTCTGGACGGTTAAGATCTCCAAGGGGAGGTCTTAACAGTCCAGATGTACAAGGAGGAGCTCTGGAACCGCTGGATTTCAATCGGACAGCTCACAACGGTTGGGACGTTCGGACCGCCCGAACGCCACAGCAAATCGGACCATCCAAAGAAGATCTAAGGGCTCAGAGGAGGTGGGACGTTCGGACCATCCGAACGTCTCACCAGGATCAAGTTGTCCCTTGCAAATCGGACGACTCACAATTAACAGAGATGTAAATAGGCAAGGAGGGAGTCCTAGAGGACCCGGGGAGGTCCGATAGGACACAGGGAGGTCCAATAACGGTAAGGGAAGGTCCTAGAGGACATGGAGAGGTCCTGAAGGAGACGGGGAGGTCAAAACGTTTGGGAGGTCTAGACCTAAGGAGGTCTGGACCCGGGGAGGACATCACCAAGGAGGTCCGAGCCCTTGGATCCACACGAAGGGGAGGTCTGGGCAAATAGATCTCAGACAAAAGGGAGGTCTAGACCAGAGATGGGTAAAGGATGGACAGAGAAGGAAAGACCAACAAAGTTCCAATAACTCAACAAACCATAAAGGATCTTTAGTTGTGGTTTGAGTTAGTCAACTTAAAGCCATTATGAAATCTCAAGTTAAGCTTTGAATTCTCATCAAAACAAAATGGTTCTTTTTATTTCAAAAATTCCAAAAAGAATTCTAAAATAAATTCAGGGTGTCACACTAGTGGTCAAAGAGTCAACCACATGAAGTTATCCGTCACGAGATCGAGAAAGTATTGAACAGTCCATGGATGACAAAATATCTCACCTGGAGTTCAACCAGATATCGTGGGGCAAAGGGAGAATACGCAAGTAGGTCATTCAGTTCGACTAGATACGAACTGCTCATATGGAGATATAGACTGGTCGTAAACTGGTTGAATATGATCTTTAACTGGTCAACGAACTGGTCGTAAGGAGTTATGAATTGGTTGTGACTAAATATGAACTGGTCATATGGAGATACGAGCTGGTTGTAAGTGATAAGGACCTGATGGCAGGACATAACGATCAAATATAATATTTATGTGTGTTTGAGAATCGTTATGTCCTGCTAGGAAACACTAACGACTCATGGTCGGAAATGAGTTTCCGAATAACAACCGATTACGCATGAACTGACAGGGTCGCACACTTAACAGGTTGGAACAAACGAGTTAGGATAGGATCTGTTATGGGTTCTTTATAAGGGGATGCATAGGGCAGCTGGTATGTAAGAGAGTTGCTGCATCAAAACCCTAATCATCATCTTCTTGAAGATCCCACCGTGCGCATTGGTGCTTGGACACCGACGTATGACGTTCCACCCCTGGACGTGTGGATGCCATAGAGGCGCTACTGTAGTTGCTGTTGCGCTGATTGAGGACAATCTATGACCTACGCAAGGAACGTGATAGGTTGCTAGAGGAAACGATCGGCGTCGAGGACGTTGAACGATCAACTACAACCACTACAACGACGCGCTTAACGTTGGATCAGGCTGCTCCAACTCTTCTTCTGTTGCTCTGCGCGTCTAGTGGTAATGATCTTTACGTGGTAGAATTTTTGAGTTGCTAACTAGTGTAGCCTGCCTGTATCCCTTTAGCCGATTTAACCGCCAACTGCAAGAACAACAGCCCGTGAAGATCACAAATCGATCTAACTTTCAAATCCATGATCCAAGTCTCTTGAGATTTCAACCATAGTTTATTAAGAAGGTCAGGAATCTATTCCAATCGACGATTGGGATGATCGATGCCAAGTTTCACGAATTTCTTTGATGAGGTCAAGAAGTCACAAGAACCGAGGAAAATGAAACTTTGATCCAACAATTTGCTCGTGGCTGGATGATGGTCAATATGACCCTAGAAGGATTTCCATACGTCCTAGCGAGCTAGATTATAGCAAAAGACCCAAAGAAAACCAATGGAACACACAAAATTCCAAAAGCATCAAAGAGAGAACAAGAACAAGATAGAACTTATCTTGGGGCAAACCTTACTTGGATTGATTCAAGAGATTGTTGGTTCATAGCAAAAGACCCAAAGAAAAACCAATGGAACACACAAAATCCCAAAAGCAACAAAGAGAGAACAAGAATAAGATAGAAATCATCTTAGGGCAAACCTTGCTTGGATTTATTCAAGAGATTGTTGGTTCATAGCCACTCCACCATGGAGGACAAAAGCTTATCACTTTGGCACTCAATCAATTCATCTCTCCTAAACCCTAGCCTCCTCTATTTCCACTTTCTCTAAATCACAAATTAGGGTTTCTTTCTTGGGAGAGTCCATGTTGGGGTGCAAATCCTACACCTCTTCCTTTTATAGTGGAGGCTAAATCTCGAGAAAAAAAAATCATCGGACGCCCATTAATCCTACACACTAACGGATCTACGCTCACTCACGCACGCTTCTCAAAGCAGATGATGAACCGGGTCTCCTGAATCCGTCTCTTCGCCATCTTCATCTTCTCTTGACCTAAACCGCCTCTCCTTATGTCGTCTTGCGCCGTGATTTCTCCAAAGGTCACCAACCCGGTATTTTGGCGAAGATACCAAAATACCCCTTCTCGATCCTTCTCCGAGAATCGATTCCATCGTCGTGAAGCAATATAATGCTTCACCACATGTAGTTTGATCAATGGCTCTCTTCATACTGGCAAGTATCTCCCATCTTACTCCCATCGGAATTACCATGACACTTGCACCGACCCTTGCGCCACTTGATGCAACCCGTCGCACCGAACTTCCCGTTCGGTCATTCTTGTCTATCTTGTGCTATGTTTGAGTCCAATGACTTCACCTGACATACTTGATCGTTTTGGACCTCAGCTCTCCCAGCCAAGTGCCGATCATTCTCTCCGTTGACCATCATTGAATCCAAGCCACCTACACAGCAATAGACCGAAAAATCGATTCGAGGCACAAGTTCCTCTCAACTTGACTCACGTTAGCAAAAATATTCATCATGCAATACCAATTCATTCAAACCCATGACTTTGGTCTAACCCATGAAATTCACCGAATTCCCAACACATGAAACAGAGTTTGGCCGATTAGACTGTCGCTTATGGCCGGTCTAACCACCAACCAGTCGGTATGACCGTCCTACCAATCTGACCACCAACCAATGGTCGGTCAGACCACTTTGGACTTACGGAAAATTCTTTAGTCCTAGACTTGCACCCTCTCTGGAATTTTCAAACTCTATTAGTTTCGACTCAAAACTCCAATTCCAATGAGACCAAGTGCAAACACACCCTTTCACCTTCCTACACACGTGGTTTTTGGTCGATTTCAAAAACTCACATTTTGAACTTTCAGCCGGTCAAACCACCACATGTGGCCTATCTGACCATCGTGCCCCCGACCAATCTGACCTCTACCCATGGTCGGTCAAACGACCGGCACTAGTGAAAGCATCTAGGCCCCTAAAAACCATTTTGGTAATTAATGACATTATGTGAATATGGAACTAACATGTTTATTGAGTATTTACAAGGTTAAGTCCCAGTGATGAGAATGACAACTTGGAGATGCATGCTAAAGGTCAACATGAAGATCAATATGGTTCAAAGACAAGGTACAAGTAGTCTAGGATCCTTTTTGGTTTTACCGGTCTTAGGAGAAAAGGATGGAAGACCGGATTTTAGGTTAAATGTCGTACTATTAAGAGGGATCATGACTAGTAGCTTGATAGCATATTCTTGTGCCTTTTGGGTCAATATAGGATCATGCATGCACTTGGAATTTATTTTGGAAACCAACTATGCACTTTCTCTTGAAAATCGGAAGTACCGACGTTTTGTCGGCGGTACTACCGCACAGCGGTATGGCCGGGATGGTGGTGCAGTACTACCGCAACCCAGTCATACCGAAGATTAGTTGGAGATACGTATTTTCCAGAGTGACACCGTTTTTGGTTTGGTTGCTCACTTGATGAGCGACAGTTCCGTAATTTACTTGGTGGTACTACCGCATCGCGGTATGACCGCATTCCTTTTGCAGAACTACAGCACCTCGGTGTTACCGAAATGGTAGCGGTACGTTATTTCTAGTAATTACCCTTTTGGATTTCAAAGTGAAGCGGTAGTACCACTCTTGGGTTTCGGTATGACCGCTTTGCGAAACTACCGCATGATGCATGGCGGTAGTACCGCGCCGACTTTCTAACGGCTAGATCAGAGCAGTTAATACATCTGCGCTAGCCGTTACTGTGCACTTTGGGAAGGTGCGGTAGTACCAACCATTGTATTGCGGTACTACCGCATTTGCTGAAAAGTTGGGGGCAAGACGGTACTACCGTATTTGCTGAAAAGTTGGGGGTTTTGCCCCCCAACAACCGTATTTTTTTTTTGGGGGGGGGGGTATAAATACCCCTCCACCTGCTCAAGAACAGAGTGAGATACTTGATTTAACATCTTTGAGCCTTGAGCACTCTCTCTACACCTCCAATTCTCTTATTGCATTCATTGTGAGGTGGTTGAGCCAAATTCAAGTGCATCCATTCTAGATTAATCCTTAGCACTTGATTGCCATCAAGCGAAGATCGTGGTTCATTACTCTTGGTGTTTGCCAAACCTAGACGGCTTGGTGGGAGATCACACGGTGATCTTTTCAAGAAGATTGTGAAGAGACCCGGTGCCAAGATTGTGAGTGGTTTGGTGTTCAACATCTCCGGAGCGGAGAAAGAACAAGATCGAGGGAATGCTTAATTTGTGGAGCCAACTTGATTAGTTCAAGCTTTCTCAACGTGGACTAGTGAAGACCGGCAAGTCTTCGATACCACGGGAAAAACTTCATCGTTTCCTTTGTGGTTTATTCTTGTCTTTACTATTTCCGCATTTATATTTCTAGCTATTATCTTGTGTAGAATTGCTTAGCTAGAATTGTATCTAGTTTAGACTTAGTCCTTAATTATCTTAAATTGATAATTACTCAAAAAGTTTTAAAACCTCCTATTCACCCCCCTCTAGTCGGTTATCCTTGATCCTACAACTGGCCGGTCCGATCGCCACCATGGCCGATCAGACCACCTATGCTTGACTACAGCCTAAAACTTTCCCAAAAATGAGGATTTCTCCAAACACCTCGACGTTATTACAAATTATTAAGCACACTAAGATTAGGATCATCTACCTGTGATTTCCACAATTTTAAATTCTTGTGCATGTTTTCTTGTTTATATGTTATAAGTAAAAATTTTGTGATGTTAAAGACATCTGTATTGTTTATGTTATATAAAGCTTGTTGGAATCATGCTTTTCTGCCATTATTTATTTCTAGGGTTGTTCTAGGATATTTACTAAATCCGCAATTAGTTCAACATTACCTTCTTCCATTGCCACTTGAAACACGAAGGATCCTATAGTAGTTAGATCTTGATGGATTTTTGTGATATAAGATGTGGTTTGAGATTGCATAGGATGATATAGAGCTTAAAGCATGGGGGAGGGGGCACAGGGCCTGGATAGAGGTGACTCTGAAATAACCCAAAATTTTGATTTTTTTAGTTTTTCATTTGAATTTGAGTTTTTGTCAAATTCGGAAAGTTCCTTCGCTTTTCCACTTTCATCTTTTGCCTTCCCATTTTCCTCAGTCGAAAGTGTCCCACACAAATGCACCATCTCCCTTGTTTTTGGCCGCATTGCGTCACCTCACCTGCGCACCGCCTCATCCTCGTGTCGTGTTCATCCGCACCAAGCACCACCAGTACCAAGCCACCTCTCCAACCAAGTTGCCCGCACATTTATGCCACTACACCAGTATTTGCCAACCTTGGTCGCTCGTCCGCCATCGCCACTTGTTGCTCAACACCACTTTCGCCACGCCCAAGGCGCTTGCACCAGTGTGGTGTCGCGATCCCATGATGCCACCTGCCGCCACTCACCCTCACGCAGCGTCATTCCCTGCCCCACCATCCACCCCTCCGCCACACGCATGCTCGCTTCACTTGGCCACTAGCGCCACCACATCCCAACAGCTATAAAAGCCACACCCATGACACCATCTTTACCATTAGCTCCACCATAGCCCCACCATCACCCGCCTTCTTCCCCCAACGCTGTCCACCACCTCAAATCGTCGTCATGCCCGAAACCGCTTTGGTGAGCTCCATCTCGATCCGCTGCCACCTCCATGCCCCCAACCCCATCACGGGCACCGCCTCAACACCCCGAAGCCAACCCCTACCTTCAAGCCTCCCATCCTCGCTGCCAGTTTGCTATCACCATCTCCCACCACTACGCCGCCTACGGGCACCGTCGCCAAGCCACCACGGAGCCTCCCCGGCTCACCGACACCACCCCCGAGACCTCGTCCATCCCCTGAAGCTCAAGCCCCAGCCAATTTGACCAGAGCATGCCTGTAGTGCTGCCGCCATCTTCCCCTGCCTCGGCCATGTGCCACCATCACCATCGACACCTCTCCGGACCACCTCCGCCCACACAAAGCATAAAAATGGGTTGCGTGAGCCACGATGATGCTCACCGCACCACCCAGTGCTGTTGCTCACCGTCGTCTCCGTTGCGATCATCATCGCCGCCGTCGTCTTCAGCTCGAGTGCCGCGGGAGCTCTCTCCAGCTCCTGGGCAAGCGACTGTGAGCCGTTCCAGTTGGGCCAGAGGCCTGGCCCAGTTGACCTCCTAGCCTAGCCAGTTAGTTGGGACAAGGCCAGTACTGTTAAGTATTGTGCGGCCCGGCACTGTTCAAAGCACAACATTGTTCAACCCGTTAACCCATGGCCCAAACCCATTATTGTTCACGCAACCCAACCTAATAGGAAGTGTTAACCCGATACTATTCATCAAACCAGTTACTATTCAACCCGGACCCATTAGTGAATTGTACCAAACCCCGTACTGTGCACCTAAACCCGACACTATTCATCTAGACCCATTTAGACATAATATATCAATTTTGACCGTTTCGAGCCCGTAAAACTCATTTTTGGCTCCGTTTGACCTTACCAATCATCCAATAAACCCCAACCACCCATACCACCTCGCTTTTCAATTCTTTCCGAATTTATTTACTTCATTTTGTTCCCAGCTCGCTCCTTGCCAAGCCCGGACTTATTTATTTGATCTTTCTTTTGTGTTAGGCTCCGACTTCGAAGACCAAAATCCGAAAGATGTCGATCAAGATGCAGGAGAAGCAAAACTCACTGAAGACTTTGAACAAGGAGGCAAGCTGCATTCTTTGATCATGTTGAGCCCACATTTCAATTATTACTTTCATATTGAAGCCTATCCTAGCTCCACCTACTACCATTGTATAGGTACCAGTTGCTTGCTATCGCTTTGTCAATCTTTAGAGAGCGTTTGATACAGACACTAGTTGCCGGTCACCGCCTGTTTGCTTGGTAAGAATTGGTAAGAACTTGGTATCAGCTTGAGTGTGAGTGACATTAAGCCTCCCGATCCTAGTAGTTGATAGGGACATATACTTGTGATTTATTTCCTTGTTTTCTACTAACTATGGCAGGTTCACGGGATGATTACAAGATAGATCCACATCTTCTTCGAGCTGTTGAACAGGAGCGCAAGAAAGTCTGCAAGAAAGATGCAAGCTTGAGACGAGATCGTCCACCACGGGAGGTATATGATTGTGATAGTATGTCTGATAAAACTAAACTCATTGTGCCTTCTTTTGCTGAGAAATATGATCCTGATGCTTATCTCACATGGGAATTAGTTGTGCAACAATTATTTGCATGCCATGAATTTCCTGATCATCAGAAAGTTAGAGATGTTACCCGTGAGTTTACTGATTTTGCATCTGTTTGGTGGAGTGAATACTGTCGTACTAATCAGAACATACCTAGAACATGGAATGATTTGAAGAGAACAATGAGACATAGATTTGTACCTTCATATTATTCTCATGATTTGTTTCATAAATTACAACGCTTAAGACAAGGTAGTAGTTCTGTAGAGGATTATTATCAAGAATTGCAAATTGGTTTTTTGCGTTGTGGTTTAGATAAAACTGAAGATACTAAGATGGCTAGATTTTTTAGAGGTTTAAACCGTGAAATTCAAGACATACTTGATTATAAAGAATACAATTCTATCACTCGCTTATTTCGTCTTGCTTGCAAAGCTGAAAAGGAAGTACAGGGACGACAATCCAAGACTAGTCGTGCACCTTTGTATAGTTCCACTACATCTTCACGTGTACATGAATTCACGTGTACATGAAACAAACAAGCACACGGTACACACCTCCGCATTATGATCATCTTCGGTTCCTTCGTCTGCTACTGCACTTATTATGATTGCCCCCTGCTGCTGTGAGTGTTACTCTATCTCGCTGCCTTGCATCATTGGCTCGCTCATTGGCAATTGAGTTGGAGCAAGAAAAAGAAAAGAAAGCTTGTGACTACTCACCGCCTCTAGTACCAACATCATCTGAGTCGAGCCTACAAGGTAATACCAAAGGTACTGATTTGAACACTCAATCTGATATCAATATCCATGATTTCATGCCTAGTATCATTGAACAAAGGGAAATTAGATTGTAGTAGAAACCATTGAATCACATGAGGTAAAGGAACCTAGTGCTAAGAAGGCAAATATTAATTTTCTAGCTATAGAATCTGATATTATTAAGAATTTGCATGAATCATGTGATACTTTGATTGATTTGCCTGCTGAATTGAGTGCACCATATGATAAACTTGTTGATTTACCTGCTGACTTGAGTGCACCATGTGATAAAATAATTGAATTGCCTGCTGTTTTGAGTGATTCATGTGATGAATTAATCGCATACAATAATCATGTGGAATTGGTTAGACATAAAGAAGTTTTGACTAGAATTTCTCCTTCTAATTCTTTATAATACATTATGTTGGATCTACCTATGAAATTGTCATATGCTATGGAGAAAGTTTCTGAAATCGCATGTTTAAAATCCTTGTTTAGTGCCTACACCCCTAAGTATAAGTTTAATTTGATTGGAGATTATGGTGTAGACAATCAATTTCTTGTATATTGAATATGCATGACTTATGATCACATGGGTGAATCGAAGCTTGCTGTTTTGGACAACAATTCTTGTATGCTGAATCTTGTTCAATATGAGAGAAAAATAAAATTTAGTGTTCATCCAATGCCTACGTGTTCATCTCTTATTGCACCATCTAGTATTGACAATCTGAGTAATGGTGTTGAAGTATGGAAGAACTTACAAATCTTTTTACCATTGCTAGATGCATTTGCTATTGATCGATTGAAACCTGATTATATGAATAACTCTACTATATACTTCATTTATACTTGCAAATTGAGTTACAAATTGAATGCTATGAGAAAATGTATCTTTGTTGATTTGATGCATGCACAATCACCTTTAATTTGCAAAGTCTTCTCTATTTCTTTGCCACCTGTTGTTGCTAACATTTTGCAGAAAGATGAGCATGCGTTGCTACAAGTTTTCAAGCTTTTTTTTGAGCTGGACGATGAGCTTGAGTCGAGGACGACTCAAATGCAAGAAGGGGAGGATGATGAGGACATCAACCCTCCGGATACGACCGCTACTCCATCTCCAACTGGGTTACTCTGCTTCCATCGATTCGGCTACGTCAAACTCTACTCCAACGGGCCGACAAATTTACTTCACTTATATCTAGTGCTATGCCACCTCACATTGGGCCGAGGGCCTTGTATCAATTATTGGGCGCAAAGAGCAGCCACCACTTTAGGTTATTTGGGCCGGCCACCTCCCTGGCCGCCAATCCAAGCCCAAGTTTGGGACAGACGTACTATTCACAGGGTACTGTTCACGCGTGAATAGCACCACCCCACGTATCCTAGCCATGTGCGGCTGCTTCCTCCCCCCCCCCCCCAAAAAACCTATTTAAGGTGGTCGCACCGCTCTAGTTTCCTTGTATTTTGTTTAGTTAAAAGTTAGCTACATTGCAACTTCGTGTATTAGCTTATGTCGATTAGACCAACCATAATACCGCTTCGGAATCCCAATTTATCGATTATTTCAATCATATTTGCAATTTCAAATTGTTTATTATCTTGTTCTTGCATGTTCTTCGATTGCATGCAAGAATAGACCTTCGTGGTCAGGTTGATCGTGCTTCTAGCAAGGTCGATAACAATCACGGAGTTGGTTCAGCGATTGCGGGCATATTGGTCATGTGCGATTGGTAGCCGAATCGTGAGTCGTCTCCACCAAATCAAATTATCTATCTTATTGAAAGATCGGGGCACCTATTGTCGCATCACATTGCATATGTGCCATTTATCGAAAGGTTTCGGATATTCTTTTCTGATATTAAGAACTATGATATCACCAAGGGTAGACCCAACGTTCAGAACTTCATTAAGATAATTCAGCATGATGTTAGATGAGATTACCCCATATGTTAATATTATGTTTATTCACATTGTTTGGAAGACTTGTTTTGCCAAGGTTGTATAGTGTAACAAAAATCAATTTTCTTGGCAATTCTTTTGTGACGCGAAGTCTTGACTCCAAATTGAAATGTTGTAGGAAGTGAACAAGATCGACGCGTATACACAAACCAAACAGGACCCACAATTTTTGCTTGAGCACACAAAGAAGCGACTTGGGGTAGGATATTTCCTATTTTTTCCACCCTTGGTTCATTTGATCTGCCAAATTCAAATCATTTTCCACTTACACATGTTAACTTCCAGATTGCCTGAAGATGTGACCAAGGGTGTGTTAGCGATATACCTTTCCATATGTACATAAAATAGATTATGGTAGTTTGGATTATATTTGATCTTGTAAATCTCATGTAACCATATCAGTTGTAATCATATCGGATAGAGTTAATCTCTATCGCCGGATACTATTGTCCATCCGACAATATTAATAGAAGGGCCGACAGCCTATTGGCTTGCGGCATCTCTTCCACCTATATTTGTTTACAGGGTATCAGCCTTCTCTTGATGCCGGTCGTGTTCAACATGCCAACGAACTGCTACAGCCTAGTAGACGAAGACTTAGGAGTATGCTTCTTTGTGATATGCTTTATTTTGAATAAAAGATGCTTGTTATGATGGCCATGCTTTGTGAAAATAAACTACTTGTTACTATTAGTTTCAGAGTGTACCAATGCTACTGTAAATTTTCCTTGTTATTTGAAGGTGGATAATTATATTGCGTTGAATGTTGATGTGTTTAATGAATCAACTCTCCCCTCTTATCAATATTATATAATTATCCACATGTGATTTTCATAGTCAGATAACTCTGCAAAGATGCTTATCAGAAGGTAACTGAACGGTTAAGGCAGTGGAAACACAGTGATCAGCTCACTGCCTATAATCAGCCTATCTATTTGGTGTGCAGAGGCGGATCCGGAAAAATGGGTCACTGGGGTTATTATGAACTCGTAACACTAACTTGTAGCTTGTAATAAAAAGGTCACATGTGTATATACTAAGGGAACCATGGGTGTCAGTGTCACTTGACCCCGGTCCATACACTGTAGATCCGTCCCTGTTGGTGTGTGTCATACAACTTTCCAAATGGATCATTACAAATCTGTTTTTTAATACACAGTAGAAACATGTGCCATATATAGCTAGGGATCATTAGCAAACTTGACCACGGTGATTCTGGCATTCACGTAAGTGCGTTGGACATGAGTACATGACACAGGCACACAGCTGATCACAAGGTGGAGCCAGCCACGGCCCAAGCCTCGGGCTGGGGCAGTTGTTTTTGGGCTGAACTCAAATGTTTAGTGATTTTTCAAGAGATTTTCATAGACTTTAACATTAGTACGATTTTCAGGCCTTGTGATATAGCCCACTCTGCCTGAGGACTGGATCCGCCTCTGCTTATTAGGAGCTGTTCGGCCATGGCCTGTGGGCGCAAACTCGCGGATGTTAACCCCTTGAAAGACATGCAAGTATACCAATTCAGATCATAGCTGCACATAGTGTTGCCACAAATTTGCGCCGAATCGGCCGATTTAGTATGATCTGTTCCAAAGTGCACGTCGGGAGGTCGTGAAGAATTATAAAAAATTCGATGTCCAAACAGGTTCAAGAATTTTTTATCTAGTCAATCCAGTTAAACATGACTTTGAAAACTACTTATTCTTGTGGTCTGGTTCGCCATTAAGCAAGAGTTGCACGGGGAGGTTCAGACCATTGGAAGCATCAACCACATACATCTGGTAAGGTTAGTATGGGTTTTGTTTAGCAAAGTTCATGCAGAGCTTATAAAACGGATTTCACAATATTGAGTGAGCAGCCGGAATCCTTCTAGGACTGAGGCGGCAGAAGAGCTCCTCCTCTGCCTCCGCGTTTCCCCGTCAGCGGCAGGGCCATCTCCCTCCGCACCTCCAGGTGTTGATGCCCCAGGGCTTAAGGAAGAGAGGCTCCTCCATTGATTCTTCTCCGGCCGAGTTTTTGCCATCAGCAAGGCAAGATCTTCATAACAAAGTGACTACACTGCTTGCCGTTTACTGTTCTTTCCACCAGAGAGCCATACAAAAGAGGAAGCAAGTTTTATCTAGTCAAACAGTGCTCGCTCACGTAGCTCACGTCGCTGCTTGCATGTGAAGCACTCCGTCATCGACGACGCTCCGTGATCGTCTACGACGCACCGGGAAGTGAAAGTTCAGATTATTGCCATCCATCAGAAGGTGCTGGATATGCTACAATATCTTTCGACAGCAGGGAGGGAATGAAAAGCAGCGGTGATCTTCCTACCTTATGTCCGCTGAGTTCTCGGTTCTGGCGGTCTTCCAATGGGGATAGTTCAGAGAATGAAGAGGATGAGGCCATGGCTATTTATGCCGATGTGCGGGCGGTAGGCTATCCGAAGGAGGAGGCTCGGCAGGCGGCAGGCTATTTGGCATAGGTTCGGGATTCTCGTTTTTTTTGTAGATCATGGTTTAGGTGTCGGCAGTGAGGAATTAGCGTCGTCGGTCAGATTGCCGTAGTCGCCGATGGATGGTAGACAGAAGGAGCCGTCGTCAAGGGGAAGACAGCAGAAGCCGACGGGAAGGCCTTGGCAGGACCCTCTGCCACCACCAAGATCATCAACTCTCCTTTGTGGATGCTTTAGCGCGGGTTGTGTTTCGATTGCCAACAACGTCCACGAAGCATTGAGCAAAACTTTCCCCTCCGATTATGGAGGCGCTTTCCAAGCCGAGATTTCAGCATCAGATTCAATTTTTGAACCTGGTGGGACCATCGTCTCAGATGTCAATTGTGTCACTTGGGCTTAATTCGAAGCCCAGTTGGTTAGTCAGGACGGTTATTCCTTCGATCAAACGTGCGTGTGCCCATCTTTGGAGAAGTGATCTCAAAGGGCAAGCTAGGGTTTTGGTTCCTGCATCCCCTGGCTGGCGCATGTACGTGGAAGTTCTCCTTCGTCCGGCAGTTCCAATGGGTCATGGAGGTGGAACTTTCGACAGAACTTTCATCGGCGGCAAGGATGGCAGTTGTGGCAACTTCGAGGGTGGTGGGGGCAGATTCGGCCAGGGACGGTGGACTTCCGGTCAGGGAGTTTACGGAGGAGCAGTGGGTAATGCTGGGGGTGGGACGAAGCCTACCCTAGACAGGAGGCATTGTAGGCTTCAATGGCAATTCAGGTATCAATTCTGGTCAATCTAGTTTGGCAAGCAGGATGGTGTTTCTGGTTCTGGTGGGCACCATGGACAAGGTGTGTTTGCTCAGTCATCGACAGGCGGGTTGGTAAATCATGGCACTGTCGAGCAATCTGTGCGGCCCGGGTGGTGGTAGATGGGACAGTGGGCATGGCTTTGGCTTTGGGGCTGCTGGTGCGGCCGTAGTGTCAGGGCCGGGGAAGTCGGCTCCGTTGGTAGTGCTGGCGCAAAGTGGAGGGCCATCTGTTCATCAAGTTGTGTAGCCGGTGAAGGACGGGGTTGCTGACCAGATTAAGAGGTTTTGCTTCAGATGCAAGGAAAAGGGACATATCATTGCTGCTTGCCCAGTTGTGTTGCACTGTGATATTTGTGACCATACCAACCATTTGGCACCAAGATGTCCTCTGCTCAAATTGCCAAAACCCGTGGCAAATTTCTAGGGATATGGGGTTGAGGGTCTAGGGTTCTATATGGTACCCTCTGCAAGTCCGTCGAGGTCGAGGGATGAGCAAGGCACACTGAGGGTGGTAAAGATTGTTAGTGGGCAGCTATCGGTTGAATGGGTCATTGGGGAGTTAAAAAGACTCATCCCGATTGATTGGCAGTGGGATGTGAAAGAAATTGGTCTGAATTCTTTTTTGGTTCAATTTTCGATGCCGAATTGGCAAGAATGGTTCAGATTGGGGATATACAGGTCAAAGCGCAAGGGGTGGTGCTACGTTTTGAGGAATGGACACCGGGCCCTACTCCGGAGTTTCAGCTTCGCTCTGTCTGGGTGCAAGTTTTTGGGGTTCTTTATGAAGTTAGAGACTACCTTAGTCTTTGTGCCATTGGTTCTATTATTGGTGCTACACTGAAGGTGGACATGATAAGTACAAGGAAGAACGATCTAGTCCGACTGCAGGTGTGGGTTATAGATGTTTCTCTAATCCCTGCGAGTGCTGATATTATTGTTGGTAACAGTGTTTACGAATTATTTTTTAAAGCTGAGCAGGATTTACATGGACAACTAGGAAAAGGCAAGGTGGGGGATGAGCAAAATAATGGAGGCGGTCTAGACAAAGGAGGGGATAAAGATAAGGAAATGAAGGACTGTGAGATGATGGATCGTGAGGCTAAGCGGGCAAAAAATTCTGCAGAAATGACGGGGCCGAATTCAAGTGGTACCACCTCGTCGCCTCAAGCTAATGATTCGGTTCTTGGTAAAAGTCTCGTTTGTGTCATTCCTATTTCATAGAAGGAGGTTGTAAAAGAGAGATAGGGTGGACCGAAAGTAGCGGGGGTCAAGGATCCCACGCTCAAGGGCACAATGGTGCTGTGGCAACCGGTGGTACCAATTGAAAGGTCCCTGCCGGCCGGCGATGAAGATGTGGAGGTGGACTCGTCGGAGGCAGCTTTGCCGCCGGCCCAAGAGGTGAAGTCGTCTCTAGGAGGGACTGGGAGTGCAATCTTACCACTGATGGACATACCCAAGAAAGGAGGGTCGACTGGTGCGGCGGTCAAGATGCCGCGGGGACGATCGACGAGGGCTCCACTGCTCGGTGCTTCGGAGTGGACATTGGTTCAGAAGAAGGGGAGGTTGGCGGGGGCGGTGGCCAACAAAGGGGGGACGGTTGGTATGGTTTCTGATCAGGAGCCAAGGTGGAGTCGACGTCTTGCGAACAAAGTTGGAGGCTTGGGGCGGATGAGGATTCCTTGGTGAAGGTTGTTCGAAGGGCCAAGTTCAAAAAAATTGGAGGAGAGCAAAGGTTATATTCAGATATATCCATTGGATCCATTCTTGATCAGCTTTGCAATCCCAAGAAAGGAGGGAGGTCTTGGTAACTGAGAGTAAAGTATTGGAGATCATTACAAGGGAGATATTCAATAAGAATGGGTGAAAGCCATGCGACTGGCTTCGAGATGCTTGACGAACTTTTAATCATTGTTTATTTTCATAAGGTTGTTTGTTGTTTTTACGGCGTTTGTTTTGCCGTTGGTTTGTGTTTTATGGTCTTGCCATTTCTTTATGGCTCATAGGGCTACTGTTTAGCCTGATTTATGAATTTTTAGATATTTGTAATAAACCTTGAGCTGTGTGTATTCTTACGTATAGAAGCCAGGATAGGTTTTCTCTTCCATTGTCTTTAAAGAAACTTATTCTTGTGGTCTGGCATTTCCGATATCCATCTTTTCTTCATGAGGAATTGTGGAGTAAGATGTTGACTAATCGCCTCCAATCGAGTGGCATATGTGCTGCTTATACTGTGACACGGTCCATGTACGACATGGCTTCAGCCATTACCACTTGCTTCTTCTTTGCCGTTACTCGTCATCGCTGACGCATGAATGCAAGTCTTCCCTTTCAGGTCCCACCTGCGGTACTCTCGTTTACCAGTTTCCAGTACAGCAGATGAAGACAGTGCTCTCACTTACAAAATGCATCTTTTGCATGTCCTGCACTTCTTATCACTGCTGGTGGGTGGTGGCAATGGCAGCATCACCGGCAAGCAGGTGCTTGCTTCACAATTTCTTACTCTGCTGCCATGACCATTAGACATAGCTGAAACCGAGTGAGAATTTGTGCTTATATGATTCTTCGTTTCTCCGTGGATGTAGGTTTGCAAACGAAGCTCTTCCGCTCACCTTGACATCCGATTCTGAGCAGCCACCTCTCTACGATGGCACAACCAGGTCGTTAGTTTGCTCTCTGAATTTTTCCTTTCCTCGAATCTTTTAGGACACAGACTGCATGCACTGTTCTTATGTTCATGCTCATTTTAATCTGTCTTTCTTATTTGCATTTTACATTGCTCATATATGGAAAGTTGGGATTACAGATTGTACATGTCGTATATTTGCCCATATGCGCAACGGGCATGGATCACAAGGAATTGCAAGGTACCAGCCAACCCGATCTTTTGACGACACTTCTTTTCACAGCTGCGTTCTTTGGCTAGTTTCAATTCATCTGTGCTTCTGAATTTTAATTAGTTTGGGCTTCAGGGTTTGCAGGAGAAGATCAAGTTGGTCCCAATGGATATAGCAGATAAGCCAGCATGGTACCAGAAGGTTTACCCCAAGAATATGGTGTGGCTAGACTTATCTGAACGTGTACATAGTATCTGTTTTTCTTATTGCTTGATAAGTTGTTATTTCTCTTGGCAGGTGCCTTCCTTAGAGCACAACAACAAAATCATTGGAGAGAGTTTGGATTTGATCAAGTACATGGACAGCAACTTCGAAGGCCCCAAATTGGCTCCTGATGTGAGTTCATCATAACTTTTTCCTTCCAAATGCTGAAGTAACTTGGTCTCCTAGGTTGATAACTTGATATCCTCGGTGATGACCTTAGGATTCTGAAAAGCAAAGGCTTGCAGAAGAACTGTTGGCGTATTCAGATACCTTCAATCAGGCAATGCGTGCCGCGCTGACCTTCAAGGGGGCTGTGACTGCTGAAGCTGGCAAGAACTAAAATCATTTTACTAGAATTTGGTTGTAATTTTGACATTTGCAGTGAATTCTGACTTAAGAAGAACTCCTGATAATCAGTTGCTGCTCTGGACAAAATAGAACGATCCCTTTCAAAATTTGATGATGGCCCTTTCTTCCTTGGCCAATTTAGTCTGGTAATTTGCCGAAATAATTGTTAACCCCTTCTGTTAGTTATGAGTAGACTAAATAATCAAAGTACTAATGGTGTTCAATTTTGGGATAGGTGGACATTGCATATGCACCGTTTGTCGATGGATTTCAGATATTCTTTGCTGACATAAAGAATTATGATATCACTGCAGGAAGGGCCAGCATACAGAAATTCATTGAGGTAGCAAACAGAACATTTCTTTCCCGTAGTTATTTTGATGACCCCACGCATGACACCAGAACAATGTGTGATAGGAAATGAACAAGATTGAAGCTTTTACGCAGACCAAGCAGGACCCTCACGAACTGCTTGCTCTCACAAAGAAGAAGCTCGGGATAAGTAATGCTTAGCCGTGACAATAAAGTTTTTGGACAACGTATCTGCGCAACCGCTCGATTCTCTGCTTCATCTACGTACGTTCTACACTGCATTGAGCCTGCGCTGTTTACTGTCCTCCCGACTGCAAGTTAATTATGCAACCAGATGACTATATTACAATCCTTTTATTGTGTATGTTTAGAGTACAATGTGTTGTCCGCTGTTAGCATTGTTTTATGTATCTCTAGTTATCTATGATTTGTTCCTCATAATAAAATCTGAAATTAAAATATTGTGCATATTTCCAACATAAATTAGCCGCACCAGCGTGCCAGAGCGTACACCGCAAGGTCCGCAACGCACCAAAATCAGCTCGAGCGGCACGATCGACCGAGACGAGACAAACAACCAGGCTGCACCTGCCGCGAGGTGCCGACTGCCGAGCAGCAGCCGCGCCACGGCGCCACCCTGCCGACCACTCTCGCGCTGCGGCCGAGGCTTCACACGCGCGTTACAGTCCACGCAGAAACCTCCCGCCACACATGCTCGCCTCGCCAATGGAGTCCTCTCCGTCGCCCCGCGCTTGCCGTCTGGTTGCCCTCGCGCGGCACTCTCGTGCGTGGATCACCACGCGCGCTCCCGTTGTCCCCAGCTCGATCGCATGGCGCGCCTACGTGCGCGGTCGCCAGCTTTCTCAACGCGAGTTTGCAAGGGCCGTAAGCCCCTAGCCGGTTGGTCGTAGGCGATCTCTTGGACTCCGAGTGAGCCAATAAATTGTCCGTTGTTTTCACCTCTACACGTATTCGCATTCTTCAGTTATTTTGATCAGAGGGGAACATACGGATTCTTTGTTTTACCAAATGAATTCACTTCGCCACTTCTCTATACAGCATACGCATGTCAATCGGTCCCCAGCAACATCAGACATCAGTTACCAGAACCAAATGGAACAGACGGCTACATTTTTCATCCCAGCATAGAAGGCACGCGTTTCAACTTCGAGCAGAAACTGTGAATGCACAGTATCCACTGCTAGTTTGCTACACCTACAAGTGGATCTGACCTCTTACAAGCTTACCTCACTACAATATAATCTCAGAGTGCCAACGAAAAGGGTGTGTATGAACATTTATTGGATTAATTCGTCCAGATGTTTCTATTATAAAGGGTAATAGTAGCAGAACTTCCAGATTATGCATGAAATATTAGAAAGCAAACAGTACAATTAGACCAAGCACTAATAATAAACATAAAGCGGGTTGCCAGTTGAATGGAACGTACAGAACCATACATTGCCACAACATGTGTGGACAGACTTGATATCCAAAGGCTAGCAAGGTTCATTTTAAGGACTTGACCCCGAATATGATGATTTGATGGTTACTGAAGAACCCGTATGCTAACAGGATTGTTCAGACAGAAATTCCTGTTTTTAGTAATAAAGGCATTTGTTGCGTCAGTCTTTGTGCAGAATTTTACCAGAACCATTCTTATGGGCCCTGGGACACCAGGTCTGTGCAGCAGCAGCCATGGATGGAATCAGGTAAGGATGAATGGAACGAATCAAATCCTAGCAAAACAAGGATGGCTGCCCAAATCCTTACCTGAGAAAGCTTTCAAATGGCGAAGGTTCGTAGTTAGCGCCACACAAAAATCGTTCTATGTCCTCTGGGAGGGCATTTCGAGGGACTCCCTGCAATAGTATCTGGATAGACACACACAGTAAAAAAACATAAGTAGAACATTATGATTTTTTCCAGACAAATCAATCAGAAGATAGCAATAACTGCATATGAATCACAAGCACAAGAGCATGAATAACTGGAAAGGGGGAAATAGGGCTTTCTTCTCCCTATTGCAGTTCTTGATATTCACCCAATAAATAGCACTTAGAGAAGAGAGATAAAGTTACACTTGCTTGCTGAAACACAATTTCTTCGAAGTTTTACTTGGCTACCTGATGCGGTGATGTAAACCTAATTGAATAGCAGAATCACAAATCCATTACACACGTCTACTATAAATGCAAAACTATCACTTACAGCTTTTCCATCATAAGACTGCTTCAGATCCCGCTCATCAGGATTCATCTGTTATATCAGAGTAGAAAATATATCAGTGCTTTGGCATTTACTGAAATCAAACGAGAAAACTGGTAAAAACAAGCTCTACCTTACCCTCTCAAGCTGGTAAAAACAGGCGACCCTGACTTGTTTGTCTCATTGCTGTGTTAAATGATGCCATTGAAGGAAACCTCAATAAACTGGTCAAGTGAAAACATTTTTCAGGTCAATAATCACATCCAGAAATGGACAGCAGAAAATTATAACTCAGATATTCGACTGCGGATCTATACCATTGTCATAAACTCATAATAACAAGTACAGAAGAATTAAGAAGGCATGTCATACATTTAACATAAAGGCAAAGATAATTTTTGATAGGAGGAAATCAGCTACTCGTGTTTAAACAAGCATGCTTAACATCATGCAGAACATTGGCATCGATGAAGAATTAACTGTATTTCCCGCATATCAAGCATTCAAGGAAAAGTGACATGTGCAGGCACATACTAGCCAACTAAACATAACATAAGTGCTCACTTTGGTATACTGCATGAGCAGATCATGACTATACAGCATGAAGACAGACCAACGAAGGGTAGTCAAGACTGAGGAACAAGTTGGCCTACAAAGTACTGTCATGTGGGGCCGCGTGTATGGCCAGCGCCACAAGGAGAAGGCGCAGCCGGCCCTAGCGGCAGTTTAGGAATCCTTTTTATCAAATTAGGAAGTTGCAATTAGGAAAGTCTCATTAAGGAAGTTTGTGTTGGGAAGGATAATACCTTCCAAGTTAGTTTGTGTTGCATCAGGAAGGCTAATACCTTCCAAATTAGTTTGTATCCCTTTTATACGCAGCATATGCATCAATGAAAATCAGCACTGGATTAGGTGACTACCTAATCCCTTGCGCCGCCTCTGCCGAATCCTCTTGGCAGTTGCGCCTCCCCCTTCCGAATCCTCTTGGCAGTTGCGAGGAACAGCAGGTGATGCTCTTCACGGCCGGGCTGGGTGAGCCCCTCCAGACACACGTCGAGCTCCAGCGCCCGAACAACTTGGAAGTGTCCATGGATCTTGCTAGAGCGTACGAACGCTTAATCCTTTTGCCCTAGGCCCTGGCAGCCCCCCGGCATCCTCCAAAGCCGCCAGCACCAAGCCGTTCCTTCCCCGGGCAGCAGCGTCCGGGGTGCCAACGTCCAGCTTCGGCTCAACGACACCCTCCACAATCACCACGGCCACGAGTGCGTTGGGCTCGTTCAAGCGCCTCACGCCAACCGAGATGGAGGAACATCGTAGCAAGGGCCTTTGCTACAACTGCAACGAAAAATTCATCTCGGGTCACCAGCGTTTTTGCAAACGTCTTTTTCTCTTGCAGGTCGAATTGGACGATGCAGACGCCGAGGTGGACGAGGACGCCACAATTTCCCTCCTCGCTCTCACTGGGATCCGCAAAGCCCAAACAATGCAGCTTTCCGTGCTGATCAATGGAGTCCAATTGATGGCTCTGGTCGACTCAGGCTCAACTCATAACTTCATCGCTGCTGAGCTCATCGACCAGGTCAGACTTCACCTCGCACCACGCCCGGGCCTCTTCATGGCCGTGGCCAACGGCGACAGGGTTACCAGCGGAGGAGTGTGCTACGCGACCACTTCGTCCTCGATCTTCTCACCATTCCGCTGGGCGTGTTCGACATTGTCCTCGGGGTCTAATGGCTACGCTCCCTGGGACCGATCATTTGGGATTTCAGCAGCCTAACGATGCGCCTCCAACGCCAGGACCGCGCGGTCACTTGGCACGGCGTGGCGCCGTCCCGACTAGCGCTGCACCTCCATGCGGCAGTAGCCGTGGGGGAGCTCATGGAGGAGCTCCTCGCGGAATTTCCCACGGTCTTCGACGAACCGCGCAGGCTGCCACAGCCGTGTGGCCGCGACCACCACATCCACCTCCTTCCGGGCACCAACGCGGTGGTGGTTCGGCCCTACCGATACCCTGCACTGCAAAAGGACGAGCTGGAGCACCAATGCACTGCTATGTTGGCACAGGGCATCATTCGACGTAGCAGCTCTGCATTTTCCGCGCCCGTGCTACTGGTCAAGAAGGACGGCTCTTGGCGCTTCTGCGTTGACTACCGCACATTCCAATCCTGGTGGTCGAGGAGCTTTTGGATGAACTACGGGGAGCACGGTTCTTCACCAAGCTAGACCTCCGGTCGGGCTATCACCAAGTCCATATGGCCCTAGAAAAAGTGGAGAAGACCATCTTTAGGACTCAGAGGGCTTATTTGAGTTCTTGGTCATGGCATTCGGGTTGACCAATGCGCTAACGACATTCCAGGCACTCATGAACGAGGTTCTCCAACCATACCTCCGCCGCTTTGTACTGGTTTTTTTTTACGACATTTTGATTTACAGCTCCTCATGGGCGGATCACCTACGTCATGTTCGAGCGGTGTTCCATTGCCTCCAACAGCATCAGCTCTTTATGAAGAAATCGAAGTGCTTGTTTGGGGACACGTCGATGACGTACCTTGGCCATGTCATCCGAGCCGAGGGCGTCGCCATGGACCCATCAAGGTGGGCGTCTGATCGCCGCGACCCGATCGTCGTGCTTTCACGCTGCTTGGGGTTGGCCGGCTATTACCGGTGCTTCATCAAGGATTACGACGCCATCGTGATGCCACTGACCCGCCTCCTCCGAAAGGAGGGCTTTGCGTGGTCCGAGGAGGCCATCGCGGCGATCGCGCTCTCAGGCGCGCCTAGCGCAGCGCAGCCGATTGCTCCATTGCGAACTTCGACGCACCATTCGTGGTCGAGTGCGACGCCGCACGAGGTTCGCGCAAGATGCCACCAAAGCACCGACGCCATCGCCTTCTTGCCGCTTCGCTTGCGCCGTCACTCAAGCGTCTGCGGCGTATGATGAGCGAACTAATTGGTTTTGTCGGTAAATGCGGCATTGGCGGCCATACGCGAGGCGCCTGCTTCTGATGCCTGACCGATCATTACGCTCTCAAATTTCTTCCCGACCAGCAGCTCCTCATGGGCGGATCACCTACGTCATGTTCGAGCGGTGTTCCATTGCCTCCAACAGCATCAGCTCTTTATGAAGAAATCGAAGTGCTTGTTTGGGGACACGTCGGTGACGTACCTTGGCCATGTCATCCGGGCCGAGGGCGTTGCCATGGACCCGTCCAAGGTGGGCGTCTGGATCGCCGCGACCCGGTCGTCGTGCGTTTCTACGGCTTCTTGGGTTGGCGGCTATTCGGCGCTTCATCAAGGATTACGGCGCCATCGTGATGCCACTGACCCGCCTCCTCCGAAAGGAGGGCTTTGCGTGGTCCGAGGAGGCCATCACAGCAGTCGCGGCTCTCAAAGGCGCCCTAACCGCGGCGCCAGTGCTCCAATTGCCGAACTTCAACGCACCATTCGTGGTCGAGTGCGACGCTTCGGGCACGGGGTTCGGCGCAGTACTTCACCAAAGCACCGACACCATCGCCTTCTTCAGTCGCCCGCTTGCCGCCCGTCACTCCAAGCGCGCGGCGTATGAGCGCGAACTAATTGGCCTTGTCCAGGCCGTGCGGCATTGGCGGCCATACCTGTGAGGCACCTGTTTACGATCTGCACTGATCATTACGCTCTCAAATTTCTTCCCGACCAACGGCTGTTCACTATACCTCAACACCAATGGGTGAGCAAATTATTTGGATTTGACTTTGTTGTTGAGTTCAAACCAAGGCGCCTTAACATTGTGGCTGATGCTCTCTCCCGGAAGGACGTTGAACCAGTGGCCGCTTGCGCATTTCGGCTCCCCGGTTCGCCTTATTTGAAGAACTCCGCAAGGCCGCACTCACAGAACCGGCGCTGTCTGGCCTACGGACGCGCATCGAGGCCGGCGAGCTCACGGCCCTGTGGTCCCTACTCGACGGCATCGTGTGCTTCAACCGCCGCGCCCACGTGTCGGCCACGTCGCCTCTCCACTCGACGGTCCTGGCAGCCGTCCACGATGGTCCCCATGAGGGTATCCAGAAGACATTACATCGACTACGTCAGAACTTTCATATCCCTTAGGATCGGACAGTGGTGCAAGCATTTGTATGGGATTGCGCAGCGTGTCAGCGCAACAAGACCGAATAGCTTCAACCGACCGGGTTATTGTTCCCCTTGGAGGTTCCCAACCGTATTTGGTCGGACATCTCTATGGACTTCATCGAAGGATCACCAAAGGTTGGTGGGAAATCGGTTATTTTGACCATTGTGGATCGCTTCTCGAAGTATGCTCACTTCCTCCCATTGACACATCCTTATTCCGCTTCTTCAATCGCCCGTGTTTTCTTTGCTGAGATCGTTCGCCTGCATGGTATACCAGTGTCGATTGTTTCCGACCGAGATCCAGTATTCACCTCCAATTTTTGGAAAGATTTGTTTGTATAGTGTGGCACCGCCTTGAATATGAGCACGGCCTTTCATCCTCAATCTGATGGGCAATCCGAGGTGATCAATAAGGTCATCACTATGTACCTCCGTTGCATGACGGGCGATCGTCCTCGACAGTGGATTGGCATGATCCACCATCTCTTCAAGATTATGAGCCCAGTGAGACGCGCACTTTGGCTGTGGATCAAGAGCTTCAGGACCGTGACCTATTTTTTGTCTGATGTCCGTGGTCCTTTACAGCATGCTCTAGAGTTTTACAAAAAATTCTATGACCGCAAGCATCGCAACGTACACTTTGCCGTAGGCGATTTTGCGTGGCTACGCCTTCATCATCGGGCGGCCACCACTCTACTAGGCGCGCAGCGTGGGAAGCTTGGGCCTAAGTACTACAGCCCGTATCGCGTTCTCTCCAAGATCAATGAGGTTGCTTACCAATTGGACTTGCCCACGTCAGCATGTTTACATGATGTCTTTCATGTGAATCTACTTAAGAAGTATGAAGGTCTCCCTCCTAACGAGCCACCACCATTGCCGCCTCTCCTTCACGGCCATGTTATTCCAACGCCAGCCAAGGTGCTCCGTGCACGCCTGTCTCAGGATAAGTAGCAAATTCTGGTTCAATGGGAAAGACTTCCTGCTGCTGATGCATCATGGGAAGATGTTATCGCTTTTCGGGCATCTTATCCCTCTTTTCAGCTCGAGGACGAGCTGTTTGTCAATGGAGGGAGAGATGTCATGTGGGGCCGCGTGTATGGCCAGCGCCACAAGGAAAAGGTGCAGCCGGCCCTAGCGGCAGTTTAGGAATCCTTCGTATCAGATTAGGAAGTTGCAATCAGGAAAGTCTCATTAGGGAAGTTTACATTAGGAAGGATAATACCTTCCAAGTCAGTTTGTATCCCTTTTATACACAGCATATGCATCAATGAAAATTAGCACAGGATTAGGTGACTACTAATCCCTTGTGCCACCTCTGTCCTTGCGCCACCTCTGCCGAATCCTCTTGGCAGCTACGCCTCCCCCTTCCATATCCTCCTGGCGGTTAGGGTTTTGCCTAGCCGTACTTCACCACGGCGCCCAAGCGCAACCCTCATCCTCCAGACCTCATCCTTCCCTTTCACCTTTGCTCCCAAGCTCATCACCTGACAAGTACAGACAAGGTTTGATGAAGACTCACGATGGTATCCATGCATCAACCAGAAAACAAGGTTCACATTTCAACTACTGTCCTACAAGGCTAAAAGTAATACAAAGAATGAGCTGCTACACCTGGTTCGAACCTCAAAAGCATTACCGAATTCAATAGGCATTAGTATAAACTGCTCGTGCATATGCAGCCCAAACTTTGAGTGAAAACAAGGTACGTAAATACATCATATGCAATATTGCACGCCATAGAACGGAAAGATGGGGAGCAGAAAACAAACAGAACACGCTCATTGGATAATATCCCCTGTTGTAATCAATCTTCACATCATCCAGCGACAAATCCCATTTGTCAAGGTAATGGATAATGTCAGTTTTCAGCATGTTCTTGCCAAGACGTGTGCCTCGAGAAATAACACTGTAGAACCTTCCATAGGCCAAGCCTGTTGCAGCATATTAGTATTACTGAAATGTACGATATGATGGTGTAGAAGAACTAACAAGTACATCTCAAAGTTCTCCAAAAGTCTTAACACAATGACACTTGCAGTTACTTGCATTTGTTACCATGGATAATGCAACAGTTTTTTGGATTAATAGCAGAAATCGCTGAAGTCTAAATATGCAAGATACGGCAATCAAGTATATTTTCAGCCAACACAATTGGTACAAATCGAGGCTAGCAGCATGCTAGCTCCAGGTATCAATAGCATAGTGGAGGAAGTCAAGAGCATTCAAGCTAACAACACAACAAAAAGGCAAGAGATGAACAGCAAATTCCTACTCCTGATCTCAGCAAGCAGGCTATAAGAACACATGGAAAATGATCCAGTTTGAATAATGCAACATGTGAACAGCTAAATGATATTTTTGATTGATATTTCTACCAGCAGCTGCATCTAATACACCTTTTTTTTTTCCTGTTTTGCCTTTACACTCACATCTCAAATACATGGCATTCAGTGTTCAATCTGTGTGCTTGTTCTCTCAACAGAAATGACAGAATCCAGCAAAGTTCAGTATGCCTCAGAGTAGGAACAGTAAAAATTACATGAAGCCGAGACATAACATTCAAATTGTCATGCTCATTATGAAGGGAGATACAACTGTCCCTGAAGTGTTTTCTCCCCCCTTGCTTCCATCATCATGTCTATGCTAGTGCCTAGTAGGAAGTGAACTCAGCAGCAATGGCTCCTAAAATTGATTCATTTTGCTCTGGCTTACACCTCAAGAACTTCCTATTCCAGTGCCCACTGCAAGCACTACAAAAAGCTCCAGTCTTAACGCCCTACGGAAGCGGTGCAGGGCGTGCAGCCTTTCCTCGAGATCGTAGAGTCGGGTTTCCCGTTTACCGATTTCAGGTGGCACTCCCCACCCAACACACACACACACCACTCGACGATACTGGTTGCAATGTCGCCGCATAATGTTCTACAATAGGATCTCGACACTACCTCGTAATTCAGAGGTTGTGATTTCCATTTCCAAACGTTCGACACTGGTAATACGAGATATTCGCAACCAACATGACCTTAAAAATTCAAATATTTCATCACCACCACCTCACAAGGAATCCTCGCCACATGATCGCCGCCCAATCCATCATCCTGCATTCCTACCCTTCTTATAAGGCAGGAACAAAAAAAACTAAACCCTAAACCCCCAACAAATAAACAAAGAAACAAAAAAGGGAAGAAACACCAAAGGGGGAAAAGCAGCAGAGACGAGGACGCGAGAGCTACCTTCGCCGGACGACTTGGGGAAAGAGTCGTCCTGCGATCCCGCGCCGGCACCGGCGGCTTCGCCAGAAGCGTCGGTGGAGAAGAGACGAGAGGACGCCGGCGCAAATGCGGCCGAACGCGAGGAGGATGAAGAGACACGGTGACGGCTTGGCGGAGGGCGGCGGCCCCGAGCCTCGACATGTCTCCCGCGGCGCGGCGGCGGAAGAGGAGAGGAATGGCGGCGTTGGGCTCGGGAGTACGACGCTAATGGACCCCGGATCTGATTTGTGCTAGTAAATCATTAATGGGCTAAATTAGGCCCATGTATCCCAGTAGATATCCAATGGGCTATTTTTGGTTATTTAATGGGCTTTACGACTTAGGACGCTGCCCTTGAGAGAAGTTTAGGGCAAGTGGCCCGCCTTTGTAGGTTGAAGTACGCGAATGAGACCAGTTTACGTATTAGAGGGAATGCGCATCTACAGCTAGTTCGACAAGCATGTCATGTGATTTTCGCACCGGGGAGAGAGAAAACTAGTCCTCTCTCTCCCTTTCCATTGAGAGGACGGACGACGAAGAGCGAGAAACGGCCTGCGACGACGCGACGCTAAGCGGGCTGCGCCTGGGCTCCGGTTCCCCACCCCACCGCCAAACCGTAGAGCTCGCCGCGGGTATAGCATGAGGTGGCCGCCGCCGATCTCGCGTTGCCGCCTCCTCGTCGTCGTCCTACTGGTCGCCTGCTCAATTCCTGGTGAGATCTGGCTCTTAGCTTGATATATTTAATCTTTTTTTGGGGGGGTTAGTTTTCGTTTTAGAATTTCTAGTTTTGGTAGGAGTCCGAATGTGAATTTATTTTGATACAAATTAGAAATCCGATTATAATTATAGGTATAAATATACGAAAGATCAAAAAAGGCCAACGCTTGGGGCTCCCGAAACAAAGCCAGTTTGATCGTTTGTTCTATTCTCGCCGTATTCGTTCGTTTTAGTGTGGTCTATCCAGCGGAAAAAGGGGGCGGGCAGAGACGCTTCGAGTACCGAGGCGAGGCGCTGTGTACAGGCTGCATCACGTGAAGGAAGAAAAGGCAAAGACGTTGCTTTTGCTTTGAGCCTGCACTACTTCGGGCAGAAGCATCACGTGAAGGCAGCAGGAAGCGGAGACGTGCGCAGCTCCTTGCGTGGGCGGAACCAACAGCAAGTGGGTCCCACGGAGACAGGCCACGTCGGTGACAGAAGACCAGCAGGTCTCACGGCGCAAAAGACCAAGTGATGGTTCTCTGGACAAAGCAGCGACGGACCGAACGACCGAGCGGAGTTTTCCCTTGATCTTATTGGCATCTAAAGATTATGGGGGAGAAGAGATGGGCTGATCTCCCCAGTATCCTCTCTTGACGACCAACAATTACCTGGTGTGGGCAATAAAAATGAAAATGAACATGCGCGCTCAAGGAGTCTAGGGTGCAATCGATTCAAAGAGAAAGGACAATGAGGTGAATGACAAGGTGGACCAGACGGCTTTGACCATCATCTACTAGGCGGTGTCAGACTCGATGATGCATTAGCTCATCGGGAAAGAGACGGCACGTGAAGCATGGGTAACGCTTGAGAAGATGCACGAGGGAGTTGACCGCGTGAAGAAGGTGCGGCTCCAAAATTTGTGCAACGAGTTCGAGAATCTCCAGATGGGAGAAACCCAGTTGGTGGACAAGTTCGCCGGCAAGCTGACTTCACTGTACAATCAGATTATCTCTTTCGACGACAAGATGGAGGAATCTGTGGCAGTGAAGAAATACCTGCGTGTGCTACCAGAAAAGAACGTACATGTCGTCACTACACTTATGTACTCCTCCGATCTGGAGGAAAAGAAGATCGAGGAGATCACCGCCCCCCTCAAGGCGCATGAGGAGCTTCTGAAGGGGTATCAATCCCATAACGAGCAGGCGTTGCTGTTAAAGGGAGATGCAAGAAGCGGTGGCAGGCAATTTCACAGGGAACCGTCGTCAAAGGACGGTCGTGGCTCATCAAATAGCTGGGGGCGCAGGCGAGGCGGCCAGAATGGCCGAGGCGACAGAGGTGGACGTGGAGACAGGTCTGGGCAAGACAGTGGTGACAGATACCGTAATAAATCACATGTCAAGTGTTTTGAATGTGACAAATTTGGTCACTACGCGTCGGAGTGCTGAAGCCACATAAAGTGTTTCAACTGCGACAAGTGCGGCCACTACGCTTCGTCGCTTCGGATTGCCGAAACAAGACGGGTTTCTTTTTGGGATTTAAGCATCTGGTTTTATAGTGCGGATAATTGACAGAGAAGTAGCCATTTTCTAGTCTGTATTTTATAATGGATATTGTGTCTAGTGAAAAATTGGCCGCGAGGTAAGGTCTGAGATGTGGTTATCATCTGAAGTTAGTATTGGCGCTGTCGTTAAGGGAAGGAGAATTAATGATTTATGTACCTGTGAAAAGCAATTGTAGATATGGAAGCTAAATTTTAGCCAGGTTACCGCTTTGGTTTATTAGAAATAGGACCAGCAATTTAAAGAGGTTATGCGGCATGTTTGGAATGGAAAACAAACTAAGGGTTATCAAAAGAATAGTGATATTTATGATGAAATATTTCTATTTCCAAATATGTATGGACAAGTAGAAAGTTCATCAGTTATACTTGTTATGAAACAGTTACATATTCTCCTGGCCAGAGTCGGATCATCCGAGTCAGAACAATCTGTATTGTGCTGCATTTATTGGTTCATCCCGTAGAAAATATTTTGCTCAGGCATCATAAGTTGAGGAAAGTATTGCAATGTTCTGTGCACAATTAGGGTATGTACAATAGTTTGTCTCTTAGGGTTGTCTCTAAAGGCTCCAACTCATCTACAGACAACCTTAGAGACAACATCTCTAACAATTTATCTATAAAATTATTCATTTTCAACACTTCTCCCCTAACACACACACTATTTGCGATGATTTACATGCCCCGTTTATCTCTTGTATAAGAGATGATATATTCTCTCTTCTCCAGCTAGAATTTTGAGTGACATTGCAAGTAAAAGACAGCTGAGGTGGTTATTATTGGAGATGCCCTTAATAACCCAAAAGTCTTCTTGCTTTACATGTCCCATGTTCATGGAGATTGTTGTTATTGAAGTATTTAACTATACGGGCACGCTCCTAGTATATTACTTGAAGTGTCATGTCAATGTACTGACAAGTGATTTCTATCTAGAGGACACAAGGATTGTTATACTAGAAATAGAACTCAGATGTGCTTATTGTCGAACATCCATTGGGTTTAGCAACTAATCTAACACAATTCAGGATAGCATTGCTGAGCTGTTTGAATAAGCTAATTGATTCTCATCTGACTGTATTTTTTAGCTACTTATATGGTGTAGCTTCATTAAATATGTCAGTAATTGCGCTCTACCACAGGTTGATGTTGTGGTTATCTTTTGTTATAGTTGCAATGGAATAGAAATGAGAGATTGCATATTGTAAGTTACATTCCAACAGGTTTATTGTGATTAGGTCAGGGGACTCATCAGCAATGCTTTATAAGCGAATGGTTTGTTAAAACATAATAATAGGGACCTATCGGCCTAGATCACTAACTTAAATACTGTAAGGAAAATGAGTATAGATTTCTGGAGTGTCCAATTTTTCTTACTGCTGGCTACTACATAGTAGGGGGGGGGGGATTCAACATTACTGTTATGTGGTAAATAATGAGAAGTTAACAAGATTTTGGTTGAACTGGTGGTGGGATGAGACCATGAGGGTATCTTTGCTGTTAATTATCCAGATCTGTGCTCAGAACTGTGCTTGATCCTGCTATCTAATGAAGCTGACCTCTTGCCTGTGGTCTAAAAAGGGGATGTGTTTGACCATGTGAAGTGAAAGCAGTGGGACCTTGGAGTATCGGATTTGGGTATTTTACTTTGTTAGTAATCTAAGTAATAGATCCTATGATCAGCACCTCAAATTCGCTCACTAAACTGATACAAATAACTTTGAATTTAGAGATGGATGGATCATTTTGACATTCTCGGTTACTGGATCACAATGTGGCACAAGTTGAGAAGAATAAAATTGTACAGGGGAAATTACCAGTGTGAATTATGAGCCTACCCTCCTTGAAAGCGATAAGGCTTAATAATCCTTAATATCTCTGCTGAGGTGGGAATGCGTAGAACTAAAATTCATGGATACTTTCTGTGCAGCCCTTCGCTGGGCTATGTGAAAACCTAGGAATAAAGTCGTTTTTAATTGCAGCTGTTTTCTGTGGTATCACTGTCATCTGTGATACTTGGACATGGTTGTCAAACTTCATATATTCCTTCTATTACCCTCAGTCCCTCACTAGTTCTTATGTGCATCATTGATTATTCTTAATTTTGTAGGGACTTTTCCATTGAGGTTCGTCACACTTGATACCATTGATATATTTACTACTCATGAATGGTTCCGCCGCAGCAAGCCAACTGTATATTTCCGTTGCAATGAAGACAAGAAGACATATTTGCCTGACGTGAAGGAAGCAAACTTGATATATACCTTTAATGGTGAAGAATCATGGCAGGTTAGTCAAATTGTTTGTGTAGCATATGGCTGGCTTCCTGTTCATGCTTGAGGCTCGTTTTCACTACTTGTGGTGTTCTCGTTTTTTTTTTGTTTGTTTGTTAGCACTACATTACGCCTTGAATAATGTATATCCTTTTGGCAGCCCTTAACAGAACTTCCAGAAAAGAAATGCATGCGGTGTGGTTTGTATGAAGAGGATACATATAAACGTGATGATGTGTTTGATGAATGGGAGTTGTGTTCTAGTGATTTCAAAGCCGGCAAGTTCACCCGTTTCAAGGAAGGCCAGTTCAATGCCACTTTCCTATGCCCAAACTGTACTGCCTCTGCTGGTACGGCTCCTATCCAATACCTCTAATTTCTGTTCGTTGACTTTTTTCATAATTTCTCAAGCTAGTTATTCGCAGTTGCTTCTCTCTTATCCAGGTAACTCTTTGCAGCATAATTTGTATTGATTTTTCTATTGCAATTGATAGATTGTTAAAGAAATGCCTTGTGTGTTACATATAGCTATTGCTCAAGATGTTTCTTTCCCTACCACTATCAGGTGATTCTGCATTCCATGAGTCTTATTCGGTGGAGGAAACTAAGAAGACATCTGTTGTGGTTATCATAATAGTCAGTGTTCTTGCTTCAGTCATCGTTATCATCGCCTTGTTCGGTGGCTACAAGTGCTGGCAGAAGAAGAAGAGGGAGCGAGATCAGGCACGATTCCTCAAGCTCTTTGAAGAGGGGGACGACATTGAAGACGAACTGGGCCTTGGCAATGAACTCTAAGACTGCACATACAGTGATACTCTGACCTCCAACCTTCTCAGATGAATTCTCCACGTTGCTGTGTATAAAATGGGCAATTTGTGCTTCAAATTTTTGTTATGTATAGCATCTCCACAGTTGGAAGAAATGACTGACAAAAACTATGCTTCAATTCATTGCACGTTTCCCCTAGTACAATGTGCAATTACAGAAAGTAAAAGTGTTCCAGAAGCGTTGATAGAGACATGGCTTGTAACACACGGAATAGAGGGAACATTAGTGAGAAGGTGGCTAATGAACATAAAAGATTGTAAATTAACTGCAGATCAGTTTTCTTAGGGTGATAATCTGCATGATAAGTTAGCTTAATTAGATTATGCTCCTCTGTTTTTCGGTGAATGCATTTTTTATTATTTGATTTCACTTTATGACCAAACTAACACTACAAATTAATGTACACAAATTTATTAATTAATTACTAATAATTATTTCGTAACTAATAAACGCTGTAAATTAAAAACTACAACCAAACTACCTGCGAACAACGGTGGTTAATAACGCTGAAATGTCTGCAAAAATATAATCGACAGAGCAAGAGAGCGAGCGACTGTGAAATGAAATGAACGAGCGGAAGAGTGAGCGAGCGACTGCGAAATGAAATGAATGAGCGGAAGAGCGAGCGAGCGACTGCGAAATAAAATCGTGCTCGCTCCCTCTAATTTATAGCCACTGCTTGAAGAGAATCATTATCCTGCGTGCGCTAATTAAGCCATGCATTTCGGGGAACAAAGATTTGATGGATGAAACAAGGAGGTGACGGGATGACGAATTATTGATGCTTTCGGTGGAAAAATAAGGTAAATGGAGGGAGTGCCTCATTCAAATGTTTGGGTAATCAACAGATGGCATGGTTTGCTATTGATTCGTACAAACAGAACATTTATGCAAAATAGCAATAAAAATCCAGAACAAATAAAATTATGAAAAATTTATACAAGCAAGTACACGGTGTCGGGAGGCTCCACAAAAAAAAATTTATAATTTTTTGAACTCATTTACCATATTTTAAAATTCTTCCAAATTTCAGCCTAACACTAACCTTACCTTAACTAACGTAACTACTAATTAGCCTAACTAATTGGCTTGGCGTGTGGTGACCATGCGCCAACGGCTGGCGCATGACCACCGTGGCGCCAAAGAGCGCGGACGTGATTTGGCGAGGTGGGCGGGGACACGCGGCGGCGGCTCTGATGTTGGCGCACGGTGGGCGAGCGCCAAGACCAGGTGTCAGCCCCTCCCGTGTTGGCGCACGGTGGCTATGCGTCAATGGTGTTATTTTTGTAAATACGGTTTGTTCGTGATTAGATCTGTAAATACGAGATGAAAACGCGCTAGATTAGCCAAAAAATCATGTATGTTGAGTGTGTACATATGTCGTATACTCCTGTGTCTAAAAAATACTCGTGTTGTAGAGTAGAATAGAAGCAGATATTTCGCATGTGGCCGCCATGGCCACTAGGATGTGCGCCACTGGGATGCGCCGCCATGGTCCGCCATGTGCGCCACTAGGATGCGTTGCTCGAGCCTATTATGTTGTCGTTTGGTCTCTTGGTCTGATTAGATCAATCCGGGCCAATGCATCGATCCGTAAGATGCATTGAAATGTAGCAGGAGCAAAATTGGTACTTCATGCTGGGAAAGAATAAAACAAGGGAAATATGTGAGAAGTAGGATAAAAGAAATCAAAATGGTATTTTCCAAACAAACCAAAAATTTGAGGACATGTAACCAATTTTAAGAAACTAGGTGACATGCTTCCAAACACGTCTTAGAGTGATATATATCAAATTGCCTTACTTTCTCATTTTCGAGACCAAGGCTGCTCACACTGCAAAAATGGGAGAAGCCCAAAACGAGCCTAAACTGAGTTGATTGAAAGTTTGAAGCAGCTCTTTCTCTCTAAAAAAAGACCTTGTCTTTGGAGAAAGTAATTATAACTCTTCCAGTCACAAAAGAGTGACGCTCTAGAATATGTGCAGTTAGATCATACAAATTTTGAACAAAGATGTTTAAAACGTACGGTTTAGATATATGAAAATGATATGCGTGGATTTGTCAAAAAAATACTTCCATAATATTGCACTTTTATAAATTATTTCAAATATATGATAAGAGAACTTAGTTATCAAAGGAGTCTTGTTGACCGGAGAGGTAGTATTCAAAGAGTGCAGAATGAATGCACTAGAACAAGAGGTATTCCGAATTTACAGTGAAATGGGGAGATCTCGCTTGCAAAATTAGGAGATTGCGCAGTTTTTCTTTTTGTTGTCAAAGTACTCGAGCAAAATATTCTTGTTGAACAGAGTTACAGAGATGACAGTAAAAACAGAGGAGAAATGTGTGGTTTACTTGCCAGTACTCCAGCACTCGATTGAATCTCAACCAACATATCCACTATTAATCTCGATAGTCTATTAATCTCAGTAGTCAATAAAACAAAAGGAAAATGGCTCAAAGAAATAAGTAAAAAAGTGTGCAACCAATGCACAACAGACATGCTACGGCAGAGCTCCTACCACATCTGAATGATAAATTAATGAGTGAAGTCAGTAACTTCACAGAACCCCCTCCTACTCCGAGCGCCGGCCACGTGCAACGAACGCGGTATCTATAGCATTGCTCTATTCTGACAATGAAGATTGAAGAGAATCTCACACAAGAATCTGTGTTGCGTTGGGATTATTCCACCGTGTCGAATCATGATGCGAAAGTTCGGATCTGATCAATCATACAGTATTGCCGGTATTCTTCTGTAGCGATTTCAGAAGTCTCGGTTCCGAGCTTTCAGAAGTTCAGCTTTATGTATGCATGAGCTGGCAGCATGCTGTGTAAACTATAAACTATGTTCGTTCAGGCCGCAGATGCTTTGATGTGACCAGGTATTCGGGTGGGTCTACCTGGAAAGCACACATCAAGATCAGATAATGCAGAGTATTTCGATGCAAATTCTTATTCTTTTGCGGGAGAACATAGTATAACCGCAAGTTGGGGCTCAGCTGTGGTGGTGGTGTCTGAGATCCATGTGATTCCTTCCATAGGAGTACATGATATATCGACCCAAGCAAAGGAAAAAATTGAGGGACGGCAGTATAGTACAGCACACAACTCTTGCTCGCTTGAAGCGACAATTGGTACAAGCAAATTGAAAGACAACGTGTCGAGTTGGTCCATCAAGTGCTTTCTTCTTTGTCATCATGACGTCCCTTTGGATTTGTCCATAAGCCTAGTTGTAGATAGGCCCTCGTTGCTTGCTTCTATCACATGTCTGCCACCCTAGCTAGAGAACTCACTTCGTTCAAGCAAGCCTACTTGGATACCTGATGACTAACAGGGATTTGAATCCTCTGCATTACTGTAGATATAGAGGCACACTGTATGAACATTGTTTTATGGGGAGATGATAGTGCTCTGCAGTGAACTGTAGCAAACAGTGCGATCTGTATTGTATCAATTTTATTGTAACGGAAAACAAGTAAGCCTACTTGGCATTAATCGGTCAACCAACTTTATTCTCATCTGTAAGGCCCGGGATTAACACTCCCGAATCCTCTGTGCATTTCTGAACTAGTCCCATGATCAGTAGCTAGTTCACACAGTAAACAAATATGGTAACAAAATCATATCACAACTTTATTAATAAATAACAACAGAGTTGATTACAAAGGAGGCTTACATGTCAACAATAAAATAAACACAGCGGAAGACGAAGATGTAGTAGAGTCCAGTTAATCTGCCACAGGCAATCGACTGGGGAAGCGGCCTAGTCGCCGAGATCCACACCGGTAGCAAAGTCCTTCTCCTCTGAAATTATTTGCATTAAGCAAGAATGAGCACAACTACCGTGCTCGCAAGTTACACCCGTCAAGTAACAGAATGACATGCATATATGGATATCTCAAAGGAAAGCTTAATATGGTTGAATTTGCATAAAACAAACATTTTTCAGTAAATACTTGTACTAAGTTCCAAAGCAGTTATTCTATAACTAAAATTCATTTTATAAATCAATTTTATAGTCAGATAACATTCACACATGAATGGTGAAGGATACCCTCCTATCACAAGACTTCCCGCCAAATTCCCATTTGGATAAACCAGTTGATAAAGTCTTTTTAAAACAAATTCCAAGTCTAACTTTGAGTGGCTTTGCTAGCATGTCCATGACCGCGGACACGGCTATTCGAATAGTTTTACACTCTGCAGAGGTTGTACACTTTACCCACATGACACGAATTCTCTAGTTTGCTTGGCATCCGTCGATACCACCGCCACTACCGTAGGTAAGCGATCTAGAGCACGTGCAAGGCCTTTACAATGCGCCATTCCACCGCCCTCGCTAAGGTTTCGCCCCTTTGGAATAGAAATCTGCGAGTTCCTAGCCCTCTTGCGCCAAAGTGAATAATAGTCATGAAAGACTTTGTCAAAAGAAATGGCCATGAAAGACCGCCCACGTACAAAACAGGATCAACCGCGATGGAACTTTACAAATTAATTAGCGTGTCCCTACCCATACTCGGGACATGTGGTTGCGGTGAGGCATAGCCCATTATAGGCATAGCAAAGGAACGCTCAGAGGTAGGTCCTCAATTGACTTGGGCGACTTTCCACAAAACCCATGGGCCTCGATCATGGAAATGATTTCGATCCGTGCATTAACATGCACCATCCAAACAACCATTTCGCCCAAGTACAAACCATAATTTTATTTTATTTTTCTCAAATTCATTTACGACAAAACTTCCATGACAAACCAATGCCATAGATTCTTAAACAATATTTGATTTTTGGCTGAAAGTTTCCCAAATCAAACATTTTTGGGTCTAAGCATTGCTAAGCATAATCTTTCTCAAAATGTTCTAGTTCATACTATTGTATCAACTAGATTTTATCTAGGGTGAGGGTTAAATGTCCAAGACTTGTCAAGAACGAGATCAGTATGTAATCCATCAGCATTGTGATAATCCAACCTTTAACAATCCAAAATTCATTAGTCCAATCTACACCGTATAAGTCTATTTCTATGATCCAACTTCAATTGATCCAAATATTTAACTATACTCAAATTTTATAATCCGATATCTATCAATCCAATGACTATATAATCCTATAATCAAATTTTTAGATAATCTGATATCCAATGACAATCTATTTCTAGAATCCAATATCAACAATTCAGTATTTGACTATAGTATCTATCTATCATCCAATCTTTATTAATCCAACATCAACAACAATCTACCTCTAAAATCCGGTATCCAATAATCATTTATTTCTACAATACAACCATAATAATCATGTATTTCTAATAATCAAGCATCATTCATTCCAATATCCAATAATCCAATGATAATCTATATCTATGATTGACATCTAACATCCAACAATCATATAACTCTAATAATACCACAATCCGATCCTTAATAATAATCTATTTCCATAATCCAATACCAATAATCACCTATTTCGTAATCATTCATTATTTATTAACAATTTTCCTCTATCTTCACACATCCATTCACAATCTTCTTTTATTATCCAAACTCCAAAATATATATGCCTTCAATAATAGTCTCCATACCACCTCTCTTGACAATAATTGGACATACAAAGGCATTGGGAATAACTATAAAGCTTAAAACAGGAATTTAAATTACTTGAATATAAATACGCATGCAATAATAATTTAAAACAGAATTTAAATAATTTTAAATACTGGGTGCAAATATGGTCAAGAATGTAACTTGCCTTGCTTAGTGATGTTGTTTTCCTTAACAGGTCACCTAGTACTCACAAACACTCTCTCCAGGTTGCTTGTGTACAACCACGATGATCATACAGTCAAAATCAATCCTCTTATATGGTCTCCAACTATGTTGGCCGACTCTCAAGTCGTAAAAATCTATCTGTGAAAATGATCCAAATTCAAACGAAATTCAAATAACAAATCAAAAGGCAATTCAAATTAACTCAAAACTAAATAATTCTATTTTATTTAGCTAGATAATAATTTTATAAAATTTTATAAATTTGAAACACTCCAATTGGAGTTGGGATTTAAAAGATATGAATTTTACAAGTTTTAATCCTAAATCTGAAATTTAAATGAATTTCTAAATACAAACAAGATTCAAATGAAGTACAATTTAAATACTTTTGGTTTAGTTAGCTAGATCTTCAATTTATATGAATTTAGAAATTCTAAACACTTAATTTGGAGTTAGGAATCAAAAGATATGAATTTTACAAATTTAAATCCTAAAGTTGTAGTTTAAATCATTTCAAATTCAAGCAGACAGTTTAAACTTAAACAAAAATCAAATAATTATATTTTATTTAGTTAGACAATAATTTTCTAAGATTTTAGCAATTTGAATCATCTAATTTGGAGCTAAGATGTAAAAGTTATGAATTTTAGAAGTTTAAACCCTAAATTAACCCCAAATCAGATTTTAAAAGAATTTCCTGATTTAATTTTCTAAAGGAAAACTTGAATTATGACGTCAGCCCTGAGATTATTGAATTTCCGGCCGAATTTTCTTTGAACCTAAAATTTTTGAGACAACGACATGTGGGCGGGTCCATAGGCCGTCCACGAATCACTTCATTGGTCCACGGTGGACGGGGCATGAGCCGGTGTGGTTCGCCACGCATAGCGCCACGTGGCTCGCCACATGGCGCCACGCACGCAACATACTGTTGAGGTGGCGACGGGTGGAGCCACGTCGGCACACGGCCGCGGAACGATGAGCTCAGCTCGCCGTGGCGCGGGCGCCATTTAGCGAGCACGGCGAGGCGGCAAGAGGAGAGAGGAAGTCGGGGAGTTGAAGGCGCCCATTTTGGTCACCGAGAACGCGGCGGTGGCCGCGAGGAATTGTCTTGTGGCGGTGTCGGGCTCATGGCGCGCGAGGTGCTTCCGTCGGTCTCAATGAGGTGGTAGTCTTGCGACAGTGTCGCGGTGATGCGGCGATTCCGTAGACGTGGACGACGAAGTGGGCGGCTTGACCTCGCCGGAATCGAAGAAATACCTCGCCGCGATGGCCGTGAAAGCTTAAAATTCAATGAATAGAGAGGAGAAGAGGAGGAGGCGGCGAGGCTCTGGCTCGGCAGAGAAGGCGGAGCCGGGTGCTCTTTATAGGGTAAGGGAGGGCGGGAGGAGATCAAGGCGGCGTTAATGGCGGCGTTTGGAGAATCCGGCGATAGTGGGTGTAATGGAGGGATACAGGCGGAGAGGGAGGCGGGAGTAAAGGGTTTAAATCGCATTTAACGTCCATAAAGATGGGAAGAGGAAGCGGGTGGAGAGGAGCTCAAGCGAGGCGTCCATGGCGGCGGTTGAGATGCTGTGTACCGAGGAAGAAGGGATGGGAAGAGAAAGCGGGCCCTTCGATGTCCATCCAGGGTGCAAAATGACCAAGCGGCGTGTGCGTGTGTGGGACCGTTGGATTGAAATCCAACTATGCCGTGAAGAAGAAGGCGCGCATGAGAAGCGGGCGGCTTGGGTTTCGACCCAAAAACTATGTACATATTTCTTTTGATTTTCTAATTTAAATAATCGATTAATTCCTTTTAAACTTAGAAAATAGCAAAATAAACTCAAAAATTCTAGAAAAATTCTCATAAATTCTCAGAGGTATTTTAGACTTAATAAAATTATTCCCAACTTAAAGTTGGCTTTTAATTTTGCAAATAAATTATTTTGGCTTTAAAATATTTATGAAAAAGTTTTAAAATTTCATAAAATTCTCAAAATTATTTTAGTTTTTATTTTTCAACTTTAACTCAATAAAACTTTAAAAACTTTTATTTTTGACTTTTAAGACTTCAAAAATTCAAATAAAGCAAATAAACTCTCTCAAATTTGAGCATCCAATAAAAATAATAACTTTAATAAATTTAAATTAGTAGCAGAACTTTGGGTCATTACATCATCTCAAGACATCTCCACGAGGTGGTGCTGGGATGCCGCATAAGGGCATCTCCAATAGTCACACGTCAGTCATCGGTTAGCTTGCCACCTCACCTAAAATTGAGCTTGAGGAGAGAGAACGAAGAGAGAGAAGAGAAGTTGCCGCGTCGTGAGACGGCGGTCGCATCACACAAACCAATGCACGAAGAGACGAAGCACGCGCTGTTGGAGTTATGTCGTCGTCTCGTCACGTGTTTCGTGGGTCCACCGAAGTGAACCACCACAACACCCCAGGGACCGTAGACTCCTCTGGTGCACATCCGGCAATGGCGACAACCGGCACGACAATGACCTCGGCAACAGGGAGTCAGGGACCAGAGGAGGGAGATCCGGTGGTATCTAGCCGGCCGGCTTCTAGATCTAGGTAGGTCCGGTTAGATCCAGAGGCTGATGGGCCAAATCTGGGCGGATCTACGGTGGTGAACTCGGAGGAGGTCGTGACGATGATGGAGGTGGATGCAAGCGGCGACGGGGTTGGATGGAGAAGGCGGCGGGGAGGGATTGAGAGAGCCGGCAATGTGGAGGGAGAGAGACAGACGGTGGCGGCGACCGATGTGATGGTGGAGGCCGGGGAGCTAAAATGTATTAGAAATATTGTCCCTATAGATAATATGACAAGAGTTAGTGACAATCTTAACTCTAACCATTGTACCTACCCTACAAAGATTCCGTTGCCACTATCAGCTCGTTTCTTTAATCCTTTCCAGGACAGTGTTATGATCACTCGCAGCCAAAGTGTTGACGGCCCCTGTGCATCTTTTTCAACGCGATCTTCTACGGCACGTTCTCGTGTAGTGTAGTGGAGATGATCTGTTTGCATGTTGGGTGCTTACTGCTAATAGTGTTTTGTTGATGTAGCAGAGCAAGTTAATAGTAAATATACTTTATTTTCTACCATTTTCCTTTTGACATGTTTCCTTCTTCCACACATTGGTATATTCGATTTTCTTTTATCTTTATATTGTTAAGCTACCTTGCAACGTCATTTCATTGAGGCTTGAGCATGCGCAGTAATACATTTTCAAACATTAGTGTTGGGCCCATCTCAGCTTCATCTCTCCTCGTATCTTGCTATTTGTGCAACATTTGGAGGATTTTTTTTAAAATAATATTATTTTAAAAGATAATTACAAAAATAAATAGTTGCACCAAAAAATTACAAAAATGGGCTTAATCTGGCGATAAGGACCCGATTGACTTATGTCGCCGGTCTAGCTCACTGTCCCGATTCAGCTGGCGGCATAGGAGCTAAAACCCTAAACTGGTTGGTATGTCTGTGATTTTCGTAGATTTTCAGCTGTACGAAATCTGTTAGACTCACAATAACATTTTATGATCATCGTATGTTGTTCTAGTGCGGTGAATTTCTGAAGAATTTTGTGAGGACAATTGAGGTATCAATGATTCGTAGGTAGGAAGGTAAGTGATATTGCGATGCGACCGAAAATTCATACACGGTGGAAAACTTTGGAGAAATGACCTCTTGCATAACATTACTTATGTACGTGCACTACATATTATGTAAGGAAACAAATATGAGTTTGTCATTACTATCAAAACTACGACAAATCATACTAATATTACATAACATTCAGCAAAACGTCATAGCACTTAGTTTATATCAAAACTACGACAAATCACACTAATATCACATAACATTCAGCAAAACGTCGTAACACTTAATTTTTTCAAATCAAAATAATAATTCAGAACATTTGCAATAACATATTACAGCTGTCCGTGCTTTCCCGTAGCCGCGACCTCAACGTCCCCCATGTGGAATGCCTCGAGTCGGGCGACCGTATAAGGTCCTCGCGGCGACATCCAGAGTGCCGATGTCTCCTTCGTCCTGAGGATTTCTCGTGAGGCATTTCTTGAAGGTGTGCCCAGACTCCGTGCAAATGGAGCACTTCTTCGTATGACGTCCGACTTCTGCTTCATACATGTCGTCGACCAACCTTTCCTTTGAGTCTATCAATGTCTGCGGCCCAGATTAATTGCTTCCAGGTTGGATGGCTAGTGAAATGGGCAACCACGGTGTAACCATATATCTCTCCACTCCAGGTTTGCATCACACAAACCAATGCTGTGCCACCGTCGAACAAGCGGCCGTGACATGGGAGTAGGGCCTACGTAGAAGAAGGGACTTGTTGCAAGTTCGTCCCGCGGCGTCCTTTATCCCTGCACATTATCTAGAAGCAAAGCTCCCTTGTGCCCATCTTGAATGCCTGGTGCATCTCACCCTTCTTGCTCTTCTTAGTCATGTACTTGGTGACCATGGCGGACTAGAGTACTCTGTTATTTGCCATGGCGAGCGACGCATTGTTGCTTCTATCAACAAAGTAGTTCGTCGTACCGCGGAGAATTGCCTCCACAATACCAACTAAAGGGAGGCACCTTGCGCTGCGCATGACCCAATTGTAAACCTCGGCTAGATTGGTTGTCACGACACCATATCGAGCACCACCCTATCATGTAGCAGCGACCACTTCTTGCCTGACTAAAGGATCTACTTCTGCAAGGTCTTCACCGACAATATCAGCAACTCCGGGAGCTTCAGCCATTGTGTTCGTCGCGCTGTGGCTGGAGTCCTCGACTTCTTCTTCGGCGTCGGCACCCCCTTCTTGTTCAGCCGCGGATGGAGGAGTGGGATTGGCATATGTCTGGGCCAGAAGGACCAAATTCCACTCTCCCTCCCTCGCCATGCGTACATATGACTGCCATGAATTTGTTCCATTCAGTTGCACTAACTCCCATATGTGGGCTGTGCTGCTTGGGGGGCAAGGCAACTCAATCTTAGATCGTACACATCACGGTCCACTTGGAATGTGTGGAATAACCATCGCATCACAGCGCCCCATGTACGCTGCTCTGGTCTTGCTAGGGGCACGGTCGCTGATTGGAAATAACGCAAATCGATTCCCTAGGGACCCTTCATAATAGTCTCCTGACCGTGGTAAATTTTGAAATTGACGATGTTTGACATATTTGACACATTGCACCATAAAGAACATTTCCACGATTAACCACATATCTAAAACTAGAATTAGACTACCCACCGAAAAGTATTATGTAAAACATACTGCACTACGTAACCGTACATATAAAATTATGTAATCTATTCGCTTAAAAAAATTACCCGACAGGTGGGGCAACCGGACGGGCAGCGCTTCGCTAGCTTTTCTCCTCCGCTCTCCTTCTCTCTCTTCCCTCCTCTTTTTTCTGAATAAAAGTGAGTCATGTGCCAAATTTTAGGGTTTGAAGGGGTTTTTTATAGGGTCACACTTCCCTATCGCTATTTGAACAGACGACTGCTACCTATCGCCATTTGGACTGGTGATAGCTACCTGTCGCCATTTCAACTAGTGACAGGAAGATGTCATCAGTTGAACTAGCGACAGGGAGATGTCACCAGTTGAACTGGCGACAGGGCCCTAAACCCTAGACTGGTTGGTATGTTTGTGATTTTTGTAGATTCTGAACGGTACCAAATATGTTAGACTCGCAATAACATTTTGTGATCATCGTATGTTTGTTGTACTGTGGTGAATTTATAAAGAATTTTGTGAGGACGATTGAGGTATTAATGATTCATAAGTAGGTAGGTAAGTTATATTACGATGCACCAGAGAATTCACACACGGTTGCGGTTTACACGCAAAAAAGAGTTATCGAAACAGAAGACTAGCATAATAATAATTGTACAAAAATTAATATTTACATGTCATGACTGATATTTGGATGAACAAATATCTACTGGCGGCCTCTCTTGGGGCGCACCCCGCGTGTCGCCCCTGGCCTCACCCGACGATGGTCCAAGTATGACAGAGGATTAGGTTGCATCACTACCCAACCGACGCGAGTAGCCTTAGGTGGTGTCACAAGAGGGGGGGGGGTCCTGCGTCGGTTGGGTCGGTCCTAGTGCACCGTGCAGCTGAGAAACCCCCACGGGAGAATTGGGTGCCACGCTGGTCCAAGTAGAAGTCCCTAGAGCGTGCCTTGTCGTGCGATAAGTAATCGTCCTCCTAAGGCGGTGGTTGATCTGTGAAGCATGACGTTACGCATGTAATCATGGCGAAAACCATGAAAAATGACGTTACGCAGCCAAGAAAGGCGGTCGTACCTGGTGGCACGAAAGCGTGCCCCGACGACTCCGTGTACTCTTGCCCCACGTGTTGGTGGAGCTTAGGACCTGCAAGAGAAGATTGAAGTTAGTAACTGTGGATATCGTGGGGATATACTTATGATCTTAGGATGATGTTACAATTGACAATGGCTTGAAGGTTTGTCGAATTGTGGGTTTTCAGCGAAGTTAAAAGTGTTGTCAGAACAGGTGTGGTCAGACCGGCGTGCTGAGAGTGGTTAGACCGGCCTGGTACGATCTGATCGGCCAATGAATGGCGGTCTGACCAGTTTTGTGCTGTTCATTGGCCAATCGGTGGCGATTATTTTTAGGATAGGTCAAGTTCATGGGCTTCAGTGCATATGTGTTGCATAATGTATGTTTTCGCTAACGTGGGTCAGGTTGTGAAGAACTTGTTTCCAGAATTGATTTTTTTTTGTCTATTATTGTGTAGGACGCTTATGAAGAACTTATCACCCGAAATTGTGATTACATTACGAAAAATAATAAATAATCATGAAACTAACCTGTCGGTGGCACCACACCGTGCCTATGGTCGGCTAGTCCACGACATCATCCTTAGCATACAAGCTGACCGCGTACGCTCCCAAATCCAGCTGTGGTCGTCCGATCTGGAAGCGCTCGAATGACCACAACTGCAGAAGTAGTGGGCATTCGGAGAGGATTGAGCTATCCTGGGCCCAGTGGCACGCGTCGTAGAGTGCGCTATATGTCGCGCACAGCACGGCCGGACCCTAAGCATAGGGCTAGATCTCATCCACTGGCCAATCCGCCAGCTCACGTGCGTACCAGACGTAGTGCTTGTCGACGCTGTCGCCGTGGGACCCTAAGAACATGCCTCACCCAAACAACCACAATAGGTAGGCCTCGAAGTGCCTCCTAACAATGACGTCGTCTGTGTTCTTCGTCATACGCTCGAGCTGCAAGAAGACATGTACACGTCAGCAAGGTTCACATAAGAATTGATGCAAGAGGACGATAGTTACGAAGACTTACATAGAACTGGCAGATCCACCTCAACGTCGACCCGTGCGAGCTGTTGAACTCCGTGTACCCACTGCCCGGCCACAGCACGTCGTGGAACCTTGCTAGGAGGTCCGTGTGCCACGTGGCCGGGATGTTGTACGCCGCTATAGGGAAGCCAGTGTAGGGCAACCCAACCAGGAAGATGATGTCCTGAAGGATCGGCGCCATCTCTCTGCACGGAAGGTGGAACGTGTACGTCTCTGGCTTCCAACGGTCAACCAGCGTCGTTAGTAGGGCCTGGTCGTATGAAAAACGCCTAGACGTACAACCAGGACCGCGGTCCTGGTCGTCCTCCCACGTCGCCTCCACTATCCTCGCTAGTGGAAGGAGGTCTGCCGCTCTCAACCTGCGTCAAAATGATTAAGAACAAATGTTACTGCACGCAAAGTAGTCAGACCGCGATTGAGTGCATGAAGGTTAGAACTACACGTACCTTGGAACCCAGTCTGGGTGCAGCCTCCATGCCCTGATGGGCGTGTGCAACCGCAACGCGCCAAGCTCAATTGGCGCCTTGCCCCTTCGGGGGGAGCATGGTACTGATGTGGCTACGGTGATGCGCATCAATCACCGGGTCAAGTAACTCGTAGTGGCCTACATCCGCCATACCTAAAAATTAAGTGCATGCATTGTAAAGACTACGAAACATGTACAAAAACCAAAATTTCTGCTTTAAAAATAATTTTCGGCGTTAACAGAATAATTATCACAAAAAAATGTAAACCAAATTTAGGCTACTCAACAATTTAAACAGATTTGTAATAGGGTCTTCCAATTTAGATGATATTTTTAAATAATTTTCCAAGTGCAAATATAAACAATAAACAAAGTGCTTCCTATTTTCCTAGTTTCGTAGTTTAAAATTAATTTGCGACATTAACAATATAATTACCACGCACAAAAAGGAAGCTAAATAAAGCTGTGATTATTTTTTTACATATTTATAATAAGCGTCTTCCTATTTTTGCAGATTTATCCTAAATCGTTCGAGTGTTGTAACATTCACAACATGTGTACGACGAACTACACTATACACAGCTCAAATAATCACTACACCATGGCACAGAATTAAGGGCAATTATTTGCCGGGAAAAAACTGGATTAGTGGCAATCTATCTGCCGGTAATATCCAAGATTTTAGGGTCCCATTATCTGCCGGAATAATTATTTTAGAACAATCTATCTGCCGCGAATGTTTTAACGTTAGAAAGAATATATCTGCTTCTAAAACATCAACTAGGCCAACCTATCTGCGGGAATACCTATTGAGCGGGAAGACCAAAAACAAAAGATGACACAGGCGCGAAGACAAAGCAACCTCTAAAACCTTACCCCGAATTCCTCCCACCACCTCGGCACCTCCTCCTTTCCCCGTCGCCCACCCCCCACCTCCCAGGGCCTCCATCCTCCAGCGCCGCCCTCCTCCCCGGCGCCACCCTCCTCCAGCGCCGCGCTCCTCCCACCATCCTCCCCGGGCAACCCTTCCTCCCAGCGCCGCCCCTTCCTCCCTGGCCGCCCTCCTCCCAGCGCCACCCTCCTCCCCGGCCTCTCTTTCCTCCCCTTATTCCCGTCAAATCCCTAAATCACCACTCCTCCCTCTTCCTCTCCATTCTGCCGCCGCCGCCGCCCGGCTCCCCTTTGGCCTCCAGCTCCGTCGGCCGCCTCCTACCCCGCCGCCTCCGGCCCGCTCGCTGCTAGCCCGGTCCGCCGCCGCCGCCTATGCCGCCGCTCGATCTTGCGCTCGCCCCTGCCGACGGCGCGTCCACCCGTCGAGCGGCTCGGTGCCTGGTGCCGCCGCCACCGCCTCCGGCTGCAGGCCCGCCTCTACCGCTCGCCCTCCTCTTCTCTTGGTGCCACCACCAGTGCCTCCTGCGCCCGCCATCGCGCCCCACGCCCGGTGCCGCCCCTCTGGCTCCCCGGTCCCGACGCTGCCGGTGGGCTCCTCCTTGCGCCCGGCTCCCTTACGCCTCCCCGGCGCGGCCGGGAGGCCAGCGTCGGCTCGGCTCCTTCTCCTACTCGCCTTCTCCTCCTACCCCTCTGCCCCGGTTCATGCCGCCTCCACGCGCCGTCAGGTCGGCTCGGCCCTCCTCCACGCCGCCTTGATCTGACCCCGTGCTGCTCCTCCCCTCGGCGCGGCCGAAGGCCAGCGCCGCCTCGCCGGTCTGGCCTCCCCTCCTCACGCGTGTGCGTCGCCACCGCCAGGTCGGCAGCCTGCGGCCGCCGACCCTGACCTCCACTACTGCTACACACCTCCAAAACCCCCTTACTCTCTAACCTCCCCTCTTGATCTTCATTAATTTGATTATTAGTATTATGGTTGGATCAAGTTCTGATATTAACTGATTTTTCATGCATGAATGCCATGGGGATTGACTGGAGATGAAGGTGACTACTGGAGGTGAGCTACTGCCTATGCTGCCAGATTTCACTAAGGTATCTCTCCCACTTCCTCTCTACTCCCCGACCTCTCCCTTGCTCTGTGATGCTAAGGACTAGGAGCTAGGGGTATGCAGTGGTGGTTGATGCATGAATTAGTTGGCTCAACATGGTGTCTTACTAATTGTGTACAATATTGATGGATTTGGGGGGAAAGATGACTACCTTGCTGGGTTCGGTTGAGGCTAGAATGGTAGCGTTGTGTACAATTTCCTCTTCTTCAAGATTGCTTTTTATGATATGAAGTCCTTAGGTGCTATAGTGGCTAAGAAAACCTTTTACGCTTGCAACCTAAACGAGTTGTTAAATTAAATTGAGATGTGTTATTATGTACCAAAAGGCCTAGTTGAAGACCAATTTGGTGGAGGCTTGTATGTGGAGACTGAGAACACAATGTGAGAATCCATATGCATCACAGAAACTTGCATTTGTTGGACTATGTAGATAGGTTGAAATTTTTCATTGCTGTCAGTTGTGACTTTTGTTTGCAGGGGTAGATTGAGTCACAGTAACTAGACATTTTGTGATATTGCAGTTGAACAGCATCTGTGATGATCAATAAAATGTTAGAGAATATTTGCAATTTGTAGGTTAAGGCATCCTTAGTACATAAGGGAAGCAGTGCAATGAATTTAATTTTTTGCTGAACCAATAATTGCCACCATATCTTCTTCTTGACAAGGATGGAGCTTAATTTTCTGAGCATCTTACTGTGTTCAAATTTGTGTGTAGGGTTTCCTATACTAAATTCCTTTGCATCTGCATCGGTTCCACCCACTAACGTGAGCAACCAAGGCTCTGGTGGAAACTCAGATGATTCAAGATGTTGCCCAGGATGTCTAGGCGGGAATTCAATTGCCAATGCTGCAGCTGCAGTTGGTCCTGCTGTTGTGAACATTTCTTCTACGCAAGGTGAGAACCAAACTGTCAGTGGAAATCATCAAACCTTTTACCAGTTCACTAGCTACATGTAGTAAACTTGTTGAATTATTTCTGTAGATACTCATGGATGGGTGAGCATTGGATCGAACTATAATAGATCCAGATGGGACGATATTGACATGTGCCCATGTTGTTGTAGATTTTCAAAGCACGAAAGCAGTTCTAAGGGGAAAGGTTGTTAAGTTGGCACTAGCTTCTGTGTTCATCTTGAGTTATCCGTTACTTGCTGACAGTGTGACTTACCTCTGACAAATGAAATCAATATGATGCATGAATTTGGAATTATTGAAGTTCTTAAACAACCACATCTCCATATTTGGTGCAGCCTTGGAACTATTAGTATTGCTATATATGTTATCTGTTCCTGATTCATATAAGTCAATGATGCTTGTTAAATTTTGAATACACTTTAATGGGTTATTATATCTTCAGGGAATACTCTTAGAGGAAGAGCCAACAGATAATTTCTGATAATATATTTCATTTTATCCTTAGAAAAATGTCACATGAGAAACTACCCTCATGTCATACAGTGGAAGCTTTGAAATGTAAGCTTTTATGCACTATTTTCTTTCTTCACAAATTAGGACAGACGTGACAAATTGTAATTTGACTGAGGTTCAAATTTGTCTCTTGACTTTATACTTGGATTAACTGAGTGTCCTTGCTCGTTTACCATTGTTTCAAGACAGAGACTGTCCAACAATAGTCTATAGCCTTAGTCCTAGGGTTAAAGTTCTAAATTTTAGTATAGGGCAAAATATGACACCAAGCCATGGTATAGTGGACAATTCTTTACTTCTTTCTCACAAATTATCATATCGTAGCTGTGCTTAAGATAGATTAATTACAGTTCTATCTTCTTTCTTATTATTAATATTGTTCTGCCAGCATTTTGTTTGATCCAAGTGATAGTTTTCATGTTTGTTTACTTCCTCATTTTGTCTCAGAAAGGGTGAAATTCTAACAGGTTAGTGTGACTTTACAAGATGGACGTGAATTTGAAGGCGTTGTTCTCAATTCAGATCGCCACTCTGATATCGCTGTTGTGAAGATTAAATCTAAGACCCTTTACCAGCAAGTGAGACTTGGATCATCATGTAAACTTCGACCAGGTGATTGGGTTGTTGCTTTGGGCTGCCCACTTTCTCTTCAAAACACAGTTACAGCTGGTATTGTAAGGTTAATATCTCCTAAAGGCAGAACTAATTTTTCTCTTTAATTTTATTCTCATCAGTTGTCCATCATTAAAACTTCTAGTTGGCTTGTCATTTCTAACCTTGCTATTTGTTTTATTGACTTTAATATTCCACCTCCACCCCATTTTCTTGTAGTTGTGTTGACCGGAAAAGTAGTGATCTGGGTCTTGGAGGAGTATAAAGGAGTATCTGCAAACAGATTGCGCTATCAATCAGGCAAAACATTTTTCTGTTTTTGTTCCTAAGCATTATTTTAGTATGCATGTTTCTTGAACTTGAATACTCTAGATTTTTTATAACGCAGTGCTTATTCCATTTACTGTCTTGTTGGTTATCACCAAACCATCATTTTTTTCCTGAGAAAATGCAGAATATATGCAGTATTTTAATTAGATTGAATAAACATAAACTAGGAGTTTCCCATGTGTCCCCTGACAATGAGGAACATACACCAAACAGCTCGGAGTAAAACATTAAAGATTACACGACAAGCAAAAACAAAACAAAAAAACAAAAGTAGCAGCTGAAGCTAACAATCTATTGTGCATCTTCTTCTTTTACAAGTTCACAAAATCAACTTTCTACTCTGATCCATTGTTCACAGAACGGGAACCATATGTGTCATCACCTTTATATATATACAGAAGAAGGGTCAATTTGCAAATAATCAATTAATTTTCCCCATTGTTCTTATGTCAGTGCTTGTATTTAGCAAGCAATTTGGTACCCTTGCCTCTCGGCTACCAAAATTAATCACTGCCATCATACTTTATGTTACTGCTTTCTTCTTGGACTAATACTGAATAACAATAAGTTTTTTTTGTTCTTCTTTTCATTGACTCATACTTGCCAAGGCAGGCTCGTGTGTACCTAATACAAGCATATGTTCTTCAATTTCTTGTTGCTTCTACACGTCCTTCGCCTGTTCTATTATAAGCAGCCTTTTTTATCATCCACTGCCAAATATTTGACCACATTAGTCGTCAACCTGTGAACTACAAAAAATAATATATTTTTATGCATGTTGCCATTAATTACCAGTGTGGATCCTCATAAGATTAGGAATCGAAATTTTTTGTTTAGTCCTCTGTGGATACTGACATTGTTGTTGCTTGATTTTCTCCATTCTATTAACGAAAGTACACATTATATAGGGTCTATAATTGGGCAAACATGGTGCCTTTGTTATTTGTCCCTGTTTTTTGGTCTCTTAGATAGTGGATGCTCTGTGGCTCTTAGTTTATGAGACAGTTATTAGACGCCTGTGGCCCTCCACAGTCTTCAGCTCTAGAACATCCATTATATTCATCTTGTTTTTGGTTGCTACTAAAGCGATTGTGCATTGTCTTTGCTTCCTTACCCACTCTTTACATTAACAGCACAGGATCTATGTACTTCCTAATTCCATTTGCTACATAGGTTATGTCTGATCTACAAGCATCAGGCGGTTCTATGCTAGGAGACTTGGTATATATGTTTGGTTCGAGTTTATTTTGCTAACTGTTCTAGCTCTTTTATATAAAGCACAATGTCATTACTTAACATACTCATTTTGTAATATACTCAGCTTACAAACAGCACATGATATAGCTAGCTCCGCTCAAAAGAGACTCTTCGATGTAGCAGCAGCTACAGATCAAAGTTCTGCCATTCCTATGTTTGCCTATAAAATATTTAGGTTGTTACCCACTTGAAGATAGGTCTAATTGAATCGTACAACTTACTTGCGGAATGTTGATATACAGATCAAAAATCCTACCAAAGAACATGCTTCTCATGGTGTTACTGATGAAAGACAATACAACCTACAGCAGCTGTCTATACTCTGTTCATGCAGAGTATGTTCTAATTATATTCATTCTACAATCAATATAGACTACGTGTTAAGATTAATAGTCTTTTCTCATATTAAAATCTCACTTGTCGTTCTTTTTCTGTAGATCGACTCACAGTTCATCAACAACTGACTGATAGATACGAGATTCGGTATGCCCGTTTGCTTATCCATGTTTATCTCCTCCAATCTATTATATGTAATAATTCTCTTCACATTTACTGTATAACAGGAATGTTGCCCTTCTGATTCAGCTGCAAATCAACTACCAACTATCCCCTACTATACGAGGCCGCTTTTGTAACTACTCGACAGCTACATTCCCAGTTTGCGTAACTACTCGACAGCTACATTCCTAGTTTTTTTTGTAGCCCATTATTTTTATGAACAGACAGTCTACACTATGCAATAGATGTAAATGCATTTCACTGTGTGCCATCCGGCGCGCGCGGGCTGCTAGTGAAACATCATTTTAGTACTTTGTTGAGGCTGGAACAATTGCAGTATATTCTGTTAATCTGTTTAATCCCATTCATGACTTATTGACTTGATAGTCCCATGATTTACTTTTGCTTGAAACTCTCTGAGAAGGTACGATCATGCTAAGATTATGAGGCGAAATGGGAATGCATTATCTGAAATCGATGCTCTTTTTTTTTATTTCAAAATGCTTATCAAGGGCAGTCTAACTGCCGGGAAAAACAACAATCAAGGGCCGTCTAACTGCCGGGGAAAATAAAGAATCAAGGGCCGTCTAGCTCGCCGGGAAAATAAAGAATCAAGGGCCGTCTAGCTGCCGGGAAAAAAACAATCAAGGGCCGTCTAAGCTGCAAGCAATACATATAATCGCTTAAGCAATACTATAATGGGAAAAAAGCTATCTGTAGGCAAAAAGCTAACTAGGGAAAATTGCTTTTAGGCGGGTTAATGTGAGAATACACATATCTGCCGGCAATTGTTTTTCCGTGAGAAGACTTTCTAAGGCGGAGCCATAAGTCTTAGGGAAAAGTAATTCGGCAGATAAATTGCCTTTGAATGCGCTTTTTTTCTAGGTTGCATTGCCCTTAATAGTGTGCCATGGTGTAGTGAATATAGTACATAATTTGACTACAATTATCTAATCTACTAAATTCTACTCACTATTCTACTAATTTCTATGTCTCTATTCTATTGAATTCTATGTCGCTATTATACTGAATTCTATGTACTTAATTCTACTCGCTACAGCTCAAATGATGTACTTAATTCTACATAATTTGACATAATGTACAAAGTTGCAAAAAAAAACTGCAAGATGGCCGACCGGATCTGATACTTTGGCAATCTCTCTCCTCCGCGACGAACTAGCAGAGCTCGCTACCTTTCTTCTCTCCCTCTCCTCCCCTCTTCTGTTTTTTTTTTTCTGGAATTAAAATGAGTTTTGGAGTGATTTCCTAGGGTTTTTATATATATGATCCTATCGCCAATTCAACTGGCGATAGTGAGCTAGACCGGCGACAGAGGGTCAACAGTGTCCCTATCGCTACCTATCGCTAGTCGAATTGGCAACAAGGAGTCATTTATATAATTTTTTGGAAAGTCTATTTTATTTTTATAATTATATTTTAAAATAATATTATTTTTTTAAAAATTCCATTTTGCCGTGCATGCATGGGGCTCGCAACGTCTATGCATACGTCACACGTCCTCCGTTTGTTCTGTCAGTTTGTATTAACACATGCATATAATCTACTCTATGTATCTTCAATGCAACACATCAGATAGAGTGGCTGCTACCGTTTACATGGTATCAAAGCCGAAGGTTCTATCCTAGCCGCGTCCCACATTCACCATGAGTGACTTAAACTCATCTTCCATTGCGCAGACAGTGTGTGCTTTTTTTTTTTTATATTGCTTCTACTCTCCTGTTTGCTCGATCTCCATGCCATTCGTCTCGTTCTTATTTGTTTTTCGCGCACAACCATGTTATTTATGCATGCTATCAGATTACTAGTGCCTTCTTTCTTAATGCACAAAACGATGCCTCGGTGGTAGTACTCACCGCGCTTCGCCGATCTGCCATTGCGAATCACTCGCTACATGGGCCAGTCGTACCGTAGACCCGACTGCCACGGCTGTGCCGTCGACTTGTCGTTGTTCCCCCTATCAACCATCCCGTCTGCCACACGAGTACTCCACTTCCAACCCGCTTTGCCCACGCGAAAAGCACACTGTTTGCGCAAAATTTCAAGCGGCGCTCACGCCCGCTCTCCAATAGTACTACGCCAGCTGTGTCCCTTCCTCAAATAATCATCTTTATATACGAACAAAGACAAAACAACCAGTATATATAAAAAAGGTAAAGGAGTGGGAATATTATGGGTGTGTTTGGTTGCGTGGGCTCACATAAGTAGATACAAGTTTTTGGATGTTTGGTTGTCTGGTTAGGCAGATGAGCTTAGCTGAGCGGATGCAAGATTCCCTCTCGGGCCAGATCCCAGGGAAACGTTCGATTCAAGCTTTCCTCCTCAGCCAGGCTAAGCGCATACAGGCTGGCCAGCGCTCATGAGCCCGTTTACCTTCTCCCGTGTCATATACAGATAACCAAACAATATCTCAGCACAGCTTGGCCCAACAGAAACAGATAACCAAACAACTCATCATTGCATCTCCTCAGGCTGGTTAGGTTCAGTCTGAATAACACATACGGATTAGACTGGGAATATACATAACCAAACACACCCTATAAATTTGACATAAATATTAGAGATATATAACAAAATTAGAGAAGACACTGTTAAAAGATGCCTAACGGCACCGGCGCAACCGCCTCCCTTCCACATTGATCGCGTGTACCCCTTCCCGCACCCACAAAACGCGCCCACCATAAATTAATAGGAACTACCCGGCCCAGCGCCCACCCTATCCCATCCCAGGCCGGCCCAGAGCCTACCGCATTGACGGTCGCGATCGGGTACCGTTCCTCCGCGTGTCGCCCTCAGGACCACCCCGTCGGTCCCGCGATGCACTAAGGGCGGGCAGGCCGGAACAAAGCTAGACGTGGACTACGGGAACTTCCGGGAAGGCACGCACTGGCACCGCATCGCATCCCCTGAAAGTATAAAAAACGAACAAAAGGGCAGGGAAAAAGAGATTCGGGCGCTGGTGTGTTTTGGGGTTATTGCGCGGCGGTGTGAGGGGAGAGGGGAGGAGGCAAGGGATCAGATGAGCAGATGAGATTGGTGGGAGAGGGAGAAGGAAGCGAGGCAGGGAGGGAGGGAGATTGGGAGTGGCTGGCGAGTCGCCGTCGCGCGCCACTGCTCGCCACACTCTCCTGGGCATCCTCGAGTCCAGGCCGCGCGCACTGAGCGAGCTCTCCCCGTCTGGCTGGAGAGGCTGGGGTGATCAGGTACTTGATTGGAGGCTCTTCTTGTTCTTTTTCTTGGCTGTATTTAGATGACGCTGTCTGTTATAGAGGAGGGATGGGGGGGAGCGGGAGGTGGTTAGATTTTTCTCGTGCTTTTCTGGATCGATCTTGTTCTGAGATTTGGCGGTTTCTTCAATTCAGTTCTTTTGGGGCGCGAGTGTTGCAGTTATCCTTGGAGAGATTGGTGAATTCCTAGCGGCATATTAGAATGCTTCTCTCTCACGTAAGCGTGTGATCCCCCTTTTTCGCTTGGGTTTGTAGATTTGCTTGTGTCTGGGGCAAGTTTCCAGGTGTCCTTTTTTTGGGCACAGCACGGCAGCGGTGCAAGCGAGAGTTGTTCTGATTGCTACCTTGTTGTGCGCATCCTGCCTTCAATGAATTGAGTGGTAGTGCTCAGAAAGGAATTACCTTTGCTTGGATGGTTGATAATGGAGCACTACTAGTTTTTGCTTTTAACTCTCCCTGTAAACTAGTTTTTGCTTCTTAACTCTCCCTTTAAGTGTACCGTCGGTTCATCATTAACGCGTGTTAGATTTGTCTGTAGCTTCAGCTCAGCTACCGCTTTGATTCTTCTTGTCGAGGACTCGTGCCGTCTTGAATTAATTTTGCAATTAAGGAATTTTCTCTTGGGGTTACAAGAAGACTATGAGTTTTTTTATCTTAGCATGCTACTAACGTATGATCTGGTTGTTTATTGCCGGTTGGTATGCATCACTTGTCGTGCTTTCTTGTGCTCTTGTTATTCTGCCTTCTTATTGGCTGGTTGTCACTTGTCAGCGACACGGCAAGATGTCGGTAGCCAAGAAGGAAGAGGTACTTGAAAGTCCATTCTGGTTGCTTGGGTGTCTCTTTCCACCTCTGTAAGTATATAAATTGTGGATGTTCTATGAGCAGGTTTGCAGTCATCGACTTGGACTGCGTTTGGCTGAGCCGGCTGTTGGTGTGCCTATCAAGAAAAGGCCGGTTTTAGCGTCTGATAAATCAGTTCCATCTGGAGTGCTGCTATCGATGAAGCCCTCATCTCCAGAGACGGGGATGTCCGTTTCAGCCGCAGGGGCAGGCTGTAGCAAGGAGTCTTTCTTGAATAGATCTGAATCAGATACAAATGTAATTGCCAAAGGTGAGGGGACCACTAATTCCCGAGACCAAAACCATGCCAACAGGTCCTTTATGCCATCCGTGACCGAGAAGAAAGGAGTGCTAGTTAACGGCTCAAGTGAGATCCCCTCTTGTGGAGAGAGTGATAGAGGGGGTGTTGCTCCGGTTGACGAATCACAGAGTCATAAGCTTTTGACTTTGGATTTACGGTTAGCATCTTGTTGGAATTGCAAAACCAACTATAGTTCCGCTGTGAAGGAAGAGAAAGTAGATCAGGGTTTTTCTGTCTTTCCTACAGCAGAACCTCCCAAGGATATTCAAACAAGTGAAATGAAATCTTTTTCTGACAGTAGCTTCGGAAAACTTCCTAATTTGGATCTTAATGTACCATTGGACCCAGTTGATTCCCTTGAGGGCTTGTCTACAATGCATGAAGGCAGTAATAAACTCCATCACAGAACAGCTGAGCATCAGAAAGCACAGGTTCCCCTAGTGGCACCAATTTCTACAATAAGCGGCAGACCGAGTCGAAATATTGACAGTACTCTGAACCTGTCCAATGCATATGGACTTTCTAACAAGCGTGGGGCAGCTGATGTTACCTTAGATTTGCAACTTAAACCACCAGCTAGACCCGAGCTAGGCATAAACTGGAAAGGACTTGCTCCTGCTCCAGAACTGAGTCTCTCTCTATTTGGTAAGCACACAGATGAGCCTAAGGATCCGAGTGTTCCTGATGCTGTGGTTAAATCTGAACCTGTTGGAAGTGCCAAAAATATCAGTGGGGAGGTTGCTACACCAGGGTCAGATAAATCACCAGTTGAGAAGATTGTGAAACCAGTGCCCTGCAATGCAAACCCTCAGAGGACCTCGCCATCGACTGTTTCTGGAAATGAGAAGCAACCGTCCAGTAATAAGGTGAAGAAAGAGCCTGAAGAACCTTTCCATCAACTCAACCAAAACAATGTAGAAAAGGCACCTCTGTTTGAACAGCAAAGTGTTGGACTAGTTAGCAATTGCGCTGAATTTGAAAAAACTGAATATACACACCAAGTCCTTGGTAAAGCTGGCTTTGATTTGAATTCTGAAATTTTTCTGAGTAACATTATCCATAATGGACTGGAGGTAGCGACTGATAGTGTTCCAGTACGAACAGACAGGTTGCATGATGTCGTCTGCGCTCAGACCATGCCTGCTGTTCCTGAAGTTAATAAATTTATCAAGCGTGAAGAAATCACAACTGCCATCCCAAGTCCTGTGATTGTAACAGAAAGTGGTCAGCCTGTACCATCCATTGCAAAATCATTGCCTTTGGAAGGTAACGTTGCCAGCCCTGCTGTTGGATTATGTGAATTGGCCAGTCAGCCCCCCATTTGTACTTCAGAACGTGCATGCTGTAATCCCGATGAGGCTGCTGCTGATTGCAAACCAACAGTCAGTCATGTTCATGCTCATGAAGATGTGACATGCAAGCCTTGCGATGGCAACAAAGCTTGTGATGTATCCCGAAGTTCCTCCAACCCTACAGCTGAAGCTTTGGTTTTTAATTCTCAGGACCATGCTGCGTTTGATGGTATGTCACAAGGGAGTGCTGAAATGGACTGTTCAGATGGTGATGATAATACAATTTCACAGTTACCTACTACCAATGAGCCTCATATTGAATCATTGGGAAACAGTCAAATCACTGAAGCTAATAGCTTAAGCACAGAGCTACAGAAAGAACATGACAGCTATACACATCAAGACTGTTCATCTATGACTAATAAGGTTCACATGCAGGGCGTTGACGATGACAAGCGTATTGATACCAAAGGTGGTATTGTCACTCATTCAGGCAAAGAGGGGCATCAAAATGAGGTTTTTGTTGATGGAAAATTCAAAGACAAACAATTGTTGACACCCGATAAGAATTCTCCCATGAATAATACTGACGTTGCCATGCAAGATGTTAAGATTGCCACAGGTTTCAGTTCAACGGATCTAAGAAGGTCATCAGCTTTGGGAACTTCAGCTTCCCCTAAAATAGAATCTACTAGGCAATCTCATAAGGCATTTAACAACAGCCTTGAGAAGAGTAGAAGCCCAGAGATAAAGTCAGAAAGGAGCCAGTCTCCACATGGTAAGCAAGCTGCTAATTGTAGTGAGGACCATGCAAAAAATGCTGCTATACAGAGTGAGCATGGGACAGAAAGCGAAGAGGTTATTAGGGAGTCTGATTTACACCCAAAGGATTTGGTCCTGGGCGAAAATTCACATCTTGATGGAGCTTCAAGCAGTCAACCACATAATGAATGTACAAAGGCAAAGTCGGCATCTGAAAGGTCAGAATATGAAAAATCTAAACCTGACTCTTGCAGGACGTCTTCTGTACAGAATGAAAGAGATGGGCAGGTTGATGGGTCACATTGGCGAGATGCGGGGTATGCTTATGTGAATAGGTATGATTCTTGTCATCTGTTTATTTTGTGGGCATACTGCACTAAGCATGATTGTATTTCCCCCCTGCATATGGTGCGTAGGTTTGTTGGGTTTTATGTTTGACGAGTTTCAGAAGCTTTGTTTTCCCCCTTTTTCCTTTTACCTTGTTTTGCAGGAATGAAAGATGGGAGAGGTTCATGGAGTCGGAGGGAGAGAAGAACAAAGGAGAATACCAAGGTGGCAGACATGCATCTGACATGATCAATCAACGAAGGACAGACTACCGTTATGGTGGTCGTGGTGCTGGGTCTCGTGGTCATCCAAGGAACTTCCGAGGTCCAAGAATGAACAATGAGTCTGAAATTGCCTTTGCAGATGAACCTATTATTGGCAGAAGGCGCCCATTTGAAGATGACCTTGGACACTTGCACCGAATTCCACATAGGCGGCGGCGTTCACCGCCAATGAACAATCAAATGCCTGGCTGCCTCATGAGAGATATGGATCTTGATAGATTTTCTGGAAGAGAGATTCATGACGCTAGGCATGGGCAGATTGAAGATATCCCGGATGACATGATGGAAGACAATTTTTTCATACCGCATTCCCGTCCACAACATGCACAGGGTGATCATGGATTTATTCGTAGAGAGAGGGGCCATTCACCTGTGCAAAGAAGGGGTGCTCCTATGCATTTCCATCGGGGACGATCACCTGAAGCAATGCGCAGATCACCACCACTAATCAGAACTGACAGACCATATGCACCTCATCGACGTCACACCCGGCGCCATGGTTCCCCTTTTGACCGAATAGGACATGATGAGAGAGGTATGCAGAGAAACATGAGAAGGTGCGGCGTGCATCAAGGTGTGGAAGGTGACACCTTTGAGCCACCTTTGCACCCTGCTCAACTAGCCGAACTACACGCAGAAGCAGAACTTACAGAGAGAAGGAAGTTTGGCGATAGGAGAGCGTATCTTCGATCCTTGGAACAGAGCCCCGTCGGCGACGAAGAGGAGATGCTTTCCTACCACGGAGAGGGTGACATGGACTTCGCCGAAGGTGGCGGTGGTCCGCGGGAGCTGGAGGGCCGCTTCAGGAGCAGATTGGAGCACAGAGCGAGGGGTGAGCAAGAAGATGGCTACAGGTACCGTGGTCCGGAAGGGTGGCGCGATGGCAACTCTAATGGCAGTAGACCAAAGAGGAGGTACTGACCTAGTCTTAGCAGCGACAACTATGAATCTAAGCTAATACATGGTGGCCTATTGGTGGACTGGTAAGTTCATGCATCTGCAAGTAAACGACGACTCGTCTCTGGCATATTTTTTTGCTTGGCTTACATCGAGCAAGGAGAAGATTCTCTGGGCGAAAAAAGCTACTTGCATGGTACTGGTTCTAGGTAGGGGCCCTTGTCTCTATAATTTGCTTTTGAGTTGAGATCTAAAAGGCGGATGGGATATTGTTGTGCTGGATAGTGGGGTGCCCTTGTGTGGTTTGGGTTGTTGCTATCTTGGACACGGCCTCGTTTATTTAATGGGTGTAACTACCGGGCAATTTGCATCAAATCGATGCGTGTTTGGTTGGCGCTTATCCTTTCTGAGTTTTGAGAACCAATCCCATCGATCCATCATGGTGATGAGGACAACGTGACTTCGCTGGAACTTCACATGTTTTATGCTTCCTTGGGCGTGGATGGAAGGAAGGAGCCGTGTGTGGAGCAGCTCTGTGCTACGAGTCAAGTCAATGTAATGGGATGCCGATGCATGCAGATTATTGGTTGCATTCCGGGCTACCGACGACTAGGCATTGGTTGGTTCTGTAGCCTGTGGGCCAGGCGACGCCAATTATTCTCGACGCTTTGGAATTTTGGATGGCATGGATACCATTGACGCCCATGGGTTTAGCTAATCTCAGTAACGCGAGGCTTGACCGGGCATGGCATTGCGTGTAGACGCCGGGCGGACGGACAGGAACAGGAGTCGTCTTGCGTTCTCTGCGTGAGTAATCGCTGTCTTCTTGGCTCGTTGAATCGACGAATAGCAGCTAGCAAGACTGACGAGGACCAACGAGAACTGCGAAACTGTTAGTGCGTTTGGTTTATCACACGGCGTTTCTTTAGTTGATCTTCTATCCCTTGCTGCGATTGCAAACGATTCGATAAAAAGAAGTCTCCAGGTACAAATTTCAAAAATAAACCTGGAGTTCAAGACAATCCAAGAACAAGAAATGGAACAAAATGGGCTCTGATCTAGAAGCCCAGCCTCTGAACTCTGAAGTCTCCAAACAAAATCACATTTCGGAAGCAATTTCACAATTATCTCGAGGAGGACAGCCTCAAGAAAATTTCTTTCTCACGGCAGGGGGGCGAGTTAGATTAAACGATTGTAAAAAAATAAGCCTTTTTTTACTCACATGGTTAAGCAAATTTCAGTTTTTTCACAACGCAGCTTGTCGATATTACCATACAGTAACTCAAGAGGTAAATTACAAAAAGGAAGCACCCTACCGAAAACAAAGATTCACCAAGAGCTCATTCGCCGCTCGCCGGCGGTCCCGGCCAGACGCTGATCCGCTCCTTCTCGTACTTGACGAACACCGCGCCGGCCGCGGCAATCGTGTACACCTGCAGGAATAGGACCGCCGGCTGGTGGTACTTCACCAGGGCCTGCCCGGAGCCGAGCTCGACCAGCAGCAGCGCCGCCAGGCCGACCGCCGCGAGCGCGCCGTTGAGCCGCTCGCTGTACGCGGTGAAGCCGAACTCGACGGGCACGCCGACGGCGGACCGGGGCTCCCGCAGCGGCACCGGCGGGAGCGTGACGGCCTTGGACTCGGCGGTGGCCTTCCTCTTTCGCACCGCGGCGCTGCCCCGCTTCTTGGGCCCGACGCGGGACTTGATGCGCATGACGCGCTCCTCGAAGTCGTCGTCCGCGGTGGCCGTCGCCTTGGCAGCAGCCGGGGCGGCGGCTCTTGGCCGGGGCGGCGTCGTCGCCGGAGGCCGCGCGGGGAGGAGCGGCAGCGCGCGGTACCGGCCTTGCCGCAGCGGGGCGGGGAGGGGCGTGGTGGGGACGAAGGGGCTGGAGAGCGGCGTCGCCATTGCTCCCCTGGGCGCATGCACGCACCAGCACTTCATGGCGCGCGCGCGCGGGTGCGTGGTTCCTTCTTGGCTTGCCGCTGGTTTTGGATAGGATTTCGGTGGCGGGTGAGTGGCTCCGGTGGCTGCACGGGGCCTTGAAAGCTGCGCCTTTCGTGCAACAACATTTTGTACTCGTGTGGCGTGTTTTCCCCGGAGAAAGATTGGGCCGAGAAAGATTGGGCCGATGTCACGTTGATGTATTGGGCTTTCTCTTCTCCCTGGTCCATGACATTGTTGCTGATGTCCAGATAGACCCGTTTGTGCCCTAGAAAATACGAAATGCTAGTGTGGGTCACTGGCCTATGGCCGACTAGCCCTCCACATTAGCTATTTTTCACCACTATTTTTTTTTCAAATTGAATGCTGTGTACTGCGAACCTACTTCCCTTGAGCGAATGACAAGTAGGGTGCTTATGGGTGAGAACCCAATCCAAATCTAATCATATTCACACAAGAAAATGAAGAAAACTCAAACCCTCCTAACAAAAATAGTAGCTATCAAAAACCAATCCAACCCAACCCATACAATACTTCCCCCCAAATCCACTCAACCCGAATCAGAAATGGGTTGAACCCATTTCCAAACCAATTCTAGGATATGGGTCTTGGATAAATCCAGAAAATGAAAAAAAAAAAAAACTAGCTATCTTCGCCACAGAATGGGCTAGCTTCCTAGCTTCTCGAAAATCAACGAGTTTTGCCACATATTTTTTTTTTCCAGAAAAGCGTATTTTGAGATTCTAGGATATGGGTTATAGATAAATCCAAAAAATTACGAATATATATATATATATATATATATATATATATATATATATATATATATATATATATATATATATATATATAAAATTGTAGATAAATCCACAAAATGGAAAAAACAGTGAAAATTATAAAATTCCAGAAAACTTAAAAAGGGGGGATATAAAATATTTTTAAAATAGGGATTAATGATAAAAATGAGCATCTTTCTCAACAATAAAAAAACGTTAAGCATGGCATACAAAATTACAAATATTATCCAACTAGTTTTTGCCACCTGATAAATATGTCTTGAGGGGTAATTTGATTTTTTTTTACTTGTCATCTAAACTGGTTCATCTCCTCTGAGTTTTCTTCCTCTTCAACTCACTCCCAATTTAGAATCCTTTGCCCCAAAAAATTCTAGATCTAGACTAGATGACGATAGATCAATCCAACTTTGCTGAGTCCAAGATGAACAACAATAAGATCCATGCTCTAGCGGCGAAGGGTTTAACCCCAGATCAGAGCTTAGTGGCACGGAAGGAAGCGGCGGGGCAATACTTCTCGTCAAGTGAGGAGGGTGAGATAACCGTCTTCTAAGCCTATTGCGAGTGTGACTTAGGTTCTTTGTCGACTTCTTCTTGGCAAAAGGTTTCGAAGATTTTGAGGTGGAGTTGGTGAATTTGACACCAAATTCCATCACAATGTTTACTGTATTTGTTTACCTCTACGAGGCATATTTGGGGATTCCAACCAATTTGGAACTCTTCAAATACTACTATGGCATGTCAAAGAACTCCGGATCGATCATTGGAAGCACTTCCTTACTCCTCCACGATGGGAAAGTGATGGAGTATATACCCGTGTATACCAAATCTTCTTTGTCTGCATGGAAGAATAAATGGTTCTACATGGTTGTCACCAACAACGACCCATTACACTTCTAGGGGAAGGTAGCGACAAAGACAAGTCATGGGACATGGTCTCGAAGGGTAGTGGACTCTCTTTCCCAAAGGAGAGTGAGACTTCCGACCACTTATGCATCTGTCGATTGTTTAGTATCGATCTTATGAATGAATGCTGCAGACTTTCCTTGAGTTAGACCACACAGAAAAAAACACAGGGAATTTATACAGGTTCAGACCTTCTCCAGAGAGAATAATAACCCTACTCATGTGTTGCTGTATTGACTATGCTTTACAACAGGGAAGAAATAACTAGAAACTAGGACTTAATAACTTTTGTCTGTTGATCTTGTCTTTGATTGATTCGCTTCTGATCCTCCACTGTCCACCAATTTTACTCCTCATATAGCGCATGAAGGGGTGGTAGTTGTCCATTTCAAGAGGCGTCTCATCGTTTGGAGAAATGTGCATGTTTCAATGACGATTATTGTCAGAGACTGATCCTCCCACATCGCCTTGTAGTTATGTTAGAGACAGAGGCTTAATAAGTGCAGTTATTCCAGAGAATAACAACACATATTAACTACTGTGTGTATTAAACACAACACATAAGTGTCGCTAGTCAATTGGGCCCACATATTTGTAGGCTTTGTTGACTATAGGATGGTCGTGGTTGACCTGGTCGTAGTAAAGCTTACGGCCATGAAGTGATCGTAGAAGTACTAACAACCATGAGGTGGTCGTAGGAAATCTTACGACCACTAGGTAGTAGTAGAAGTACTTACGACCATGTAGGGTGGTCGTAAAATAGTTTACGACCATTCGGCTAAACTTCTCCCTTATCAAGGATAATGGGTATCCTTACAAATAACCTGACGATATTCCTATCTATAATAACAATTACAGATAAACAATTTAATTAATTGAGGATTATTAGATCCTTGTCATCCCTCAACTTCAAGTGAAAGTAACTTACTTGGAAAGAAGGTCGTAGAATAGTGGTCAGAAGCAGAGTACTCTTGTTCGACCGAAACACGGTCGATGTCCTCAGTGCCTGTGGACGCACTCTGTCGAGCTCTGTCGTAAGCTGCCCACGTTCCCACTCTGTCTGGTGAGTCCTATCCTCGCCAACCACATCATTTTGCGCCACCGTGCCCTATAATCACGATCCCTCGCTCAATTTCACCTTGCCTGTAGTACTCCGCCCTTTTTGCTTTTTCCTCTTCACCTCCGGCTACAACCACCACCCTCGACGTTGCCGCCACTCCGGTGAGCTTGCAACCACTCCGACTGTGTTTTATCCATCCCCATGGCCCCTAGATTCTTTTGCGTGACTCCATTTCAGCATTCCATCACCGTGGTGTCGTGTCACCGTGAGCCCTGCCTCTGCCTTCGCCACCGCCGCAACCCATCGTCCGGCCACCACCGTGCCCCTCTGCCATCCTTGACCACACCGGTGAGCTCCTAGTAGTCCCGAGATCACTTTGAGCTACTTATTGTTGCACTCCACCTTAATTCACGCCATCGCCACCATTCTAGTTGTTGTTTCGTAGCGAGCCTCCGTCTTTTGGCAGTTTTCAGGTCATCTACCTCCGGAGGTAGTGTGTGCTCCGGGGGCGGAGTACGATCAGCTCCAAAACGTCCATGATGCTCATTAGAGTTGAGACATCTGCCGCCTGGGGTCTCTTGTGCCATTCTGGCCATCACTCATAGGGGATGAACCATGGGGAGTTCCTAGAGTACGACGACCGAGACTGTGATTAGGATCATCGATTGTCATAAAGACCTCCCGACCGCTACTGGTGGTCGAACCCTCATGGCTTGAGGAATAGTTGAAAGAGGGTGCCTCATGACTTGATGTAACCCCTTCTAGGAGGGGGAATTATGGGTTATAACCATCCGCGAAGGTTCCACAGACGGATGAATTCATATTCTTCGAACAATCGTCTGGATCTGGGGCGCTAGAGTCCCTGACCGTCTCCTGGGTACTGGTAACAGCAAAGTAACATATACTAGGTGACAATCGAGCCTTGCAATTTGTTGCATCAAGGTTCAACGCATCGGTTCGAGCGTCATCTGACGAATTCCAACCCTTGAGGGCGGATCCCTCGGCATGGTCGAAACCCTTGGACGGTTGACGTCGCTTATGGCTATTTGGGCCCTCGCTCTTAGAGGATTCCGATTTTCTCCCTGAGTGTTGAGGCATTGATTGCAGCAAATCCTCCTACATCTCGTTGGCTGTCAACTCCCACGAATCCTGAGAGTGTGCATTCCCCTCGGACGAGATGATATCCCGCTTGACTTCAATGTAGCGGGCATCCATGTCGATTCCCGTGTAACCCGCGGGGTCAAACCAGCTCTCCTATCCCACTCATTCGCCATAAATGCATGAAGGCTGATGGAGAATTGATCCTTGTTGTTGTCTTCCCCACGGACGGCGCCAACTATTGACAAATTGTTACCGATCTTATGAAGTAAATGCAGAAGATGCGACCTAGGGGATTATGTAGAGGAAACATGGTGTTTAGTCAGGTTCAGGCATTCTCTGAAGAGAATAACAACCCTACTTCATATGTGCTTGTATTGAATGAGATCACAATGAGGGTGCACTATGCTCGGGATGAACAGAGTGCAACTAAGACTATTCTTCTGATCTCTCCCTCTTTGTCACCTGACTTTTTCGCTTATATAGCGTCGAAGGGGGTGGTAGTTACCGCTTGTCGGTTTCTTGATCTCCCACGTGAACGGTGGTTGTTGTCAACGAATCTCCTTCCATGCACGATCGTCGAGCGGTTATTGTCAGAGATAGGAGGCGAAAACGTACGGTTACGTCAGAGAGATAAGGGCGCATGTTTCCTTTTAATGGTATATTGCGGTGAACATACTATCTGGTCAGATAGTTAGGCCCACATGTCTGGTGGTGGCACTTGTTCGACCAAGGGTGGTCGATGTTGAGTCGACTTAACATGTTATCCCCGACCAGGGATTTATATGAAGGTTATTGACTGAGTCTTTATTCCGACAACCACGGTAGTCGGTAAGCTCATTTATTAAAGATTATTTAATCAGTCAATGTTTAACTTTAGAGGCCATAAAAAGTTTTAAAAAAACAAGTATTATGAAACGAGGGAGTAATTGTTTTCTGCACATTCACAGAAAATTCTTCTCTGTGATAACAGGAGCAGCTACCTACCTACAACTACCAACAACCATCTTGCATCCAGAGTAACTCGCATGCGTGTGTAACCTGTTGTTCCATATTTCCATGCATCTTAGAAGTAGTAGGATTTAGCATTCTTGCTTGCTAAGTCTCGTTTCTGCTCAGTGCTCACGAAACATACGTATGCTAATATGCGTCACAAGTTCACAGCTCAAAACAATACCTTTCTAGTAGTTTTTCTACCGTTTTTATCGAGCACACAAGTTCACGATCATACCCAAACAAACTCGAACACTCTGTAATCGAAGTTTCAAACCGCTAGAGTAACCCAAAAAAGAAGAGAAAAGAGCCTTCTAATCGTAAAAAAAATCGTATCATATCGTCGGATTACAATTTCAACTTGCCATGATAACGTACAACTTACAAGCAAATTTACACGCACCGAATAACTCCCGTTCCATCTTAATGACATGCAGTTAATTAAAGATCGAAAAAAAATTAACAAGAAAATCACAAGAGGAAGATCAACCAATAGTCCCAGATGGCTTGCAGCAACGAGGCCGACGGGATCCAAGGAGGTGTTCGATCCGATCGAACCGCGCGGCGCTCGCCTCGGCCAGGCCGATCACGCGGCGCCACGCGCGCACTCTACCTCCTCTTGTTCCTGCTCCCGAGCAGCAGCGAGACGTAGAAGAGGATGCGGAAGAGGAAGCCCCAGGCGACGGTGATCCAGAGGCAGTCCCACTTGGTGAGGTCGGTGATGGCCTGCTGCACCAGGAAGCTGGGGCCCGTGGTGATGCACGTCCTCGTGCCGATGTCCACGCCGAGTGACGCGCTCATGGCCCGCAGCACCCGCACCTTGACCGCCGCCGGCAGCGCTGCCAGCGGCGTGTTGTCGAACATCTGCACCCCGCGCACGAAGCACCGGCTCGGGTCGCTGAACTCGTTCTGCATCACCGCCTCGTACGGGTACTTGACCAGCGACGCGTAGTGGAACCATATCCAGTACTTCGGGATCCTGTCCCGGGTGATGAAGAAGCCGCTGAAGAGCAGGAAGTAGGACAGCGTCGCCACCACCACGGGGAACCCTAGCATCACGTGCGTCACCACGCCGGACAGGAACGTCGCGAACCCGCTCCCCGCCCAGAAGGAGGCCAGCACGATGGCCACGAAGAAGAAGAAGCCCTCGGCGCCGCCGGCCAGCCCCACGGCGAAGAAGGTGGTGAGCGCGAAGGCGAAGGAGAGGACGATGAGCGAGGGGAAGCCGACGATGGTGTGGGAGAGCACGTACGAGGAGCGCCGGTACGCGTTGTAGGCCGTCTCGCGGAGGAAGATGTAGCGCTCGTTGAGGAAGATCGGAAGCGCGTCGGAGCAAGTGTAGAACATGGTAGACATGGCGATGGCGAAGAAGCCCAGCCGCTCCTGCACGCCCTTGGGCGAGTCGTCCAGGCGCCAGAAGATGGTAGCCAGCATGAACCCTGTGATCAGCACCGCGGCCAGGCGGATGATGAAGACCTCCGGCGTGCGCACCGTGTTGATGAACGCGCGCCGGGTCAGCACCCCCATCTCAACCCAGAACGGGTTCGCGAACTTGGGGACAGACGGTGCTGGCGCCGACGACTCCGAGGGCACCGCGACGGTGCTGTTGGTCACGCCGGACACGAGCTTCCCGCGTGAGATGCTGGCGCTGATGGCCTCCTTCAGGGAGAGCGACGGCTTCTCGCCGTGCCCGTGCCCGTGCCCGTCGTCAGGGTGCTTCATCTTAGGGGCCATGCGCTTCTGCCATGACTTGTTGTGCTCGACGAGGTCCCTGGCCCCGTCCGGCATGGTCTCGAGCTCCTTGATGAGGTCCAGTGCGAACTCCGTTGGGTTCTCGTTGTCCGGGATGGGCTTGCCGAAGTCCACGAAGAAGGATGTCAGCGCGCTCGGCGGGCCGTAGTACACCGTCTGGCCGCGGGAGAGAAACAGGAGGCGGTCGAGGATGCCGAGGATGCGGTAGCTAGGCTGGTGGATGGACATGACCACCACGCTGCCGCTCTGCGCGATGCGCTGCAGCACCTTCACCACCATGAAGGCGCTGGTGGAGTCGAGCCCGGAGGTGGGCTCGTCGAGGAACAGCACGATGGGGTCGTGGATGATGTCCACTCCGATGGACACGCGCCGGCGCTCGCCGCCCGACACGCCGCGGTGCCCCTCGTCTCCGATGATGGTGTTGGCCGCGTTGCGCAGGCCGAGCTGGTCGATGAGCACCTGCACGCGCTTCTTCTTCTCCTTTGTGGGGAGGGAGCGCGGCAGGCGGAACTCGGCGGCGAACATGAGCGTCTCCTCCACGGTGAGCATCGGGTACAGGAGGTCGTCCTGCATCACGTACGCCGAGATGACCTTGAGCAGGTTGCTGTCGATGGAGTCGCCGTTGAGCGTGACGGAGCCGTGGATGCTCTTCTTCACGATGTGGTTGGCGAGCGCGTCGATGAGCGTGCTCTTGCCGGACCCGCTCGCGCCGAGCACCGCCATGATCTCGCCCTCCCGGGCCTCCCCGGATATGTTGTCGAGCAGCGTCTTCATCCGGGGCACCTCGGGCTCCGGCTCCCTGCGCCGGAACGGCAGCGCCGGAAGGCACGACCCCTTCTTCCGCTGCTTGACGCTGTACGTGAGGTCGGTGAACTTGAGCACGAACGGCAGCAGGGGGCCGTCGCCACCACCGGTGTGCGTGTGCTCGCTCTCGCTCCCGATGGACCCCGGCTTGGAGCCACCGAGCTCGATGGTGTAGTTCGACGTCGAGGAGTTGGGCGACGACGCGGCGCTGCGCGCATCGTTCACGCGCTTCAGGAGCTGCGCGAGCGTCAAAGACGACTGCTTCGTGGGCGGCGACGACTGCGGCGACATCATGGCGCCGTGCGGCTGGTGGTAGTGGTGGTGGTGCGAGTGGAGGAAGCCGCTGCGCGGGATATCCTCGGCCTCCTCCATCGGCGTCGACCTCCGGTCAAAGAACGGCAGCTTGTCGACAAACCGCGACATCGTGCTCGGTCCTCCGCTCCCGCCGGCAAGCCCGCTCCCTTATATATGTCTATCTCCGCCGCTATATATTCTGCCTTGCACACAGACCACCTTGCTGTGCCTGCCGCGGCAAGAGAGAATCGGCGATGTTGGCTTGGACTCTCAACATTGTAGTAGTAACCATTCTTATAGGCTATAGCTCCCCACTTGAGCAGTCAACTCGAAAGCAGCAGAGGTTGGTGAGGGAGATTGGCTTCTTCGTGGGGTTTCTCGCTGCTAGTTGGAGTTGGTTAAGTTGCCATGGAGGCGAAGCTAGGAGAAACCTAGAGAAATGGGGGAAATACCGAAATAGTTGTGGTAGCTTGGGTTTAGGAGGGGGTCAAGAAGGTGGTTGCGGTGGGTGGAGCTCACTCGTGCAGTTGTGTGCGCGCAAGAAATGGCGCGGGTCGAGGTGGTTAATTGTAGCTCAGCCAAAGCTCACCAAACGGGTAGCTAACACTAGCAGATAACAGCACTGGGATAGTTAATTAGCTGCAAAAGCATACAAAAAATAATCTTCGGCGTTGGCCAAAGTCAGGAAATGTGGAGGCAGAATTTATCAAGTGGTGCCCTCTTGGAACACCTCATTGGCTGGCCCATTGCCATTTTTCTAGTTTTGTTGGTTTGTTTCTGGAGCTGGAAATATGTTTACAGCACATGATGTTTGGTTTATTATTTGCACTGTGATGATGATCAGCTAATGCGTAATAGGCTATTGACTTCCCTTGCAGAACTAGATATATAGATTATGCTATGTGGCATGTCCATTATCCAGTGTCCGTATATAATCTTAATATGGGGAATTTGCTCGGTTTGTTGCTTTGAATAATCCCGTTGGGTGCTTTGGCGCAAGCCTTGCATGCCATTAGCTTGTTTAGCGTGCTACTACGTGACTAGAAATCTTAAACAATTGCACAGGCAGGCAGGGGCAGCCGCTCTGTTCAAAGTCATGGTCTGCGAAGCTTGCAAGTTTGGTTTCTTGTTGCAGCGGTCAAGGGGACGGACGAGGCATGTTCCATAATCTTCGGCTCTTAACGTGGGCACGGCTCGCGCCACTGGCGCAGGGGTGCAGCTGGGAGGTGGTGAACAGATCGCCATCTAACCATCGACATTTCAAAATTCTAGATAGAGCTTTTATGAGGAGCACTCTTCTGTTTGACAGGTACTGAACAATCCAATATTGGTCTGACCAACACTACCTAACCAAGTCAACCCAAAGCTGACCATTTATACGCTTAAGAAATCAGATAATTTGTGACGCACCAAAGAAAACAAACGACACTTCTAAGATTTTCGGACCAGGTATTTTACTGGGTAATTTCACCTTAACTCAAAAACTGGTCCAGTTTTTGAGTTTTTTTGTGAAAATTGGCCAAGCAGAGTTCAAGAGCCAAAAATGGACTTTTTTTAGTATTTAACTATTATGTGCCAAGAAAAAACTTTGTTTTTCTTGCCTAGGAAAGGTTGCCCCTTGATACAGATATGTGCAGTGAACCACACATTGAGCTATGTCTATGTGGGTGTAGTTAAATTCTGACTATTTGATTGTATTGCTGTAAATGACGCGCAAGTGTCAGTAACTTGTAGTACTCGACACTTATATCTGCATGTTTACGGTCTTACGAGTTTAGACCCAGACACTCGTGAAGTAGCTCCTGAAAGGTTGCAAATATCGAATTGAAGTAGGGAAGATTTTCCGCATGACCCTCGGGATTTGGCCATGTGTGTTGTCTAGTGTCTACTAGGTTTTTGATATTTTTTTTTATAAAGAAATGGGTACTACCTGTCTCTCATATGTGGAGTTCAATATTACTTGTACACTACGATTTCTTGTAGTTTCCTTTCCTAGTACTAGTCGCTGGTCCTGCACTTGGACCTTACAAAGTTCCTATTGTTCATCTAATAAATGATCAACAAAACAGTGTTAGAAGAACATAGCTGTTCTTTTGCTAGCTTTGTACAAGTGTACCTGTAGTCAAGTGCTTTGATCAAGTAATACTTTTGATTTGTTTGTAGGAAGGCTTAGTACTATATTTTGTGATTTTTTCCCTAAATTTTTATTGGCTTTATGTGTCAATTTGTTCAAAACATTTTGGTAGAATAATTTCTAACTTTTGAACTAAAAAATGGTGAAGATGTTTGTCGTAGCATGAAAATGCTAGACAGTGGGTACACAATACCCTTTGTCCTGAGAGAAGACCGAAATGGAGGAGCCAAAGACACAAGCAGTAGTATGTGTTTCATTATGCATGTGTGTATGAGAGAATGAGCCATCCCCCTTGTACATGCCCTTGGGGCCTTATTTATAGGAGGGCAAGAAGGGACATTTACCTTCTTGCCCTCACAATGTTGAGAGAGAGGGAGGGTATTTAGGTATATTTGCCTAAATACGTTATACAGACTAGGTATACATATGTACAGTATCCCCGACGGCACACCGATATTCCTGACGACCCTAAGGTGCGGGTGAAAGCATCTAGGCCCCTAAAAATTGTTTTGGTAATTAATGACAATATGTGAATATGAGATTAACGTATTTTTTGAGTATGTACAAGGTTAAGTCCCATTGGCGTTCTTGATGACCGGGAATTGCACGCGAAAGGTTTACATGAAGATCTTATGACTCAAAGGTAAGGTACAATAGTATAGGATCTTTTTATTTTACCGATCTTAGGTGAATTGGTTGGAAGACCGGGTTATAGGCTAGACAGCCGTACTATAAAGAGGGTGCAAAAATTGAGTACCTTGAAAGTGAACGATGCCACAACTGCTCAAATCTTAATTGGTTTAATCTTGGATTTGTTTTTGGTTTTGCCTCAATTTAAATTTGCTGAATTTCTTTGGAGGCCGGACTGACCGACGTTACCTGGCCGGACTAACCGTATTGCTGGACCAAAACGGCGGTCAACTTTTTCCAGTGAGGTGGTTTCTTGAAATCCTCCGTCCGGATCGACCGTGACCTTTAGCGGATCGACCGCATCCAGTGCAGGACGCGGTCAACATTTTCCAGAGAAGGTTTTTCAGTTGGTTTTGCGGTAGGATGGCCGTAGGTATTTGTCCGGACTGACCGCACCCCCGGGTCTTGGTTGCGGTCAGCTTTTTTCAGAGTGTCTCCAAAACGAATTTCGTTTTTCTATTGGCCGGACTGACCGCATGTTTGCTGTGGGTGACCGACCTCAGAATCGGCTATATTTGAGCATTAAATGCGTAATAACGATCATTATTACAACCGAGGCTGGATCGACCAGATGCTGTTCTGTGGTGACAAGGCTCATCGAAAAATTGGGTATTTTGTGTCCAGCGGCTAGTGGAGTGGGTGGAGGCTATAAATACCTCCCCCACTGCCACCAGAAATGTTGTTGAGCCTCATTTAACATCTCTTGAGCCCTTTGCATTGTTTTCTACTCATTGAGAGCATTCATTTCCATTTGCAAAGGTAGTTGAGGTTGTTCTAAAGAGCATTAATTGAATTTGATATTTGTGGCATTAGAGCGCTTTCAAGTGAAGAATTCTTGCTCTATTACTCTTGGAGATTGCCGTCTCCTAGACGGTTTGGAGTTTGGTTCGGTGATCTTCTCAAAGGAGATTGTGAGAAGGCAGGGCATTTGTGAAGGTTGGAGCTCGCCTATCAGGAGAGGAGAAGAGCTACCTCTAGTGATCGAGGAAGGCTTAATTGTGGAGCCGGCTTGAATTGATCAAGCTTCCTCAGCGTGGATTAGTGAAGATCGGCAAGTCTTGATACCACGGAAAAACTTCCTTGTGTCATTATGGTTATTTCTAGTCTTTACATTTCCGCACTTATAATTCTAGCTTGTCTATTATGGTAAATTGCTTAGCTAGAATCATATCTTGTTTAGACTAAGTTAATAATTGGATAAACTTGTTAAATTATCTAAAAGTTTAAAAACCTCCTATTCACCCCCCTCTAGTCGGTTATCCTTGATCCTACAAGTGGTATCAGAGCGTGGTCTCTCATTGATTTAGACTTAACCGTCTAAGAGAGAAAAGGATGGCTAGTGAGGGAATTGCTATAGGAAAGGCTCCTCTCTTTGATGGCTCAAATTATGCTTATTGGAAAATTAGAATGTTAATTTATTTAAAGGCCATGAGTCCAAGCATTTGAAAAATCATAAATGATGGTTATGCTATGTCTCTTAATCCACTAGAACCCACGGATCAAGATACGCGTAACTCTCATTTAGATGCCCAAGCTATGAATGCTCTCTTTGGCGCTTTGAACGCGGATGAGTTCAATAGAGTGAGCAACTTGGAAAATGCTCATGCTATTTGGACAACTCTCTCGGAAATCCATGAGGGTACATCTACGGTCAAAGAAGCCAAATTGCATAGGCTTCGGATTAAATATGAGACATTCATAATGTTGCCTCATGAAAATATCAATGAGATGTATTCAAGACTCAACAACATTGTGAATGAGCTCAAAGGCCTTGGGACTAACCTTCTTGATGTTGATGTTGTTACTTAAGATACTTAGGGCTCTTAGGATAAATATGAGACGTTGGTGACGTTATTTCTCAACTCGCCCGAGTTGCCAAGGATGACACCAATGGGCTTTTGGGCAACCTCATCACAAATGAGTTATTCAAAAAGGACAAAGAAGAGCTTTTGGAGACATCATCCTCAAGGAAGAAAATTACCGCTTTTAAAGCCAAGGCGGAATCTAGTGATGATGAGGATGGAGAAGAAGACTCCGACGAGGAGTATGCACTCCTTGTGAGAAGAATGAAGAGGGTCATGAAGAGGCGCCCCAATAGAAGCTATAACTTTGACAAGTTCAAGAAGGGGCAATCCTCAAATGATAAGAAGAGATATAGCAATATTCGATGCTATAATTGTGAGAAAAAGGGGCACATTGCTTCTCGTTGCCCCGAAAAGAAGGATGACAAGAGCAAACCATTCAAGAAGAAGGAGTACAACGGTAAAAAGAAGCTTTTCAAGAAGCTTTACAAGGATGGCAAAAATGAAGCTCACATCGGAGAATGGGATTCAAATGATGAGTCAAGCGACTCCGACTCCGATTCCGATGAGGAAGAGTCCCCCAAGAAGAAGGGACTAGTCGGTATAGCCATCAAGGAAGCTTCATCGCTATTCTCCACTCCGACTTGCCTCATGGCAAAAGGAGATAAGGTAAAATCCATTATTGGTGATGAACCAACTTATGATGAATTAATGGATATGCTTGATGATTTAAATGAGTATCTTGGAAAAGAAAAATCAAAATATAAGGTCTTAAATAAAGAATACTTTACTCTAAAAGATTCTTATATGGAGCTTAAGGATGCTCACAACTTGCTTATCCAAGAGAATTCACATAAGTCTTGTTCTAGTGTAGCAATTACATGTGATATTATTAATAAAATGCCTAGTATAGAAATTGCTAAGACTAGTGCATCTACTTCATGTGATGACCTACTTGCTATGCCATGTTGCTCTAATATTGATGCTAATCATAATATTGTTAAGCAAAATGATGCAAAACTTGTTCATGAGAACTATGAGCTAAAAGAGCAAGTGACCAAGCAAGCAAGAACTTGGAAAGATATTTCAAGGGTAAGGCCACTCTTGACAAACTTTTGAGCGAGCAAAGGTGTTCATTCAACAAGGAAGGTCTTGGGTATGTGCCTAAGAAAGGCAAGAAGCCGGTAAATAAGCCCACAAGTTTTGTGAGGCAAAATGGTATGTATTGCTATAAGTGCCGGGAAATAGGACATATGCAACAAAATTGTCCTAAGGGTAAGGTTCCATCTCTTGGTATATATGATTCATGCTATATGATTAGAAAAACTAAGGATGGTAAAGTAATTGTTCATTTTGTTGGCACTTCAATTATGGGCGCTAAAAAGAATGCTATTTGGGTGCCAAAATCCTTGGTTACTAACCTCCAAGGACCCAAACAAATTTGGGTACCTAAAAGAACTTGACTCTTGTTTTGTAGGTGAACTATAAAACCGGTGGAAAACATTGGGTGCTTGATAGTGGATGCACTCAACACATGACCGGTGATAGAAAAATGTTCACCACATTCGAGAGTGGAAAAGGAGTAGACAAGATTACTTTTGGCGATAATAGCAAAGGAAAGGTATTAGGATTGGGTAAAATTGCTATCTCAAATGACCTTTCCATTTCTAATGTTTCTCTAGTAGAATCATTAAACTTTAACTTGCTATCCGTTGCACAAATATGTGATCTTGGACTAATTTGCTCATTCTCTAGTGAAGGTGTAACCATCTCTAACGCAAATGATGGCTCTTTAGCTTTCAAAGGCTTTAGGTTTGGAAATCTTTATTTAGTTGATTTTAGTTCAAGTGAATCTTGTTTAAAAACTTGCTTAATCGCAAAAACCTCATTGGGTTGGCTTTGGCATAGAAGGCTAGCTCATGTTGGAATGATTCAACTCAAAAAGCTTTTCAAACATGATTTAGTTGTTGGCTTGAAAGATGTGAAATTTGAGAAAAATAGACTTTGTAGTGCTTGTCAAGCCGATAAACAAGTCGCTAATTCTCATCCTTCCAAAAGCATCATGTCAACTTCTAGACCATTGGAACTCTTACATATGGATTTATTTGGGCCAACAACCTATAAGAGTATCGAGGGAAATAGCTATTGTTTAGTCATTGTGGATGATTACTCTAGATATACATGGGTATTCTTCCTAGATGATAAAGGTGAAACCTCAGAATTTTCAAAAGATTCGCAAAAAGTCTCAAAATGAATTTGATTTCAAAATAAAGAAAATCCGTAGTGATAATGGCTCTGAGTTCAAAAATACTAAAGTTGAGGACTTTTGTGACGAACTTGGAATAAAGCATGAACTTTCCACAACCTACACTCCGGAGCAAAATGGAGTAGTAGAAAGGAAAAATCGAACACTAATTGAAATGGCTAGGACAATGCTTGATGAATATAATACTTCCGATAGTTTTTGGGCGGAAGCTATTAACACCGCTTGTCATACCATAAATCGTCTTTATTTGCACCGTCTTTTGAAAAAGACTTCCTATGAGCTCATTGTAGGAAGAAAACCAAACATCTCTTACTTTCGTGTCTTTGGTTGCAAGTGTTACATTTTGAAGAAGGGTGTTCGTCTTTCAAAATTTGATAGTCGTTGCGATGTTGGTTTCTTGCTTGGTTATTCTTCAAATAGCAAGGCTTATCGTGTCTTCAACAAAAACTCCGGTTTAGTTGAAGAAAGGCACGATGTGCAATTTGATGAGACTAACGGCTCTCAAGAAGAGTATGAGAATTTGGATGATGTAGGTAATGAAGCCTTAAGAAAAGCAATGGAACATATACAAATAGGCAATATCAAGCCCGAAGATGATCCATCATCCTCTACTCAAGTTGAACCACCCACATCTTCCACAAGTCAAGTACAAATCATTGAAAAGGATAACAAGGAAGATGATCAACCATCCAACCTACCACCAAGAATCCACAATGCAATTGCAAAGGATCATCCAATAGATCAAATATTGGGTGACGTAAGTAAGGGTGTCCAAACTCACTCTCGTGTTGCTTCTTTTTGTGAACATTACTCTTTTGTCTCGTCTATTGAGCCAAAGCATGTAGAAGAAGCACTTGACGATCCGGATTGGGTGAATGCGATGCATGAAGAACTCAATAACTTTACCCGGAATGAAGTTTGGACATTGGTGGATCGACCAAAAGAACACAATATTATTGGTACGAAATGGGTCTTTAGGAACAAGCAAGATGAGAATGGATTGGTCATTCGAAACAAAGCAAGATTGGTCGCTCAAGGATTTTCACAAGTTGAAGGTTTGGATTTTGGTAAAACTTTCGCTCCCGTAACTAGACTTGAATCAATTCGGATATTACTTGCTTTTGCATCATGCTTTGATATTAAATTATTTCAAATGGATGTTAAAAGTGCTTTCTTAAATGGTGAAATATCCGAACTTGTCTTTGTTGAACAACCTCCTGGTTTCGAAGATCCTAAAAATCCAAATCATGTCTATAAACTCTCCAAGGCTCTCTATGGTCTTAAACAAGCTCCTAGAGCATGGTATGAACGCCTTAGAGATTTTCTAGTCTCAAAAGGATTCAAAATCGGGAAAATTGATTCAACTCTATTTACTAAAGTTTTAGATGATGAATTCTTTGTATGTCAAATTTATGTTGATGATATCATTTTTGGGTCTACTAATCAAGACTTTTGCTAAGAGTTTGGTAATATGATGTCTAGGGAATTTGAAATGTCCATGATTGGAGAATTGAGCTATTTCCTTGGACTTCAAATCAAGCAACTCAAGGATGGGACTTTTATAAGCCAAGCCAAATACGTGAAGGATTTACTTAAAAGATTTGGCATGGAAGATGCAAAGCCCATCAAGACTCCCATGGCCACAAATGGTCATCTTGATCTAAATGAGGGAGGTAAACCTGTAGATTTAAAGCTTTATAGATCCATGATTGGTAGCTTGCTTTATCTTACCGCATCTAGGCCCGATATCATGTTTAGTGTTTGTATGTGTGCTCGTTTTCAAGCTTCTCCAAAAGAATGTCATCTTATGGCCGTTAAAAGAATTCTTAGATATTTAAAGCATTTCTCTAGCATTGGCCTATGGTTCCCCAAAGGTGCTAAATTTGATTTAATTGGATATTCTGATTCCGATTATGCGGGTTGCAAAGTGGATAGAAAAAACACCTCAGGTAGTTGTCAATTCTTAGGAAGATCCGTAGTATCATGGTCATCCAAGAAACAAAACTCCGTAGCCTTATCTACCGCCGAAGCCGAATATGTTTCCGCGGGAAGTTGTTGTGCTCAATTGCTATGGATGAGGCAAACATTGATGGATTATGGAATTAAATTTGATAAAATGCCTCTTTTGTGTGACAATGATAGTGCGGTGAAAATTGCCAATAACCCTGTTCAACACTCAAGAACCAAACATATAGATATTCGCCACCATTTCTTGAGAGATCATGTGAGCAAGGGAGATATTGAAATTAGCCATAAGAACCGAAGTCCAATTAGCGGATATTTTCACCAAACCTTTAGATGAAGGCCGTTTTTGCAAATTGAGGAATGAATTAAATGTCATAGATTGTTCTAATGTCATTTGATTACATTATGTTCTTGAATCTTAATTGAATTCGCTTTTCTCTCATGATTCTCTTATTTCAAGAACTAAGATAAGAAACACAGTTAGGGGGAGTGCTATACAATCACCATATATATCACAACTCAAATTGTGCACATATCTACAAACATGCTAGAATATGCCTTTTGGAAAACAAATCTTTTTGTTCAAAAGTCAAAATTTGGTGTTAATAAATCAAATCACTTGAAAAACTAGCTATATCTACTCTCTAGTATATTTCAAAGGTTTTTGGTTGAAAAGATCTTAAAATTATCTATCTTAAAAGAAAAATCAAGTTCTGGCCTAAGACTATTTCTTACTTATCTTGTTTTTTAACCAAAAATGGCTTTTCACCCAAAAGTATTTCCAAAAAGAATTTGATCTTGCTCCCAAAAGGAAAAAAGGTAAAGATGGTTATTCGTGACCTTTTTCATATTCACAAGTTTTTCAAACTCTCAACCAAATCAAAGTTATTTAAGTTTGAATCTCGCTAAAAATAACTCAAAACCCGAAAATTTCACTTGAGTCAATTCTAGCATAAAATGAGTATAGCTATTCAGGCAATGGTTTCCTTCATATATTGCTTCCAAATAGTATTTCATACTCATATATATCCTCACAAGTGACAAATCTCGTTGTTTGCATGTTTTGTTTCTTTAAATCATTTTCCTTCAAAAACTGCTCTAATTTCTTAAAAATCTATATTCAAAACTAATTCGTTGATCTAATCTCGTTGAAATTGCTCCAAGATAGTTTTAAGTTGTGTGCCATGTCTATGGAGCAAAGACAACACAAAAATTCTGCTAAATAGCTCAAAAGTCTCCAGGTGCGGTCTAAGCTAAGCTCAATCATGGTCAGTCAACTTGTGGCTTGTGGTCGGGCCGGCCGGGCTTTGCCTGCATGGTCGATCCATGCAGTCGCGGATAATCTTGAGGCGTTTCTTCCTTCATTTTCTCACCAACCCGTCGGTTTCTCTCATTTCCTCCCCGACGGTTCTCAGTTTCTAATCTCCACCGCGTCGCCATTCTTGGAGGATCTCCTTGCCTCCTCTCTTCCTCGTCCCTGGACGCTCCTCACCGCCAGACGCCGCCTCCTCGCCGCCAGCTCATCCTCCTCGGAAGGTTCATCCTTTTCTTCTCTTTTTTCTCCGATTAATCGATCATCCGGTGAATCTCCTCTCAATAATCGGGTCCAAGTTTGTTAATAGACCTTTTAGATCACTCCCATTGTGTTCTACATAATCTTGATTGTCGGATTAACCCACATTTTGGGATTTCCCGTGCTTATGGAAAAAACCCTAGTTTTTTTTTGTCTCGGCCGGACTAACCGGCGTGTTGCGTCTTGATCACCCCAAGACTACTCATGGATCGACCGCCAATCGCCTCGGTCATCTACCGACATAAAAGCTTCTGTTTTTATCGAGTTGATTATCCTTACTTCCAATCAATTCACTCTTTGGTTGTCTTGTCCATCTCTCCAGTGATCATGGCAAGGACCAAGACTGTTGTCGATCCCGGTGCTTCTTCGTCTCGTCCTCCTCGCCAGGCTACTCATCGTCCTCCGGTTGAGCATTCCGATAGCGACGAAGCGGACTCCTCGCCGTCCTTGTCCTCTGTGCCTAGCGCCAGTGAACATTTGGACGAAGAAGAAGATGCTGATGTGGAGTTTGCGCCTGAGCCTCGTGTGAATCTTCACGCAATCCGAAATGATGATTTCAAGCAACTCAGAATGCAATCTCCCTATGAGCAGCCTAGGTCAGCCGAAGATGAGAGATTTCACACTCAATTCCAGGAAGATTGCTACCATCAAGTGGTGCTTCACAAGCAGTTTGCAATCCAGAAGTACATAAATTGGACCTATCTCAATGAACAAACCCGGTATGCGACTTTGTACACTCGTTTTCGCAATGCTGGCTTGGACGGGCTTGTTAGCATCAAGTGCAACTTCAATGAGGAGGTAATCCGTCAGTTCTATGCTACTGTTTACATCCCATCCACCTTGGCCACTGTGACTTGGATGACAGGCTCAAGGCGCTACACGGCCACCAAGCGTGACTTTGAGGAAGCCCTAAATCTGCCAGCACGTGAGTATGTTAAGATCCATCTTGAGCCCGCGCTGCAGACTCCGGAGCAGTTACAGTTCTATGAGCCTAATGTTAGAGTTGTCCCTGGTAAAGTTACCGATCTGAGGCCTCTCCCTAGTGTCATTAACAGGATTATCAGGGCCACCATCTTGCCGAGGAGTGGCAACAATGATGCTATTAGAGGACATGCATGGAATGTCATAGATTATGTGATGCAAGAAAAGAAGTTTGATATTATGCACTTAATCTTGACTGAATTGCAATCCTACCACACTGATTTGGGAAAGAGGATGTATTATGCTCCTTACATCATGATGCTCATTTTGAGGACCACTGACTTTGATGGTACCACTCCCTTTCCTCACAAACAGTACAAGCCAGAGGGTGACCACCAGAGAGATTTGAGGAACAGGCCTCTTCACCCAGTTGCTGACGCTCCTGCCTCTCCTCAGCCCGCTCCTCAGCAGCAGGGTGGACTTGATCTAGTATTATTGGAGGTTCTGCATACTGGCATCAACACGATTGTATCTCGCTTTGATGCAGTGGATCGTCGCCTAGTGGTTTTGGATCATCGCATGGATACTTTGGAGAGCACTACTCAGTCTTTGGACTCACTTGAGCAACCGTGGAAGCGATCAAACTCTCTTGTGCTTCAGCGCTTAGATCAGATGGTTGGCTTGGTTTCAGGTATTCAGTCCGACATGGCTGAGATGACCACTCGCGTCTCGTCGATCGAGCAGACTGTTACTTATTCTTGGCGTCGACGCATTGATCCTCCTACAGCCCCTACTACATCGACTACAGCTCCTCCTCCTCCTCCCCCTACTTTGTAGCTTTTGGTAGTTGATGCTAAAGGGGGAGAAGTGCTTTATATGGTCCTATATATATCTCTATATCTATTAGTTATGGTTGTCGAATGCTTGTTGGACTTGGACTTTTGTGGTCTTTTGTGTGTAATAATTAGAGGATAAGCTTATTGCTCCTTCTTTTGTTATGATTGTAAGCTTATTGAACCTCTTATATATATGAACGCTTAATGCTTTACCGTCTATGAGCTTGGTTGAATGATATACACTTATATGCTTGTAATCGGTTCAATGTCATCTTGATGAACTTGTTGGTTAATCTTGTGCCTATATCACCCTCTTGAAATGCTGTTTGTAATGTTATATATTGTTGCATTTCCTCAAGTTCTATCATGTAAAAGAAACTCCGCCAAAATTCTCTAAAATCTCTACTTGTGCTTGCAAAAATTCTCTACCTTTTATGCACATGTTAAGGGGGAGCTTTCTTTAAACAGGATTTAGCAAGGAAATAATTCACAAAACTCATTTAAGCTTATAACAAGAATTATCTTGTTGTTAAGTCATCAATAGAATATACACTCTCAGTATATTCAAAACAATCATTCTTTCATATATTAAGTGTGTTGTCATCAATTACCAAAAAGGGGGAGATTGAAAGCATCTAGGCCCCTAAAAATTATTTTGGTAATTAATGACAATATGTGAATATGGGATTAACGTATTTTTTTGAGTATGTACAAGGTTAAGTCCCATTGGCGTTCTTGATGACCGGGAATTGCACGCGAAAGGTTTACATGAAGATCTTATGACTCAAAGGCAAGGTACAATAGTCTAGGATCTTTTTATTTTACCGGTCTTAGGTGAATTGGTTGGAAGACCGGGTTATAGGCTAGACAGCCGTACTATAAAGAGGGTGCAAAAATTGAGTACCTTGAAAGTGAACGATGCCACAACTGCTCAAATCTTAATTGGTTTAATCTTGGATTTGTTTTTGGTTTTCCCTCAATTTAAATTTGCTGAATTTCTTTGGAGGCCGGATCGACAAGCGTTACTGGCGGACTAACAGTATTCTTGGGACCAAAGCGGCGGTCAACTTTTTTCGATGAGGTCTTTGTTTTGGTTTCTTGAAATCCTCTGGTCCGGACTGACCGCATCCCCAGTGCAGGGACGCGGTCAACATTTTCGAGAAGGTTTTTGATTGGTTTTGCCGGTAGGATGACCGCGGTATTTGTCGGGACCGACCGCTTCCGGGTCTTGGATGCGGTCAGCTTTTTCCAGAGTGTCTCCAAAACGAATTCCGTTTTTCTTTTGGCCGGACTGACCGCATGTTTGCCTGCGGACTGACCGGACCCCCCTGTAACGGCTATATTTCAGTGCATTAAATGCGTAACAGTCGACCGTTACAACTGAGGCCGGATGACCGCCTTTGTTGCTGTTCATGGACAAGACCGCTCATCAAAAATTGGGTATTTTGTGTCCAACGGCTAGTGGAGTGGGTGGAGGCTATAAATACCTCCCCCACTGCCACCAGAAATGTTGTTGAGCCTCATTTAACATCTCTTGAGCCCTTTGCATTGTTTTCTACTCATTGAGAGCATTCATTTCCATTTGCAAAGGTAGTTGAGGTTGTTCTAAAGAGCATTCATTGAATTTGATATTTGTGGCATTAGAGCGCTTTTAAGTGAAGAATTCTTGCTCTATTACTCTTGGAGATTGCCGTCTCCTAGACGGTTTGGAGTTTGGTTCGGTGATCTTCTCAAAGGAGATTGTGAGAAGGCTCGGGTATTTGTGAAGGTTGGAGCTCGCCTATCCGGAGAGGAGAAGAGCTACCTCTAGTGATCGAGGGAAGGCTTAATTCGTGGAGCCGGCTTGAATTGATCAAGCTTCCTCAACGTGGATTAGTGAAGACCGGCAAGTCTTCGATACCACGGGAAAAACTTCCTTGTGTCATTATGGTTATTTCTAGTATTTACATTTCCGCACTTATAATTCTAGCTTGTCTATTATGGTAAATTACTTAGCTAGAATCATATCTTGTTTAGACTAAGTTAATAATTGGATAAACTTGTTAAATTATCTAAAAGTTTAAAAACCTCCTATTCACCCCCCTCTAGTCGGTTATCCTTGATCCTACAGCGGGGCACCCCTTGGGGCTCTGCTACGACAACTCCCTCGTCTGCGTGGTTCGAGGATGCGAGGACAGGTCCTGAGGGGCGAGCGGACGCAATCCCGCCGCCCCCGACCCCTCGGGAGTCGGGATACCCCGAGAGACGTCGACATGGAGCCACCATGCCGAGGCATGGGCCTCAAGGCGGGCGGTGCGTCCGAGCCGCCCCGCCGAGGCAACAGCCTCGATCTTGCGGCGTGTCTGGGCCGTCCGCCAAGGCTCGATCTCGAGGCGGGCGGCGATGGTGGAGCCGTGTGGGCGAGATTGTGTGAGCCGCCACACCGAGGTGGGCGGCGCGTCGAGCCGCCTCGCCGAGGCTAGAGCCTCGAGGTGGGCGGCGGCGTCGGCCGCCCGCCGAGACAATAGCCTCGAGGCGGGCGGTGAGCAGCGAGGGGCGAAGTCGACGCGTAGTCGCCACGCCGAGGCATGGCCTTCGAGGTGGGCGGCGGCTGCCTCGCCGAGGCAATGGCCTTGAGGCAAGTGGTGCATTGTGGTGAAGCCGTCATTGTACCTCCCTGTGCTCGATTTTCGCTAGTGTGCCTCTTCGCGCCGGTCCTGTTGGGGGCCAGGTACCGTCCCCCCTTCGGCCGCTCCTGGTCGAGTGCGCCCACGACTTGGGGTGGCGTGAAGGGTTGATGTATGCTTGCCTGAGGAGGCAGCTGCTTATACTTATTATTGGGCTCATTTGAGAGACCAAAACTAGCTGTGATGGAGGCGAGTGAGCCAATCCCCCTATTGGGCTAGCTTTGAAAGCCCAAAGCTAGCGAGGGGGAGGTGAAGCCGAACGCCGTCCCCTAACTTTTTTTTGATTTGGCTCGCTTTGAGAGCCCAAAGCTAGCGAGGGGGGGGGGGCAAAACCGAACGCAGTCCCCCAACTTTTCTTTTGTTGGGCTCGCTTTGAGAGCCCAAAGCTAGCGAGGGGGATGCGAAGCCGAAAGTCGTCCCCCAACTTCTTTTTTGATTGGGCTCGCTTTGAGAGCCCAAAGCTAGCAAGGGGAGGCGAAGTCGAACGCCGTTCCCCAACTTTTTTTAATCGGGCTCGCTTTGAGAGCCCAAAGCTAGCGAGAGAGAGGCGAAACCGAACACCGCCCCCAACTTTTTTTATTGGGATCATTTTGAGAGCACAAAGCTAGCGAGGGGGAGACGAAGCCGAACGCCGTCCCCCAACTTTTTTTGGTTGGGCTCGCTTTGAGAGCCCAGAGCTAGTGAGGGAGAGGCGAAGCCGAATGCCGTCCCCCAACTTTTTTGATTGGGCTCGGTGTAACACCCTGGTTTTCTGAGCCTTTTTGAAAAGTTTCAAAATAAAAAGAACCAGTTTTTTTTATGAGAATTCAAAGCTTAACTTGAGGTTTTTAGAATTCGAGGTGTTTAAAATGACTAAGACAAACTTCAACTAATTCAAAGCTTGGTTCTTTTGGTGTTACTTGAGCTCTTTGGAGCTATCTCTTCCTTTTTTTTTGTTAGATCTGCCCTCCTCTTAGCTCAACCCTTTCTTTCCAGACCTCCCTCTTGTTTGACCTCGCCAGACCTCCCCTCGCATTGTGTTCGGATTCCTTTATTTCAGACCACATCTTTGTTGGTTTGAATCTCTTCAAGGTTTAGACTTTCTTGCTGCCTAGGCATTTCTTTTATGACCAGACCCCTCCCTTGCTTGTACACTCCTGTATGCCTGGACCTCTCTCGTGTTCATTTGGACCTCCCTGTGTCCACTTGAACTTCCCTCTTGTTCACATAGACCTCCTGTGTCCACCTAAACTTTTCGTATGTTCCTAAGGACCTCCTTGGTCCTTCCTCCTGGCAGTCAGGACCTCTCCGGGTTCATCCTGACCGCCAAGACCTCCCTTTGAATTTATCTTGACCATTGAGACCTCCCCTGTGTTGGTCTTGACCGTCGAGATCTCCTTAATCTTCTCTTGACCATCGAGATCGCCTTTGAGTTCATTCTGACCGGCAAGACCTCCTTTGGAACACTTTCCGTGGATCTCCTCCGTTGGATCCCTCTCCCTTAGAAACCTCTTCGTCCAGACCTCCCTTCGTCTGGATCTGATGGTCCAGTCCTCCCCTTTGTTTGGATCCAAGGGTCCAAACCCCCTTGGGTCTAGACCTCCCAAGTGCTTGGACCTCCCTGGGTCCAAACCTCCCTCTTTGGGTCTTCTCTGGCTTAAAACCTTTCCAGGCCTACGCCTTCCTCATGTTTATTTGAGTTCCTTCGGAACCCTTTTGAAGTTTTGTGTTCACTCGGACTCCCTCTTTGCCTTGGTCCATGTAACCCTCTCGGGAAATTCCTTTCTCTGCCAACACGGTGTTACCGCTCGTAACTCGCGGTACTACCGTTTCTCGGGACCTCCCTGTGGACCTCCTCGTGTCCTTGAGCCTCCTGGAACTCAATTGGACCTCCCTTGATCAAATCTGACCGCTAAAGACCTCCCCTTTAATCTCCTCCGTTTGATTCCCTTCGGGCTTGGACCTCCTCTGTCTTTTGCACGGTCCGATCCAGCGTCCCGTGTCCTTCAGGACCTCCCCATGTCCTCTAGGACCTCCCCTTCCCTTATTTGGACCTCCCCATGTCCTTCAGGAACCCCCCCCATGTCCTCCGGACCTCCATCCTTGTAGATCTGGCCGTTAAGACCTCCCACTTAGAGATCTTAACCGTCCAGACCTTCCTCCTTGTAGATCTGGCCGTTAAGACCTCTCCCTTGGAGATCTTAACCGTCCAGACCTCCCTCCTTGTAGATCTGGCCGTTAAGACCTCCCCCTTGGAGATCTTAACCGTCCAGACCTCCTCCCTGTAGATCTGGCCGTTAAGACCTCCCCCTTGGAGATCTTAACCGTCCAGACCTCCTCCCTTGTAGATCTGGCCGTTAAGATCTGGTTTTTGCAATAGTAAGGACCAGAGGCTTTTGAAAAATGAATGCTTAGTCTTGCTTAGACCAAAATCCTGATTTGGGAAGCTTCGGCCAAAAATATCACTTGTTTAAATGATTTGGGCCATGACATTGGTGTGTCATGGAGGCTGTTCTGGGCCGTGGCATTGGTGTGCCATGGAGATTTTATAAACGTCTTGATTGCACAATGAGCAATGGAAAATGATTTGGACTTGGGAAGTTGGTTGTTTGGTTGGTGCGAGTCTATGCACGGGGTTGTGTGATCCGCGCCCGGGGTTGAGGATTGTCGTCCAAGTCAGTTAAGGACTGGTCTTTGAGCCACCTCTTGCTATGCCTATAATGGGCTATGCCTCATCGTGCAACCACATGTCCTGTGTGGGCGGGACCTAACCAAATAATTTGCAAAGTTCCATCACGGTTGATCTGGCTGGGGTGTGGGTGGTCTTTTATGGTCTGTCTTTTATGACTATGTAATTCTCACTGGCTCAAGAGGGGGCCCCAGGAAGGGGCGAAACCTTAGAGTAGGATGGACTGTGGTGGAATGATGCATTGTAAAGGCCTTGTCATGTGCTCTAGACCTCTTACCATCGGCAGTGAGAGGTGGCAACGACGGTTGCCAAACAAACTAGAGAAGTCGTGTCATGTGGGTAAAGTGTGCAACCTCTACAGAGTGTAAAACTATTCGAATAGCCGTGTCCGCGGTTATGGACATGCTGGCAATGTCACTCAAAGTTAGATCTCAGTTTTGGGTTTAAAATGACTTGTGAAATGGTTTTGGATTTTATCCAAATTGGGCTTGGGCAGGGAGCCTTGTGACAGGACGGTATCCTTCACCATCTTGATGATGAATGTTATCCAACTGAAAATGGAATTTACAAAAATAAATTTTAGATATGGTATAACTGCCTTGAAACTTAGTACTTGTAATTGAAAACAAACTTAGCTTTATGCAAATCAACCCTAATATGCCTTCCTTTGATATATCCATTATCCATGTCATTCTGCTAATTGACGGGTGTAACTTGCGAGCACGGTTGTTGTGCTCACTCTTGCTTGATTGATGAATTGAGCAGGTGAAGATTTCTTTGATGATGAGGAGGATCAAATCAATTAGGTAGCGCCCTCCGACCAATCACGTGGTGTAATGGATGGAGTCGTCCTGGTTTTTTATTTGTGTATTTTGCTCTTGGTTCTTTGGAGCTTGTAAGCAACCCCTTGTAATCAACTCCTTTTGTTGTTAATAAAGCATTTGGTGGATGTATATGTTATCACTTGCTTCTTTGTGAGAACCGATCATTGATCTCTAGAAATTTGGTTTAGAGCACTGAGAGGACTTGAGGCTTGTCCCTAAGCCCCCACGACCTCCTCGAGTTGGTTCCTCTCGGACCTCCCTCGGGTCAGGACGTGGAGCTTGGGGAGGTCTGAGGTCCAACGACCTCGGGTCAGGACCCCAAGACCTTCGAGTGGTCCTACCGGACCTCTCGAGAGGTCTGGGCGGTCCTACCGGGATGCCCCACGGGATGTCCTGGGAGTTCTTTTACAGACCTCCCAGGAGGTCCTGAGGGACCTCTCGGGTAAGCCCTGGGCCGGGTCGTCACACTCGGTTTGAGAGCCCAAAGCTAGCGAGGGGGAGGCAAAGCCGAACGCCGTCCCCCAAGTTTTTTTTTATTGGGCACACTTTGAGAGCCCGAAGCTAGTGAGGGGGAGGCAAAGCTGAACGCTGTTCCCCAACTTTTTTGATTGGACTTCCTTTGAGAGCCCAAAGCTAGCGAGCGGGAGGCGAAGCCGAATGCCATCCCCCAACTTTTTTGATTAGGCTCGTTTTGAGAGCCTAAAGCTAGCAAGAGGGAGGTGAAGCCGAACGCTGTCTCTCAACTTTTTTTTGATTGGGCTCACTTTGAAAGCCCAAAGCTATCGAGGGGGAGGCGAAGCCGAACGCCGTCCCTAACTTTTTTGATTAGGCTCGTTTTGAGAGCCCAAAGCTAGCGAGGTGGAGGCGAAGCCGAACGTCGTTCCCCAACTTTTTTGATTGGGCTCGCTTTGAGAGCCCAAAGCTAGTGAGGAGGAGGCGAAGCCGAACGTCATCCCCCAACTTTTTTTGATTGGGCTCGTTTTGAGAGCCCAAAGCTAGCGAAGGGGAGGTGAAGCCGAACGCCGTCCACCAACTTTTTTTGATTGGTTGGGCTTGCTTTGAGATCCCAAAGCTGATGTGTAAGGTGCGGGCCTCGACACGCGTGGCTAGCCACACCCTGTGCGCATGAACACGATATGCGAGGTCTCTCCACCGAGGTAGGGCGCTCGAGGCGGAGCTATCGGAACAATTAGGGCTTTGCGTGTGAGCGCGGTATGCGAGGTCTCTCCGTCGAGGCAGGGCACTCGAGGCGGGAGACTCCCTAGTCGCCGAGGAGGGCCGTCGGAACGACTAGGGCTTTACGCGTGAGCGCGGTATATGAGGTCTCTCCGCCGAAGCGGGGCACTCGAGGCGGGAGACTCCCTAGTCGCCGCGGCGGGGCTGTCGGAACGACTAGGGCTTTGCACATTTGAGCGCGATATGAAAAAATGTCTCTCCGCCAAGGGGAGGCCCTCAAGGCGGGAGACTCCCTAGTCGCCGAGGTGGGGCCTCCGGAACGACTAGGGTTGCGCGTTTGAGCGCGATATGAAAAAATGTCTCTCCACCAAGGGCAGACCCTCGAGGCGGGAGACTCCCTAGTCGTTGGGGCGAGGCCTCCGAAACGACTAGGGTTGCATGTTTGAGCGCGATATGAAAATATATCTCTCCGCCGAGGGGAGGCCCTCGAGGTGGGAGACTCCCTAGTCGCCGGGGCGGGGCCTCTGAAATGACTAGGGTTGCGCGTTTGAGAGCGATATGAACAGATGTCTCTCCACCGAGGGGAGGCCCTCGAGGCGGGAGACTCCCTAGTCACCGGTGCAGAGCCTTCGGAACGACTAGGGTTGCACGTTTGAGCGCGATATGAACAAAATGTCTCTCCGTCGAGGGGAGGCCCTCGAGGTGGGAGACTCCCTAGTCGCCGGGGCGGGGTCTCTGGAACGACTAGGGTTGCGTGTTTGAGTGCGAAATGCGATGTCACTTCACCGAGGGGAGGCCCTCGAGGTGGGAGACTCCCTAGTCGCCGGGGCGGGGCCTCCAGAACGACTAGGGTGTTGACGAGGATTAAAACATCTATGTATTATTTTAATATATAATAAAAGACCATCGTCTTCATGGTCGTAACCCCTAAGACCGCGACCTCCCTGGTCGTTAGTATTCGAAGGTTACTTAATGGGTACCACTGGTGGGATGAGGCTTTGTGCCTAATCCCGACCGGATAACCGCTCGTAAAATTCTTGGCTGGTATTTCTTATCGTATGATGAATGGAACCGTGTTATCGTTCCAAACCATGCGATGGTACAACCACGAGACATCGACTATTAACCACCCTACGGTTAAGCTTTTCACAAGCAACGCAAGGAAGTTAGCACATTGCTAACTTCTCTACCGTTCAAACCGATCGTAGCGCTTCACCGAGGGCGTCTTCTCCAAGAGTGCGCCACCTCTTGGAAGTTATTTAAAGGTGAAGCACAAGAGACAACAACAGAGACAAGAAGGAGGCGATAGGCGACACACAAAACAAGGCCAAGGCAAAGATATGCCTGAAGCCTAAGCGGTGGAATTAGAAGCTAGATAATCGATCTTAGACTCATATTCTAAGTCGATTGCGGATTAAACATTCCTCCATTCGATGTAATTCAGGGTAGTACTTAGCCACATCTTGTAAATCCAGTTCATATCAATAAAAAGCGACCCCATTCCATTCCGGGATATTCCACGTCATTTTCCTCGTTTATTTTAAGTAAGATCGGCGATTCGATCGTCGACACGGGGCGCCGTCAAGTGGGGAAGAAGGCGTAAGTTTCTGAAGAAATTTTTTTCGCTCAAGAAAATCCTCGCCCAAAACTCGCAATCGCTCATGCGACTATGCGGAGTTTGGGATGAGGAAAAGCGGTTCGATTTGGCGGACTCGCCAACCTCGACATGGAAGGATGTATCGCGCCATGGAAGAAAATGGCAGTCATCCTCCTCATCCTCCTCCGCCGGCTCAGACGTCGTCGGCGTTAGCGAGGTCGTCGGATGGATGAAGATCGCCGCCACTACCGGTGGCGCAACCAGAGAACGGCCGTTCCGACCGATTCGAATGCGGAGGATCTCTCAAGCGGCCTTTTCGGCCGTGAAAGCAGTGAAGAAGTTTGACCTCATCACCGGAAAACTATATACCATTGATGAAATCATGGTGAAAGATACTCTCCTTCCCGGCAATTCAGAGTCAACGTCACTGATAGCGGTGTCGATAAAACCTCCACCGGTGCGTAGGCCATGTGGGGATGATCACACTCGATACGATCGGCGGTTCATCGGATCGGGCTAAGAAGACCTCGAGAAGTGCTCATCTCGGCCGATCTCCATCGTGGAAAAATGCAGCGCGAAGCATCGACAAGCTCTCCATTAATTACGATGGAAGCTCATCGGAAGATCAATCTTTGGAAGCACGAGGTCAACGCGATCGGAGATGAAGATCAAGATGCCCCGCACGATCCTACACTCTCTACCACGCCATCACGTGTTGTTAGAGATGATCGGGCCTTCAAGCACCAACTTCCGGAGGCGGAACTAATCGGCGTCAATCGGTTAACTCTCGCCGCACCGCCCACCCAGAGTAAGCGGCGGGGCCGAACAAATCCGGAAGGTCGGGGAAGGTTGAACGCGTACACCCACGACGATTATGAACCACGAGACCTTCTCCAAATATATACCACCGCTATCGCGAGGCTGGTGGTGGCGAGAATGTAATGGCCAACTATTTACCCACCGTGCTCGAAGGGTCCGCGCGTCGTGGTTGTTAAACTTACCTGGTCGGATCCATATATACTTGGGAACAACTCTGTGATCTTCGATTGCCAACTTCGAGTGCGTCGACCATACAGGAAGGAGGACGATCTCCACGAGAATCCGGCGAGGATCGATGAGACTTTACGTCAATATATCAAGAGATTGACCAGTTCGTAACTCTATACCGAAGTCGCAGAGTCCTCTGTTATTGGGCTTTTAAAAGCAGGTCTAAGGAATCGGCGGTTTCACGGAGGACATAGCAATGAACCCTCCAAGAACAACCGTTGAGCTTTTTGATATGGCGGACAAATATGCCTTTGCTAGTGAAGCAATCGAGTGGTGTGAAACCATCGATCGGAAAGACAAGATTCCCACCGATGCGGACAAGCGGGAGAAAAAGAACAAGAAGTCTCTCAAGAAGAAAAAGAACCGCAGACCGACGACAAAGAAGTCCTCGCCGTTCGAGACAAGATCGGGAAGGGCAAGAAGGACTATGCGGTCGAAAGCAAAGCAAAAGTTCGGCCAGAAGGATTCTGACGAATAAGAAGTGGTGTCCACTTCACGGTGAGCGAGGGCATGATCTGCGCACTGTCGTGTCTGGCGTAAGAAAGCGGAGGATTATTATGCGGGTAAGGACCATTTCGACAATCTGAGGAACATGGAGAAAGCGAGCTCCAAAAAGGACAAGGATGGCGGCGAGGAGATGGAGTACCGGGATCCCCAACACATAGTCAACATGATTTTTGGAGGATCTTCTTCATCTGAGTCGAGGCGTCATCGAAGGCCATGGGCGGAGGTCAACCTCGTCGAATCTCCAAGCGCAATCAAGCACTCGAAGTGGTCGGACACCATAATTTCCTTGACAAAGACGATCGCACCATCCCATCGACTCGAGGGTAGGTTCCCCATCGTCGTTGAACCAACTATTAATAATTGTCGGGTTAATCGGGTCTTAGTGGATGGGGTAGTTCCTTGAATATATTATTTGTAGGAGCTTTAGAAGAAATCTGAGTCTCCATGTCAAAGGTGAAACACGTGAAATATGCTTTTCATGGCATAGTTAGGGTTCTACCGCTAAACCGATAGGACAAGTTTCCTTCTGGGTGGCGTTTGGAAAACGACAATTTCGAGCAGAGAAGATCCGTTTGATGTAGTAAACTTGAATCCGCATACAGCGGAATCCTCGATCGACCGGCATTAGCAAAATTCTTGATAGCCACGCATTACGGTTATCAAAGTTTGAAAATCCGGGGCGAAGGAGTCATCACAATTCAAGGAGATCGAAAATGGCTACGTATGCGATCGAAATCCTTTGCCTTTGGTTGATGAACCGACGAGAGGTTAATCCGTCTCCCATGCGAGTCAAGCACTCAAAGCCAAAGATGGCGCCCAAACCATCCGACCGGACCAAGGAGGTACTACTCGACAAAAGCGCTTCTCGGACGGCGTCAAGTCGTCACATGGGTCGAGACAACCAGATCAACCGCCGCGCAAGATTACGGTCGGGCAAGACTCGACCCTAAATAGGAAGAGTCGCTCGTCTCCTTCCTCCGAGCAAATCAAGGCGTGTTTGCTTGGCAAGCGTCGATATGCCGAGTCCCGGGAGGTGATCGAGCACAGGCTTGCTCTCGGCGATAAAAACCGATCAGCGAAACTACGACATTTTGCACCCGATCGGAAGGAAGCAATCGATCGGAGATTGACAAGCTTCTCGAGGCGGGATTTATTCGTGAAGTCAACCACCCACGGTGGCTTGCTAATCTGTAATGGTTAGAAAAATAATGGGAAATGGCGAATGTGTATCGACTTTCGGATCTTAATAAAGCTTGTCAGAAGGGCGACTTTCCCCTTCCGCATTGATCAACTAGTAGACTCTACTTACGGGTGCGAGTTACTAAGTTTTTTAGATCGTATTCGAGGTACCACCAGTTAGTATGTGTAAAGAAGATGAGGAGAAAACTTCCTTCATCACCCCATATGGTACTTCTTGTTATATTAAGATGTCATTTGGTCTCAAAAATCTTTGGTGCAACTTTTCAAAGGTTGATGCAAAAACTTTTAGTCCACAAATCGGTTCGGAATCTAGAAGCTTATGTTGTGATCGGTCGTAAAGACCACCATTTGGCGACCACATTCCGACTTACAAGAAACCTTTAACAACTTGAGAAGACATAACCTCAAGTTAAATCAGGGAAAAGTGTGTGTTGGAGTTTCTCTTTGAAAAGCGCTTGGTTTCCTAGTTTCGCTAGAGGTATTGAAGCTAATCCGGCCAAAAATTGCGCCATCGACCGAGATCGCCCTCAGGACCACGAAGGAAGTCCAAAAACTAAGCTGGTGTATGCGCGTTAAGCCGTTTCATAGCAAGATTAGGGAAAAAGGATTACCTTTCTTTAAACTTCTTGGAAACATGGGAGTTTGAGTGGACTAAAGAGGCAAGCGATGCCTTTGAGGAACTCAAAAAGTACCTTCTGAGTACCCGGTCTTAGTTTCTCGAGATCGGGAGAAACATTGCTAATTTCGTGGCGGCAACACCACGAGCGAGTTAGCGGTGTCTTGGTTGTAGAAAGGAATAATATCCAACGACCGGTCTATTATGTAGCGAAGTCTTACATGGACCAAAGGAAAGATACCCACAGTACAAAAGTTGCTCTATGGCCTCCTTATGTCTTCAAGGAAGCTAAGGCACTACTTTCGAGCCCACAAAGTGGTCGTACCTACCGGATATCCCCTTGGTCAAGTCCTTGAAGCGAGGAATCATCGGGACGAATAGCCAAATGGGCGGTCGAGCTAGGGCGTTCGATCTCCATTTTATTTCACGAACGACAATAAAGTCGAGCAATAGCGAATTCATTGCCAAATGGACAAACCTCGAACCCACCCAAGGACCCGAGTACGAACACCACGACAGTGGACAATGTATTCGACGGTTCCTTGATGTTACAAGGATCGAAATGGAGTGGTCTTGATATCCCTCTTGGCGAACACATCAAATCGCCATCCGGTTAAATTTTCTGCCACCAATAATGTGGCGAGAATATGAAGTTTCTTGGCGGGACTCGGCGGCTCGTTAAGCTCGGGATTATGAATTACTAGTGAAAGCGATTCTCAACTAGTAGCGAATCAAGTGGGGAAAAAGTATCAATGCTCGAGTACCAAGATGTCATCTTATCTGGCGGAATACGAAAACTTGAAAAGCACTTCTTGGTTTTCGGATCAACATATTCCTAGAAAGGAAAACTTTCTGGCGGAACCGGTTAGCGCGGATGGCCTCCACGAGGTCGGCCGTCCCTTGGAGTTTTTCTCGAGCAACTCAATTCACCCTTGGTAGTTGAGCTTCCGAGAACATACATGATTCTTTGCAAGTTGAACAAACTAATCAAGGAAACATGGATGCTCCACAGTCGTTGACGGTTGGCGCCATCACGATCACGGTAGAGGCGGATGACATCGATCTACAATTATCTTGACATGACACAATTCCAGAAGATGATGTAGAGGCTGATCGTATATACGAAAAGCCAAATCATACACTCTAATCGAGCGTATCTTGTATAAGCGAGGATCTCATGGAGTGTTGATGAGATGCATATCTCAAGCGGATGGCATTAGATTGCTAACCGAAATCCATGAAGGCGTCTGTGGAGCACACCATTCCTCTGAGAACCACGGTGGGTAAAGCCTTAGGCAAGGCTATTATTGCCAAGCGCCCTTCATGATGCAAAAGAGCTTGTGATGAAGTGTGTACAATGTCGGTTTCATAGTCGACAAGTACATCGGCCAAAGACAAGCCTTACAAACAATTCCTCTTTCTTGGCCTTTTGCAACACTGGGACTAGACATTCAGGACCTTTCCCAAGAGCACCGGGGCTTGAATTCCTTTTCGTCATGATTGACACGTTTACAAAATGGATTGAAGCGAGGCGGTTGTTAAAATAACAACCGAGGCCGCTAAGAGATTTCTCTTGAAAAATGTGATCACGCGATTTGGTGTACCCGATCGTATCATCACGAGACAATGGTTCCCAATTCTCCGGTGATCAATTCCGGGAGTTCTGCGATGAACTTAGTGTCAAAATTCATTTTGCTACATTGCACATCCGTGAAACAGCGGAGGCGATTAAGCGAGCTAATGGTATCCTTATGCGAGGATCAAGCGCCGAGTATTCGACCGATTAATCAAGCGGTCGAGCACTTGGGTTAAAGAACTTCCCTACGTGTTATGGGCGTTCGAACCATGACGATCGTGCGACCGGTGAAACTCCATTCTTTTTGGTTTATGGTCTTTGAAGCCATGCTTCCTCCGAACTCAAAATTGGCTCTTTCGAATCGATCGTTTTGACAAAATGATCGAATGAGCAACGACTTCGGCAGCGTCGATTTCCTTGAACAGCGAAACCAAGCCCTTATGCGATCGGCGGTCTACCAACAAGCCATGCGAAGGTACCATAGTCGTAAGGTGCGACCTCGCTGACCTTCTTTGTAGGTGATCTGGTTCTCGAGAAAAATTGAGCCAAACAAATCGCAATAAACTTTCTCCTAAATGGGAAGGTCCTTACCGTGGTCGAAGTAACCCGACCGGGTTCCGTCTGTTGGCTATGTCGATGGGCAAATTTTGTCAAATTCTTGGAACATCGATCAATTCGTAAGTTCTATGTTTAATTTTCATTCTTTCATTTCTTTCAATTTCAATTTCATTAAATTCATTAATTAATTAAGAAGTGCAACCTTGCTTATATATATACACCTACATTACAGTCGTTTATTATTGTTAGTGCAGTGGGAGAAGACATTTTTCTCTCCGATATCCTTTATAAGGATCTCACGATACTCTATGGTCCTAGTCGTGAGCATTTTTTTCAAATGATTCCCACAGCGACTACACTCTTTTTTTTAAGAAAATGATAATCGAGCACCACACAACTACCTATCTCATGAATGATATGCTTACGATTTTGAAGATTATGCTTCATTATTTCACGATTACGGTCTATTCTTGTCAGCTCTTGGTGGGACACGGAAAGCCTCCTAGTCGAAGTCTCTCCTTTTTATACGTGGTCACCGCCTAATGGAAGGAGCTTCCTAGCGGCGGTTCTTTTCTTCGATCCTCGCTACGATCGGATCTGAGAATTTGAACACGTTTCAAGAAATGTGTCGTATGCCTTGAGTCTTAGCATTAGTTCCACCAGTTATGGGACAATAGATATAAACAAAGTTCACTTATAATTTGTTGCATACATATTTGCATTTCTTCTTATGTCAAGTTTGACAAAGTCTTTTTTCGACCATATATAGTGTTTTTGATTGGTATTTCCATTATGACAAACAAAGATCTATAACTAGTCGAAATCATCTGTTAGTCTGACCACATTTGATTTCCTAATCTTTAACGATCAGTTTTGTCTTACATGTCCAAACATACCTTCAAAACTCACATACATGGTTATGACCTCTTTTTATTCTCTTTCTTGGCTCCTTTGCTTGCGATGCGTTCTTCTACTATCAAGCGTTCGGGGCTAGGAAATATCTGAAATTTTAAAAAAGTCAAGCAGGATAAACAAAAGCTTTGTCAATGACATAAAAGGTAAGTTTTCATAGATATTCAAATATTTTTACACTTGCAGGAACCTACTCTAAGAAATATTCCTGCCTAACTATCGCTTGTCGGAGATTAGACCTCCATCTCCTCTACAACTATATCTCCGAGTGGCCGAGTTCTTCCATGAACTTGGTAGCCTCCTCAGTGGGCGATTGAAGTCATCTTTAACAGCTTGGAGATCAATGGAGGGTCGGAAGCTTTCAGTTTTGCCAAAGCAAAACTAACTCCACTGCAACACACTGTTTTTAGGGCACAGGCATAATTCGTCCGAGTAGTTTTGACGAACTTTAAGATCCCTAGAAGTTGACCCAAATAGTTCATTTTCTCTATTGGATCTCTTAAGATAGGCACGCTTGATCTGATCCCAAATCAAAGATCATCTTGTTCAAAGTATGAATCTTTTCATCAATATTTTGAGCAAGAAGCGCCTCCTTATCTGCTCAAATTTGAGTTTTCTTTACTCTGTTTAGCATTTGCGTTTGCTCTGCAAAAACTCGTCGATTAATGAACACAAGCATCATTGAAGGAAAATCAAGTTTCGACATATTACCTTTATTTGTTTTGCTAAGTGTTTCATATTTGGTCGTTGCTTGACGATCAACAGGTCCTTAAATTGAACTTGCTTGACAAATAGTGATCCTTAGCTTTATTTCTTCTTCAAGAAAAGTTTGTCTTGGCTTTTCACCACAACCTCCTCTTTTATTTTCTCAAGATCTATCGAATGCGATAAGGAGAATAATTGTAGAGGAGCAAAGTATTGAAGAAGAAAGCGAAGTTTAAAAGGAAAAGTTCTTACTTTCCAACTCGAGTGCTTTTGCTCCAAGTCCTTAACTTCATTGGGTGGATCCTCCGATCACAACAAAGTTCTCGACCAAATGCTACACAATTAGCATTCTCTTTCTTAAGTTCCTTATAAACTTTGTAAAAAGAGTTATGTAGCGGTCGTAGAATACTTACGAATTGCTGGTCATTATATCGGCAAAAATCAAATCGAGGTGCATCTTGAGTTGAGTATCCGATACTTTCGCCACGCCTCATCAAGCTCCTTATCCTCGATGAATCGGGGCGAAAAGGAACTTGTTAGGTTGGGAAGGGTTATCGGCGATTATCGGAACTGTTGAGACCTCTCGAGGCATCTACCTCCACGAAGGGTTTCAATCACCAAAGGATCCAACTCGGCCGTTGCCCTTGTCACTGCTCGGGGCTTCTTCGACCACTACTTCCTCGGGAACTTTGTCCCGAGAAGTGCTCTGATCGAGGAACTTCCACAGTGCGAGTCCTCGGGAAGAACACAGTGGAAATGGCCGGAACACCGAAGACCTATGCAAACCGAAGATGGGAAGTTCAAAATATCAAATCATCAAGGAATTATTAAAGATACATACTTATCGATCACTTTCATTTGTACATACCTTGTTAATTTCCGGATTTGACTCAAAGCAGCAGAGAGAAATCGTGCCGCTTGCCTTCCTTTTCTTCTCTTCCAATTTTCTTTGGTTACGGACGGCGGGGTTTATTGGAACCCTCACATCCTCCAACAAGATGTCGAAAGCTATGTCCTCGACCGGTTCGTCAAGGTCCACATTCGACTATCGGTGGGAGTGGTTTCTTCAATCTCGGATCGATTGTTTGATAACAACTAGTAAGGTCGTGCTGCGACCACTCTGGAGTCTCTGACCTCCATGATTACATTACGTGGGCCTTGAGCTTATCCACCTAAATCAAAGAACAAATTTGATTAGGTGAAGAAATCCTTTATCTAAAAAAATTTTCGTACATATATGACTCCAAAATGTTCTATTACCTCGAGGATTCATCTCCTTCAAGTGCCTCGAGGCACGACTCGGTCGGAACCAAGGTGGGGCGTTGATCCTCACCAGATTGTATGATTCGCAATCCGACCGATCGCAAATATAAACACGATTGGAGATCTGGTGGAATATATGTATATACATGGTAAAAGGAATTTAATAAATTACCTTAAGCCTTGCAGTCTCCTTCAATAGGAGTTCGGCTAAGATCTTGGGGCATTGGCCTTTTCTCGAGCTCCCCTTACAGATCGGCTGACTCATTCTCTAACTTCCCGGGTAAGAACTTTATGAAGGAAGAATAGACAGATTTTAAGGTAATACATTTATCAAATCAAAATACCGATCGAATTTATCTCAAAGACTTACCACCTTACGAGGTAGCTTCATCACGATCAAGGCACGGAGCGGGGAATGAGTCAGGAGCTTCAATGGGCTAACTTTGGCGAAGGGTAAAATCCTTCACCACATGCCACGAAGTCAAGCCCTGACTACAAGAAGTCGTAGATGGCATCCGCCCATCTCTTGACTATCCTGTCTTCTTTACTGGTTTCCTTCCACTTGGAGTTTTCACTTGCTCTAGTTAAAGTAGAGGCCATCGTCTTCGTAACCGTCATGTAAAACCGGTACTTTTCCATAGCGACCACGAAGATTTCGCGTACATGAAGATGTACTCATCGGCCTTCCGTCATGAAGACACAATGTGCATTCCCCAGGGGCGCCTCAGATTTTGCATGATTTTCCCATCACCATGCGGTAGAAATAACTAAAGAGCTTCAAGTTCGGTTGTATTCGGTATGCCTCGCACAAATATCGAAAATACTAATATTTGCGATCGAATTTGGGGCCAAATTCACCAATTCCACCCGTAATGTTCAAGAACGCGGAGGAGGAATTTGTGTACCGATAATCTCGGCCCACATTCGATGTAGGCAAGAAAAGCAGGATTTCGCCATCTTCACGGCTCGGAAAATGCACTCCGATCGCGGTCTCCAATTAATCGATTCCTATCTGGGAGCATTCCCATCTTCTTCAAGGCCTCGAGTTTTTCTTGCCCAATTTGAAGGCAACCACTTTGTGTCTGCTCAGAGCATGGCGAAAATCCTCAAGAATGAGTAGCAAAAGTTGGAGACTTTGTGGTCGGAAGAACAGGAAAAGACTCGGAGGATTTCTTGGCGAGAAGCTAAAGGGGATCGAAGGGGATTACGGAAGCATAAAAATTCTAAGAGCCCAAATGAGAGGAGATCTTATAACCTTCCGATACTTTGAAGGATTTCTACAAAGTCAAGCGACAAAAAGCTTCTTTTTGTTCAAGCGAGACGAAGAACTCTTCGTTTCCCAAGGCAAGTTCTCAACTTTAAAGTGAACATAGACCGCCGTATACCACGACATTAAATAGAATTACGCCGTCTGATTTCATCGGGAAAAGGTATATACGACGACCAGTTCATTTAAAGTTAGGGGCTGGTAGCGAGATTAAAACATCTATGTATTATTTTAATATATAATAAAAGACCATACGTCTTCATGGTCGTAACCCCTAAGATGGCGACCTCACTGGTCGTTAGTATTCGAAGGTTACTTAATGGGTACCACTGATGGGATGAGGCTTTGTGCCTAATCCCGACCAGATAACCGCTTCGTAAAATTCTTGAAGCTGGTATTTCTTATCGTATGATGAATGGAACCGTGTTATCGTTCCAAACCATGCGATGGTACAACCACGAGACCTCGACTATTAACCACCCTACGGTTAAGCTTTTCACAAGCAACGCAAGGAAGTTAGCACATTGCTAACTTCTCTACCGTTCAAACCGATCGTAGCGCTTCACGAGGGCGTCTTCTCCGAGTATGCTTGCCACCTCTTGGAAGTTATTTAAAGGTGAAGCACAAGAGACAACAACGAGAGACAAGAAGGGAGGCGATAGGCGACACACAAAACAAGGCCAAGGCAAAGATATGCCTGAAGCCTAAGCGGTGGAATTAGAAGCTAGATAATCGGCCTTAGACTCATATTCTAAGTCGATTGCGGATTAACATTCCTCCATTCGGTGTAATTGAGGGTAGTACTTAGCCACATCTTGTAAATCCAGTTCATATCAATAAAGAGCGACCCCCATTCCATTCCAGGATATTCCACGTCATTTTCCTCGTTTATTTTCGTAAGATCGGCGATTCGATCGTCGACAGGTGTGCCGTTCACCAGGGCTCGGGGCTATGCGCGGGGTCTTTGTTGCCACGGTGGTGGACTTATTTATGCTACCGTTGTGGGTTTTCGCTGCACAGGCCATGCGCGGCGTCTGTGTTGCCATAGTGGTCAGCTTATTTATGCCACCCTTGTGGGCTTTCACTGCATACTCCGGAGAGTGAGCTAGTGTGCGCCGGGGCTCGAGGCCATGCGCGGCGTCTTTGTTGCCCCGGTGGTGGGCTTATTTATGCCACCCTTGTGGGTTTTCACTGCACACTTCGGAGAACAAGCCAGTGTGCGCTGGGGCTTGAGGCCATGCGCGGCGTCTGTGTTGCCACAGTGGTGGGCTTATTTATGCCACCCTTGTAGGCTTTCACTGCACACTCCGGAGAGGGAGCTAGTGTGCGCCGGGGCTCGAGGCCATGCGTGGCGTCTTTTTTGCCACGGTGGTGGGCTTATTTATGCCACCCTTGAGGGCTTTCACTGCACACTCCGGAGAGGGAGCTAGTGTGTGCCAGGGCTCGAGGCCATGCGTGGCGTCTTTGTTGCTACGGTGGTGGGCTTATTTATGCCACCCTTGTGGCCTTTCACTGCACACTTCGAAGAGCAAGCTAGTGTGCGCCAGGGCTCGAGGCCATACGCGGCGTCTTTGTTGCCATGGTGGTGGACTTATTTATGCCACTTGACGAGGATTAAAACCTCTATGTATTATTTTAATACATAAAAGACCATACATCTTCATGGTCGTAACCCCCTACTAACAACCTCCTTGGTCGTGAGGATTCGAGAGGTTACGATGGGTACCTGGTGGGACTAGACTTCGACCGGTGGCTTCTTCGAAAAAGCTATGAACCGGCATTTCTTATCAGTATGATGAATGGAACCGTGCTATATGTTCCAAACCGATGCGATGATATACAAGACAACGACAATAAACCACCCTACGGTTAAGCTTTTCACAGCACTTAACGCAAGGTAGTTAACACGTTGTTAACTACCTTAAAACCTCCGACCAGTCGTAACGTTTCACCAGGGACGCCTTCTCCAGGCTTGTGATGAATCCCTTGATGTTAGCTGTCTCATGCTTGCTGCGATGAACTCAGACCTTCAGAAATAGTTTGAGAACATTGAGGCCTACGATATGATCGTGGCGCTCAAAGGCATGTTTGAGACACAAGCAAGAACCGAGAGATTTGAGATCTCAAAGAACTTGTTTTCGTGTAAGCTAGCCGAGGGTAGTCAGATGAGCCCACATGTGATTAAAATGGTTGGTTACACACGAGCTTGGAAAAACTTGGTTTTCCATTGAGTCAAGAGTTAGCTCTGATTTGATTCTTGTTTAAGCTTCACGCAAGCTATGGTCGATTCATTACGAACTTCCATATGAATAAGCTTAGACAAGAATCTCACCGAACTACATATGATGCTTAAAGGCTGCGAGAGGGCGGCATTAAGAAAAGCAAGATCATGTGATGATGGTGCAAAAGAGTACAAGCTTCAAGAAGAAGGCTAGAACTTGGGTCAAAGGAAAGGGCAAGAAAGTTTTGGATGGGATCCAAACTAACAAGCCTAAACCCAAGACTAAGTCGGCCCGACTCAAGAGAATGAATGCTTTTCTTGCAAGGAACGAGGACATTGGAAAAGGCGCAAGAAATACAGGCGATCGAAAAAGAATGGTGAGACTAAACCTTTCACTTGGTATTAATGTTATAGATGTTCTTCTTGCAGATTCTTACATTAACTCATGGGTATTTGATCTAGGATTCGGTTGCTCATATTTGCAATTCGATCACGAGTCTAACAAAGAATAGGAGGGTTGCAAGAGGAGATGGATCTTGGCGTCGGGAATAAAGCAAAGGTTCTTTGCATTATCCGTCGGGACTTTACCATTGGTTTTGCCTTGAGATTTATTATGGAATTGAATAATTGTTATTACGTTCGACCATGAGTAGAAACATTATCTCGACCTCATGTTTGATGGCGAGAGGTTATAAATTCATTATTGAGGACAATGGTTGTTCTATATTTTTGAATGATATGTTTTTATGGCTATGCTCATGTTTTGAGCAGGTTGTTTATTTTAAATCTTGATGATGCACCCATCTTTAATATTAATGCAAAGAGGCTTGACCTAATAATATGAATTCCACTTTTATACGGCATTGTCGTTTGGGTCACATAAGTGAGAAAGCATGAAGAAGCTCCATGATGATGGAATCCTAAACTCATTTGATTTGGAATCATTTGAAACATGCGAATCTTGTATACTCGGGAAGATGACCAAGACACCTTTCCTTTGGTAGGAATGAGAGGCGTCAGAGCTTGTTGGCACTCATACATCTTGATGTGTGTGGACCAATGAGCCACGACGACTAGAGGTGGTTTTAGTACTTCATTACTTTCACCGATGACTATAGTAGATATGGATATATCTATTTAATGAGGCACAAGTCGGAATCCTTTGAAAAGTTCAAAGAGTTCCGAATGATGTCTGAGAATCAACTTGGCAAGACAATCAAATCCTTACGATCGATCGTGGAGGTGAATTTTGAGCGAGAATTTGGCAATCATTTGAAACAATGTGGAATTGTTCCTGACTTACATGTGGGTACTCCACAATGGAATGGGGTGTCCGAGCGGCGTAATAGGACCTTGTTAGACATGGTTCGATCGATGATGAGCCAATCGATCTGCCATTGTATTTTTGGGGTTACGCTCTAAAGCAGTAGCTTTCACTTTAAATAGGGTACCATCTAAATCGATAGATAAGACACCATATGAGATATGGATTGGGAAGAGTCCTAGCTTGTCTTTTCTAAAGGTTTGGGGATGTGATGTCTATGTTAAGCGTTTGGCGTCGATAAACTCACACCTAAGTCGGAAAAATGCTTCTTTATAGGATATCCTAGGGAAACCTAAGGATATTATTTCTACAACCAAGAGGAGAGCAAAGTGTTTGTTGCGAAATGGTGTCTTTTTGGAAAAAGAGTTTCTTTCCAAAAGCGATCGATGGGAGAAAGATGCAACTCGAAGAAATTAGGAAACATCGAAAGTGTTTCAACTCCTATTGAACCTCTGGGATGAACAAAATATTGTTGAACACAGTAGATGAGGCATCGACCCACGTAGATCTAAAGGCCACGTCAAATAACTATAAGGTATGGGCATGGCGTATTATTATTGAATAATGATGAGCCTAACACTTATAAGGAAGCAATGATGGACCCGGACTCGAGAAATGGCTTGGAGCCATGAAATCGAGATAGACTCCATGAGAGACAACCAAGTTTGGAACACAGTCGATCCACTTGATGGCGTTAAAACCATTGAGTGCAAATGGATCTATAAGAAAAAGATTGATATGGATGGAAATGTTTACATTCATAAAGCTCGACTAGTCGCAAAGGTTTTCGACAAGTTCAAGGAGTTGACTACGATGAGACATTCTCACCGTAGCGATGCTTAAATCTATACGGATCATTCTAGCTATTCTTTGCATATTTTGACTATGAGATATGGCAAATGGGCGTCAAAAGCGGCTTTCCTTAATGGAAACCTAAGTGAGGATGTATACATGACACAACTTTGAAGGTTTTGTTGATCCAAATAATGCTAGTAAAGTGTGCAAACTTGAAGTCCATTTATGGATTGAAGCAAGCATCTCGGAGTTGGAATATACGTTTTGATGAGGAGATCAAAAGATTTGGTTTAAATCAAAAACAAAGAAGAACCTTGTGTTTACATGAAGGTTAGTGGGAGCACACCTGTAATTCTAATCTTATATGTGGATGACATATTATTGATTGGGAATGACATTCCTATGCTGGAATCTGTTAAAACATCATTGAAAAATAGTTTTTCTATGAAGGACCTAGGAGAGGCAGCATATATCTTGGGAATAAAGATCTATAGAGATAGATCAAGAAGGCTAATTGGATTAAGCCAAAGTACTTATATTGACAAGGTGTTGATTAGGTTCAACATGCAAAATGCCAAGAAAGGGTTCTTGCCTATGTCACATGGCATAAGTCTTAGCAAGAGTTAGTGTCCTTCGACTCTTGATGGCGAGACCGCATGAATGGTATTCCATATGCTTGACTATTGGATCTATCATATGCGCCATGATATGTACTCGATCGGATGTATCATATGCTCTAAGTGTTACAGTAGATACCAAGCTAATCTGGTGCATGTCACTAGGCAATTTGTGAAAAACATTCTTAAATACTTGAGAATGACTAAGGATCGTTCTAATTTATGGCGGTGATGAAGAGCTGGTTGTAAATGGTTACACCGATGCTAGCTTTCAAGCCGACAAAGATGATTATCGTTAAATAATCTGGTTTTGTATTCATTTTGAATGGAGGTGCGGTGGTGGAAAAGTTCCAAGCAAGAGGCGGTGGTGATTCTACAACAGAGGCGAGTACATTGCGACCGGAAGTCGCAAAGGAAGGTGTTTGGATAAGGAATTTTATTCTTTGAGTTGGGTGTGGTTCAGAGTGCCTCTAGCCCAATGGATCTCTATTGTGACAATAATGGAGCCATTCTTGTGAGCTAAGAGCCTAGATCCCATCGAAGTCCAAGCACATACTCGAGGCGTTATCATCTCATTCGCGAATTGGTGGATAGAGGAGATGTTAATATATGCAAAATTCATACGGATTTAAATGTTCTTGATTAGTTGACAAAGCCTCTCCACGGCCAAAGCATGAGGCGCACACAAGAGCTATCGGTATTAGATACTTAAATGATTGACTCTAGTGCAAGTGGGAAGCTGTTGGAAATATGCTCTAGAGGCAATCATAGAGATGATTATATTTCATTATGTTCACAATATTTGATAATATGTTATCTTGTTCCTTGAATGAATCATCGATCATGAAGATTAGCAGTATGTGACTTGTTGGTGAAGCTCTTTTTAACTTATGATGATGTCGTTCTAAAAATATCACAGTCGAAAGTCCTTTGGTTGGAACACTAGTGACTCTCGACCGACACATGTATTGATTGATGACCACGTTTCACGGTCATGGATATAGGGATATCGAATCAATAATGTGGACACGTGTTAGAGAACATGGTGTTGGATAAGACCCACCTTGAGACACTATTGAGATTGTTATGATTCTATGTGTTGTTAGTTGGTCTCAAGCAATGATGATGTATAATCCTTAGACTGAGATCGGCATGGTTTCCTACATGTGTAATAGCACTCTTAGGGGTTGCCAAGCTATTTGCTAAATGGCGGGTGGTTATAAAGGTAGCTTTGGGTATGCTATGAAACATGCGAGAGGATGTATTTGGTGGGATATGGGATTTGCCCTCTAACAAAAGCAGAAGAGATATCTACGGGCCCTCGAAGTGGTCGGATAAAGAAAGTGCATGGCCATGCCCTTTGGTGGTCAAAGAGTTCGACCACATGAGGTTATCCGATACTCGATCGAGAAAGCATTGAGCAGTCCATGGATGACACAACATCTCACCGAGTTCAACCGGATATCGTGAGGCAAAGGGAGAATACATGAGTAGGTCGCTTAGATTCGACCGACTACTGATTTGGTCGTATGGAGATACAAGCAAGTCGTAGGCGGTCGAGCGTAATCCAGAGTGGTGAAACCAAGTCATAAGGAGTTCTGAGTTGGTCGTGATCGAATCTGAGCTGGTCGTATAGAGATAGGACACAGTCGTAAGTGATGAGGACACTGGTCGTAGATCATATTGCATTAAGGTTAGTCCCATATAATTTGTGTGTATTAGGGAATCGTTATGTCTTGCTAGGAACCGCTTCGACTCGTGGCGGAAAGGGTTTCGAGTCACAACCGAACTACACATGAACCTAACGGGTCACACACTTAGCAGGTTGGAACAAACCAGTCTGAATCTGATTAAATGGCGTGTTTGGATAGGATCCGTCACGGGGCACTATATAAGGAGATGCATGAAATTTGTTGGGAGGAAGGGGTTGACACGAGTTGCCCTCTGAAACCCTAGCCGCCATCTTCTTGAGAGCCTTGCCGTGCGATTTGGTGCTAGCACACGGCGTCACGGTTGTTCCTTCCTGGGCGTGTGGATACCATAGAGGCGCTTCTCGTTGTTGCACTTAGGGCGATCCGCGATCTTCGCAAGGAAGCTGCAGAGAGTCTTTGGAGGAGCGATCGACCACGACCTTTGCATCAACGTCTTTGGGCGCCGGACGATCGACTCGATCGATACATTGGCGCTCTTCGTCGGACGGTGCTCCGACACTTCTTCATTGCTCTGCGCATCTAGTGGTAATGATCTATGATCATCTTCTTGCTTGGCTTCCTGGTTTACGTGGTAGAAATTTTGAATTGTTGCTATCGTAGCCTACCCGTATCCCTTCATCCGTGTCATGCAAGAGAATGGCATGTCATCCTCCTTCTCCTCCTCCACTGGTTCGCACATCGCCGACGTCGGCGAAGTCGACCCAATGGATGAGGATCCACCCGTACGAAAGGTGGCGGTTCGGCCATTAGGCCAAACTCGGAAGGCCAAGGAACCTCCGCAAGCCTGGTCGCTCCGACCGGCAAAATAGGTGAAGAACTTTCAGCACCACAAGTCGAGAATCTCTATACTCTCGATGAAATCATGGCTGAAAGATACTCACCTACAACTTCTAGCAATTCCAGGAGTGAACCGACACCTGGTAACGGTGTCGATGAAGCCTCCACTGGTCGTAGGCCAGGCGGAGATGATCAAACTCTGCATACGATCGGCTGTTCGCCAGGTCAGGCTAAGTTCGCCAAGAAGACCTTCGGAGGTGCTCATCTCCGACCGCTCTCCGTCGTGGAAACTTCTGGCAAAAGCACTGAGAAGCTCTCCATCGATTCTGATGGAAGCTCATCGGAAGATCATTCTTTGGAGGCATGAGGTCAATGCGATCGGAGATGCAAATCCGGATGCCTTGCGTGGTCCTACGCACTCTGCCACGCCACCACGTGTTGATGGAGATGATGCGGGCCGTCAAGCACCAACTTCCGGAGGCAACGAAGCTGATCGACGCCCATCAATTAACTCACTGGCGTTGCCCGATAAAATGCGATCGGACGAACAAATCCGAATGTCGGGGAAGGTTGGTCTGCGTGCACCTCGACGGTCTGAACCCCTGAGACCTTCGGTAATTGTACAAAACTTGCGACGTGTGCAAGATATGTTAAATAATTCCGACCCTGTTCTAGTAGAAACTCCGGGTTTTATGCATTTCGTAGGCCAAGTATCGGAAGTGCGCAGCGAGACTATACAGCGAGCGGAGGCGTATCGAGAACAAAGAAGTGCAGGAAGTGGACCATGACCTCATCTCAACGCTCCTCCCTCGGTGAGGGCAACATGGTCAAGTTGGGGAACAAAGCGATACCGAGCCCTCTCGGCGATTCGACCTAGGAGTCACGAGGGAAGAAGGCTATTCGGATGGCAACTCCTCACCACATCGAGAAGAACAAACCTTTGGAACTGGCGATCTCGAGGCACCGTTTGAATCAAGTAGGCGGTCGGAGACATTATACAAATGTCCACGACCGGATCGGCTCATCGGAGCGCCTGCGTTCCAACCATAGGAACCGGTCTCCGACCGATTACAATCCGGCGCCATCCCAGAGAAGGCGCCATGAACCCATCACAGGTTGTCGAGCCTTCTCTGCAGGGCTCCAGGCTGTGCGTTGGCCAAACCGGTTCCGATCGGCTAATTTGGACAAATTCAACGGGACTCAAAACCTGCTAGAATTTCTCCAAATATGCACCACCGCCATCAGAGCTGCTGGTGGTGACGAAAATGTAATGGCTAACTATTTACCCACCGTGCTCGAAAGGGTGCGCTTGCGATCGTGGTTATTGAACCTACGGTCGAATCAATATATACTTAGGAGCAACTCTGTGATCTTGTAATTGCAAACTTCGAGACACGTCTGATTGCCACGAAAGGAGGATGATCTCCACGAATCGGCGAGACTCGATGAGACTTTCGTCAATACATCAAGAGGTTCGACCAGTTCATAATTCCATCTGGAAATCGTAGAGTCATCGGTTATTCGGGCTTTTAAAGCGGGCTTAAGGAACGAGAGGTTTCACGGAGGACATGGCAATGAACCCTCCACGAACCACCGTCGAGCTTTTCGACATGGCCGATAAATATGCCACGCTAGTGAAGCAATTGAGTGGTGTGAGGCCATCGATCGGAAAGACAAAATTCTGACTGGCTGGACAAACTAGAGAAAAAGAATAAAAAGTATCTCAAGAAGAAAAAGAACCATGAGACAGAAGCGATAAGGAAGTCTTAGCGATTCTGAAAAATTCACGAAGGGTAAGAAGGACTACACCGGTCGAGAAGCAAAGCAAAGGCTTCAGAAGGATTCGAGAAAAATAAGAAGTGGTGTCCACTTCACGTGAGCGAGGACATGATCTGCGCTTTGTCGTGTCTGGCAAAAAAAGCGGAGGATTATTATGCGGGTAAGGACCATTTCCATATCTTGGAACCGGAGAAACAAGCTCCAAAAAGGACAAGGATGGCGACGAGGATATGGAGTACCAGGATCCCTAACACACAGTCAACATGATTTTTGGAGGATCTTCTTCATACGAGTCCAGGCGTCATCTGAAGGCCATGGAGCGGGAGGTCAACCTCGTCGAATCTCCGACCATCACCAAGCAGTCAAGGTGGTCGGACCCGGCAATTTCCTTCAGCAAAGACGACTGCCCCATCCCTTCGACTCGACCGGGTAGGTTCCCTATTGTTGTTGAATCAACTATTAATAATTGTAGGGTTAATCGAGTCTTAGTAGATGGAGATAGTTCTTTGAATATATTATTTGTGGGAGCTTTAAAAGAGATGTAGGTCCCCATGTCAAAGGTGAAACCAGTGAAATATGCTTTTCATGGCATAGTTCCTGGTTCCACCGCCAAACCGATAGGACAAGTTTCCCTACCGGTTACGTTCGGAAAGCCTGATATTTTTCGAACAAAGAAAATTCCATTTGATATTGTAGATTTTGAATCTGCATATAATGGAATCCTTGGTCGACCAGCATTAGCAAAATTCTTGATAGTCACGCACTACGGTTATCAAAGTTTGAAAATCTTTGGGACCAAAGTCATGCAGTTCGAGGAGACGAAAATGGCCTTTGTATGTGATCGAAATCCTAGAGGCGGTTGATGAACTTCCGACCAGAGAGGCTGACACATCTATTGTACAGGTCAAACGCTCGAGGCCAAAGATGACACCAAAACCGTCCGACCGGTTAAAAGAGGTATCGCTAGACAAAGACGCTTCTCTGGATAGCGCCAAGTCACTACCTAGGTCAGAAAATGCTGACCCACCTGCTCATCTCCTTCCTCCGAATAAATCAGGACGTATTCGCCTAGCAGGCGTCCGATATGCCCGGAGTCCCCCGGGAGGTGATCGAGCCGAGGCTAGCTCTCAAACGATAAGAAACCGATCAAGCGAAGCTACGGCGTTTTGCACTGATCGGAAGGAGGCAATCGATCGAGATTGACAAGCTTCTCAAATTTGGATTCATCCGTGAAGTCGACCACCCTCAGTGGCTCGCCAACCCTGTAATGGTTAGGAAAAAAATGGGAAATGGCGAATGTGTATCGACTTTCTGGATCTTAATAAAGCTTGTCCAGAAAGATGATTTCCCCTTCGCGCATTGATCAAGTGGTAGATTCTACCTCCGGGTGCGAGTTACTAAATTTTTAGATGCATATTGAGGTACCACGGATTAACATCTGTAAAGAAGATGAAGAGAAAACTTCCTTCATCACCCCATATGGCACTTACTGTTATGTTAAGATGTCATTTGGTCTCAAAAACTCTTGGTGCAACTTTTCAAGGTTGATGCAAAAATCTTTAATCCACAAATAGGTGGAACCTTGAAGCTTACGTTGTGATCACGGTGCGTAAAAAGCGTCAACGCTAGTGATCATGTTCATGACTTACAAGAAACTTTCAATAACTTGAGAAGGCATAACCTCAAGTTGAATCCGGAAAAGTGTGTGTTCGGAGTTTCTGCTGGAAAATTGCTTGGTTTCCTAGTTTCGGCTAGAGGTATTGAGGCAAACCCAGTTAAAATAGTGGCCATGACCAGATGCGCCCTCCGACCACAAAGAAGGAAGTTCAAAAACTAACCGGCTGTATGGCAGCGCTAAGTCATTTCATAGCAAGGTTAGGTGAAAAAGGATTACCTTTCTTTAAGCTTCTTCGGAAACACGGGAGTTTTGAGTGGACTAAAGAGGCAAGCGATGCCTTTGAAGAACTTAAAAAGTACCTTACAAGCACCTCGGTCTTAGTATCTCCAAAATGGATGAAACATTCTTTGATTCTGTGGTACAGCGCCACAAGCGATTAGCGGTGTCTTTGGTCGTAGAGCGGAAAACATCCAACGACCAGTATATTACGTAAGCGAAGTCTTATATGAACCAAAGGAAAGATATCCACATGTACAGAAGTTTCTCTACGGCCTCCTTATGTTTTCAAGGAAGCTTAGGCATTACTTTCAGGCCCACAAAGTGGTCGTACCGACCGGATATCCCCTTGGTCAAGTCCTTGGAAACAGGGAATCATCAGGACGAATAGCAAAATGGGCGGTTGAGCTAGGGGCGTTTGACCTCCATTTTATTTCACGAACAGCAATAAAGTCTCAAGCAATTGCAGAATTCATTGCTGAATGGACAAACCCTGAACCCACCCAAGGACCCGAGTACGAACACCACGATGAGTGGGACGGTGTGCCGATGGTTCCTTGATGTTAAAAGGATCGAAATTTGGAGTGGTCTTGATATCCCTCTTGGCGAACACATCAAATCGTCATCGGTTAAATTTTCCTACCACTAATAATGTGGAAGAATATGAAGGTTCTTGGCGGGACTCGGCGGCTCGTTAAGCTCGGGATTCATGATTACTAGTGAAAGCGATTCTCAACTAGTAGCGAATCAAGTAGGGAAAGAGTATCAATGCTCGAGTACCAAGATGTCATCTTATCTAGCGGAATGCGAAACTTCGAAAAGCACTTCTTGGTTTCCGGATCCAACATATTTCTAGAAAGGAAAACTTTCGGCAAACCGGTTAGCGCGGATGGCCTCCACGAGGTCGGCAGTCACTTGGGAGTTTTTCTCGAGCAACTCGATTCACCCTCGGTAGTCAAGCCTTGAGAACATACATGATTCTTCTGGTCGTACAAACCGATCAAAGGAATATGGATGCTTCACAGGTCGTTGACGGTTGGCGCTATCACGATCAAGGTAGAGACTAGATGACATCGATTTACAATTATCTTCAGCATGACACAATTCCGGAAGATGATGTAGAGGCTGATCGTATAGCACGAAGAGCCAAATCATACACTCTAATCGAACGTGCCTTGTATAAACGAGGATCTCATGGAGTGTTGATGAGATGCATATCTCAAACGGATGGCATTAAGTTGCTAACGAAATCCATGAAGGAGTGCGTGGAGCACATCATTCCTCTGAGAACAGCGGTCGGTAAAGCCTTGAGCAAGGATACTCTTGACCAAGCGCCCTTTATGATGCGAAAGAGCTTGTGACGAAGTGTGTACAATGTCAGTTCCATAGCCGACAAGTACATCAGCCGGCACAAGTCTTACAAACAATTCCACTTTCTTGGCCTTTTGCAACGTGGGGACTGGACATTCTTGGACCTTTCCCAAGAGCACCTGGGGGATTCAAATTCCTTTTTGTCATGATTGACACGTTTACAAAATGGATCGAGGCCGAGCTTGTTGTTAAAACAACAACTAAGGCCGCTAAGAGATTTCTAATGAAGAATGTGATCACACGATTTGGTGTACCCAGTCGTATAATCACAAGACAATGGTGCCAGTTTCTCCGGCGGTCAATTCCAAGAATTTGCGATGAACTTGGTGTTAAAGTTCATTTTACATTGCTCATCCGCGAGCAATGGGGCGATTAAGCGAGCTAATGGTATCATTATGCAAGGGATCAAGCGCCGAGTATTCGACTAGTTAATCAAACGGTCAGGAGCTTGGGTTCAAGAACTCCCATCTGTATTATGGGCCATTCGAACCACGACCAGTCATGCGACCGGTGAAACGCCATTCTTTTTGGTTTATGGTGCTGAAGTCATGCTTCCTCCAGAACTCAAAATTAGCTCTGCTCGAACTGGTCGTTTTAATGAAAATGATCAGAATGAACGACGACTCGACGACATCAATTTCCTTGAAAAACAACGAAACCAAGCTCTTGTACGATCAGCAGTATATCAACAAGCCATGCGAAGGTACCATATTCGTAAGGTGCAACCTCGCGGCCTTGTTGTAGGTGATCTGGTTCTCAGAAAAATTCAGAATCAGGCTAATCGCAACAAGCTTTCTCCCAAGTGGGAAGATCCTTACACTGTGGTCAAAGTTACCCGACCAGGTTCTGTTAGATTCACCATGTCGGACGGGCAAATTTTGTCAAATTCTTGGAACATTGATCAATTGCGTAAGTTTTATGTCTAATTATTTTGTACTTTATTTCAATTCTTAATTTAGTATATTCATTTTTTCGTTTTCGACAAGTGATCTGATTTATATATCTATGCCTATATCACGGTCATCTATTATTCTTTGTTTAAAGTGGTGGAGAAGACAATTTTTCTCTTGATATCCTTTATCGAGATCTTTGTTACTCTTTGGCAAAGCGACATCGATTATATCTGTTGTATAGGTCCTAGTCGTGATCATTCCATGAATGATTCCCAGCGTGACCATCTGAGTAAGCGAGCATAACACAAACAACAATGTATAGTTCATTATGCTATTAAGATTATGAAGACTATATTTCTTCATTTCAACATTACATTCTACTCTCGTTTGGCTCTTGGTGGGACATGGAAAGCCTCCTAGTCGAAGTCTCTCCTTTTTGCGCATGGTCACCTTGCTGGAAGAGCTTCCTAGCGGCAGTTCTTTTCTTATGATCCTCATTTGCCGGTCGGACTTGAGCTTGAACACGTTTTGCGAAATGTTTTTCTATATCTTCTATTCTTATTAGTTTTTTCGACCAGTTTTAGGTCGTATATATAAATACGATCACTTCTCTTCAATTGCATACATTCTTGTATTTCTTCTTATGTCAACACAACAAGTCTTTTTTCCGACCATGTACAATTTTTTATTGGTATTTCGATCATGACAAACAAAGATCTATAACTAGACAAACTCATAAGCTAGTTCCGACCACAGTGATTTCCTAATATTGCTACGATCAATTTTGTCTTCATATCGGGACATACCTTTAAAACAATGGTTTCGACTTTCATTCTCTATCTTGGCTACCTGCTTGTATAGTAAAGTTCTTCTACTATAAAACAGTCGAGGGCTAGGAGGTATACGAGAATTTTAAAAGTCAAACGGAATAAACAAAAGCATTGTTGATGACATAAAAGGTAAGTTTTATACATTATTTTCAATATTCTTACATTTGCGAGGGCCTACTCTCGAAATATCTCGGGTTAATTCTTGCTTGATGGAGATCAGGCCTCCATCTCCTCTACATCTTTATCTTGAGTGGCACGAGTTCTTCCATGAACTTGGTCGCCTCCTCGGTGGGCGGTTGAAGTCATCTTCAACGACTTGGAGATCAATGGAGGGTCGGAAGCTTTCGGTTTGCCAAAGCAAAACTAACTCCACTAGCAACGCTGCTTTCATGGCACAGGCATAGTTCTTAGAGTAGTCTTGAGCGATTTTTAAGATCTTCTAGAAGTTGATCCAAATAGTTCATTTTCTCTACTGGATCTCTTAAGGTAGGCAGGCTTGATCCTGATCCCATATCAAAGATCATCTTGTTCAAAAATAGAATCTTTTCATCAATATTTTGCACAAGAGCCGCCTCCTTGTCTTGCTCAAATTTCAGAGTCTTTTCTGCTCTGTCCAAAGCTTGTTTTTGTTCTGCAAGAGTAAAACAGGTGATAAGCACAAAAATAATTAGAGGAAGATAATAAGTCAAGTTTACGACCTGTTACCTTCAATTTTCTTGTTAAGTTCTTCCTTGTTGGTGGTAAACCCGCTCGCGATCGACCGATCCTTAACTTTGATTTTCTCTTCAAGCGGTCGCATCTTGGCTTTCTCGACCATAGTCTCTTCTTTTATTTTCTCCAAATCTATCGAATGCGATAAAGGAGAATAATTAGAGAAGGGTAAAGTTTCGAAGAAAGAGAAAAGGTTAACTGGGAAGTTCTTACTTTCCAATTCGGAGTGTTTTTGCTCCAAGTCTTTAATTCGCTGGGTCAGTCCTCCGACCACAGCAAAGTTCTCGACTAGATGCTGTGTAAATAGTATTTTTTTTCTCTTTAAGTTCCTTGTAAACTTTTGAGAAGTACTATGAAACTGGTCGTAGATACTTACCCGGATCGCCAAATCATTATAACCGCCAAATATTGAATCAGGATGCATTTTGATTTGATGATCCGATATTTTTTTTCCCATGCCTCGTCAAGCTCCTTATTCTCGATAAATCGGGGGCGAAAAGGGAACTTATCAGGTTGAGAGAAGACTGACCAACATTGGTCGGAACCGGTTGAGGGCCTTTAGGGGCATCTACCTCCGCAGAAGGAGTTAGAACCACCACTGGATCCAACTCGACCGATGGTTTTGACACCTGCTCGGGGGCTTCTTCGACCACTTTTTCCTCAGGAGTTCTACCCTGGGAAGCACTCTGGTCGGGGATCTCCACAAATGCCTGGTCCTCAGGAGTAGTCCGATCGGAAACAAGCTGGAACACCCAGGACCTCATAAAAGCAAAGAAGAAGTTCAAAATCAAATCATCAAGAAATCATTAGAGGTATGCGCTTATCGATCATTTTTATTTGTACATACGGTTGATTTGAGATTTGACTTCTGAATCACGGAAGGGTAAACTATGTGTCGTCACCCTTCCTTTTCTTTTCTCCTGCTTTTGCCGGTTCCAAACCGGCAGGGTTGGTTAAACCCGTTGCATCATCCAACAATATGTCGGAAGCAATGCCCTCGACCCGGCTCGTCGAGGGTTCGTCTTTGACCATCGGTCAAGGAGTGGTTTGACAACCTCGGATCGTTGTTTGATAACAATTGTCCGGTCGTCAATGACGGTTTGGGGTTTATAGTCTCCCATGATCGACTTCTTTGGCCTTGACCTTCTCCACTGAACCAATAAACGAATTTGGTTAGGTGATGAAATCTTTATCTAAAATACATACATACATACATACATACATACATACATACATACATACATACATATATATATATATATATATATATATATATATATATATATATATATATATATATATTCATCGAAATGTTCTATTACCTCGGAGATTCATTCTCTTCCGATTGCATCGAGGCACGAATCGGTCGGAACCACGGTGGGATGTTGACCTCACTTTGAATAATTAAGTAATCCGACCAGTGCGAAATAGAACATGATCAAAAATCCGATCGGAGAATATGTATACATGATAAAAGAAGTTTTTGATTATTTACCTTAAGCCTTGCTAGTTTCTCTTGGCGGGAACTATGGCCAAGATCTCGGGAATCGGCCTTCTCACTGAGCTCCCAGGCGGATCGGCTGATCCGCTCTTTTATTTCCTCGGGAGAAAGGGCTTTAAAAAAGCAAAAGAAATAATGGCAGATTTTAAGGTAGTACTATAATCAAATAACAAAATACTGGTCGGAGTTTCTCTCGAAGACTTACCACCTCCTGAGATAGCTTCATCACGACCAATGGACCACATCAGGGAATGAGTCCGAAGCTTCAGCGGGCTAATCTGACACTTGGTGAAGTCCCCACCACATGCCAAGAGGTCAAGCCCTTGACTTGCAGGTCGTAGATGGCACCCACCCATCTTCCGATCACCCATGTCTTCTCCACGGTCTTTCTCCACTTGGGATTTTCATTCGCTCTCATCCCGGCGAAGTATAGGCCATCATCCTCGTGTAGTCATGTAGAACCAGTTCTTCTTCCATGACGACCACGAGGATTTCGAGTACATATGAATGTACTCATCGGCCTTCTCGTCGTGAAGGCGCAATGTACATTCTCCAGGAGTTTCCATGGTTCTCCCCATCACCATTCGGTAGAAATACCTAAAGAGCCTCAAACTCGGAGGCACTCCCAGGTATGCTTCACACAAATATGTGAAGATGCTGATATTGGCGATGGAATTTGGAGCCCAATTCACCAATTCCACCCCGTAGTACTCAAGAACACGGGGAAGGAATTTGTGTACCGGCAACCTCAACCCGCATTCGATGTAGGCGAGAAAAACAGGGATTTCCTCGTCTTCGCGGCTCAGAAAGTGCTCTCCAATTGCCGGTCTCCATCTGATCATATTCTTGTCCGAGAGCATCCCAACCTTCTCCAACGCCTCAAGCTTTTTCTTGCTCAATTCCGAAGGCAACCACTTTGTGATTTGCTCCGACATGATGAAAATCCTCAAGGATGAGTAGTGTTCGTAGGAGATTTTGTGGTCGGAAGAACAAGAAAAAAGGGCTAAAGATTTTCTTTCTCGGCAAAGGGGATCAGAAAGGGGATCTGGAAGCGTAAAAACTCCAAAAGGTCTAGCGATAGGGATTTTATAGCCTCAGATCTTTAAATTACAATCGGAGGTTACCCACAAAAGTCTAAATGGCAAAAAGCTTTTTTTTCGCCCAACGGACAAAGGAACTCTTCGGTTCCCAAAGCAAGTTCTCAACTTTAAAATGAACACAGATCACCTCGAATGTCATGGCATTAAATGGGGGTCTGCCCGATACAACTTCATCGGAAGAAGGTGTTCACACGACCTGTTCATTTAAAAGTTCGGGGGCTAGCTGACGAGGATTAAAACATCTATGTATTATTTTAATACATAGATGTATTAAAATAATACATAGATGTATTATTTTAATACATACGTCTTCATGGTCGTAACCCCTAAGGCTAACGACCTCACTGGTCGTGAGGATTCTGAAGGTTACACGATGGGTACCCTAGTCGGACTAGGCTTCGACCAGGTAACTGCTCAGAAAAGCTATGAACTGGCATTTCTTACCGTATGATGAATGGAACACGTGCTATATGCTCCAAACCGTGCGATGATATACAAGACACTGACAATAAACCACCCTACGGTTAAGCTTTTCACAGGCACTTAACCGCAAGGTAGTTAGCACGTTGTTAACTACCTTAAAACCTCTGATCAGTCGTAACGTTTCACCAGGGACACCTTCTCTAGGAGTAACTGCCGCCTCTTCAGGAGTTATTTAATGGTGGAACGCAGAAGACGAAAACAACAACAACAACAACAACAACAACAACAGAAGACACACAGAGCAAGGCAATACAGAAGCCAAAGCAGTAGCATTCAATACATTCAGTGTAATAAGAGATAGTCCCTAGTCAGGCCTTGTAATCCCAGTTCATATTAATAAAGAGCAGCCCCCATTCTCTCCCAGGATACTCCACGTCATTTTCCTCTTTTTATTTCGTAAGATTGGCGACTCGATCATCGACACCACTCTTGTGGACTTTAACTGCACACTCTGGAGAGTAAGCCAGTGTATGCGGGGCTTAAGGCCATGCGCGACATCTGTTATGCTACGGTGGGAGTCGCCTTGATTTGAATATGTAATTGCGTGGGACTAGTCGCTCAGCTTGCGTGGAACCGGGGTTGCCGGGGCGGAGGTGGAGGCCGAGAGGCTCAGAGAGGGCTTCGGTTGCCTGAGGCGGCGGGGAGCGCCGAGAGGGCTTCGGAGGGGCTGCTCCGGAGGTAGAGTGCCGAGAGGGCTCCGAAGGGGCTTTAGGGGCTACTCCGGAGGTGGCCGAAGGCAGCCGGGGGCGGAGCACCGAGAGGGCTGTAGAGGGGCTTTGGGGGCTACTCCGGAGGTGGCCGGGGCCGGAGCGCCGAGGAGGCTCTAGAGGGGCTTCGGGGGCTGCTCCAGAGGTGGCCGGAGGCGGCCGGGGGCGGAGCGCCGAGGAGGCTCAGGTGGGGCTTCGGGGGCTGCTCCGGTGGTGGCCGGAGGCGACCGGGTGCGGAGCGCCGAGAGGGCTTCGAAGGGGCTTCGGGGGCTACTCCGGAGGTGGCCGGAGGCGGCCGGGGGCAGAGCGCCAAGGAGGCTCCGGAGGGGCTTCGGGGGCTGCTCCAGAGGTGGCCAGTGGCGGAGTGCCGAGGTGGCTCCAGAGGGGCTTCGGGGGGCTTCGGAGGCGGAGCGCAGAGAGGGCTCCAGAGGGGCTCTAGGGGGCTCCGGGCGATGGTGGTGGCGACGAGTAGTCGGGGCAGAGATGGATGTCGAGTGCGGATGTGAGTCCTAGGAGGAGGCGAGGGGACTGAGGGGGTGGGGTTGACCAGAAAATGAGACTTCGACCGGGGGTGAAGTGGGCTTCGGCTGGAAATGCGGGGAAGAGGCTTCGGCCCGAGGGTGAAGTGGGCTTCGACCGGGATTGGTTTTGAGCGAATGCAGGCTTCGGTCGGGATCACCTTCGGCCGAAGGTGTGCTTTGGTTGGTGTGGAGGTGTCTTCAGCTCCTCCCATCTGTGACTTCTTGTTCGATGCTCAAGACGATAGGCGCTAACCGTCGTAGCATGAAAAGGCTAGACAGTGGTGACGAGGATTAAAACCTCTGTGTATTGTTTTAATACACAATAAAAGACCATACATCTTCATGGTCGTAACCCCTAAGGCTAACGACCTCACTGGTCGTAAGGATTCCAGATGTTACGTAAGGGTACCCTGGTCGGACAAGGTCACAGACCTAGTCTCAGGCCGAATGGCCGAAAACGCTATGAACTGATATTTATAACTAATCCCGAATATATTCTTACCGTGCGATGAATATAGCATGTGCTGTATACTTCATACCACACGATTAGGTAATCCTAAAGACACTGACAACAACTAACAGATGGTTTGATGTCTCTCGGGCACTGAACCATCGCGAAGTTAGACACATTGTTAACTGTGCACTAAGCCCCGACCAGTCGCAACGCGTCACTAGGGATGCCTCCTCCAGGAGTAACTGCCACCCCTTCGGAAGTTACTTAAGTACGAAGCACAGGAGACCAAAGGGCACAGACAGACAGACAAAAGCAGAGGGCGAAACATCAACACAAGTTCTACAGATCAAGAGGCAGACTGAGACAAGCAAGATAGCAATCTTCACATCCAGTTTAATTAGGATTAGTCCCTAGTCAGGTCGAGAGCACCCCCCCCTTTGTAAATCCAGTTCATATCAATAAAGAGCGGCCCCATTTTCTCCCAGGAATTATCGCGTTATTTTCCTCTTTCATTTTCATAAGATCGGCGATTCGATCGTCGACAAATGGGTACATAGTACCCTTTGTCTTGGGAGAAGACCGAACTGGAGGAGCCAAAGACACAAGTAGTATTATGTGTTGCATTATGCATGTGTGTATGAGAGAATGAGCCATCCCTCTTATACATGCCCTTGGGGCCTTATTTATGGGAGGGCAAGAAGGGATATTTACCTTCTTGTTCTCACAATGTTGAGAAAGAGGGAGGACATTTAGATACATTTGCCTAAATACGTTATACAGACTAGGTCTACATAAGTACAATATTCTCGACGGCACACCAGTATTCCTGACGACCCTAGGTTGCGGGGCACCCTTTGGGGCCGTGCTACGACAATGTTAGATTACAATTTTCAGCAATTTAATTGCCCTTTATGGTCTGATTGTTGAGCGTGGAGCTTTCTTGTGCCTGTGAACAATCTAATATGATTTTGAGTCTGGCACTAGATCCTTTTTAATATTTGTTTTCCTTTTTGGAAAAGGTCCATTTTGGCCATTGAATTCTGTTCGGAGTCCAATTTTCACATAAACTAAAAAAATGGTTGTTTTTCACCCCTAGCTTTCAAATCCAGACAAATAACCTCCAGCATTATTTGTTCGAATTTGAAAGTTGGGGTGAAAAATAATCGGTTTTTTAGTTTATGGTGAAAATTGAAATGCGAGCAGAGTTAAAGAGCCTAAAATGGACTTTTTCCTATTTTATTTTCCCTGTTCCGTTGTTCGAAGTTGATGCCACGCGCAGCACGCGTATTAGTGTACGAACTCCATGATCAGCTGGTCCTTATATAGGTTTGTTCCTCCGGTCTTTCTTAGCTGATTTATGATTTGCAAAATCGCATTGAATTTAACAAGTCAGAACTATAAAATACGACCAAACAGATTTTAGCAGAGGTAATCAAATAAACAATTTGCTCATCAAATATAAGAAGGGGCTTACCCATTTGCATTATCCCATCATCTTCCAATAAAAAACACTACTTCATTTGCATATTGAAACTCCTATCCCTCCCTGCTACACTTGAGAGCAACTCAAAACTACAATGAAACACGAGCCTGCACTCTCACCACAACGTACGTACACCTCACCACACAACCACCTTTCTCTCCATTTCATCACCCAACGTGCTGCTGGCCGCCCCCACCCACACACACACACACAAAACATGCCCAAAACTCATAATCTAATTTAATATATGTTTGCATCTACTCCTACAAAAGGAGACCAAGGAAGAGTACTGGCTGAAACATTGTTGAGAGGAATGTTAGCAGACAGTGATCTGGCAAAAAAAAAAAACTAATTAAATTTTCTGGTTTCCTCGGTTTCTCAGTTTATAACATGCAAGGATAAGGAGCTTGGTCAACATCAATGTAAAGTGTAGACCATTCTTGAGATGTCCTAATTTGTAATTAAACAGTTCTATTTTTTGGGTGAGTCATCCCTCTGAAGTCCGAGTGCCTTATAATTTCGATTTGCACACATTTGAAAGATCTGGCAAATAATCAAATGTTGTATTCATACATAAAATGTTTGTAGTTAGTCTTACTAAATGCTAACTTTGGCAACCTTATGTCTGCTGTTGCTTAATTAGCTTATTGATCGATGCCAATGCCATTATCCGAAACGCAGCACGCAAGATCCTAGGGTTAGTGTATCTGCCTAAACTTCAAATGTTTAAATCTGCACTTGATGGTCTCATTACAAATTTGGAGAAAAATCCGGAGGTATGTTAGTCTAATACCTTTGCAGAACAATCACCATGCTTCTTGATTACCTCTCCTTTTGCTATTCATGTTTTGTTCTTTGCTGTAAAAATAACATTTTATACTATTATTAGTCCAAGTTTGTTCCTGCTTTATTTAGTTGTGTACTTATGGGGTAAATCAGAGATCATGCAATTTTGATCAAAGTTTGAAAATTTTCCAAATTGAGAGTTTTTGTAGTCAATGAGACAAATCCGTATTTATCCCGCTAAATCTTATTTTTTCATTTTTGGTCAGCATATAGGATATAGCTTACTCTGTTACTCAAAATGTTTGAGGATCTAATCATATAACTTCTTTTTTGTAATAATTGACGCTTTTCTTCCATGGTATAACTGTATTTATTGCATGCAGGAACAAGATATATATGGAGTTCTGTTTTCCATCGGTAAGAATCATGGGAGCTTTTCAGCCAATATAGCTAAACATCTGGCCAAGGAGGTATTCTCCATTGCTTATTTCCTGTTGTACTTACATGTTAGTGATCTATTTAAGATAACAGTTTTCACTCTCAGCAAGAAAAGAGCTTGGTACTTTAAATTTATATATTCCGTGGGTGCTTTTGTGTGTGTCTCAGACCTGTTCAAGTCTTGGGCCGCATAGGGCTTGTGCCATGCCTGAAAAAGCCCGGCCCAAGCCCGAAATTCCAAATTTCCATAATAAAATAATACTTATTTAATTCTTTTTCGAAACAAAATATTATTATTCAATTCATTTTACAGAATAAAATATTATTATTTGTTATTTTATTATTGTTTTGGGGCTTTTTTTGGGCTTTGGGCCGAAAATTGGGGCCTGAGCCTGGTTCAACCCAAGCCTGGAAAAATCGGGTCGGGCTGCCCATGAACTATTGTGTTTATGTATGTGTTTTGTCGAAAAAAAGAAACTTTTTTGTCGTATGGACTCTTTCTGTCAAAGTTCAGTATTTAATGAAATTGACTCAATTGTTTATTAGTGTGAAGTGTACACTAACTATGAGGCACCCATTCAATAGCTCTCTCAAGTTTCAATAAATCAAATTTATATTCCTTTTCTCTGTCAATTTTTTCTACAATGTTTCTCATCCCCTTTCTCGTTTCTGGTGATTTTTTTTTATTATTTACCCTTTTATTTATTTTTATTGATGACTCATCGCCTAACTTATTTATATATTTGATCCTTTTTGCTATGTTATTGGTCGTGGCTTAGACAAACAATACTGTCACGTCAGTTATCATGACGTAACTATCTTGCCACACCACAACCAACAATGTGGCCAAAAGGGCCATTTTCTGGCTCAAAGCTGGACTTGCCTCGTGGTGTGGCAGTGTTTTTTACCACACCCCAAAAGGGTCAGATTTGGAAATAAGTTAGGCGATGGATTATTAATAAAAATAAATTAGAAAAGGATTAAATAGTAAAAATTGCTCCTTTTTCTCCACCTCCTTTAGTCTAGTCTAAAGGTGCTACTGGTAATATGGCCTCCAAATCCCCCTTTCGAGTACATTAATTAAATCGTAATCACCTAATTTGTTATAGGCAACATATCAAGTGCAATCATCCCCTTGTGGCGTATTCATGCAATCAGCTTGGTTTGAGCACCAAATCAACATGAAAAAATTGATAATGTAGGCTATAGAGTGTTTTCCTTTCAATTTATCCTTTGTCATATTTTTCTCACTTTTGTTACTCTTAACATAGAATGAATTTGAACTTGACATTTTATACATAGGTGAAGTAAATTGAGCAGTGCATCTAGATTTTTGGGGGAGAATTTTTTATGTTGATTTGGTGCCCAAACCAAAAGCGATCGTGTGAGTACATCACAAAGGGCGATTGCATAGGATATGTTGCCTTGTTATGTTATTCAGCGGTGATCGTCTATAAATCTACACTGCATGATCTCTCGATTTGCTATTTCTTCAATGTTTCTATATTATTATGGTTTTTGATGTATGAACAATGAGCTCCCAGGTCTATGTTCTTTTGCTACAAGAGTATAGCAATGTTTTCTTCGGAATTCTTCCATCAAGTTTTTTGTCCCTTAATATTGCATTATCTGTATGTCATAGATCAGTCTGGCATCTGATGGAGAGCTGATCTCGGACAAAGCTAGGATCAAAGCATTGTTAATAGTGTCTATCTCGGCACCTTTTTCTGATGTTAAACACAACAAATTGGAGATACCTGTGGTTATCTTTTCACATGCAATTCCCCTACTTGGGAAGATCTCACGTGCACTAAATTAAGCAAGACTCGCTCTTATCCTACTTGTGTCAACAAAGTGGGATGCCGTTTTGGGAAAAAAAGGTTAGTGTCTGTGGAGGCTGCAGAATCTGAAGGCTGCAGTGTTGAAACTGTGGGGGAAACTCATTCTCGGACAGAAAGAACTGGAAAGGAAACTAATTGCATAGATCAAGTTTTGATAATGCGATCTATTAGGCTCATACTAGAAACAGTTGAAGGAGCCTGGACTATGAGAGTCAGGCAGTATACGTGAAGTTCGAACTATTCTGAGGTATCAATTACTCTAATCTTTTTCTTTCACACACAGACGATAGCTGTTACAATATTTTGCGAATACTTCAAGTGCTTTTGATTTTCTTGATTGCCGAGCATGCAAAGAAGAAATCAAGATATTAGCTGCAAATTCTTCTGGATCAACTGGTGCATTCTTGAGCTTTCTATGCGAGTATCTTGATGCAATACGGTTCATTGTTGAAATATGGCAGTTGATTCAAGTGGAGAATTCTTATGCTTCACTTGATATTTTGCTAGAGAAGTCAGATACATCTGTGAGAAGGATGAAATGTTGTTATTCTGGATTGAATACAGAACTGGAGGTTCGAGTCTTGGAGCTTGCTTTGTTAGGTAATTTATTTAGACTGTTAAAGGTTGGAATTTGTTCAAAATTAGTACTGGACAAGTTGCATTGGATAATTAATTGCGTAGAAGGTCTGTGCGCCGATGGATCCTGTGAGCTTTCTGACTTCAGCAAAGAAGTTAAGAAAGCATTTGATGCTAACTTTATTGACGATGCTCCAATTGTCAATATTTGCACTTTGCTTGAAATCTTTCGTCTAAAACCAACAACATATTTTGGAATGCTCAATGCAATAAGTGCAATGTTGCAAGTCTGGGATAACGATTCTGAAAATCCATTATCATACGTTTGTGGTTTACCCGTGGGTGTCAGCTTTTACATATCTCTGTGCAATATCTCGTCATGATAGATTGTGGCTCTGCATGATTGCTGGTGAGTCGATCCAACGTACCTTGTTAGAGTTATCCTGTTTTAGAGGTAATGATGAGGTGAAGAGCTGCTCTACAGTTGTTCCTCTCTATGCTACTCCAATGGTGTGTTCATTTGTTCTGAGGGTATGTTTGGTAATGGAATGTCCACATGGAAGTACTGGCACTCATCAGGAAGGACATGGAGGGCCAATAGATTGTGTAGTTTAACTATGTGATGAATTGGATGTCTACTTTGTTAGTACTGAGCAAAGGTGATGATTATAGTGATCATATGATCGTCAGGCTTATCTTATTCAGTATACTTTATTGATTAACATTACACCATTTCTTCTGCATCACTTGTGAACTTCTGATCAAGTAATATGTATGAATCATGTTTGAATAATGCAAAACTGGTAAAGAACAGCAGTACCAAGGGGTCTCCTGTAGTCCTTCGTATTACCAGATTGAAGTGATTACTCTATGTTCTTTATTCGGTTTTCTTAGAGTAGAGCATGTGACTGACAAAACTGTCACCTCATAGAGATACCAGGAACTCTGAAAAGGAGGATTCTGTTGCACTAAGATTTTTCTAGCAATCGCAGTAGCAATAGCAAAGCAAACGCGAGATGGGCTGCATCCTCTGTGTTGGCGAAGATAATTCACACAACTGATTGATTGATTGTTCAAGGTACACGGATTACACATATATATAGCTGGTTGAGACTGGTATGAACACGAGACTGAACTGAACAGTCAAGAGACCGGTGGGAACACGAGACTGAAACGAACAGTCAAGAGACCGGTGTGAACACGACATCGGAACGAACAGTCAAGAGACTAGTGTGAACACGACACCGGTGTGAACACGATATCTGTCTAACACGCCCCTGATCGGCGTCTACTCACGGCGTTGATGGACCGAAACTCGGTGAAGACAGATGTAGGCAATCCCTTGGTGAAGATGTCGGCGTACTGTGACGACGTCGGGACGTGAAGAACACGAAGATCTCCGATGGCGACGCGCTCCCGGACGAAGTGAAGGTCAATCTCAACGTGCTTGGTGCGCTGATGCTGCACCGGATTTGTCGAGAGATAGACGGCACTAATGTTGTCACAAGATGAACAAGTGTAGCGTCGTGGCGGGGTATGGAGCTCTTGAAGAAGCCGGCGCGGCAGAGGCCTCCGCCACGCGGCATTGGCGGCGACCTGTACTCAGCCTCAGCATTGGAACGAGACACCGTGTTCTGGCGCTTGGAGGACCAGGAGACGAGGTTGTCGCCAAGAAACACAACATAGCGAGGTGGACTTGCGGGTGTCAAGACAACTGCTTGATCGGCGTCGAGTAGACAACGAGCTCCGACGGAGAGGACCGATGTAGAAGAAGGCCATGATTCAATGTGCCACGAATATAGCGGAGAATGCGCTTCACAGCAGTGAGATGGGGCTTCCTCGGGTCATGCATGTGGAGACAGACCTGCTGTAAAGCATAAGCAATATCTGGGCGAGTGAATGTGAGATATTGCAGAGTCTTGGTGAGAGGCGTGGTCTTGTGTCGGATCGGTCGCAGGCGGGCTAGCGAAGAGACACAGGAGTGAGTATCCACAGGGGATCTTGCAAGGCTTACAATCAGACATCCGCAAACGCGCTCCAAGATATCTAACATGTCTTGGTGTTGTGAGAGAAAGAGCCCATTGTCTGGCGGTGAACAAAGCAACTCCGGAAAATGATGTAGCTCACCAAGATCTTTCATAGAAAATTCACCGTAACGCAGAGATAACCCGACGAAGGAGCCCAATCGAAGATGTTGTCAAAACAATATCATCCACATATAGGAGCAGTACAACGTGTCGGGCGCCCAGCAATGATAAATGAAGATAGAGGTGTCGATTTAGCTTCAACAAAACCAAGGAGACGAGGTAGGAAGCAAATCGACTATACCATGCACGCGAACTGCTTGATCCATATAAAGGATTTATTGAGGCGGCAGACAAAATCCGGGCGAGAGCTATCAACAAAACACATCATTGGGGCGATAGATAGTCTCGGTCAAGGTGCCATGGAGGAACGCATTCTTCAAATCTAGTTGATGAATAGGCCAATCCCGAGAGAGTGCAAGGGAGAGGACCGTCCGAACAGTGGCAGGCTTTACAACAGGACTGAAAGTCTCATCAAAATCCACACCAGGACGCTGTGTGAAACCGCGGAGAACCCAACACGCCTTATACCTGTCAAGTGTGCCATCAGCCTTCAGCTTGTGACGAAAAATCCACTTTCCAGTGACAATATTTCTGCGAGACGGCCGCGGCACGAGCTCCCATGTATTATTGGCCAGTAGCGCCGCATATTCCTCCTCCATGGCAGCATGCCAGTGAGGATCGCCGAGAGCAGACCGATAAGTCTTGAGAATCGGGGACAGAGCATCAACATGCAGGTTGAAGCGCTGTACAGGCTGGCGGAAACCCTGCTTTCCGCGTGTGACCATTGTGTGTGAGTTGGCCATGGGCGGCATGGGCACGGCGCCAGCAGGTAGGGTGGCCAGAGGAGTTGGGGCGGCGGCGTGGGCTGGGCGGCCAAGCGGCTGGCCGACCGGGCGGTCGGTGCGGTCGGCACGGCGAGGGCACCGGTGAGGACGCCATGATCGGCGTCGGCGAAGGTGGCGCCCGCACCAAGAGTGGGGAGCTGTCGGAGAGGGCGGCCATCGGGTGGACGCGAGTGCGAGGCCCGGACCTTGCGCGTGGTAGGGATGCCAGCGGGCGGCGAGGGGGCACAGACACCAGGTGGCGCATCAACCGGGGCGACGGAACTCACGACGAGGAGCAAAGCGAGGCGGGCTAATAAGCGCTGCACGAATCGATAATCCGACAAAAATCATGCTCATGAGGGTTAGTCGCGAAATCGACTTGGCGAAGGGAAGCGATGTCTCATCAAAGATGACATGTCGGGAGATAATGACCGATTGGAGGATCGATCAAGACACCATAGCCCTTATGATCGGAAGAATAGCGAGGAAAGCGCACATAGTGGGCGAGGAGACAACTTGTGAGGCGCTGGCGGGGACAAGTTAAGTAGCACTTCTGACCAAACACACGAAGATGGGAATAGGACGGGTGTTGAGCATGAAGTCTTGAAAAAAGGGTGGCTGAATTTAGTGTGGTGGTGGGGAGGCGGTTGAGGAGATATGTGGCAGTGTGGAGTGCCTCAACCCAGTAGGAGGGGGGAAGACTTGCTTGAAACAAGAGCGAACGCATGATGTTGTTGATGGAACGAATGGCGCGTTCGGCCTTGCCATTCTACTGGGAGGTGTAGGGGCAGGACATGCGGAGAGCAACACCTTTGGTGAGGAAGAATGTGCGAGCGGTGGAGTTATCAAACTCACGACCGTTGTCGCATTGGACGCGCTTGATTGTACTGCCAAACTAAGTAGCCACATACGAAAAAAAAGTTAGACAATGTGGAAAACGTGTCAGACTTGAGGCGTAATGGAAACGTCCAAATAAAGTGAGAACAATCATCCAGAATTACTAGATAGTATTTGTAACCAGAGACACTGACAACTGGAGAAGTCCAAAGATCACAGTGTACTAAATCAAAATTCTGGAGAGCACGGGAGGACGAAGTGGCAAACGGGAGGCGTACATGACAACCAAGTTGACAAGCATGGCAAATGATGTCACTAGCACCTTTGTTATACACTATAGCAGAAGTACTAGCAAGTCTGGAGAGAGCCTCGTGGCCGGTGTTAATATTTGGATCCGTATGTGATCCGAATTTCTGATATGGAAGTATCTGGAATATACCATATTAGTGGATTAGTTTCCTACTTGGACTCTAAGTCCTTTTACCCCTTTATATACCTCTTGTAAGCCGCATGGGAGAGGGACGCCTCATTGTAATCCCCTACGTTTTGTAATCGCTCCTCATATAGTGATCATCGCCAATTGGCGCCCGTGGTTTTTTCCCGCAAGGGTTTTCCACGTAAAAATTCGTGTCTCCTTTGTCCCTATTTTTTCTAACAAGTGGTATCAGAGCACAAGTGATTAGGGTTTGGAGAGATACACGAGAAAAAAATTTATCAGATCGGATCCGTCGTCGTCTCCACGTCGCGTCTCCGTCTAGATCGGCGCCGCCGCTTCGTCGCGCATGCGCCTTCACCTCGATCCGCAGTCTCTCGGCGATCCAAAGTCTCCCGTCGCGCATCCGTCGATTTCTTCGTCTGCGCGTTGCGTCTGCAAGCGACCAAGCACCAGTGCGAGCGAAGTCAGCACCAAATCCAAAAGCAAGAGCAGCCAGGTACAAGTCAGAAAGCTGCACGCAGTAAATCTCGATTCCTGTTCGTGATCTAACAGCACAGGTCCAAGAAAGCTTATTTTAATCAATCTCACCTATCAAGCTCTCTGTTGATTCACAATTCCGGTGAATTTTGCCACGTCCACACGAGATCAATACCAGGAGGTTTGAAGATCTCTGATTCGTGTACACAGTTCGTGTACCAAAGAGGTCGAGATTTTTGCTAGGTTTACACATATCAATACTAGCAATTTTCAGGGTTTATTCCTCATGGCGACTTTGAAGTATGATCTTCCACTCCTGGGTCAAGATACAAGATTCTCGCTATAGCAAGTTAAGATGAGAGCTGTGTTGGTAAAGATGGATTTGGATGATGCGTTGGAAGGGTTTGAGAAACAACCTATCGCATGGACTGCAGATGAGAAGTGTAAAGACCGTAAGGCTTTATCTCAGATTCACCTTCATCTATCAAATAATATTTTGTAGGAGGTTTTGAAGGAGAAGACAGCTGCTGCATTATGGCTGAAGCTGGAACAAATTTGCATGACAAAAGATCTCACCAGCAAGATGCATCTCAAGCAGAAGTTGTACTCTCACAAATTGCAAGAAGGAGGATCCGTGCTTGATCATCTTTCGTTGTTTAAGGAGATCGTTTCCGACCTTGAGTCGATGGAGGTAAAATATGATGATGAGGATATGGGTCTTATTCTTTTGTATTCCCTGCCTAGTTCTTTTTCAAATTTCGGAGATACCATATTATATAGTAGAGATACTCTCACTCTTCATGAAGTTTATGAAGCTTTGCATGCTAAGGAGAAGATGAAACATATGGTACCTTCTTAAAATTCAAGTCCAAAAGGAGAAGGCTTGTTTGTTCGTGGCAGGCAAAAGGAGAAGAACTCAAACAATTGATCTCAAGGCAAAAGTTCGAACGGCTACAAGAACCGGTCGAAATCTAGATGCAAGTACAAGTTGTGCAAATATGGCAAGAAAAGTGGGCACGACATCTCTGAATGCTGGAAGCTGCAAAATAAAGAAAAGAGAACCGGCAATTATAAGCCAAAAGGTAAACCAGATGATGAAGGTAATGCCTCCCTTGCTGCTGATGATAGTTCTGATGGAGGAGTTCTTGTTGCTTTTACTGGATGTGCTAAGACCAATGATGAATGGATTCTTAATTCTGCCTGTACCTTTCATATGTGTTCTAATAGGATGGTTTGCCACCTATGAACTGTTGAAGGTGGTCTTGTCTTGATGGGTGATAACTCATCTTGTAAGGTTCGAGAATTGGTTCAATTCAGATCAAGATGTTTGATGGCATTGTCGAACTTTGTGAGATGTGAGGCACATTTTAGATTTGAAAAGAAACCTCATCTCTTTGAGTACTCTTGATGGTAAAGGGTACAAGTATACGGTGAAGGTGGAGTTTTGAAGGTATCAAAAGGCTCTCTTGTTGTGATGAAAGTCGATATTAAATCGCTAATCTGTACCATCTGCGAGGTTGCAATATTAGGTAATGTTGCTGTAATTTCAAGTTCATTATCTGATTCTGATGCTACTAATATTTGGCATATGCGTCTTGGGCATATGAGTGAAATTGGTTTGGCAGAATTGAGCAAGAGAGGACTCCTTGATGGACATAGCATCGACAAGCTGAAATTTTATGAGCATTGTGTGTTTGGCAAACACAAGAGGGTGAGGTTCAATACCTCAGTTTATACCACAGAAGGTATTTTGGATTATGTGCATTCTGATTTATGGGGGCCATCTCGGAAGACATCTCTAGGAGGTGCTCGTTATATGTTAATAATTATTGATGATTAATCTAGAAGAGTGTGGCCTTATTTCTTGAAGCATAAATCAGAAGCATTTTCAGCATTTAAAGAGTGGAAGACTATGGTTGAAAGGCAAACTGAAAAGAAGGTAAAGAAACTTCAGACCGATAATGGGATGGAATTACATTACGATGAATTTGAATCATATTGCAAGGCGAAGGCATTGTTAGGCACTACACCGTTCTGGTACTCCTCAACAAAAGCAGTGTAGCCGGCGTATGAACAGGACCATCATTTCCAGGGCCCGTTGCATGTTGTCAAATGTAGGCTTGCATAGACGTTTTTGGGCTGAAGCCGCTTCCACTACTTGCTACCTTATTAATCGGTCACCCTCTCTTGCAATTGAAAAGAAGACTCCAATTGGGGTATGGTGCGGTTCCCCAAACAAATTATTGAAATTGAGAGTTTTTGGTACATCGCTTATGCTCATGTTGATAATGGAAAATTAGAGCCTAGAGTCATTAAGTGCATCTTTTTTGGTTATAAATCTGGTGTTAAAGGATATAAGTTGTAGAATCCTGAAACAAGGAAGGTTGTGATTAGCAGAAATGTTGTCTTTAATGAATCTGCTATGCGTCATGATAAACTGCCCACTAATGTTCCTGTTGAGAGTGAGCAGAATTCAAGTGTTCAGGTAGACCATTTTGTTGGTTCAAATAACACATCAGATAAGGAAAATATTGTTGTTCATGATGCACCTATTGTTGAGCAGCCACCACAACGGTTCATTGCAGTTAACAGGCCTAGAAGGGAGATTAATCCACCCAAGAGGTTGATTGAAGAAGCTAATATTGTTGATTATGCTTTGAGTGTGGCAGAAGAAATTGAAGGTAATTCAGAACCTTCATCATACTCTGAGACTATTAACTCCACAGATTGTAATAAGTGGATAACTGCCATGCATGATGAAATGGAGTCACTTGAAAAGAATGGCACTTGGAAATTAGTGAAATTGGCAAAGGAGAAGAAGCATGTTCATTGCTAGTGGATTTTCAAAAGAAAGGAAGGTATTTCTTCTACTGAACCAGCAAGGTATAAAGCAAGATTGGTTGCTAAAGGTTATAGTCAGATTCCAGGTATTGATTTTAATGATGTCTTTTCTCCAGTTGTGAAGCATAGTTCTATTCGCACTTTACTCAGTATTGTTGCTATGCGTGATTATGAACTTGAGCAATTAGATGTTAAAACTGCATTCTTACATGGAGAGTTGGAAGAAGACATTTATATGGATGAACCTGAGGGTTTTGTTACTCCTGGAAAAGAACACCTTGTTTGTAGATTAAAGAAATCTCTTTATGGTTTGAAGCAATCTCCTAGGCAATGGTACAAGAGATTTGACTTCTTTATGCTCTCTCATGACTTTAAGCGGTCTGATTATGATAGCTGTGTTTATTTAAAGACTGTTAATGGTTCAGCTATTTATTTACTTCTCTATGTTGATGATATGTTGAGTGCTGCAAAAGACAAGTCAGAACTAGCAAAACTGAAAGCACAATTGAGTAAGGAGTTTGAGATGAAGGACTTAGGTGCAGCAAAGAAAATTCTTGGCATGGAGATTATTAGAGGGAGATAATCTGGCAAGTTATACCTTAATCAAAAAGGTTATATTGAGAAAGTTCTTCATCATTTTAATATGCATGATGCAAAACCAGTGAGTACTCCATTAGCTTCGCATTTCAAATTATCTTGACCTTATGTCCCGAAGTCGATTATGATATTGAGTACATATCTAGAGTTCCATATTCCAGTGCAGTTGGTTCTCTTATGTATGCCATGGTTTGTTATCGTCCTGATTTATCTCATGCATTGAGTGTTGTCAGTAGATACATGGCTAATCCTGGAAAAGAGCAATGGAAAGCAGTTCAGTGGATTTTCAGATATTTGCGTGGCACTTCTAATGCTTGTTTGCAATTTGGGAATTCTAGAGATGAACTTGTTGGTTATGTTGACTCGATTATCTTTGGTGATTTGGACAAGAGAAGGTCTCTAACAGTTATGTTTTCACCATTGGTGGTTGTCTCCGTTAGTTGGAAGGCAAGTTTGCAAGCTACTGTTGCCTTTATCAACTACTGAAGTAAAATATATGGCTATTTCTGAAGCTTGTAAAGAAGCTATTTGGTTGAGAGGTTTGTACACTGAGCTTTGTGGAGATAATTCTTGCACTACTATATTTTGTGATAGTCAAAATGCTATATGCCTTACAAAGGATCAGATGTTCCATGAGAGAACAAAGCACATTGATGTGAGATATCACTTTATTCGAGGTGTTATTGCTCAAGGTGATGTCAAGGTGTGCAAGATAAGTACTCATGATAATTCTGCTGATATAATGACAAAGCCAGTTCCTGTTACTAAGTTTGAGCTTTGCTCAAGCTTAGTTGGTGTTAAAATTTAGTCCTAATGACTAGTTGGCGCACGGTGATTTTTATCTTATTGGGGAATCATTTGGTGATTGATGATTCTTTATTTTGCTACAAGAGGAAATTCATCTCAAGGTGGAGATTGTTAATATTTGGATCCGTATGTGATCCGAATTTCTAATATGGAAGTATCTGGAATATACCATATTAGTGGATTAGTTTCCTACTTGGACTCTAAGTCCTTTTACCCCTTTATATACCTCTTGTAAGCCGCATGGGAGAGGGAAGCCTCATTGTAATCCCCTACGTTTTGTAATCGCTCCTCGTATAGTGATCATCGCCAATTGGCGCCCGTGGTTTTTTCCTACAAGGGTTTTTCACGTAAAAATTTGTGTCTCCTTTGTCCCTATTTTTCCTACTTGTAGGGGTGACCAAGGCGCGGTGGTGAGATGGGCTGGGGTCTTGGCGAGAAAGCACAAGGCGGTGATGTGATGGAAGGCAAGCGGAAGGGTAGAGTGCTCGGAGCTATTGCACTGGCGATCACATTCTGGGCGAAGATCCTTCACGAGAAAAGCTAGTGGGGTCAAACTCAGCAGAACAATTGTTATCGGTGGTGAACCGAGCGAGCAGACACAAGATTTTTAATAATGTTAGGTGTAACTAGAACATTATTAAGGTGAAAGGGACTGGGAAGCACAGTTGAACCGGTGGAGGTAACAGGCAATATGGACCCATTACCGACAACAATGGATGAAGGAGATGATGAACAAGGAAGGGCGGAGAGAGATTACCGACATCCGGCGTCATGTGGGAGGTGGCACCAGAATCCATGCACCAATCACCTGTCTTGAGAGGTTGAGTGTCATGGTGTGGAATCGTTTGCCAAAGCTGTTGATCCCAGACGGGTTGTGGATCGGGAGCAAAAGGGTATGGTGTCATAACCGCGGAGGTACGGGCGGCAATTCTTTGGTGCGACGGAGGCAGCGGGTGGCAGGCGGTACGTCTTGCCGCCGTGAGGGCTCTGCGGGCGGCAAGCATGTGGGGCGGCGTAGGAGAACCGCCGGAGGTACCGCCGGGAACACCGGACAAGGCTAGGGCCACATCTGGATGGTCCCAGTCCACGGATTGTAAAACAAGGGCTACCTAGACGGGTTTGGCGCGGTGGTGCCGCCGGCGGACTTGGAGGTGCCGCCCTGGCCGTTGTTGCCGTTGTTGTTGCGGCCACGGCGGCGACGGTTGGAGTTACCACCGCTGGTGCCACCGGAGGGGGCCACGTAGGGTGGCGGTTATCGTCGCATGTTGTTGGAGGAGCAGCCCGATGGCGCCCGCCTAATTAGCCGCCGCCGCCCCGATTGCCAGGGGTTGCGGCGGCAACAGAGCTGTGGGTCACGACGTCATGGTGATTTCCTCGAGAAGAAGGTCCGAGCGCACCTCGAGGAAGGTGGGGAACGTACGTTGACGCTTGAGAAGGGCACCCATGTAGGAAAATTGATCGTTCAAGCCGCGAAGGACGGTGAGGATGAGGGTGCGGTCAGGGACAGGCTAGTCGAGATCGCCGAGGGCGTCGGCCATGCCCTTGAGCTTGCGAAAGTAGGTGGAGACGTCAAGGTCGCCCTGCACAAAATTTCGAAACTCGGCGTCGAGATACAACGCTCGGGTCTTACGATTACCGATGAATTGCTGCTCAAGACCAAGCCATATGTGGCGAGCGGTGGCGTCATGAGCCATGACGATCTCGACGAGCTCGGTGCTGATGGTGCCGTAAAGCCAAGAGACGACGAGGCAGTTCATGCGGCACCAGTCGGCGGAGTCGCGACGTGTCTCATCGGAGAGTACGTGCGCGGAGAGTGAGTACTTTCCGAGGGTGATGAGGAAGAGGCCGCGCCACTTGCTGTAGTTGGGCGAGGCGAGGTCGAGGACAGCCGGGACTAGAGCCCGGATGTTCTGAATGGCGACGGCTTGCGCGTGGAGGTTAGCGATCGCGGCGGCCTCGTGAAAAAGGAGGGCGCGGTCGAGGTCCGGGTGTCTTGGCGGCCTCAAAGACGCGCGCTTCGGCCTCGGCCGCGAGCAGTGTCGGCCTCCTCTCGCTTCATGGCGGCCGTGTTGGCACGCTTCGTGAAGGACGGAGAGATCGTGCTCACGGGCGGCGGTCTCCTCGTGGTCGGCGGCGGCCTCTTCACGCTCGTGGCGGCCTCTTCTTTGCAGACGCAAGACGAGGTTGGCGCGAGGCGTAGACTTAGGGCGGGGAGGGTGTGAGCCGCCGGGGGGGGGAGCAGAGGCTGGCCACCAGTCGGAGGGAGGGAAGAGCCGGCCATGGGGCGCGACGAGGAGAGGTGGTGGCAGCGGGTTGGGGTTAGGATTTTAGCGGAAGCGAAGGGTCGAAAGATCGACCGTTTCTGATACCATGTTGGCGGAGATAATTCACGCAACTGATTGATTGATTGTTCAAGGTACACGGGTTACACATATATATATTTGGTTGAAATTTGGTATGAACACGAGATCGAACCGAACAAATAAGAGACCGGTGGGAATCTGAATCGCAACAAACAAATAAGAGATCGGTGTGAACACGACATCGGAACGAACAGTCAAGAGACTGGTGTGAACACGACATCAGTGTGAACACGATATCTGTCTAACACTCTGTATTTTACACACAGTTCCGAAGGTACAAATAATCTATTAAGTTTGTGCTGTGGTTAATGTGCATTCGTGGATGCATCCTGATGTGAATCTTGGTCTTGTATATGCAGGAAAAAAAGTGAAATATATTTTCAGTTGAGCGATGTCCTCAGCTACCATTGGGACAAGGACTGATAGAGTGAAGTTTAATCTAACTTCTTAGGGCCTTAATGAAAAATGGGGCGGGGGCATGAGCCCTGTGTTTCTAAAAGTTCAATACACCGTTGAGATATGCTGTTGCCTGTTGCCTGGTATGTGTACTGTGTGTTTATATGTAATAAGAGAAATTCTATGCTGTTTTTGTGGCAATCGCGCAATTTGCACCTGCCAATCGACCGCACTGAGTGTTGTTCTGTTCTCTCTCTCTCTCTTTACTGTTTATTCTGTTCTTGAGAAGCAACTTTTGGGAGGTAAATTCTCTAGGATGAGGCCTCAGGGTGAGGACCCTAGGCCCCTCCTTCACACCTTTGAATCTCCTCACCCATTTCTCGTACTGTAACAGATGAACGATGGATACGAGAGGTCTCTCGTGAAGTCTCGTCCTAGAAGATTTATTTTCCAACTTTTGTGTATACAGACGGCCTGCACGCCATCTACGGATCAAATAATGACGATCCTTGGGATCAAATTGTTTATTGGCAGTCAAAATTGTGACAAGTGTACCTGAAGCACTTCAGATTATCTGATTGCCTAGTGGAGTTATTGCGTGGAAGTGCTAGTGTGGGCCAATTGGTCCTTATTTTGATCTAAACGAATCAGCCTTTCTACATGACCTAATCTTTACTATCGTAAAAAAAAGACTCGGTTGTGGTGACGGTAAGTCTGCTATGTATCACCTCATCTCTCCCTATTTTGAGTTTGTATGATCTTTTATAGATAGATATGTGTATACATGTATAAGTTACTTAAAATATATTCTGTAGATTATTAAATTATATGTGCTTGTATCTGTGGCTTATGCTAAGATTACATGTGGCTTATTGATTAGATGCAAATTATGTATGAAACTTTCATTCGTAGGATAATTAATTAGCTTATAGATATTGGTTTTCCAAGTTAATAACTTATATTATGTTTATTTGAAAACCGTTGCAACGCACGGACGGACACTAAGCTAGTAAGATATAATTACAACCTAACACCTAAGAACGTGTGCGTGATCATTTCGTAAAAAAAAAACAATTATGTACCGGAACATGAACATGCTGGTGATTATTTCCAAAATTATTCATGTTTAGTAGCATGAACATGTTGGTGATAATTTTAGAAAATATTCATGTACAGGAACAGGAACATGTTGGTGTTCATTTTGGAAAATATTCATGTACAAAAGTACAACAACATGAACATGAAAACAAAAAAAAATCATTTTGGAAAAAAAAATTGTTGTAAAGTATTTTAACGTGCTGGAACATGAAACAAGAACAAAAAATCATTTTGGAAAATATTTATGTACCCGAGAGAAATATGTTGTTTTAAGATTTGAACGTGCAGGTGCATGAACAGGAACAAAATTCATTTTGGTAAAAAAAATGTAATCATTTTTAAAATATTCATTCACATAAACATGAACATGCTGGTGATCATTTTGTAAAATATTCGTGTATAGGAACATGAACATATTGGTGATCGCTTTGGAAAATATTCATGTACAGAAAACATGAACAGGAACAGAAATATATTTTAGGGGGGGGGGGAGCTGTGATGTTGTAAGATTTCAAAGCACAAGAACATGAACAGGTCCAAAAAAATCATTGGGGGAAAAATATTTTGGTGACCATTTCGGAAAATATTCATGTACACGAGAGAAAAATGTTGTTTTAATATTTCAACGTGCAGGAACATGAACAGAACAAAATTTTATTTTGGGAAAGAAAATTTTGTGACATTTTTTTTTGGTAAAGAAAATTTTGTGACATTTTTTTTGAAAATATTCATGTATAGGAAAATGAACATGTTTTTATTAGTTTTTATTATTACATTACAATAGAAATTAGTAGTCAGAATTGCATTTTAGAGACTATATCGATGCCCACAACGTCACTCTTTTGTGATTGGAGGGAGTATAAGATTTTAACATACAGCTGAATGGGTCCAAAAATTCATTTTGGAAAACATTTTGGTGATCATTTTGGAAAATGCTCATGTACATGAGAGATACATATTGTTTTAAGTTTTCAACGTACTCTACATGAACTGGAACAAAATTTCATTTTGGGAAAAAAAATGTCCTCGTTTGCACCAATCTATCTTGGCCTGCTATGTTGCTTTCACTACTGAAACATGTACTATTCACAAGTGGTTTGAGGCCTTATGACTTATGTCACATTTGAAATTCGTTGCTACAACTCAGGCACCTGGTCCACCTCTCTTCAATAATTCATTTTCCTTCCAAACATCTCTCTCTCTCTCTCTCTCTCTCTCTCTACCTCCCTCGCCCTGTCTTCACAAATTGCCTAACAACGAAGGGGTGAGGGAAAAAAATTAACATGTACGGATGTACCCCTTGCTTCTCTTTTCTTTCTCAATTACACTTGGGGCCACAGCCCGGGGCCTGTGCTAAAATTAAGCTAAAATTAAAAGTAGGCTATACACTTATAAAAGTCAACCGTGAAAAATAAAAGATATTATTTTTTTATATTACAATTGCAATATATTTTTCCATATGAGTACAAAGGATTCAGTTCAGCTGAAAAATAAATCTCTAAAGTAGTACCATAACTTTGAAGTGAAAAGCAACATTCTTCTGGTATGACTTGAAGCAAAATCTTCAATTAATTTCGTGATTTCGGTCAAAAATTAACTTCGTGGTTGGTCTTTCCCAAACTAAACATCACTTGTTAAGCCTTTCTTGAGTCATTATAGAATGCAAGTCGAACTTTAACAACTTCAATTTATATAAGCTCCTTCCTGTAGATGCAATATTTGCTGAAATAGTCAACAAATTTATATAAACAATTGTATTATGAAAACTATTTAGCCATTCATAAACTTTAAAATATGAACAAGGCCCCATATTTTCTTAGGAATGAATTTAGGAAAGAAAACAAAGAGGTGGGAGGTGGAGAAAATAGACGTGAATTCGTGGTAGCTTTTAGGAAGAAGATAATAAATAAGATGCTCATTTACTAGTTCTTATTTTTACTAGTACAAAGATTAGAAAATAACCATTCAGGAGTGGATAGAAAATGGGGGCCTCTAGTATTTTTGGGACCCTGTGCCGCAGCTCATGCTGCACATGCTTCTCGTACGGCCTGCACGGGCCGATTCATAGCTGGACCCATATGTCATTTGCCATTAAAAAAGATATCGATTTAAGTCATTTCCTCCCTCTCTTCTTAGAAGTGTCTGGCAAAAAGTAATGGATAGAGAACAAATAAATAAAGAGAGCTGAAAAAAAATCCGATTTTTTTTGCCGTATTAGCGCGTCGTACGTAGACATGCACGCATATGCTTCCAATTTTGTGCGATCATAGTACTAGTTAACGTGCATGCAAAATCAATGGCACAATAATGCAAGAACGATACCTCCTCTATTACACTGGGAAAACATATATTCGTACTGCTATGGTGCATCATAACTCTTGACTCAGTGACTCTCCGGAATCTGGAGTTCTGGATAGGAAATTAAAGAGCTACACAAACCTTACCTACCTTGGATTAAGCCCTAGCGAGGAATTACGTACCCGTCCGCCGCGTCGACGGATTCGGTGCAAGAAAGCTTGCCGCGAAGGCGAGCAACCGGCCGCGGGGCACTTGGGCGCCGGCTTTCCGCACCGCTTCTCGTCCTTCGCCTCCTCCAACGCGGGCCAGTCCACCCCACGACCAAAAAAGTCGCCGTCGTTCTCAGACCGACCGCGCAGCTTCCAAACCTTCTCCCTGACCGCACCGGTCACTAATACAGAAAAGGTCTTCACAGACAGTTTAAAAACGTCATCACAGACGAGTTCATGAGTCGTCTGAGCTTATAGGTCAATAATGATATGAGGTCATCACATACAGTTTTTGAACCGTCTGTGATAGCTTCATCACAGACAGTTTTTGAACCGTCTGTGAAAAAGCTATCACAGACGGTTCTGATAATTACTTATCACAGACGGTTCTTGTTTAGCGGTTCTTGTTTAGAACCGTATGTGATAATTTTTTCTATTGCCAAAAAAAAATCGGATTTTGAGCCAAACCAATCAATTGCTAGACAGTAGTTTCCATATGCAACCTCTAGCAAGACAACTAAAATCCAATTAAAATTATAATGGCAAATATATTATAGGAAAGAGAAACCAAAAGATTTCACAATGTCCCCTCCAAATGGGAAAAAAAGAATAAAGTTACAAAGTTAAACTAGCTAGAAACCATCTATACCTCCAAGTTCCTGAAGAACTCATCGATTTCTTGGATTGGTTTTGTAAGCTCCTCTCTGTACCTCACCAGCATATCACAAGATGTTCTTACATGTCGTCGAGTTTGACTCAAGCTCATCGGCAAGGAGAGACGACTGAAAACCTTCAGCGACGCTCCGACCTTAGGTAACACAAAATTAAGATAATTTTTATTATAACAAACAGCCAACAAATTGTGTATATTATGGGGATGTATGTGACAACCCGGAAAATCAAATTAATCTAAACAACGCTAATCGATGATTAGCAGTAATTAAGATTCATCTAAACAAAAATCAATCCTAAGCTCAGTTGTTTATCGTCCTCATCGCCACACATATTTATATACAAGTTATACTCTCAAGAGTTCATAAGCACAAACGACTATATAATTATCCCAACAAAAGTAAACCATCATTATCAAACTCAAAGTCAGTTACAATAAGAAACCATTATAAGCATGCATACGACGTTAATACCATCTCTGAAATAAGTTAAATTGTGAATTATTTACAAGCGAAACTAAAACAGTAATTATAAACTCATAATTAAATTTCAATATTTGTTTACAAAAAAAATTCGACAAAAGGAAATAATGATAATCTTGCATGCATATCGCCGAGCCCTCCTTGTATCCTTGTCCATTGACCGCCAGCACATCGAACCCTTATGTTGTCCTTGTCACCTGAAACCTGCACGCATACCACTCTCCACCAGTACCATTAGCGAGGAGCAAGCAGGGTACTATTAAAATAAGGATTGGGAGAAGGGGAAGATTGTTGTCAGATTCTTTGTGAAGGTCAGTAAGGCTCCCGACCACTCGAGGGTAGTGGCACCATCTCGCCTTCTGTGGGCCTCATCACCCGGCAATAATAGAACCGATACCCACATTTTTCAGACCTACCTCGGCCATTATCCAAAAACCGACCCAAAGCCCACCTTTAGACCAAAAGTCTTTAAGCCCACAACAGTAAAGGCATTCCATCTCTCAAACCAAAGCCAAGCAAAACCATACCCTCAGTCGAAGCATCACCGGGTATCCCAAAAGCCAGCACCTTCGTTGCTCATCAGCGCAACCCAGCAAGCATCCAGAATCATCTCCCCTTGTTGTGCACAGGAGGTCAAGGCCGAGCCAGCAACACAGCACATTCTTTCGCCCTGCACAAGAGCCATCCCACCGTATGTACCAAGCATTGCACAGCCCACTTTCACCAAATAGCCACATCAGGAAGGAAGCAGAAGGAGGCAGGGGGCATAGTGGGAATGCACAGGGCCAAGGGAAGCCATAGCCACAAACAACAAGGGCATAGTGGTCATTAGCATGGCAAGAGTTTGAGTCAGCCGAATTGCACCCCCCCCCCCTATTAAGCCATCCCTCATTCACAACCTTACAAGGCAAACACCAAGCCAAGACCATAATCTTCCCATTTGGTTCACAGCCAAAGCAAATCAAGAGCCAAAAAAATTTATCATGCTGCAAGCAAGGATAAAGGCACCCAAACCCATTCCCCCTTGCTAGCCAAGTCCATTCCCCCATCTCCCAGATGTCTCAATGCATCCCCCTTTTTGTGCCCAGCCAGCACACACATTCATCCCCCAGCACCCCGCATACACATTCATCCCCCTAACCCCATTTCACAACACCCATCCAAGTCCCAGCATTCAAACCATTGCCTCACCTCCATAGCCATCTCCTCCAATCGAGTCCAGAAGCAGCAGCAAGGAACCAAGGAGCCATGAGCATGGGGAGCACGGCGACGCCAAGGCGGCCAGAAGGACGATCGGCAGCACCATCCTCATCACCGGCTTCATCAACCCGAGCATCGCCAACTGCCATCACCACCCATCAAACACAAACCCGATTAGCCCCCAAACATCAGGTAGTGTGCAGTTGCATGATTAAACTGTGGGTGAGTTCATACCTTAGCAACAATCTCCTCCAGTATCCAAGTCCATTCCTAGGTAGCCATCAAGCCCTGCATGCATTCATCATAACAAGCATCATCTTTAATCTCCTGTGCATTTGTGAGTTGAGCACTGAGCATAACCTGGAGGTTTGAGGAAGGGGAGGGCTTCAGGCCATAGCGTCGACGGCCGGGAGGCCGAGCCGAAGCCCACTCGGCTAGTGGGCCGAGGAACCAGGAGGCGGCCGAAGTGACCCGGCGACGACAACAGTGGCTGGGTTTCCGGCCACGGCCAGGGGCGCTGTGGCAGCGACGAGCCGTCTTGGGAGGTAGGAGAGGCAAGAGCGTGTGGCCAAGACCGATGGCACCGAGCCACGTTGGAGGTGGAGAGTCGGCGACGAGGCGGCTTGGACCGAACCAAACAATGGCGGTGATGCTGACGGCTCGCACTGAGCCGCGGGCCAGAGCGGGAGCTGGTCAGATGAAAGCTTGGCGCCATGGGCCCTACTAGAAATCTCCGTTTTCCCTACAGTTTAAAACGTTCCCTAGTAGTGCAATTGTAATCCAAAGGAAAGTATCTATCCTCAGGGTGAGGTAAAAAAAAACTTAAGGAACGAAATTGTTCCCTACTGTTTACATAAATTACTAGGGAAAGACTATGGAGAGAGAAATGAACTATGCCATGTCAGCGCTATGGTAGCAACTTTCCCTACTTAGATGAATAAAACCGCAGGGAATGTATTTTTCGGTTTTAGCTCCAATTTTTTTTAGCGTCCCGCCTTTTGTTTTTTGCTGTGCGCGGCACCAACCCAATTTCCCAAACCGGCGACAGAGTATGAACCCTACCCAATTTCCCCAAAAATCAGCGCTCTCTGCCGCCCCTAGTCACCGCCGCCCACGCATCGCCCCCCTCCCCTCCTCCTCCCTGAGCCGCCCTCCCCTCCTCCTTCTCCTCCCTGAGCTGGCCTCCCCTCCTCCTCTTCGTCCTCCTTCAAGTCGCTGCCGCAGCCGCCGCCCCGCTCCCCTTCTTCTTCTCGCCCCATTTGTCACCTTGGCCCACGCAAGCAGCTACTCTCGACACTGCTTGCCGCCGACCTCGACCCGCTCTTCTTCCCCCAACGCAGGCGGCCCCCTCTCCTCCTCCTCTTCTTCGTCCTCCTTCAAATCACCTTGCCTTGCCCGCTCCTTCTTCTCCTCCTCCCCATTTGTCGCCCCAGTTCGACGCAAAGAGCTACTCCCCGCGCCGCCATCGCCGCCGGCCTCGAGCCGCCCCTCTTCCCCCGACGCACAACAACGTGTCGAAAGTTTTACTGTTACAATAATATGTTTGTTCATCTTGTCATGTTACATAATTTTTTTGTTTCTTTTGCTTCACTAGGTTGTGTCTTTTCTCCATGTATTCAGCATGTTCCATGTTGCTCTTGATGTTGATGCTTTACTTTTCTGATATAGAACTTACGATTAAACATCACTCCTCCACTACCATATATAACTCAACTCTCGCCAAGACACTTGTGGAATATGCTTCTGCTGTAAGTTCGTTCACCTTTTCTTTATCTTAGTTCAATATGGATTATTGTTGTCAAATTCTTTCTAGTACTTTGGCAAATTCCTACAAAAAAAAATATGCATTGTTGTTAACTTTCTGCCTTTCGTTTCCAGTATTTTGTAGTTAAAACTTGGTGATGTCTTGCAGATCTATACTGCTGATTTGACACAATTGTTTACTTGGACATGTGCTAGATGTGGTAACCTAATCAAGGTAAACCTTCTTACAACCGATGTCCTTTCATTTCTTGTGACATAATTTATGTTAAGCGTTTGGCCAACTTCATACAATCTTGGTATGGAAGATGAAGTAAACTTTGTTGGATGATGCAAGGGTTCGAGATGATAGAGCTCATCGTAGATGTGGAGAATTGCTTACTGTGTTAGTCCCTACTTGTGTTCATCGTACCTTTATCTCCATGTCTTTAGTATCTTTTAAGTTGAACACATTTTGATGAACAAGCAGGTGTACATTGGTTTTGCTAATGATATCAATGCTGTCGTTGTTGTGTTGAGAGGAACTCAAGAAAATAGGTAATGAGCATATATCTCGTTTTGCTTGCTACTAAAAATGCTATTCAAGTTTCGATTCAGAATGTTCTATCACTTATAAGAGGTAGATCTATTATGTATTTCGATTTCAGTCATGTGTACTTAGCATTTGTAAATATTTGACCTTTAGTCTACATATTTTTTCTCCGTATGCAATGTAATACTCATAACATGCAAACCTACAAAGGGTGTCAATATCCTTTATAACCCCTCAACTATACTGATCGTCCAATTTCTCAGCATCCAGAATTGGATAGAGGACTTGCTATGGAAACAACTTGATCTTGACTACCCCCATGCACGAAGCAATGGTGAGCATAGCTAAAGCATTGTAATTAAAATGCACTTGCGGCAAACCCAATTCATAGCGATGCTCACCTGGTTAATTTATAGGTGCATCGAGGATTTTATTTCGCTTATCATAACACAACATTGCACGATGGAGTTGTCAGCGGTATTCAAAAGACTTCGAAGTTGTATGGAGATGTTAGATCATGATCACAGGGCATTCAATGGGTGGAGCTATGGCTTCATTTTGTGCACTTGATCTTGTTGTGAGTACTAAACCTTATGCGAATGAAATGAATTCAATTTGAGTTTTCTCGATACTTTCTGTTTTAGAAATTTGTTTCCCATAAATCTACTTGCAAAGTTTTTTGCATTATAAGTTATATGGACCTTTAGTTCTTCCTTCTTTGTGACGGTGGGCTGTCTTAATGTAAACAACAAACTTTTTTTGTTGGAGTTTGAATGCACCTTCTGCCATCAGTTCTGATGAAATATATTAGACATATAATCTATATTCTTGTTAAGTGGCCAAAGATTTTTTGTTGTAAAGCCTCATACCAGCGGTTCAGCTGTTGGAGTAGAGAACTCGGACGATACATTGAATAGGATTGCTCGAGGAATGTTTGGAGGTTATGTTTGTACTTCAGTATGCATGTGTGTTGTTCACTTGTGGTGCAAGCATGGGTGTTGTTTTTTGGACTTTTTGGTAGTATGATGTTTACACTTGTATATTGGCATTTATTCCTATGCCTATTTTCTGCCACCCTGAAATCAACCTTGTGGATTTGTTGTGAAATTATTGTAACTTGACCCTCTCGAAAGTCAGACCATTCACCTTCCTATACCTTTTGCAATTTAACATGACGCCGACTGATGCTAAAGATGCCTTTTTGTTCTTTTGTACCTTGTGGCCGAGAAACTAACAAGTAGTATCTCTAAAAGTCAAAATAAACGGATCTGGGCAAAACAATGTTCTTTTGGCTTATATAATTTCACATGGTTGCTAGCATTGTAAATCATGGCGCATGATGTGGATCTGAAGTTGATTTTCTTGCGGTGTTTAAATGTTCCAGCGTTTCTTGCTCACTTCATTGATTAGCTTGTCATTTATTACTTGATCGCTCGCTAATCTTTTCTCTTTATAAGCTGCTTTGTGTTTGATAAATTTCACTAGTTAGTGACGAGGAGAGGTACCTAGTGGCAAAGTCGAGCTATTGGTCGTTGGAGAGTGGACTCGGACGGGATAGCCATTTCATTGCGGTTTTCTTGCCTAAGCAGCTTGTATGCGTAAACCCTTAGGTTGTAAATTATCTTTTGTCTGTGCCTTTATTATTGAGATCAAGGCTGAAAACTAGGCATATCATGTTTACGACATGTAAGGGTTGCATTTTGATGTCTGAAACCTTACTGGTTATTTGTACTTCAGTATGCATGTGTGTTGTGCACTTGTGCAAGTGTGGGTGTTGTTTTTTTGGACTTTTTGGTTGTGTGACGTTTACACTTGTATATGTTGGTGCAAATGTGTCTCAAATAGTACTTGATGGTCAATTGGAAATACATGATATTGTTATGTTTATCTCTCGCATAAATTTTGTTTTGAGTGATAATGTGAATTTAAGCGTCTTTGAATATAAATAAGTATTTGAATAATGTATTTATATTTAGAAAAAGCAATAAATTCAAGTACCCTAGTGTTTATGCTAAATAGTAGGGATGAATTTTGAATTAGCAATAGGAAAATAATATTTATATAAAAATGTTCCTAGGGTATACAAGAAATAACGAGGGAATTTGTTAATTTCTTTCCCAAGGTTTGGCGAGAAAGGAACGTAGGGAAATAAACTTTCCACGTCAGATGACAATGCCACGTGGACGAGATTTCCCTACAGTTTAAAATCCTAGGGAACGATTCTTTCCCTAAGTTTTTCCAAAAAAAACCGTAGGGAACATTTTCTTTCCCCTAGTAGTCGTTCCCTACGAATGTCACTAGGGAAACCAATTCCCTACAGTTTTGGGCATGTTCCCTAGTATATTACTCACTAGGGAAAATAAGGATTTCTAGTAGTGGGGGCCGGCTGCACCAAGAGGCGGCGCTGGCCTACCCGGCCGCGCCAGAGGAGGAGGAGGCCATTGAGAGTTGGGACGAGGCGAGAGCGTGGTGGCGAGATGATGTGGCCGTCAAGACCGGAGGCCGGAGAGGCGGAAGTCGGTGGCCAAGAAGAAGAAGCTGCGGGTCAGCGCCAAGAGCAAGGAGAGGAGGAGGCGGCGGCTTGAACCTAGCTAAGGTGGGAAGCCGGTGGTGACGGCTAGACCACTAGGGGCCAACCAGCAGTCGAGCCAGGGAGGCGGAGGCGATGGGCACCGGCAGGACCATGGCCGGGCTAGGAGGGCCGGGAGACCGGTGAGGAGGCATCGGTCGACGTGGATGGCCCGGCGGCGGGGGGGCGGCAGTCTTGGCGGCGGGGGGTGGAGGCGTCGAGCCGCGGCTAGGGCGGCGCCAGACGGCTGGCGGCGTGGCTCACTGGCTTATGGGAGAAGGCCGAGGGCCACAGCAGCTGCATGAGGGGACAGCGGAGGCGGCGGGCTCAGCGGAGCCAGCCGGACCGGCGACGGCCGAGCCGTGAGCACCCTAGGCAAGGGGCGTGGAGTGAGAAAGAGAGAGAGAGAGAGAGAAGGATGTTGGGGAGAGTGAGGGGTTGATTTGGGGAAGAATGGGGAAAGGTGAGATGTGAACTGTGCGTGTGTGTGGGTTAGGCTGGTTGCGTCTAGAGAGAGAGAGGGGTGAGGAGAGAGAGAGAGAGAGGGGGGGTTAGGGTAGATTAGGGTAAGATTAGAAGTTGGGTTTAGGACTTTAGGTTTAGGGAGAATATTAGGGATGGGTAGATTCTAATTATTTGTTGCGATTAATATCTATTTCAGTAGCAGTTGTTAATTAATTATTTGTTAGCTGTTTATTCTTGCAATCAAATTATTTAATTTGGATCTTGTCGAAGCCAACTTAAAATTAATCTATGGATTAATTGCTAGATAAGTTGAGTAGCCGTTATTTCTGTTATTATTAGACTAGCTTGCATGGGTAGCAATCTTGTGCGTCGATAGTATTGGACTGTTTTAGTCTTGTTGGTTTATTTAAGCAAGAACTTCGGGTTTTTCGAGCGTAGTGTGATTAGGCAGTAGATCGGCTTAGGGGGAGTGCTAACTTAGTAGAGATCTCAAAAAGTTTTATTTAAAATTAATTTGTGCTAACATTTAGAAGTCACTAACTTAGGTATCTATTATATCACTCAAATCAACTACGTATTTACTTATATTATACTATTCGTGCTACCGTATTGCTGCAGAGGACGAACCAGCACCGGCAGGAGAAGTCGATCAGAGATTCGTCGATGCCAATCTTTCCTACAACTCCAAAGGCAAGCGATCCTATTAAACATGAATATAGTTAATTTAAATGTAAACCATATCTTGCACTATTATACGTATTGCATCAAAATTGTTTTCCCCAAAACTTAAATGAAATGAATGAGATAAAGATGACTAAGATGAACATGAATGATATGAGAATGATGAATGAGATGAGAAATGATGAAAGAAAGTGAAAAAATGAGAATATTATGGTTGGTGAAGGGGGCCCTTGGCAGGTAAGAGATGAGGCAAGGAAGTGTGACCCTTTACATATGGTTAAAATATAAGGACCAACAAAACTCTTATTTAGTCAGATGCCGTAAATTTAGTACTAACCATTTTCCCATTTTGGCGGGCAGAAAATGCTACCTTGTTACGTGACTATGCTCTCCACAATGGGTAAGTTATATATGTGTGAGTGTGATGGAGGAACCCAGGACCGGTAGGAGAAGTCCGGAAGTGGGGGATCCAAGGCGCTATAGCGCTAAGGTGGAGTGTTGAGTGCAGGATAGAAGCTGCCTCAACCAAAATTACCAGAACTCGGTGGGTGACGAGGTCAATACCGACGGAAGGTAGTGGGTGGAGACATTAATTCATATAACCTGGAAAACGTTCTGTATTCTGATCTCGAACCCGCATCAAAGGAAATGCGGTGGACCCAGTTCACAGAGAGTTCGGAATAGCTATGGGTAAAGTGGTACAAAGCCTGCTGTAGGATCAAGGATAACCGACTAGAGGGGGGTGAATAGGAGGTTTTTAAACTTTTTAGCGATTTAACAATTTTGGCCAATAACAACTTAGTCTAAACAAGTTATTCTTCTAGCTAGGCAAATTAATCACAATAAACAAGCTAGAAAAATAAATATGAAAGTAAAGACTAGAGATAACCACAAAGACACGACGATGTTTTTTCCGTGGTATCGAAGACTTGCTTGGTCTTCACCGATCCACGTTGAGGGAGCTTGGCGTCTCAAGCCGGCTCCACAATTAAGCCTTTCCTCAAGTCACTATGGTTGTTCTTCCTCCGCTCCGGAGATGGTGAACACCGAACCACTCACAAGCTTGCACCGGGTCTCTTCACAATCTTCTTCGAAGAGATCATCGTACTCCACCGCCAACCGTCTAGGAGTGCGGCAACACTCTAAGAGTAATAGATCAAAGTCTTCACTTGACGGCACTCAAGTGCACATGGATCAACTAGGAGAATGAATGCACTTGAATTAATCTCAACAAGCTCACAATGAATGCACAAGAGTGTTTTGAGTGTTGAGTGAATGCAAGGGCTCTCAAGGCTCTATGATTGTCAAATAGGCACTAGCAGCCTTGACATGAGCAGGTGGGGGTGTATTTATAGCCTCCACCAACAATTATGACCGTTGGAGACGAAATCCAAGTTTTTCAGCAAAATCGAACGATCGCGAATACAAAGTGACGATCGACCGCACCGACTTTGCATATCAGCGGCTAGAACAGATACTAAAAAGGAAAAAGTAGCCGTTGAATTCAATCGGAGCGACCACAAGCAAAAGCGATACGTCCGATTGCCCGGTCGTCAGATCGTTTATGCGGCGAGACGACCGTTCAGAGGGTTTCGTGATTTGTGAAGATTTGCATTGGTTACGGAATTTTTGTACCGCCAGAAAACATTGGAATGACCAAGAGCCAATCTGTCGTTCCCTAAGAGCGGAACGTCCGATTTCAGATTAAGTTGTAGAGCAGATTTGCACTTGTTCTGTTTTTATTGAACCGCCTCACAAAATTCGGAACGACCGCCCAACGGTACGACCGTTGCCCATGAGCGGTACGACCGATTTTCAAGAAAGATTTCGAGGCGATTTGTAACGCTTCGGTTTTATAGAACCGCCAACTAAAATACTGGAATGATCGCGATCTTGATCTGACCGCTCAAGGAGCCATCGTTCCGCTTGAAAATTTATTTGGTCGTTCCTTCAAAATGCGGTACTACCGCCAAGTAAAGTCGGTCATACCGCACCAAGATGCGACCTTCAAGAAGTATAATCTTCTTGGTACTACCGATTTTGGACGAAACACTTAGAACTTTTCAATTTTATTTCAACTTTAAATTCAAATGCATGCATGATCCTAAATTGATCCATATTGCACAAGACCATGCTATCAAGCTACTAGCCATGATCCCTCTTAATAGTACGGTGTTTATCCTATAATCCGGTCTTTCATTCAAAACTCCTAGACCGGTAAAATGAAAAAGAGATCCTAGACTACTTGTACCTTGTCTTTGAGCCAAAAGATCCTCGTGTAGTCCATTTCGCATGTCACTTTGTATCAACACATTCACCAATGGTATTTAACCTTGTAAATACTCAATAAACATGTTAATCCCATATTCACATATTGTCATTAATTACCAAAACAATTTTTAGGGGCCTAGATGCTTTCACCTGCGCAGTGCTAAACAAAATTATGAATTCATGCCAGTCTCCTAGATTGGAGTCTACGGGAACCACTGGGGGTCTTTCTTCTCTCCGAGTGATAAGTAGTGTGTTCAGTATTAAAATTTGCCACCTAATGTTTTAATAAATTATTTTCAGAAAAAAGATGACACAGAAAATGTGATAATCAAATAGAGATAGTCATCCAAAGGCATTCTTTGCTATTAATGCTTCTTTGAGTACATTCGTACTCAACCTTGTTAGTATTCTCCTTTGTAGATCCTAGTCCGGCCGGGAACTATCCCGAGTGGGACGAAGGACTTGCAGGTACCGATGCAACCACAGGAGGAGAAGGAGCTGACTACAATGACCAGGGCGAGATGGACGCCATTTTGACGCATGGGACAAATAGGTGGTCGAGACTTCAGGGCTGGTGAGAGGAGCGGAGAAGTTTCCTTTTATAGTTGTATAATGCTTGTATTAAGAACCATAGCCTTGCGTGGCTATTACTGGAATAAAAAGGTACAGTTTATATCTTATTGTTCTGCTGTGTAACCCTCGTAAAGGCTTACTATTCGTTGGAGCAGTGTTTTACTGAGCAAACAAATAGTATTCCGTATGCCTAAGTGTGATTACCCTTGGGGTAATGACACGGGGCGTCACAATGTACATGTACCTTCTGACAGTCTACCTCCTGCGGCAGACAAGGATCTCCTCCGCATCCCTCCTCCGTCGTCGTCAGCTGTGTCTCCTCGCTGAACCGCGACGGGGAATCGAGGGTAGTCGCTGAAGCTCGGTGTAAGGAGGGGAGAGGGAGAGACTAATGGAAAACAAGACTAGTGGCTATAATATATAAGGACAGCGCCAAAATATTTTGCTTCCCACGCGCGCGTTAAAAAATTTTTGAACTCTCAAGCTGTGAATCATAGACGGTTTTGTACAAAAACCGTCTGTGACGACATATCACAAACGGTTTTTAATACGAACCGTCTGTGATAAGTATCTTATCACAGACGGTTCGTATTAAAATCCATCTGTGATATATATCTTGTCACAGATGGTTTGTATTAAAATCCATCTGTGATATATATCTTATCACAGAGGATTCTGCGACTTCGGGTATAGAGTTACGAACTGGTGAACCTCTTGATATATTGACGTAAAGTCTCATCGATCCTCGCGGATTACGTGGAGATCGTCCTCCTTCCTGTGGCGGTCAGACGCACCTCGAAGTTGGCAATCGAAGATCACGAGTTGTTCCCAAGTATATATTGATCCGACCGTAAGTTTAACAACCACGGCCGCGCACCCTTCGAGCACGGTGGGTAAATAGTTGGCCATTACATTCTCATCGCCACCAAAGAGCCTACGATGGCGGTGGTATATATTTGGAGAAATTCCAATGGGTTTTGAGTTCCATTGAATTTGTCCAAGTTGGCGATCGGAACGGTTAGGCCAACGCACGACTTGGAGCCTGCAGAGAAGGCTTGACAACTGTGATTGATTCATAGCGTCTTCTCGGGAAGGTGCGGATTTATGTCGGTCGGAGACCGATCCCTAGGATTGGGACGCTGGAACTCCGGTGTACCGATCCGGTCGTGGACACTGATATGATGCCTCCGACCGCCCACTTGGTTCAAACGATGTCGGAGATCGTTAGGTCCTAGTGGTGGTTCCTCTCGACACAGTGGGGGAGTAGCTTCTTGGAATAACCTTCTCCCCTCGTGACTCCTTGGTCGGAATCGTCGAGGAGGTCTCGGTATCGACTGCTCTCTGGTATGACCGTGTTGTCCCCTGCTGAGGGAGGAGCGTTGGGATGAAGTCATAGTCTGACTTCCTGAAACCCTCTGTTCCCGATACGCCTGATTCATTGCATGGTCTGCATTGGAGAATTTGGATACCGACCTACGAGTTGTATACAAAACTAGGCGTTCTGCTAGAGCGGGATCGGAATTATTTAACATGTTTTGAATACGCCGCAAGTTTTAGTAGCGATTCGAAGGTCTCGGGGTTCATCTTGGTCGTAGGTGTATGCCTGTCGAACCTTCCCCGACCTTCGGATTTCTTCGTCCCATCGGTCCTCTGGGTGGAGCGGTGCAGCGAGTTAAGCGATTGACGTCGATTAGTTCCGTTGCCTCCGGAAGTTGGTGCTTGACGGCCCGGATCATCTCTAACAACACGTGATGGCGTGGTAGAGAGTGTAGGACCGCAGGTATCTTGATCTTCATCTCCGATCGCGTTGACTTCGTGCTTCCAAAGATTGATCTTCCGATGAGCTTCCATCATAACTAATGGAGAGCTTGTCGATTATTCGCGAGAATCTTCCACGATGGAGATCGGTCGGAGATGAGCACTTCTCGAGGTCTTTCACTGATCCGACGAACCGCCGATCATTATCTTGATTGTGATCATCCCCACATGGCCTACGACGGTGGAGGTTTCATCGACAGATTATCAGTGTGGTTGACTCTGGAATTGCCGAAGTCAAGGAGAGTATCTTTCACCATGATTCCATCAATGGTATAGAGTTTTCGGGTGATGGGGCTGAAATTTCTTCACTGTTTCACGGCCGAGAAGACCGGCTTGAAGAGATCCTCTAGCATTCGAATCGGCCTGAACGGTTGGTTCTCTGGTTGCGCCACGATGAGTGGCGGCACATCTTCATCCATCCGGCCGACCTCGCTAACGTCGGCGACGGCGAGCCCGGCGGAGGAGGAAGAGGAGGATGACCGCCATTTTCTTCCATGGCGCGGATACATCCTTCCATGTTGAGGTCGGCGTAGTCCGCCAAATCGAACGATTTTCCTCATCCCAAACTCGGGCATAGTCGCATGAGCGATTGCGAGATTTTGGCGAGGATTTTCTTTAGTGAAGAATTTTCTTCAGAAACTTCGCCTTCTTCCCCACGGACGGCGCCGGTGTCGACGATCAAGTCGCCGATCTTACTTAAAATGAGCGAGGAAAATGACGTGGAATATCCTGGAATGGAATAGGGGTCGCTCTTTATTGATATGAACTGGGTTTTACAAGATGTGGCTAAGTACTACCCTGAATTACACTGAATGGGGGAATGTCTAATCGGGTAATCAGACTTAGAATATGGGTCTAAGTCCGATTATCTAGATTCTAATTCCACCGCTTAGGCTTCTGTGCATTCTGTTGAACTGTCGTAGTTCTTGTCTTTGTTGGTCTTGGTCTTGTTGTCTCTGTCTGTCTGTTCTCTCTCTGTTGTGTTTCTGTCCCTTCGTCTTCTGCGCTTCACCTTTAAATAACTTCCGAAGAGGTGGCAGTTACTCCTGGAGAAGACGTCCCTAGTGAAACGTTATGACTGGTCGGAACGGTGGAGTAGTTAGCAACGTGCTAACTTCCTTGCGGTTGCCTGTGAAAAGCTTAACCGTAGGGTGGTTAATAGTCAGTGTCTCAGGGTTGTACCATCGCATGGTTTGGAACGTATAGCACATGTTCCATTTATCATACGATAAGAAATACCAGTCCAGTAATTTTACGAGCGGTTATCTGGTCGGGGATTAGGCACAAAGCCTCATCTGACCAGGGTACCCATTAAGTAACCTCTGGAATACTAACGACCAGGGAGGTCGTTAGTCTTAGGGGTTACGACCATGAAGACGTATGGTCTTTTATTATGTATTAAAATAATACATAGAATTTTCCGAGCCGTGAATATGAGGAAATCCCTGTTTTTCTTGCCTACATCGAATGTGGGCTGAGATTACCGGTACACAAATTCCTTCTCCGTGTTCTTGAACATTACGGGGTGGAATTAGTGAATTTGGCCCCAAATTCGATCGCAAATATCAGTATTTTCGCATATTTATGCGAGACATATCTGGGAATACAACCGAACTTGAAGCTCTTTAGTTATTTCTACCGCATGGTGATGGAAAAATCATGCAAAATCAAGCGGCTCCGGGAATGCACATTGCGCCTTCATGACGGAAGGCCGATGAGTACATCCTCATGTACGAAATCTTCGTGGTCATGGAAAAAGTCTTGGTTTTACATGACCAGTTACGAAGACGATGGCCTCTACACGGAACTAGAGCAAGTGAAAACCCCAAGTGGAAGGAGACCGAAGAAGACAGGATAGTCAAGAGATGGGCGGATGCCATCTATGACTTAAGTAGTCGTGGGTTTGACTTCGTGGCATGTGGTGAAGGATTTCACCTTTCGTCGATTAGCCCATTGAAGCTCGGGACTCATTCCTCGCTCTGGTGCCTTGATCGTGATGAAGCTACCTCGGAAGGTGGTAAGTCTTTGAGATAAATTCGATCGATATTTGATTTGATTAATGTATTACCTTAAAATCTGTCTATTCTTCCATACATTAAAGCTCTTTCCCCGGGAAATTAGAGAACGAGTCGGGATGATCTGCAAGGGGAGCTCGGAGAAAAGGTGAATGCCCCAAGATCTTAGCCAGAACTCCTATTGAAGGAGATCGCAAGGCTTAAGGTAATTTAATCAAAATTACTTTTACCATGTGTATACATATATTCCACCAGATTTCTAATCGTGCTCTACATTTGCGATCGGTCGGATTGCGAATCATACAATCTGGTGAGGATCAACGCCCCACCTTAGTTCTCGACCGAGTCGTGCCTCGAGGCACTTGAAGGAGATGAATCCTCGAGGTAATAGAACATTTGGAATCATATATGTACGAATTTTTTAGATAAAGGATTTCTTCACCCAATCAAATTTGTTCTTTGATTTAGGTGGATAAGCTCGAGGGCCCGCAGAATGTATCTCACGAGGTTTGTAGACTCAGAGTGGTCGTGCACGACTTTTCGGTTATTCTTCAAACATCGATCCGAGATTGATGAAACCACTCCCTCCCACCAGATAGTCGAATGTGGACCTTGATGAACCGGTCGAGGACATAGCTTCCAACATCTTGTTGGAGGATGTGAGGGTTCCAACAAACCTATTTGGTCCGTAACCAAAGAAATTGGAGGAGAAGAAAAGGAAGGCTAGCGCACAGATTTCTCTCTTGCTGCGTTTGAGTCAAATCCTGAGATTAACAAGGTATGTACAAATGAAAGTGGTCGATAAGTATGTACCTTTAATAATTCCTTGATGATTTGATACTTTGAACTTCCCATCTTCGGTTTGCATAGGTCTTCGGTGTTCGGTCGTTTCCCACTGTGTTCTTCTGAGGACGACACTGTGGAAGTTCCGATCAGAGCACTTCTCGGGACAAAGTTCTGAGGAAGTAGTGGTCGAAGAAGCCCCGGCGGTGACAAGGGCAACGGTTGAGTTGGATCCTTTGGTGATTGAAACCCCTTCGTGGAGGTAGATGCCTCGAGAGGTCTCAACAGGCTCGATCATCGTTGATAACCCTTCCCAACCTAACAAGTTCCTTTTCGCCCCGATTTATCGAGGATAAGGAGCTTGATGAGGCGTGGCGTAAAGTATCGGATACTCAACTTAAGATGCACCTGATTTGATTTTTTTGGTTATAATGACCAGCAATTCGTAAGTATTCTCGACCCGACTTCATAGCTCTTCTTTAAAAAGTTTATAAGAAACTTAAGAAAGAGAACGCTATTTGTGTAGCATTTGGTCGAGAACTTTGCTGTGATCGGAGGACTGACCCAGTGCAAGTTAAGGACTTGGAGCAAAAGCACTCCGAGTTGGAAAGTAAGAGCTTTTCCCTTTTGAACTTTTGTTTCTTCTTCAATACTTTGCTCCTCTACAATTATTCTCCCTTATCGTATTCGATAGATCTCGAGAAAATAAAAGAGGAGTTGTACGAGAAAGCCAAGACAGCTCTTCTTGAAGAAGAAATAAAGCTAAAGATCGATCATTTGTCAAGCAAGTTCATTTAAAGACCGGTTGATCGTGAAGCAACGACCAAATATGAAACACTTAGCAAAACAAATGAAGGTAATATGTCGCAAACTTGATTTTTCCTTCAATTATGCTTGTGTTCATTAATCGATTTGTTTTTGCAGAGCAAACGCAAATCTTTGAGCAGAGTAAAAAAACTCTGAAATTTGAGCAGATAAGGCGGCTCTTGCTCAAAATATTGATGAAAAGATTCGTGCTTTGAACAAGATGATCTTTGATATGGGGTCGAGGATCAAGCCTGCCTTCCTTAGGAGATCCAATAGAGAAAATGAACTATTTGGGTCAACTTCTAGAGGACCTTAAAGTTACGCTCAAAACTACTCGGACGAATTATGCCTGTGCCCTAAAAACAAAGGCGTTGCAAGTGGAGTTAGTTTTGCTTTGGCAAAACTGAAATCTTCCGACCCTCCATAGATCTCCAAGTCTGTTAAAGATGACTTCAATCGCCCACTGAAGAGGCGACCAAGTTCATGGAAGAACTCAGCCACTCGGAGATATAGTTGTAGAGGAGATGGACGTCGAATCTCCGACAAGCAAAGAGTTAATTTGGGAATATTTCTTAGAGTAGGTTCTGCAAGTGTAAAAATATTTGAATATCTATGAAAACTTACCTTTTATGTCATTGACAAAGCTTTTGTTTATCCTGTTTGACTTTTAAAATTCTCGATATTTCCTAGCCCCGAACGCTTTATAGTAGAAGAACGCATCTTTGTACAAGCGGTGAGCCAAGAAAGAGAATAAAAGAGGTCATAACCATGTATGTGAGCTTTTGAAGGTATGTTTGGATATGTAAGACAAAAACGATCGTTAAAGATTAGGAAATCAAATGTGGTCAGAGGACAGACGATTTCGACTAGTTATAGATCTTTGTTTGTCATAATGGAAATACCAATCAAAAACACTATATATGGTCGGAAAAAGACTTTGTCAAACTTGACATAAGAAGAAATGCAAATATGTATGCACAGATTATAAGTGAACTTTGTTTATATCTATTGTCCCATAGTCCAGTCGGAACTAATGCTAAGACACAAGGCATACGACATATCTCTTGAAACGTGTTCAAATTCTCAGATCCGATCGTAGCGAGGATCGAAGAAAAGAACCGTCGCTAGGAAGCTCCTTCGAAGCAAGGTGACCACGTCTAAAAAGGAGAGACTTCGACTAGGAGGCTTTCCGTGTCCCACCAAGAGCAGACAAGAATAGACCGAATCTTGAAATAATGAAGCATAATCTTCAAAATCGTAAGCATATCATTCATGAGATAGTTAGTTGTGTGGCGCTCGATTACTCATTTTCTTTGAGACAAGAGTGTAGTCGCGTGGGAATCATTTGAAGAAAATGCTCACGACTAGGACCATAGAGTATCGTGAGATCCTTAAAAGGATATCGAGAGAAAAATGTCTTCTCCACTGCACTAACAATAATAAACGACGAGTAATGTAGGTGTATATATATAAGCAAGGTTGCACTTCTTAATTAATTAATGAATTTAATGAAATTGAAATTGAAAGAAATGAAAGAATGAAAATTAAACATAGAACTTACGCAATTAATCGATGTTCCAAGAATTTGACAAAATTTGCCCATCAGACATAGCTAGTCGTACGGAATCTGGTCGGGTGACTTCGACCACGATGTAAGGACCTTCCCATTTAGGAGAAAGTTTATTGCGATTTGTTTGGCTCAATTTTACGAGAACCGGATCACCTCTGACAAAGAAGGTGCGAGGTCGCACCTACGACTATGGTACCTTCGCATGGCTTGTTGGTAGGCTAGCGATCGCATAAGGGCTTGGTTTAAATCGTCTTGAAGGAAATCGACGTCGTCGAAGTCGTCGTTCATTCTCGATCATTTTGTCAAAACGATCGAAAGCAGAGCCAATTTTGAGTTCGGAGGAAGCATGGCTTCAAAGACCATAAACCAAAAAGAATGGAGTTTCACCGGTCGCACGGTCGGTCGCGGGTTCGAACGCCCATAACACGAGGGAAGTTCTTAACCCAAGCTCGACCGCTTGATTAAGCGGGTGAATACTCGGCGTTTGACCCCTTGCATAAGGATACCATTGGCGGCTCAATCTGCTCCGCTGCTCGTGGATGAGCAACGAAGCAAAATGAACTTTGACACCAAGTTCATCGCGAAATTCTGGAATTGACCGGCCGGAGAATCGAGAACCATTATGCGTGATGATACTGTTGGGTACACCAAATCGCGTGATCACATTTTTCAGAGAAATCTCTTAGCGGCCTCGGTTGTTATTTTAACGATCGCTTGGCTTCAATCCATTTTGTAAACGTGTCAATCATGACGAAAAGGAATTGAAGCCCCGGTGCTCTTGGGAAAGGTCCTGAATGTCCGATCCCAAAGTTGCAAAAGGCCAAGAAAGAGGAATTGTTTGTAAGGCTTGTCTTTGGTGGTGTACTTATCGGCTATGAAACCGACATTGTACACACTTCATCACAAACTCTTTTGCATCATGAAGGGCAGTTGGCCAGTAATAGCCTTGCAGGAAGGCTTTACCGACCAGAGTTTTGTAGGAATGGTGTGCTCCACAGACACCTTCATGGATTTCGGTTATCAATCTAATGCCATCCGTTTGAGATATGCATCTCATTAACACTCCATGAGATCCTCGTTTATACAAGGTACTTTCGATTAGAGTGTATGATTTGGCTTTTCGTATATATCGATCGGCCTCTACATCATCTTCTCGAATTGTGTCATGTCAAGATAATTGTAGATCGATGTCATCGATCTCTACCTTAATCGTGACAGCGCCAACCGTCAACGACCTGTGGAGCATCCATTTTCCCTTGATTAGTTTGTTCAACTTGCAAAGAATCATGTATGTTCTCGGAAGGCTCAACTACCGAGGGTGAATTGAGTTGCTCGAGAAAAACTCGGCGGGGCGGTCGACCTCGTGGAGGCCATCCATGCCAATCGGTCCGCCGAAAGTTTTCCTTTCTAGGAATATGTTGGATCCGAAAACCGAAGAAGTGCTTTTCGAAGTTTTAGTATTCCGCCAGATAAGATGACATCTTGGTACTAGAGCATTGATACTCTTTCCCCACTTGATTCGCTACTAGTTGAGAATCACCTTTCACTAGTAATCATAATCCCGAGCTTAACGAGCTGTTCGAGTCCCGCCAATAAACCTTCATATTCTCGCCACATTATTGGTGGCGGAAAATTTCTTGGATGGCGCTTGATGTGTTCGCCAAGAGGGATATCAAGACCACTCACCCCGATCCTTGTAACATCAAGGAACCGTCGAATACAATGTCCACTGTCGTGGTGTTCGTACTTGGGTCCTTGGGTGAGTTCAGGTTTGTCCATTCGCAATGAATTTCGCTATTGCTTGGGACTTTATAGTGTTTCGTGAAATAAAATGGAGATCGAACGCCCTAGCTCGACCGCCCATTTGGCTATTAAATCCGATGATTCCTGCTTCCAAGGACTTGACCAAGAGAATATCCAGTAGGTACGACCACTTTGTGGGCACGAAAGTAGTGCCTTAGCTTTCTTGAAGACATAAGGAGGCCATAGAGCAAATTTTGTACTGTGGGTATCTTTCCTTTGGTCCATGTAAGACTTCGCCACGTAATAGACCCGGTCGTTGGATATTATCCTTTCTACAACCAAGACACCGCTAAGCTATGCGTGGTGTTGCCGCCACGTAAATTAGCAATGTTTCTCCCGATCTCGAGAAACTAAAACCGGTACTTGTGAGGTACTTTTTAAGTTACTCAAACGCATCGTTTGCCTCTTTAGTCCACTCAAAACTCCCATGTTTCTGAAGAAGTTTAAAGAAAGGTAATCCTTTTCCCTAACCTTGCTATGAAACGACTTAACACCGCCATCTGTTAGGTTAGTTTTTGGACTTCCTTCTTCGGTGGTCGAGGGCGATCCGGGTCGATGGTCGCAATTTTCTTTGGATTTGCTATGAAACTAGGAAACCGAGCGGTTTTCAGCAGAAACTTCAACACACACTTTTCCGGATTTAACTTGAGGTTATGTCTTCTCAAGTTATTAAAAGTTTCTTGTAAGTCAGAATGTGGTCGCCGTTGGTGGTCTTTACGACCGATCGTCAACGTAAGCTTCTAGATTCCGATCGATTTGTGGACTAAAGGTTTTTTGCATCAACCTTTGAAAAGTTGCACGGCGTTTTGAGACCAAATGGCATCTTAATATAACAAGAAGTGCCATATGGGGTGATGAAGGAAGTTTTCTCCTCATCTTCTTTACACACACTAATCTGGTGGTACCACGAATACGCATCTAAAAACTTAGTAACTTCGCACGCTAAGTAGAGTCTACCGGTTGATCAATGCGAGGAAGGGAAAGTCATCCTTCGGACAAGCCTTATTAAGATCTGTAAAGTCGATACACATTCACCATTTCCCATTGTTTTTCTAACCATTACAGATTGGCAAGCCTTTGTGGGTGGTCGACTTCACTTAATAAATCCATCTTTGAGAAGCTTGTCAATCTCCGATCGATTGCTTCCTTCCGGTCAAAAGTAAACGTCGAAGTTTCGCTTGATCGGTTTTTGTCGCCGAGAGCAAGCTCATGCTCGATCACCTCGGGGACTCGGGCATATCGGACGCTTGCGTGCAAACACGCCCCGATTCGCTCGGAGGAAGGAGACGAGCGACTCTTCCTATTTAGGGTCGAGTCATACCCACCGCGAATCTTATGGCGGTTGGGTCGGATGTCCCGACCCATGTGAAGACTTGATTTGTCAAGAAGCGTTTTTGTCGAGTGGTACCTCCTTTGTCCGGGTCGATGGTTTGGGTGTCATCTTTGGTCTCGAGTGCTTGACCTGCATGGGAGTCGGGTTAACCTCTCTGGTCGGAAGTTCATCAACCAGTGCAAAGGATTTCCGATCGCATACATAAGCCATTTTCTGATCTCCTCGAATAGTGATGACTCCCTTCGACCCCGGCATTTTCAAACTTTGATAACCGTAATGCGTGGCTATCAAGAATTTTGCTAATGCTGGTCGACCGAGAATTCCATTGTATGCGGATTCGAAGTTTACTACATCAAACGGAATCTTCTCTGTTCGGAAGTTGTCAGGCTTTCCGAACGTAACTGGTAAGGAAACTTGTCCTATCGGTTTAGCGGTAGAACCCGGAACTATGCCATGAAAAGCATATTTCACAGGTTTCACCTTTGACATGGGGACCTGCATTTCTTCTAAAGCTCCCACAAATAATATATTCAAAGAACTACCCCCATCTACTAAGACCCGATTAACCCGAGCAATTATTAATGGTTGGTTCAACAACGATAGGAACCTACCCAATGAGTCGATGGGATGGGGCGATCGTCTTTCTTTGAAGAAATTGCGGTGTTGACCACTTCGAATGCTTGATTACGATCGGAGATTCGACTAGGTTGACCTCTCGCTCCATGGCCTTGGATGACGTCTGGACTCGTATGAAGAAGATCCTCCAAAAATCATGTTGGTGTGTGTTGGGGATCCCTGGTACTCCATCTCTTTGTCGCCATCCTTGTCCTTTTTGGAGCTCGTTTCTCCATGTTCCGTATTGCAGAAATGGTCCTTTACGCATAATAATCCTCCAGATTTCTTTTGCGAGACCACGGCAAAGCGCAGATCATGCCACTCTTTGGTGAAGTGGACACCACTTCTTGTTAAATGCAGAATCCTTGATCGGAGCTTTTGCCTTGCTTCGACCGCAAGGCATAGTCCTTCTTGCCCTTCCGAACTTTTCTCGGGCGGCGAGGACTTCTTTGTCGTCGGGTCTGTGGTTCTTTTTCTTCTTGAGAGACTTCTTGTTCTTTTTCTCCTGTTTGTCGGTGCCGGTTGGGAATCTTGTCTTTCCGATCAATGGCTTCACACCACTCGATTGCTTCGCTAGCGGTGGCATACTTGTCCGCCATATCAAAAAGCTCAACGGTTGTTCTTGGAGGGTTCATTGCTATGTCCTCCGTAAACCGCCGATTCCTCGCACTGTTTTAAAAGCTTTGAATAACGAGAGGATTCTGCGACCGGGTATAGAGTTACGAACTGGTGAACCTCTTGATATATTGGCGTAAAGTCTCATCGAGATCCTGCGGATTCGTGGAGATCGTCCTCCTTCCTGTAGGCGGTCGACGTACCACTCGAAGTTGGCAATCGGAAGATCACTGAGTTGTTCCTAAGTATATATTGATCCGGTAGGTAAGTTTAACAACCACGACCGGGTAGACCCTTCGAGCACGGTGGGTAAATAGTTGGCATTACATTTCATCGCCACCACAGCAGCCACGATGGCGGTGGTATATATTGGAGAAATTCCAATGGGTTTTGAGTTCCATTGAATTTGTCCAAGTTGGGCGGTCGGGCGGTTAGGCTAACGCACGCGACTTGGAGCCCCGCAGAGAAGGCTCGACAACGTGATTGATTCATGGCGTCTTCTCCGAAAGTGCGGATTATGTAATGGGAGACCGATCCCTAAGATTGGGACGCTGGAACTCCGGTACCGATCCGTCGTGGATTCTCGATATGATGCCTCCGACCGCCCACTTGGTTCAAGCGATGTCGGAGATCGAGGTCCTAGTGGTGGTTCCTCTCGACCTGATGGGGAGTAGCTTCTTGGAATAACCTTCTCCCTCGTGACTCCTTGGTCGGAATCGTCGAGGAGGTCTCGGTATCGATCGCGCTCTCTGGTATGACCGTGTTGTCCTCGCCGAGGAGGCGTTGGGATGAAGTCATAGTCGACTTCACGAAACCCTCTGTTCCCGTCGCTTGTTCATTGCATGGTCTGCATTGGAGAATTTGAATACGACCTACGAGTTGTACAAAACTAGGCGTTCTGCTAGAGCGGGATCGAATTATTTAATATGTTTTGAATCGCCGCAAGTTTTTACGATTCTATCGAAGGTCTCAGGGGTTCATCTTGGTCGTAGGTGTATGCTGTCGAACCTTCCCGACCTTCGGATTTCTTCGATCCCATCGGTCACTCTGGGTGGAAGCGGCAAAGCGAGTTAAGCGATTGACGTCGATTAGTTCCGTTGCCTCCGGAAGTTGGTGCTTAGCGGCCGGATCATCTCTAACAACACGTGATGGCGTGGTAGAGTGTAGGACCGCAGGCATCTTGATCTTCATCTCCGATCGCGTTGACTTCGTGCTTCCAAAGATTGATCTTCCGATGAGCTTCCATCATAACTAATGGAGAGCTTGTCGATGCTTCGCGAATCTTCCACGATGGAGATCGGTCGGAGATGAGCACTTCACGAGGTCTTCTCACTGATCCGACGAACCGCCGATCGTATCTCGTTGTGATCATCCCCACATGGCCTACGACTAATGGAGGTTTCATCGACACCGTTACCAGGTGACGGTTGACTCTGGAATTGCCGAAGCGAAGGAGAGTATCTTTCGACCATGATTCCATCAATGGTATAGAGTTTTCGGGTGATGGGGCTGAAATTTCTTCACTGTTTAGCGGCCGAGAAGACCGGGCTTGAAGAGATCCTCTAGCATTCGAATCGGTGGAGCGGTGGTTCTCTGGTTGCGCCACCCGATGAGTGGCGGCGCATCTTCATCCATCCGGTCGACCTCGCTAATGTCGGCGACGTGCGAGCCGGAGGAGGAAGAGGAGGATGACTGCCATTTTCTTCCATGGCGCGGATACATCCTTCCATGTCGAGGTCGGCGTAGTCGCCAAATCGAACCAGTTTTCCTCATCCCAAACTCCGGGCATAGTCGCATGAGCGATTGCAGAGATTTTGGGCGAGGATTTTCTTGAGCGAAGAATTTTCTTCAGGAAACTTACGCCTTCTTCCCCACGGACGGCGCCAGCTGTCGACGATCAAGTCGCCGATCTTACGAAAATGAACGAGGAAAATGACGTGGAATATCCTAGAATGGAATGGGGGTCGCTCTTTATTGATATGAACTGGGTTTTACAAGATGTGGCTAAGTATTACCCTGAATTACACTGAATGGGGGAATGTCTAATCGGGTAATCAGACTTAGAATATGGGTCTAAGTCTGATTATCTAGATTCTAATTCCACCGCTTAGGCTTCTGTGCATTCTGTTGAATTGTCGTAGTTCTTGTCTTTGTTGGTCTTGGTCTTGTTGTCTCTGTCTGTCTGTTCTCTCTCTGTTGTGTTTCTGTCCCTTCGTCTTCTGCGCTTCACCTTTAAATAACTTCCGAAGAGGTGGCAGTTACTCTTGGAGAAGACGCGTCCTAGTGAAACGTTACGTTCGGTTGAACGGTGGAGTAGTTAACAACGTGCTAACTTCCTTGCGGTTACTGTGAAAAGCTTAACCGTAGGGTGGTTAATAGTCGATGTCTCGGGGTTATACCATCGCATGGTTTGGAGCGATATATACGTGTTCCATTTATCATACGATAAAAGTACCGATCCGATAATTTTACGAGTGGTTATCTGGTCGGGGATTAGGCACAAAGCTTCAACCGACCAGGGTACCCATTAAGTAACATCTGGAATACTAACAACTAGGGAGATCGTTAGTCTTTGGGGTTACGACCATGAAGACGTATGGTCTTTTATTATGTATTAAAATAATACATAGAGGTTTTAATCTTCGTCAATAACATAGACGGTCGCTAAACCAAAATCGTCTTTGATTGTATTTAATACAAACAGTTTTGATCAACCGTCTATGATGAATTGTCCAGTATTAGTTTTTTTTGGTAGTGTTGGACGTACCGTCACGCCTTCTCGGGCAGACTCTTATTCCGTGTGAAGCGGTAGCTCTTGAGGAATTCCCGGCGCTTCGAGTAGTAGTCGGCGACCTCCTCCGTACTGCGGCAGTCGGGATTTGCCTGCGAGGCGCCATCGCCTCCTCCCCGCTTCTCAATGATCGCCTTAAAGAAATCGGCCTCGGAGCCGGGGCCGTTCGCCGGCCGCTTTGGTGGCAGCCGTTCAACCATGTTCTCTTCCCTAGCCTACCGAGGCTGTGGGCGTCCACGACGTCGTCCGTCCCACCGCCAGGGTTGCTCCGCGGAGCGTCGTCGCATTCTCCGCGCATCTTCGTGATGATGGCCCGCACTTCTGCTGGAGAATCGACTTGACGAGCTCAATAATATCGTCGTCGTGGACGACGCCGTACATCGGCATCGGGTGCACGGAGGAAGGCATCTTAGGGAAGGTCGCTAGTGAGAAAACTCTCGATACTGCTCCGGTTCAATCGAACGACTCGCACAGCTTTGGAGTCTGGACACGTACGCATATGCATGTAAGCGTGAACTGACTGACCCCTATGTTCTTTTTTAAAAACATGACTCCGACCTACGACTTGGACCGGTATTTTTATACCTCTATATCTAGACATACTAATAAAATTAAAATATTATGAAACTATTTTTACCGACAAATCTAATGATATAATTAATTTAGATAGTTTTTAATATATTAGTGGTTAAATTTTAGAATGTTTAACGATAGTTTCTAGAACTCGAGTAAAAAAGGACGGGGAGAATATTATAAATATGCCTGTCGATCCACTCGCACCTTTATACGGCGATCAAACCGTCTCGTAATCATGTTCCCAAAAAAAAGCCGTCTCTTAATCACAATCAAGCGTCGTCCAGATACGTACTCGTTTAAGAATTACCGGAATAGGGATAATGAACCAATCCGAGTACAACTCGCGACATCACGTGAGTGTCTCGCCTAGCCCCGCGCGAAGAAAATTGAGGGGAAAATATCAAAGTCCGTGAACCACCTCTTCCAATTCCAAACGAGGACGAGGGGCGAGGCTGGCGTCGGCCAGCGAGCGCGGTCAGCTGACGAGCCACGAAGATTGGCGGCGGGGACAAGTGGGCATGGGATAGCGACCCCTACTGCGGGCGTCGAGCGGCGCGTGACAAGCACACCACGGAGGTGAAGGGCAGCGAGCGCAGTCGACCGCCGGAGCCTAAGATTGGCGGCGTGGACATGCGGGAAGGCCGTGTAGAATCCTGCTGCGCGTGGCGCGCAACGAGCTCACCCAACCCACGTATACGGGCCGGATGTGCGGGACGAGCTCACTAATAGATTGCCACGCATCTGCTGCATGATGTAATCTCTACTGATAAAAGATGAGTTTACCCTGCACAGCGGGACATCCTCGTGCTCCTCTTGTGCAAACAACACCTGATAGGTGGCCCTCCAAGCGCCTTTGAGCAAAAGTTGCCTCGTCACCTCTCCAGTTCCGGCAACCGCCTCGCCATCTCTTCTCCATAGCTAAACCCTGATCCGCACGACCCTTAAATACCTCTTTCTCTCTCTCTAGCACTAAATCTCATAGCGATTTCCTCCCACTCCCAACCGCCTATTCTCACATTCCAATCCGCATCTCTGGCCCCCTCCCTCTCTTCTCTTCTCCCTTCATTTCCATATTTGTGCAGTTCAATCTGGTGAGGGCGATGACGCGGCACCAGATCGGAGTTCAGCGATAGTAGCTCGGGGCTCTAGAGGCGGTAGGAGGCGTTGCATGAGGAGAAGGTGCAGTGGTTGGTGGAAGCCACCTTGCGCACGGATGCCACGCCCATGGACACGTTACTTCTGGCACATTTGCGCCTGCGCCCGCCACTAGTTGCGTTGTTTTGGCACTTAGTGTAGTGTGCCGCGTTGATGTTGTGCGAGGATGGACTAGGTCTTGGAGGTGCGGGAGCTTGAATCAATGTCTTGTAGCTCTTCGCCGTCGGGCATGCTAGCTATGCCAATATCGTCCACAGTCTGTTGCCTCATTGCTCTACTATAGAAGATTATCTTTTCCTGAAAATCATTTTCTTTCATGTTCTCTTTCCTGATTTGCTTCGTCTCTTTAGGTGGTGGATGAAGAAGGAAAGATACTAAAGTTCGAGAGAGTGACCTGCAGGCTGACGCAACCCAAGGACACATTGATAGCTCTGCGGTGATCTCGTCAGTGACACCACCTTTGCCCCCTACGCAACATAGGCCTCATCCTTCCTCATGTCGTTTATTTGATGCAATGCAATTGTTTCATGTGTGTGTATGTACCCATTTGGTTCTTATGCACTTTGTCATCTATCTAGTTAGTTATTTTTCTTCCTTACTGGCATATCTTAATTTCACGTGCTTTCTTCATTTCAAGTTGATATCAGGTCCTATCATGAAGACGTGGATCATTTGATTGGCACCATCCAAGATAAAGATATAGTGTACCATTTTGTAAGTGATTGGTGTACATGACCAATGCGATCCATGTTTTGTTTTTATCATACTTACTATTGTTAGCTTATTCTCTTTTAATATGAATATGATGAAAAACAAAAATTAGGCCTGATTTTTTATACTTTAGAAAGCTGAAGAATTTTACTAAACATGAGGGGAGATCATATCCTGAACCATATCTTCTTGCAACCACCTGATGTTAACTATTGTTGACACAATACTAGATAGTGTAGTTAAAGAAAGAACTCTTCTCAAAGAAACCTTATTAACTCCCCAAATGGTTTTGCTACACATCAGTCACTTAAAATGTTTCGATGCAGAAGAATGACGTAGCAAAACCGAGGAGGACAAACTCGACAAGGCATTTAAGTTGGTTTCAACATAGGCATTCTCCCTCTAAGTGTGTTGTATAGCATATGAAAAGCATATTTCGAATTTGTTCGTAAAATTTCTTAGCATGAATCCTATTTTTGTTTGCACATTTTATGTCTTCGCATGTTAAAATATTCTAGCATTGGGCTCCTCAAACCTTATCATTTGCTTGCTAAATTTAATGATTTGGTATATTCCAGGCTTAAGGACATGGAAAGATGTTATGACCACTTGTTGTCGGGCTACAGATGTAGAACTGAAGCTTTTTTTTTGTGAAACCTCGTACCTTTTGGTTTGCCATCTTTGTAACTGATATAATGATCCTTGCCCTATTTTAAGATGATTGACAATGGTTTTGTATGGGCTGTTATGGTTACGCACGTAACTAAATAGAACTCAGTTAAATTTGTAGGGCGGTCTATTTAAATTCAAGAATACAAAAATATTTTATTTACTTCACAGGATGAGTGCACAATGGCATGAAGTTTGAATTTCCGTTGAAACGTGCGTGCACTTAGCTATGTACTGTTTGGGAACAAGCTTGATACGTGCGTAAGAATTAATGTTCATTGTATGATTTTGGGATCACGTTTGATGATATATATCACCCTTTTTTGAGACTCCATTGCAACGCATGGACACCTTACTAATAGAGTCAAACACGCAAGTGAGGACCGAGCTATTGCTCATGCCAGGGTTTGACTCCAGGAGGTGGAACCTCATGGGTCTTTCCGAAAAATAAAAAAAAATGGGTATTCACATGTGTGCACTTTCAGCGAGAAAGCGTATGCCCGTGCTCTGCGAGGCGTGGTGCCTCTATAAAAAAAATCCCAGCATGTGTAGGGGACGCACACGCGTGTAGATGCGCACGTGGTGGTGTCGCCCACAGGGTAGCATCCCTAGGGATATCCCTCCAGGGACCTGATTCTCGCCAAAAATAAAAAAATGGGTATTCACATGCGTGCACTTTCAGTGAGAAAGCGTGTGCCCATGCTCCGCGAAGCCTAATGCCTCCATAAAAAAATCTCAGCGTGTGTAGGGGACGTGTACACATGTGGATGCATGTGTGGTGGTATCGCTCACGAGGCAGCATCCTTGGGGCTATCCCTCGGAGGATCTGATGCTTCCGATCGAGGTGTGTTCCCTTTGTGACGGCCTTTGGAGCGCCGTACGTGGCCGGGGTTGTTCCACCGAGGATATGGGGCACCTGATCGCCGCATCGCCACTGCGATTATTCACTTCTAATCGGTGATCCGCTGCACTATTCGTTTCTTCTCGATGATCCGTTGTGGTAACAATAACTTCTGCTCGGCCATCCGCCGCCGCCTCTCGATTTCGCACGCATGCTTCCTCCAGAGATGGAGCGTAAGCACAACGGCGGAAGCAACGGGCGATCCGTGTCACATTTGCTCTACTCGGTTAATCGGTGATCTACTCACCTTATATGGCGACGGGTGACCCGTGTCGCATCTTGCAATCGAGCCTCATCCGAATCGAGTTGGGATGTGGCTTCCTGTTCCCGCTCTGTGCGGTAAAAGCTTATCCTCTTACGTTTGAAAAATACGATACTTATCGGATGCTTGATCCGTTAGACGATGTCCGTTCATCGCCACGTGACCTAACAGTTGTTCGCTTGTGTTGTCCTGCAAATGGACCTATTAACTTAGGGCATGTGTGTTTGGCGACCAAATTTGCCACGTCTAACCTTAGACGTTAGCCACACATGTGGCTTGTCTAACTATGTGGCAAAACCAAGGTGTTTGGTTGATAGCCACAACTAAGTTTAGGCGTGGCAAAAATATGTGTGACAGCTGTTTGGATTGCTACCACAATAGTTTTGCAAAAAAAATGTGGCAGCTGTTTGGTTTGCAGCCAAAGGTGGTTATGATCACCCAACCCCTAGAGTGGTGAGATTACATGATGTAGATCAAAGCTCGAGTTGAGATTGCCCGATCTTTCGTGGTGGAACAGCGGCAAAAGTGCAGTTACACTCCTGCGGTCGTGTAATAACACAATGTCTTTCATACAGTAACACTCGACAGTGATGTAGTATCACGATATCTTTTGTGTAGTAACACTACGTACTTCGTACAGTAACCCGACTTTCATAGCTTAGTGACAAGCTTGATAATGTGGTTGAATCGCACTAGATCACTAAGAATCGAAGTAGAATCGATTAGCTGTGGTCTCCCAAACCGTGAACCCGAGTGACTAGATGTTACATTAATACCAAAGTTTCAGGTCTGGTTCATCGAATCAAAGTACCATGATTGTAAATAGTAGCCTTTTTAACATGTTACACCTCTAAATAACATTACATTACTAACTACTAAGTGCTACTTCCCGACAGCAACAACTAACTATGTGGACGAAAGAGCAATTTTTTGTCAATTGTAGGACTATCATCAATGTCATCAGCAGCATAATGGTTAGCTTTAAGTGAACCATCATCTTGGGATTGGTCAGAGAACGACTTTTGCAATAGATGAAAGAACCTGATAGGCCTAGTAAGATAGTTGCTCACTTTTTCTGTCATACAAAGGTAGGCAAGCAAAAGGGTCAAAACATATCTACTGATACGGGGCCACCCGATCTTCTCGATGTAGGATCAAGGATACTCACGTGAGGCTTGTTGAATCGTAGTGATCCCCCGTTGCCAATGCAAGGACTAGCACTCTATAATTCGCAAGAACACACGTGTTGATCTCATTGGCCACCAAAGTGAAGATCTATCGTGCCCTTAATTCCCAGCAAAAAGATTGAACAGTCTTGATAACTCCTAATCCCTCTCAAGTGTGTTCGACACCCCTTGGAAGAACAGGAGCATTGCAAAGCAATATGTTATTTCTCAAATAAAGTCGTCTCCCCAAAAAGGCACGAATACATGAGTATATATGACCCCTAGGGTCGGCCACAAGGTCCCCAAACCGACTACAACTCGTCCCTATTGGGAATAATCACTCAATGTTGGGAATAATCACTCTACTCCCTCTGGGTTGAAGTATTCACTCTACTTCTATACACACTATAGAAGTATTCACTCTACTTCTATACACACTAAAAGAAGTATTCACTCTACTTCTATTGAGCCACTGTCTCCTAGACACATTCACTCAGTGTTACAATAGATGGACACAATGCAACTCCCTATTTATTGAATAAAGAAAGTATTTAAATAGACACATTAGACTCCATGCACATGCTAATTACTCTACTACCTAACTGCCTCCTGAAGGAAAGCTACCACTCCTTTCATGTAACATCCCAACTGTATAATTAGGGTTTGTTCAAATATAATTAAGGTGTAGAAATTAAAACTTTTTCTCACACCTTGAAAACCCCTAAACATTCATGTAATTCTTGTCCAAGAGTTGTGTAGTCCAAAAACACAAAGCTCTTGTTGAACAAAAGTCAAACTCTTTTTTCCAATTGTCTAAATCTTGTGCCAAACATTTGGAAAATATTCTCCTTGGTCCTAAATCTGATGTGGGACCCCTCTGAAAAATATCCCAAGATGTAAAACTTGTTTGATAAATTTTGGAGGTAAAACAAATCCTTGAACAACCTTCACGAATTTCCTGAGAAAAATGCATTGCATAATAACCTCTAGAAATTTTATGCAAGGTTAATCTCATTGTCAGCAAGCTCCAGTTAAAATTTCATCAAATTTGGAGTTCATTTGCTATCTCAAATAATTACTGCTAAGTTTCATTTGTTAAAACTAAATTTAAAAGTCTACTTTGTTCCTTGGGCTAGCCACTTTGCAAAATTTGGTCCAGCCAAAGTGTCTGCACCCACCCAGACCCTCTCCACCTTGATCAGTCGCCGTTGGATTTACATCCAACCGCCACGACCTCCTCATGATCAACACCGCAAAGACCTCCTCGCCTCACGGTCATAACCGTTGGATTAAAATCACGGTCACGACCTCCTCCTTGTCTTATCGCATCGATCTCCCTCACGCGTGAGGTCGTTGCCCTTAGATCTAAATCTAATGGCCATGACCTCCCTTGTGTGTTGCGCAAGGCTCAGGACCTCCCCTGCCGTGATCATCACCGTTGGATCAAAATCCAAAGGTCTTGACCTCCCTCGCGCTTCACGCAAAGCCTCGGACTTCCCTTTTGTTGTGCGCCCTTGGATTTAAATCCTAAGGCCATGACCTACCCTCGGGTTCGAAGTTAGGTAATGCGGTTAAGACCTCATGAGAGGTCCGCACTGCGTTGATTGAGATCAACGCTTTGGACCTCTGTCTCATTTTCCCACGCGCATACACATTAAGGAAATCGGAGGGCCACGACCTCCCCATCCTTGATCGTGTGGCTGGGACCTCCTCCCAGCCACTTAAAACATAATGGTTCAAACTTAAAATCTGAGGGCCAGGACCTCCCCATCCACTCGATCCAACGGTGGATGTGAGGTCCTGTTCTTCTTCTACCTTGAGCGCAGCGTGCGGTAGTGGCGATGGGCAAAGTCGAGCCTTGTCATTTCCAGCGGCTCGCCTGCAAGCATTAAATGCATGTCGACCCTTTACGCACCTAGGCCACATACATGCATAACCTACCTGTCCCATCAATCGTGTCCAAGCTCGGGACCTCCCATGGACCTCCCCATGGGCTAAGCTCACCATGAGCTTAACCTTGGTGTCTTGAGGACCTCTGTGCCATTGGTATTAGTTCCTCGAGCTCCCCTTTGGCTTCTTTTACACACTTGAAGCTTGCCATGCAGGTGCTTGGTGAGCTCCTACCTCTCTTGATCTCCACTCTTGGCGCCATTGTTGAGAAGCTCGGAGCCCTCGGTGGCACAAAGTGTTCAAGTGGCTCCTCTCAACCTCTAGCTCATTTTAAGCTCCCCAAAATCTCTGAGTTGAACCTAACTCGTTGTTAGGTTGACATTTTGAGAGTGGGCTAGTGGAGCTTGAAGCGTGGAGTTGGAGCTTGGGCTTGAAGCGGCGGAGCTTCCCATCTTCTCCAACTCAGGCCATCACCATCCTCGACCTCCCCGGCACCTTCAGGACCTCCAGGTAAACCTCCTGATAGTCCTTTAGCGCTGGGCACCCGCATGTATGCTGCTGCGGAGCTTTCATTGAGCACACGCTTGAATGTCGCAGGAGCTTCCCTTTTGCATTTTGGATTTTGCCGTGTGCTTGTCTTCGTTGTCCTCTCGGCTCATGGCGTTCAAGGCCGTCGCCGTCGTTGAGAGGAGGTCCATTGGGTGCGCATGGTTATTGCGGACCCAGCGGTACCATTGGATGTCGCCGGCGAGGTCTGTATCGCCGGCGATGACCACGTCTTTGAAACCGGGTCTTTGTCGGACAAATCGGCGCAGCCGTTGTCGTTTAGGACAAAGATTTGCCGAGTTTAATGCGCTCATCATGTGCTCAAATCATTGAAATCATTGGCGTGTCTTAACTGCTCTTAACCCTGTCCCTTTGCGCGCATTTAAGACCTCCCGCGCGCGGACCTCCTCGTTGTCCCGCGCGCATTTATCCCTCGTCCAAACACGTGCGTGCGTCGCGAGCTCTGGGACGTCCATGACCTCCTCCGAGGAGATCTGGAGCATCCAAGACCTCCCCCTTGCGCTATCGTGGCCGTCCAGACCTCCCTGGAGGTCTGTGATGTTAGGACCTCCCCTTAGGACCTCCCCTAGGTTATCTCAGCCGTTCATGACCTCCCCGGGTAGATCTTGACCGTCAAGGTCCTCCCTCGGACGATCTGAACCATCAAGGACCTCCCTCGGAACATCTGGACCGTCCAGGACCTCCCCTGTGAGGTCTTGACGATGTAGATCTTCCTTGGGGAGATCTTGGTAGTTTAGATCTTCCTTTGGAAGATCTCAACCGTTGAGGACCTCCCTCGTTAGATCTGGTCCGTCCCGGACCTCCCTCCCGTGTTGTGGTCCGTTGGAGGTACCATCAACGGCCACGACCTCCCCTCACCTTGCACAAGCGCGCTGCTAGGAGGTCCATGACCTCTGGACCTCTTGAGCACGTGTGTGCTGTTCACCTGGGAGGTCTGCGCCGTTAGATCTAAGATCTGTGGCTCACGTCCTCCCTTGTATTTCTGGTTTTAGAAATTCCAGTGAACTCTTTAGTATAAACTGAAATAAGGTATAAACTTTAGAATTTCATATCTTTGTCGTTTTAAATCCAAATGAGGTCATTCAAATTGGGTTAGCTCTGTCTTGAACTTGACTTTAATCCTAAAATGATTGTAAGTGGAGTTCAGCTTCAGAGCACAGTTTTGCCATTAGGTTTTAAAACTCACTTTAAATATACACTCAAATTAATGCTTAACTTGTAAAATACATAACTAATGCTCTGTAGATTATTTTTGAGTGAATCCAACTTTGTTGGTTTCCTCCATTAATGAACTCACTGTGAAAATTAGTTTTGAGCATGTTGCGGTTATAAAAATGAGGACTTGTGCATTATAATTTTGTTCAAGTTCTTGTTTTTGAAAATTTGTAGCAAGTGCATGATAGCTCCAAATGGGATGAACTCAATTGTGTTATTCATCTCATGAGGTGCTGGCTTTGCAGTAAAAATCTCAGCATCACCACTTTTCTAGAAAATGTTGCCTCATAATTAAATTAGTGAATAGTGCGTTTGGTATTTTTAGAAATTTGAGCAGAATTGTTTTGCTCATATCTTTTGCATTGAGAATCCAAATCCATTGGTTCTTGTTGCTAAATTCCCTAAAAATCACCCTCTTGCTTCTGTAGAAATTTCAAAGTATTTGGAGTTCGTTTTCTGTGCTGTCCTTGATTACTTTCGTCGTTCTTATCGGTTCTTTATCGCTTTTCCGTTAGGTTTCGACATTTGTGGTAATCCCGAGAGTGACCCTCTGCCACAACTTGAGCAAGATCAGCAAGGCAAGCAGTTTGATCATATCCCCTCTAACGTCCCATTACTTTAAAGGTTAATATATTGTTTTACTTCTATGTATGCATGCTATTTTGTGTTAAATGTCGCTAGTAATCCTATAGTTGCATAATCCGTAGGAATTGTTTATCCTCTACTACCATGAGCCTAAGTTATTTGCTGTGGTTTGAGCTCGTTGGATGAGCTCTTATCACTTAGTAGTTGCGTTTTCTACTGCTTAGACATGCTTAGTAACGGTAGTAATGGGCGATCATCGACTTAGTCGATGGTCTTGATCACTCAGGCGATTATTACTCCTATATGTCCAGCACTTGTGCTTTGATTAATTGTAAAATCAAAAACTGAAAATAAAAGAATGAATTAGACTTGGGCATATTGGATGGATAGTGCGGTTTTGGAATGTGGTGGTATGCTGGGTCCCTAAGGACCGAGTACTTGGGTCACTAAGCCAAGCGCTTTTGCGTGCTAACCACACGAGGGGATATGGGACCTCTCTTGACTAAGTACTTTGGGAGGTGTTAATTATGATTTGGTCGGTTGGTATGTTTTACAAGAAAATGTGGGTGTGTGGTGTGGCGAGGAGCATTAGCGGATCGGTTAGGTTTGTCTAATGTGTCCTTGTCCCCGTGGGATCTGACTCGTAATTAGCATCGTCCATTGGAAATGTCTCGTAGGACTTAGCGTGCTTGCGGCATACCAAAGGTAGTGTGCTTAAAGGAAAGGCGATTCGGCGTGTGGGTACATTGGTACACCTGCGCAGGTTCAAACTATTGAATAGCCTCGTCCTAGGTTATGGACATGCTTGGTAAGGTCGTTCAAGAACTAGTCTCAACCATTTAATTAAAACTTGATGGGTTGGTATGAATGGATGTTCATGCTATTGTTGTGGTGACTTGGGTTAGTCACTTCCAGGTTGATCTTGTTGTTGTTACTATGTTACTATCTCGTTGTTATTTCAACAATTAAAATGCTTTGCCAAATTGCTTTCCATCTATTATGTTATTGCAAATGAAACTTGCTTTATGCTAAAATGAGTCCAAAGCCTCATCCACTTAAATAAAGCTTGCATGTAGCTATTTATAGTTCTGTTATCTCACACGTAAGTCTTGCGGAGTACTTTATGTACTCATCCGCCGTGGTTGTGGCATTTTGTGGCTTTTGTTGCAGAGGAAGGAGGTGAGCTCCAAGAGCCTCTCTTTTGTGCTACGTGTTGCGACTTCTTGACGACTAGCTTGGCGGTCCGTTCGAGATGCCTAGGGGTTAAGGCACACCGATTGGCTTTGTGTTATAGCCATCTTTATGGCACTTTTGCTTCATTGTTATCTTGTAGTACTTGTTGTTTTTTGGCTGAAGGCCCTCTTTGTAATAACCTATTCCTTATTAATATTAACCACGGTTTGTTGCTTATGTACTATGTGTTGTATGGAATTGATACATTCTTTTGTTGTGAGGTATGTATCTTGCGTTATTCGGGAGTATACATCTCTCGAGACTGGTTTATTTGGTTGATAATACTAGGGTCAATTGGATGACTAAGTATTATGAGCTTAATAAATCCGGTGCTCACATTTCATGACTCTCCATGCATGCACGACCGGACTCTTCTCACAACCTGGCCATGCACTTTGGCTTGCATGCAACACTAACTAACTAACTAATTAAGACCCATTCTATATACACGTCCGCATGGTGCTTGAATCGGTCACAACGTGCAACATGCACATACACTAGCTGAATTAAAAACTCCACGTATGCAAAGCACCCACTAACCACACTTACAGGCATCTAAACATAACTAAACATAAAATCAAGTTCATATCTAACAGTCCCTACATTGTATTGGACTCAAACTCAAACAAAAAGGAAACCCTGATTTTACAACCGTCACTTTGTTTCGGATATTGCAGTGCGAGCGTGTTGTTCCTGAGGCTGTTACCATATCTATTGCGTGGGCCTTGGAATAATCTTTCCAACAAGCATAAGTGCACCCGAATCAGACTCTGTTTGTGGAAGTTATGACTTTTTTATTACGGGCCCTGTGGGTTGTCTCGAATAGAGTCCGAATTGATTCCGAGTTTGTATTCGGTTGGACTTGTGGGAGGTCTGAATTGGGCTTAGAAATCTTATCCAAAGGGCTTTGTATTTTTGGGCTTCTCCTCTTTTGCTCTTCCACCACATGAGCCTTCCCCTCCTTTGTTGCTTGGCCTTTTGTCCTTGGTGCTTGGCTGCATAGACCTTCTCCCCATGGTGGTCGCATGGGCCATAGGGACCGCATGGGCCATGGTGGACACATGGGCATCTTTCCCTTGCTTTTCCATGGCCTTGGCAGCAAGTGTGGCTGCCATCTTCTTTGTGATTCTCCATTGCTTCGACCCCGGCCTCCCTTTCCTCCCTGTCGATTCCAAAGTATTTACACTTGTTAAACCTGAGAATGCACAAAATATTGGCATGAGGTAGTATCCAATTCTCATCCAAAGCATAAGGAAACTTATTAAGAACCAAAAGCGCCTGCTCGTTTAGAAGTTTGGCTCTTGCCCTAATCATTGGACCTTTAGGCACATCCTGAACATTATCAACATTGTCCTCATGCACACTTGGAGAGTTGAAAGATATAGTAGTGATAGGCATGTCATCATCATCTAGTGTTAAACATGAAGCCATTAATTGAACAGCTATAAATACACTATTAAAGACTTACACTAAGATATTGTTTCACTAATTCAAAAAGAGTGAATCGGCATGTGGTGACGTCAAATTCATTGCCACGATTAGTCATAGCCTGATTCACCCAGCTCCACTTCTCCTTGTATAACTTATAGTACCGATTCACTTGGTTTTGAGTGACACCAAGACTAAACTTGGCATTTATAACATTTGAACAATGAAGGTGATGCTCCCTTTTGAAGTTGAAAGTTACAGGTTTATCCCTAAGGAGTTCGATGTACCACTTGTTGAAGTAATTGCAGATTTAGCAAATATCTTAGAATAATTCCATAAATAAATAATGACAGAAAAGAATGGTTCCAGTAAGCTTTATATAATATAAACAATGAAGATGTCTTTAACATCATAAAATTATTGCTTATAACATACAAACCGGAAAACATGCTCAAGAATTTAAAACTATGGATAATATCAATTAACATAATGCATAAATTGATATTTAATCATTTGCTCTCAAATGTCAGCTACTCTAGTGATGAGCTAGGCATTCTCGACATCATCGGACTATTTTATCAAAAACAATTAGAGTGATAATTACTTGACAATAGACTAGGTTTTGAGCACTGATCTTTATCAATATAAAAGTAAAGAATGTTTAAGTAACTCAGATAGAAAACAAAAATCAACTTTTAGTAAGTGAACAAAGCTAGTAGCACTACTGCTGACAATCTACTTTCTGAATTTGAGTTTAAATGCTATCAACTATTAACTGAATCATTGAACTAGATGAGATTGACTAAATGATATCATTTTAATATTAACAAATCAGTAGTGCGGCAATTAATGATATTACTTACTGCAAGATCAACAAATGAACACTACAACAATCAATGAAATTACTGCAGGTACTCAATGATATTATTGCACGATTAACTAATCAGTACTGCAACACTCCAAATAATACAATCAAGATTTCACAAGAGCACCCAAGAAAAAGTAAAAGGAAGGAGTAGATCCACCCATGGTGCCAAGAAAGGGAAGTGATATTACCTCTGGTCTCCTGCACGAACTAGCATCTGAACCCGAGGTAGGAGATGATAGCAACCACGTGATACCAAACAAGTAGACGTGTAGTAGATCGAGAAGGGGGTTGGTGGTAGGATCTCAGGAGAAGACGGCTGCTGCGGTAGAATGTGGAGATGTCTCCAGATTTGCATGTATGAGAGGAAAGAGATATGAAGAGAAGGAAGGGATGGTGGGTATGGAGGAAAGGGATGTAAAAAAGATGTGTGTTACCTAAGAAGAGAGATGTGACAGTGGGACAATCCTTAGAAACTCTCCATGGCGGCCATGGTGGTGGCGGTGAGTGAAGTGTGGGAAGGAAGGATATAGAGGGGTGACCTTAACCATAAAAGAAGGGGAATCTTTTAGCGGTGTGGCGAGCCAAAGAACTATGGCGTTCTTTTTCTGTCACACTTGTGGTAGAAAACTGCGTGGTAAAGCCTTCTAAATTCGTCTAAGGAACTCTGACAGCCTAAACCTAGTAAGAAACCAAACGCCTACCTAAGTAAATGTGGCACATCTAAGTTTAGGCGTGGCAACCTTAGGTAGCGAGCCAGAAGCGGAATTTTTTGGCATTATTAACACCTTTTGACATCGTATTTACAAAAATGGTGGTGCTCGAAAATTTTTTTGGCAAAAATGGCATCTCATCTGCACAGCCACCATGCGGAGGCACTCTGTGCCCGCCACCTCACTGCTGCCGCACGGTCGTCATGTGGTGAGGCTGTCGCACGGCCGCCGTGTGGTGACGCTTCCGCACGGTTGCCGTGTGGTGGCCTCGCTGCCTGCCACGTGCCCCCTCGGTGCCCCCTCTTCGATTCTTGGTTAGGGTTTCCGCAGATTTTGTAGCATTTTAAAAATATAGTAAATTAGTTCAAAATATTATGAAATTTTACATGAATGCTCGTAACACGGTGTACTGTTTTGTGTAATTATTTTCTATAATTTTTCTTATTCTAATTTTATGTAAATGCTCCTAACACCAATTAGGGTTTCAGTTTCGACTGTGGTGGTGGGATTTTTTAAATATAGCAATTGAGTTTAAAATATATATATAATTTTACATGGAGCCTTCTGACACAATGTACTTGCTTGTGTAAATTTATCATAATTCTATTCATAACTAAAATGTTACATGGAGTCTCCCGGCACGGTGTACTAACTAATTCATAACTAATTAATAGCAAGTACACTAACTAATTACGATAATAACGACACAAGCATCTGACAAATTACCTACCCTTCGCAGTAAGCTACAAAAAAACGAGCGACAAGCGACGAGTAGCAAGCAAATACTTGATCTTAAAAAAAAATTATGTTAAGTTCTCTGAGTTCTTAGCGACGAGCGCCAAAACGAGAAGCGAAACGCAATTAGGATGAGCGAAGAGCGACAATGAATTCGATTTATAGCGAGAGAAGGAGGAGCTGCGTTAGCGCGAGAATTTCGGATCGTTGTCTCGCGCTAATATCTGCGGCAAGGGGGCACCACGACGAGTCGGCAGATGTGCGGAGGAGGGATGATGGACGGTTCAAAATATAGCCACCGGAGGGGGCCATGTGCGAGGGGGGAGAGCAGGGTTGGCGGGAGGGGGGCCATGCATGTGGGGGGAGGGTAACACGTGGCGGGATAAAATGATTATACTTAAATGGAATTGCGAGGTAAAATCAGAACGAGAAAAATTATGAAAAAAATACACAAGAAAGTACACTGTGTTACGAGCATTCACATAAAATTTCATAATTTTAGGAACTAATTTGCTATATTTTCAAAATACTACGAAATTAGCGGATTATCGGTCGAAACCCTAACCTAACCCTAACACGTGGTGGCCGCACGGGGCGACCGCACGGCGGCCGTGCGACGGCACCACCGCACGGCAACCGTGTGGCAGCCACACCACACGGCCAGCGGCCCTCTAGGCCGGGCACTTGCTCGGGCTTTGCTTCGCATGACGCGGCCTGCGGTGGTTGCGAAGCTGGAGCGGGCGTCGAGCTGGAAGGCGTTGGTGTACGTACCGACGTGCACTTGCCCGAGCTTTGGAGGGTCACGACTCCGCCATTGCACACGACGATCGTCTTGACAACGCCACCGCCGACGGCCGCCGTCGCGGAAGCTGGCGTGGCGGTGGCGACGCCGCGCGGCGCCGTCGCGGTCGGATGCTAATTTTGCAAAAAGAATTTGGCTCCGTTTATTTTTATAAATACAAAATGGAATCCGGCTAATACGGGCAAAAACTCGCGGGAAGCGGGCTCGTATACGTAGAGAAGCGGGCTCGTATACGTAGAGAAGGCCAGTACAAGGAGACGACTGGCTAGTCCTGTCCATCGGCGGGAAGTTTTCAACCGTGAGGCCAACCGTCAAGCACTGTGTCTTCTTACCGCTGCAGGAGAACAATTGCATTGAGGCTCGTAAGGCTTTCTCGAACCCATCCGATGTTTGCTTTTGCGTCGGACGTCCGACGATACCCTACGGTATTCCACTGGGAGTCTGGGACTAGGGATATTACTGATTCACCTTTCATAATAGGCCTTGGGCAGTTGGGCCGCAAGCCCACGAATCACTGTTGCAAATGGATCGAGCCGACAAGCGATGATCGAACGGCAAGCTTGTGCCATATGTCTCTGTTCATAATCGCTCTCTTAATTTCCATGCTAGTATATAACAAACCATTAGGGTATGTATATTTGTTGTCTTTAAAATCTCCAACTCATTTACAGACAACCTTAAAAACAACATCTCCAACAAGTTATCTATAAATTCGTTCATTTTTAATACAACTTCTTTCCTTACATACTTACAATTGTGTGCCCAGCTTGTCACTTATATAAGAGTTGGCATCTTCTTTCTCTTCACATTCTCTCTATTTTAACTAGACTTTTGAGTAACATAGCAAGTAAAAGACGGCTGAGATTGAAGCCCTTAAACATTGAAATATTGTGGGGGAGCAGCGAGGTCATGTTAACTAACTACTAACTAACTACAGATGTGACCTGTGATAATATTGGCCTTGACTTTATTTAAGATGTCTAGATGGACTAGGTATACTCGGCCCGGCCAGCTCATTTAACTATTTCGCTGGATCCCTTTGACTATTGTATGAGTTACTACTACTAGTAGCTTATTGCAGCGTTATCCGGTTGTTCTGGCGTCTTGGAAAGCGACTTCATGTGATCATGTCGATGCACGTCGTCATCCAAGAGGCAACGATGCAAAGCGGCGGTAATCAAAGGTTTCAAAGAGCAGCTTCAGTGGCGGATCTAGGATGCAAAGGTTCGAATGACTAAGCTAATTTATAATAAACATAGTCTTGTATTTTTATGCAATTAAATTTATATTTTTATATATGAATAAAAGCAAAACAAAAAAATAAATAAAATAAAGATACCTCGGTTGGAGGAGTACTACTAACATTGCTTATGAAATAATTACACATAGTTCGTTTCTCTATTATTGTAATTTGCAAACCTATGAATAAATTGCTAATTAATTATGTACCACAATAATACAATACTACACTACATTATATTATAACAAATTGCTAATCGACTAATTTATGAATAAGTTGTGACTTATGCCTTATGCGTATAAGAAGTTACCAATTACCACTTGTAGTCGGAGGATTGGGATTTCAAATCTTCAGACTTTAATCACCAATAAATCTCGCTAGTCTATAGGATCAAGGATAACCGACTAGAGCGGGGGTGAATAGGAGGTTTTTAAAAAAAAAATTAGCAAATTAACAATTTAAGCCAATTATGAATTATGTCTAAACTAGATACAATTCTAGCTAAGCAATTTAATACAAGATAAATGCTAGAATTGTAAATGCGGAATAAGTAAAGACAAGAATTAACCACAAAGAGACAACGATGTTTTCCCGTGGTATCGAAGACTTGCCGGTCTTCACTAGTCTACGTTGAGGAAGCTTGAACGAATCAAGCCGGCTCCACGAATTAAGCCTTCCCTCGATCACTATTGGTTGTTCTTCCTCCGCTCCGGAGATGGTGAACACCGAACCACTCACAATCTTGGCATCGAGCCTCTTCACAAGCTTCTTGAAAAGATCACTGTGCTCCCATCACCAAACCGTCTAGGAGTTCAGCAAAACTCCAAGAGTAATAAATCGATGACCTTTACTTGATGGCACTCAAGTGCAAATTGATCAACTAGAATGAGTGAATGCACTTGAATGAACTCAACCACCTCACAATGAATGCACAAGAGTGTTCTAGTGTTGAGAGGATGCACAAGGCTCTAAGGATGTTAAATGAAGAGTTGCATTCGGTCCTAGAGCAGGTGAAGGGGTATTTATAACTCGCACAACCAAATCCAACCGTTATGAGAGAAAACTCAACTTTTCAGCGAAATGTGGTACTACCGCCAACAAAGGTGCGATACTACCGCATTCCACCAACCGCTCTGTAACGGCTACAACAGGAGCATTAACTGCCTTTGACATAGTCGTTTTAAATGCGGCGCGGTACTACCGCATTAACTATCATCTTGGTCATCTGCTAAGCGATCAAGCCGCAAAGGTCGGTACTACCGTTCTCTGGTCTTTACGTACCGCCACATAAAATTCGAAACGACCATGGAGCGGTAGTTCCGCCATTAAAGTTTCGGTACTACCACAACTCTGACTTGAACCGGTTCACCCAACCATATTAGCCATGTGGATGGCTCAGATGCAATGGGCTGTTCGGACCGCACGTTTTAACCACACGATTTTTAGTTTTTCGGACATTCCGAACGCCCCACGGTAGTACCGCCAAAGGAAGTGCGGTCATACCGCTAAGCGGTAGTTCCGCCAAGAAACACCCGGTACTACCGTTTGCCAAGGGAGCACAAGAGCTCCAAAAAGGGTTTCTCTGAAAAATACATTCCGCTCCATTTTTCGAAAGTACCGTACAGCGGTAGTACCGTTTAAACAACGACGGTACTACCGTTCCAAGGGTTTTGCAATTTCAACCAAAATAAAGACTCTTTAGATTTTACGTACTGTCAACTAGAAAATGGAATGACCGTGTTGCGGTCGTACCGCTCACAAGGGCGGTCGTACCGCTCAGCAAATAAGTTGACAGGCATGTTTGAACTGCACATGTGGACGATCTAGATTAATTGGGTTGTTTGGACCGTATGTTTAAACCACACGATCATGCCACTTTCGGACGGTCCAAACGGCCCACGGTAATACCGCCAAGGGATGCGCAGTCATATCGCAAAGCGGTAGTTCCACCAGAAAACCTCCGGTACTACCGTTTGTGCTCATAATTGCACAGAGAGATTTCAAGAACAAATTTAAATGCATGCATGATCCTAAATTGATCCAAATGGCACAAGAACATACTATCAAGCTACTAGTCATGATCCCTCTTAATAGTACGATATTTATCCTAAAATCCGGTCTTCCAACCATTTCTCCTAAGACTGGTAAAATACAAAAAGGATCCTAGACTACTTGTACCTTGTCTTTTATCCAAAAGATCTTCATGTTGTCCTTTAGCATGCATCTTCAAGACATCAAACTCACCAATGGGACTTAACCTTGTAAATACTCAATAAACATGTTAATCACATATTCACATATTATCATTAATTACCAGAACCATTGTTAGGGGCCTAGATGCTTTCACAGTCGCCAAGCCACTTGCCCACTTCCCCTCCCCCGGTCGACCACTCGGCCGGTCTCCCCTCCCCGAGCGAGCTCCCCTCCAGGCTCCACAGGCCGACCGCCTTCGGCTCCCTCGTCACCGCCTCCGGCTGACCGGCTCCCTCACGGCCCCACCCGGCTCCGGGCTCCCGTTCCCTGCCTCGGCCTGACCTCCCTCCTCGGCCTCCTCGGCGGCGTCGGCCGTCCTGAGACCGCCGTGGCTCCGGGGCCTCCCGCCTCCTCGGTGCCGGCCCCGCCTTCTCGGTGCCTGACCCCCGCCTCCTCTGGATCCGGCTACAAGCGGCGTCGCGGCTCCCGGGGCCTCCCGCCTCCTCGGCACGGGCCCCACCTCCTCCGGCCCACGGCTCCGCGCCTTAGCCCTCTCCGAATTTCAAAATTTTGGTAAAACGGAGAAGAAAAGGAGTTTTACCTTGAGGATTGAAGGAGTGAAACCCTAAGGATGCAGGAAATCAACAGAGAAGAAGAAACAACCGAAGGATTTGTGGATTCTTCGATGGGATTTGGGGTTCTTCGGGAGAGAGAGAGAGAGAGAGAGAAAGCGGCGCGGTTTAAGCAGTCGGCCGTTCTTTGGGGTTAAGTCGTGGCCCAAACGAGAATCATGAGGAGTTAATTGCCTTCTTTGAAACGGACGCGGTTGAACCAACAACAAACTTTCGGTTGAACCGCAGTTATAACGCCGGTTGTACCGTAAAAACGGTCGTACCGCGCATAACACGCCGATTGAACCGATTATCCTGGAGCTTCAAGGAACAGCTTTGGATTTACTTTGGAATAGAGATAAATTGCAAATGATCCTTAGTTTTGCACTCAAATAAATATCATTAAGGATCATTATGCATAGAATAAACTATTGTCTATATAAGAACATAATTTTTTTTTATGAACATAGCTATTTTTAATAAAAGATTTTAAAAATACTTTCATAAAATAGTCAAAAAAATCATCAAACAAAGCACAATGCATGAGGAGTTCAAACAACATTTGAATAGTCTATGACATTTAATTCATTCCTCAATTTAGAAAAGCGGCCTTCATCTAATGGCTTGGTGAAAATATCCGCTAATTGGTCTTCGGTTCTTATGTGGCTAATTTCAATATCTCCCTTGCTCACATGATCTCTCAAGAAATGGTGGCGAATATCTATATGCTTGGTTCTTGAGTGTTGAACAGGGTTATTAGCAATTTTCACGACACTATTCTTGTCACACAAAAGAGACATTTTATCAAATTTAATTCCGTAATCCATCAACGTTTGCCTCATCCATAGCAATTGAGCACAACAACTTCCCGCGGAAACATACTCGGCTTCGGCGGTGGATAATGCTACGGAGTTTTGTTTCTTGGATGACCATAACACTAAAGATCTTCCTAAGAATTGACAACTGCCCGAAGTGCTTTTTCTATCCACTTTACAACCCGCATAATCGGAATTGGCATATCCAATTAAATCAAATTTAGCACCTTTCGGGAACCAAAGGCCAATGTTAGAGGAATGCTTTAAATATCTTAGTATTCTTTTAACGGCCATTAAATGACACTCTTTTGGAGTTGCTTGAAAACGTGCACACATGCAAACACTAGACATGATATCGGGCCTAGATGCGGTAAGATAAAGCAAGCTACCAATCATAGATCTATAAAGCGTTAAATCTACCGGTTTACCTCCCTCATTTAGATCAAGATGACCGACCATTTGTAGCCATGGGAGCCTTTATGGGCTTTGCATCTTCCATGCCAAATCTTTTGAGTAAATCTTTCACGTACTTGGTTTGACTTATGAAAGTCCCATCTTTCAGTTGCTTGATTTGAAGTCCAAGGAAATAGCTCAATTCTCCAATCATGGACATTTCAAATTCCTTAGACATCATATCACCAAACTCTTCGCAAAAATCTTGATTAATAGACCCAAAAATGATATCATCAACATAAATTTGACATACAAAGAAATCATCATCTAAAACTTTAGTAAATAAAGTTGAATCAATTTTCCCGATTTTGAATCCTTTTGAGACTAGAAAATCTCTAAGGCGTTCATACCATGCTCTAGGAGCTTGTTTAAGACCATAGAGCGCCTTGGAGAGTTTATAGACATAATTTGGATTTTTAGGATCTTCAAAACCGGGTGGTTGTTCAACAAAGACAAGTTCGGATATTTTGCCATTTAGGAATGCACTTTTAACATCTATTTGAAATAGTTTAATATCAAAGCATGATGCAAAAGTAAGTAATATCCGAATTGACTCAAGTCTAGCTACAGAGCGAAAGTTTCACCAAAATCCAAACCTTCAACTTGTGAATACCCTTGAGCGACCAATCTTGCTTTGTTTCGAACAACCAAACCATTCTCATCTTGCTTGTTCCTAAAGACATATTTTGTACCAATAACGTTGTGTTCCTTGGGTCGATCCACCAATGTTCAAACTTTGTTTCGGGTGAAGTTATTGAGTTCTTCATGCATAGCATTCACCCAATCCGGATCTTCAAGTGCTTCTTCTACATGCTTTGGCTCAATAGAAGAGACAAAAGAGTAATGTTCACAAAAAGAAGCAACACAAGATCGAGTTTGAATACCCTTACTTACATCACCCAATATTTGGTCTATTGGATGATCCTTAGCAATTGCATTGTGAATTCTTGGTGGTAGGTTGGATGGTTGATCATCTTCCTTATTGTCCTCTTCATCAATTCGCATTTGATTAGTGGAGGAGGTTGGAGGCTTAACTTGAGTGGAAGATGATGGATCATCTTCGGGCTTGATGTCACCTATTTGCATATGCTCCATTGTTTTTCTCAAGGCTTCATTACCTACATCATCCAAGTTCTCATGCATCGTCGTCTCTACCCTTCAAGGACAACCTGCAAGGCTTACTGAAGACGGAGAACTGAAGCTTGTTTCGTCAGTCCAACCATATAGCTTGTACCACCCGGGCCCTTTCTGTATACTTAGTCCCCCCACCAAATGATAGGTACTGATCGTTAGAACGTTGATAATTGATGAGCTCTTATGAGCAAGCTTTCAATTGGTTCTTTATTAGGGTATGATTCTGTTCAATCCCCTCGTTAACCATTTGACTCTTACCTATCCTTGGTCTCCTTTTCTAACCCTTTAGAGCACCTAGTAGTAATCAAGAGCTCAACCCATGGAGGCAGAATACTTGAAGACATCATTGACTCCTGCAACCCAGCAGCGGTGAGCAAGAGATCAAGACACCTCCAACCGAGTCGAGTCAGACCAGACCAATCCCAAAACATCCAACCTGCAAGCACTCTGCCAACAACAGGATAAGAATCACAAGAGGAAGATAGAAGACCAAGTACAAGATGGCTAGAAGAAACCTAAAACCCATTGTTACATTTCCAAGCCACTTGTCCCAGACTAGCCATAGTTGAAGCCCCTTGCTGCTACCTTTCTTCTTTCCAGCCTCTGCGAATCTCGGGGTCGAGATTCCCTTAAGGGGGGTAGGTTTGTAACACCCTGATTTTCAGAGCCTTTTTGAAAATTTTCAAAATAAAAAGAACCATTTGGTTTTGATGAGAATTCAAAGCTTAACCTGAGAATTTCAGAATTTGAAGAGTTTAAAATGACTAAACTAAACTTCAACTAAATCCAAAGCTTAGTTCTTTTGGTGTTGCTCTAGCTCTCTAGAGCTATCTCTCGTCTTTTCCTTTCCTCTATCCTATATTTGGACATTCTTATATGTCCAGATCGTCCCTCGTGTTTGACCTCCGTTGTGGTCATCCTCCTTGTCTTTTCGGGTCTTTCCTCTCCCCTGGAAATCTCTCTATTGAGACCCTTTTTCTAGTCTACCTCTTGGGTCCAGACCACCTTTGGGTCGGGACCTCTATCTTAATCTCTCTTTTTTGTAGTTTAAACCTCCTCTGAGGTTTAGATTTTTCCTTGTATCTAGACCTCCTTTGAGGACTAGACAATCCTTGCGGATTTGACATTTCTCTTGTGTTTGGGCACCCCCCCTAGGTCTAGACTTTCCTTGTGTTCTAGCCCTTTGTGTGCCAGACTTCCTTCTGCTGGGACCCCTCACGTGGTTGGGACCTCTTCCTTGTCTTGACCTCTTTGATGTCTGGATATCTTTTGATCCTAGACCACATTCTTCGATTGGGCATATTCTTATGCCCAGACCTCCCTCTGGGTTGATCTAGCCAGACCTTCCCCTTTGGTTTGGATCACTTTAGATCTCTTTGTTGGTTTGAATCTCTTTGATTCAGACCTCCTTTCCTGTCTAGACCTCTTCTTAGTCTAGACCCCTTGTTACTGGGCACTCTCTTATGCCAGACCTCTTATCGATTGAGACCTCCTTGTATTCCTTTGGATCTCCTCCGTTCGGACCTCCCATGCATGGATCTGAACCATTAGAACTCTTTCTCCTAATCTTAATCCTCGGGACCTCCCTTCGCCTTGATCTTAATCGTTAAAGCTCCTTGATTTCATCCGGTAGTTGAGACCTCTCATGAGTTGATCTCACTTCTTGAGAACCTCCTAGACCAATCTTGACCGTTAAAGATCTTCCTTTGGGGTCTTAGCCGTCGGGACCACCATTGGTCATACCGTTTTGTGAAGTCCGGTGCTCGCTACCACCGGCGATTTCACCTCACCCCTTTGAACCCTTTTTGTCCTTGGGACCTCTTGGTGTTCTCTGGGACCTCCCTTATGTTCCTTTGGACCTCTCTCGCGGATTCAGACCTCACCTGGTGGATCTCGCGGTTCAGACCTCTTCCGTGATAGATCCGGGGCCCAGACCTCATGCTTGTCAAATCCAACGGCTTTGATCTTGTCCTAATAGATCTGAGGGCTCTAATTCCTCTCGCGTATCCTTGCTTACGCGGACCTCCTTTCCTTGCCGATCGTGGCCGTTAGGATCTCCTGTGAGGTCCTAGCCATCAGATCTCCACCTTTCTATTTGAGCTTGACCTTGGACCTCCGTGAGTAGGTCGTTGGACTTCTGTCCAAAGGACCTCCTCTGGTTGTGTCTGTTAGACCTCCCGTCCTTTGACCTCATCCTAACCGCTCAGGCCTCCTTTGATCATCATCTCGAGCCGCTCAGATCTCCTTGCTTATTTTCTTGATCGTCGGGACCTCTCCGGCTTTTGATCTTGACCGTCAGACCTCCTCCTTGTGAGATCGACCGTCGGGACCGACCTTTGTGGGTCTGTCCTTAGGACCATCTCGTGGGTGTGTCTTTTGGACCTCCTGTCTATAGGACCTCCCCATTGTGTGTCTTCGGACCTCTGTCCGGGACCTCCTTGAAGTCTTTAAGACCTCCAAATCCTTTGGATCTCCCTTTGTGCAGATCGGCGGTCCAGACCTCCTTTCATTTTAATCTAAGGGTCCAGACTCCTTTGTCGGATCCCAACCGTCGAACCTCCCTTGTAGAGATCTCAGCATCGGGACCTCCCATGTCAGGACCTCCTGTTGAGTTTTGGACCTCCTTTAGGTTCAAACTTCCTAGGGTGTTCGAGACCCTTATGGTGCTGGACCTCCCTTTGTGTTTAGACTTTTGTGGTTTAGACCCTTATTGTCTTTTGCACCTCATGTCCTTAGACCTCCTTGTGGCCTTTAGGACCTTTTGTCCTCAAAGACCTCCTGTCTATCATCGGGACCTCCTCCGTGGACCTCCTCTGTGGATCTCCTCGCAGGACCTCCTCTTTGGACCGTCCTTTGACCAAGCTGTTCACCCTTTGGTGGTCTCCTTGGCTCTTAAGTGCATTGGATGTGGGATGAGTCACATTAAATGCTGCCATCTACCCTTGTCCTCTTTTCTACTTTCTGTCACATCCCTTGCTTTCTTTATCCTTTTTACCTTGGGGTAGTTTGCCTTTGTACCAATACACTGAATTCGGTCACCTTCTTTTTATTATGCTTCCATTCTTTCTCCTCTTTTAAATAGAGCATCGGGGCACCCACTACCTCCCTGTTCTTCATTTCGGCCTATGCTCTCAGCTCTCTGTTTCAGGGAGCTCTCCAAGCCCTCTGGTTCGGACCCCCGGGCCGAGCCCTTCACCTTTCAGACCTCCTCCAAGAATCTTCTCTGTTTATTTCCTTTTAGTATCATCCTCTGCTATTTACTTCTTGCTCAGTTCATTCGGATCTTTATTTGTTTTGCTTTGTATACGTGTAGATCTTGGCGTTCGAGAGAGCAGTGTGTGTGAAAGTAGATTCTTAAAATTTGTCAAGCAAGAGGCAAGTTACACTCTTGATCATATTGCACCCAGTTTCTCAAATTATTTATGTTCAATTTCAAAGTGTAATGCATGCTTATTTCTACCAAGTTATTTCAATACGTCTTTAAACACATAGTTATGCCTAATTCCTTCATATAGCCAACTTGACATTGAACCCAATCTGTTGTCACCATAGACAAAACACGGATTATACATTAGTGTGAACCGGGAGCAATTGTGAAACCATATGCTTAGTCTGCTTAGACCAAAAGCACTTGATTTGGGGAAATCTTTACCTTCATGACCAACTATTGTTTAAAATGTTTGACCATGGCATGGGGATGTCATGGGGGTATGAAAATATTGCTGGGGAAGCAAAGGAAATGAAAATGGATTTGGATTTGGGCGAATTGGTTTGCTTGGTTGGTGCAATGTCTATGCACGGACTCTATCCTGGCAAAGGTGGAGGTCCAGGGGTATGTGTTTGTCGCCCAAGTCAGTTGAGGACCGGTCTTTGAGCCGCCAATGCTATGCATATAATGGGCTATGCCACAATCGTGCAACCACATGTCTCCAGAATGGGGCGTGGGACCTGGCTGATTAATTTGCAAAACTCTACCATATCTTTGCTCCATTGGAGGTGTGGGAGGTCTTGTTTGGCCAATGGTCTTTTATAACCTCTTTGTTCCCACCGGTGCAAGAGGGGCTTCACGGATGGCTATCCACTGGGGGTGAAACCTTAGCAAGGAAAGGCGTGGTGGAGCAATGCATTGTAAAGGCCTTGTCATGAACTCTAGACCTCTTACCTTTGGTAGTGAGAGGTGGCATCGGCGGATCTTGGGATAAACTAAGTATTCATGTCATGTGGGTAAAGTGCACAACCTCTGCGAGTTAAATCTATTGAATAGCCATGTCACGGTCATGGACATCTTTGGCAATGACCACTCGAGTTAGATATTGGTTTTGGGTTGAAATGTTTATTAAACTGTTTTGGGATTGCTATCCCATGGGTTTGGGCGAGGAGCCTTGTGACAGGAGGTATCCTTCACCATCTTGATGATGAAAGTTATCCAACTGAAAGCTGCATTGATAAAATGAATCTTATCTATTAAGTACACCTTTGGAACTTAGTATTCATATTTGAAAGCAACGGCTTTACGCAAATTAACCATAATAAGCCTTCCATTGTGATATCCATTTATGCATGTCATTTTGTTATCTAACAGGTGTAACTTGCGAGCACGGTTGTTGTGCTCACTCTTGCTTCTTCTTTGTCTTTAGCGAGAATTGGAAGCTTTAGGATAACCTTCTTTGTGGACCAAGTGGTCTGGATCGACTAGGATCGTCCTCGGTAGATTACTGTGGTGTATCGGGTGGCCCTTGTGTTTATCTTTCATTATATTTTCTTTGTTGAATGTAAGCCTTCTTGTAAACAACTTCCTTGATATTAATAAAATTGGTGTGTTGCAATGCTATCACCATTGTTCTTTGTGAAGAGCTAGCCATGATCCTTGGGACTAGCTCGGTATGCACAGGAACCACGAGAGTGCTTCAGTCCTCCCGACCACCCTCGGGGTTGGGCATGTGTGGTTCTGTGGTGGTCTCGGCCCTCCACGATCTCCTCACGGTGGATCGTGGGTGGTCTTGGGATGACCACAAACCTCTCGCCTTCCCTAGTCTGCGCGGGAGATCTTTGAGGTGCTCCATGGCTCCACGACCTCCTCGGGCTTGTTCTCTGGACTTCGGGAGGTCTGCCGGACCTCCTGGGAGGTCTTGGTGGACTGACCGAGAGGTCCTTTTAGGATCTCCTGGGAGGTCCTGATGGACTTTCCAGGAGCTCTTAGAGGACCTCTTGGGTGCCCTAGGGTTGGGTCGCTACATCCACAATGACTAAATAATAGCTATTTCCCCCGATACTCTTATAGGTTGTTGGCCCAAACAAATCCATATGTAAGAGTTCCAATGGTCTAGAAGTTGACATGATACTTTTGGAATGATAAGAATTAGCGACTTGTTTACCGGCTTGACAAGCACTACAAAGTCTATTTTTGTCAAACTTCACATCTTTCAAGCCAACAACTAAATCATGTTTGAAAAGCTTTTTGAGTTGAATCATTCCAACATGAGCTAGCCTTCTATGCCAAAGCCAACCCAATGAGGTTTTTGCCATTAAACAAGTTTTTAAACACGATTCACTTGAACTAAAATCAACCAAATAGAGATTTCCAAATCTAAAGCCTTTGAAAGCTAAAGAGCTATCATTTGCATTAGAGATGGCTACACCTTCACTTGAGAATGAACAAATTAGTCCAAGATCACATATTTGAGCAACGGATAACAAATTAAAATTTAATGATTCTACCAACGATACATTAGAAATGGAAAGGTCATTCGAGATAGCAATTTTACCCAATCCTATTACCTTTCCTTTGCTATTGTCGCCAAATGTGATCTTGTCTACTCATTTTCCACTCTCGAATGTGGTGAACATTTTTCTATCACTAGTCATGTGTTGAGTGCATCAACTATCAAGCACCCAATGTTTTCCACCGGTTTTATAGTTCACCTACAAAACAAGAATCAAGTTCTTTTAGGTACCCAAATTTGTTTGGGTCCTTGGAGGTTAGTAACCAATAATTTAGGCACCCAAATAGCATTCTTTTTAGCGCCTAAAATTGAAGTGCCAACAAAACGAGCAACTACTTTACTAGGATAATTTTGTTGCACATGTCCTATTTTCCGGCACTTATTGCAATACTTACCATTTTGCCTCGCAAATCTTGTGGGCTTGTTTGCCGGCTTCTTTCCTTTCTTAGGTACATACCCAAGACCTTCCTTATTGAACGAGCATCTTTGCTCACTCAAAAACTTGTCAAGAGTAGCCTTACCCTTGAAGCACCTTTTCCAAGCTTTTGCTTAGCTTGGTCACTTGTTCCTTTAACTCATTGTTCTCAACAATAAGTTTTGCATCATTATGCTCAACATTATCATGATTAACATTAATACTAGAGCAATATGGCAAAGCAATATGATCATTACACGAAGTGGATGCACTAGTTTTAGCAATTTCTATACTAGACATATCATCAAGTATATGCATGTAATTCCTATATTAGAACAAGGCTTGTTTGAATATTCTTGGATAAGCAAGTCATGAGCTTCCTTTAGCCCCGCATAAGAATCTTTTAGAGAAATATGTTCTTTACTTAAGATCTTATATTTTGACTTTTCTTTTCCAAGATATTCATTTAAATCAACTAGCATATCCATTAATTCATCATAGGTTGGTTCATTATTATCAATGGGTTTTACCTTATCTCCCTTAGCCATTAGGCAAGTGGGAGTGGAGAATAATGACGGTGCTTCCTTGATTGCAATGCCAACTAATCCCTTGTTCTTGGGGGACTCATCGGAAACAGAATCGGAGTCGCTTGACTCATCATTTGAATCCCACTCTCCAATGTGAGCTTCATACTTGCCACTTTTGTAAAACTTCTTGAAAAGCTTCTTCTTGCCGTTATACTCCTTCTTCTTGTAAGACTTGTCCTTGTCTTCCTTCTTTTCGGGACAATAGAAGCAATGTGCCCCTTTTCTTCACAATTATAGCATCGAATGTTGCTATAACGCTTCTTGTCACTTGATGATTGTCCCTTTTTGTACTTGTTGAAGTTGTAACTTCTATTAGGGCGTCTCTTCATGACCCTCTTCATTCTTCTTACAAGGAGTGCATACTCCTCGTCGGAGTCTTCTTCTTCATCCTCATCATCACTTGATTCCGCCTTAGCCTTGAAAGCGGTAATTTTCTTCTTTGAGGATGATGTCTCCAAAAGCTCTTCTTTGTCCTTTTTGAACAACTCATTTGTGATGAGATTGCCCAAAAGCCCCGTTGGTGTCATCCTTGGCAACTCGAGAGAGTTGAGGTATAGTGTCACCAATGTCTCATACTTATCCGGAAGAGCCCTAAGCATCTTGCGTATAATGTCAACATCAAGAAGGTTAGTTCTAAGACCTTTGAGCTCATTCACAATGTTGTTAAGTCTTGAATACATCTAATTAATGTTTTCATGAGGCAACATTATGAATGTCTCATATTTGATCCGAAGCCTATGTAATTTGGCTTCTTTGATCGTGGATGTACCCTCATGGATTTCCGAGAGAGTTGTCCAAATAGCATGAGTATTTTCTAGGTTGCTCACTCTATTGAACTCATCCGCATTCAAAGCGCCAAAAAGAGCGTTCATAGCTTGAGCATCTAAATGAGCATTACGCGTATCTTGATCCGTGAGTTCTAGTGGATTAAGAGGCATAGCGTAACCCTCATTTACGATTCTCCAAATGCTTGGACTCATGGCCTTTAAATAAATTGACATCCTAATTTTCCAATAAGCATAATTTGAGCCATCAAATAGAGGAGCCCTACCTAAAGCCATTCCCTCACTAGCCATCCTTTTCTCTCTTAGACGGTCAAGTCTAAATCAATGAGAGACCAAGCTCTGATACCACTTGTAGGATCAAGGATAATCGACTAGAGGGGGTGAATAGGAGGTTTTAAAACTTTTTAACAATTTAACAATTTAAGCCAATTAATAACTTAGTCTAAACAAGTTATACTTCTAGCTAGGCACTTTAATCACAATAAACAAGCTAGAAATATAAATGCGGAAATGTAGAGACTAGAAATAACCACAATGAGACAACGATGTTTTCCCGTGGTACCGAAGACTTGCCGGTCTTCACTAGTCCACGTTGAGGAAGCTTGACAACTCAAGTCGGCTCCACGAATTAAGCCTTCCCTCGATCACTATGGTTGTTCTTCCTCCGCTCCGGAGATGGCAAACACCAAACCACTCACAAACTTGCACCGGGCCTCTTCACAATCTTCTTGAAGAGATCACCGTGCTCCACCGCCAAGGTCGTCTAGGAGTTCGGCAAAACTCCAAGAGTAACAAACCAAGACCTTCGCTTGACGATGCTCAAGTGCAATAGGATCAATCTAGAATGAATTGATGCACTTGAATGAACTCAACTACCAACCAATGAATGCACAAGAGAATTTTAGGTGTTGAGTGAATGCACTTGGCTCCAAGGCTCTAAGGATGTTAAATATTCACTAGCAACCTGTCCAAGGGCAGTTGGGGGGTATTTATAGCCCACACCAACAATTATGACCGTTGGGGACCAAATCCCTAACTTTCAGCTAGATTCGGTACAACCGGCGTTAAGAGTCGGTTGAACCGCATTTTACGTCGAAGCTGTCTTGGCTAGAACGGCGGCATTTATTACTCGACATAGCCGTTGGAATTTGCCGTCGGTACAACCGCATAAGTAACTTGCGGTACAATCGCATCGCCGGTTGAACCGCATTGAGCGCATACAACCGATCGTAGGGTTTCAAAGCTGCTGAAATGACAAACTCTCGGAAAATATGAACGCCTTATAAGAATCGGTACAACCGCGGTAGCAGTTCAACCGCTTCCCAAAAACGGTTCAGCCGAAAATCACAGAGAGCTCTAGGTCGCATTTATACCTGTTCTGGTTTTCTTGAGCCGCCATATAATAATCGGTACAACCGCAGTGCGGTTCAACCGCTTCCCGAATGCGTTCAACCGAAAATCACAGAGAGCTTTTGAGCCAGATGCACTGGTTCTGTTTTTATTCAACCGCCAACTAAATATCGGTCATACCGCACAGAGCGGTACAACCGCAGTGAAAACTGCGGTACTACCGATTTCAGACTAAGTGCACAAAGCTTTCAAATTTTAAGAGAATTCAAATGCATGCATCATCCTAAATTGATCCATATGGCACAAGAACATGCTATCAAGCTACTAGCCAAGATCCCTCTTAATAGTACGGCATTTAACCTATAATCCGGTCTTCAAACCAAATCTCCTAAGACCGGTAAAACATAAAAGGATCCTAGACTATTTGTACCTTGTCTTTAAGTCATGTAGATCTTCATGTTATCCTTTGGCATGCATCTTTACGTCATCAAATTCACCAACGGGACTTAACCTTGTAAATACTCAATAAACATGTTAATCCCATATTCACATATTATCATTAATTACCAAAATAATTTGTAGGGGCCTAGATGCTTTCACTATCCCAGACAGCACCTGTGGTGTCCCTCGGACATGGCTAAGGAATTTTAGTCAGTGTTTGGCAAATGCACCTGATGAGGTTGTTATGACGCACCTCGTCGCTTACCTTCTTCATTTCCTCGGTTGGGCCCTGTTTCCCACCACATATGGCGATTGGATATACCCTAGCTTCGTCCACATCGCCGAGTCTTTGGCTGACGCGGAGGCTGGGGTAATGCCCCATTACAGTTGGGGATCAATCGTCCTTTGTAACACATGCAGGGGGCTGTGTGACGCTTCATGGTGTGACACCGATTTGAAACCAGTCTTTGCCGTTTGCTACGTGCTCCTGCAGCTGTGTAGTTGAGAGCACTTCCCTATTAGGCGGTCCACCATCTAGACAGCAGTGCACCCGTACCCTGAGTTGCACGATCATATGGACGAGCCCACTATGGGCACCTGGTAGACTGTTGCCAAGTTACGCTGGGCTAGTGATAGACCGGCGAGGTGCTACCCAGTGTTCCACAACGAGTTCTAGTCGTCGCCTAACACCATTCCATCTTGCAGCCTTCAGTTGTGTGTGGGGGTGACGGCCATCCGTTAACCGATGAGGAGACAACCATCGGCCATTGCTAGGAAGCAAACACAGGGCGAGGTTTGGACCGTGGTACCTGAGCGCCCACCGTAAATGCGTTGACCGATTACATAGTATCGTACTAAGGCCAGAGCTCCTCCGCACCAAGGGACGTGCAGACATCGTACCTAGGGATGGACGATCGGGGCGCAGATTTCTTGATTCGTTCATTAATGACATGATTACAGGTGTTAACTAGTTTGGCATGACTAAGCTCAAGGACACTGATGTCGCTACTACAAAAAGGCTAACACTGGATGCCTCATCATAGACAGTTGACCAAAACCGTCTGTATTACATGCAATCATAGACGGTTTTGGTTTAGAAACCGTCTGTGTTACTAGCTGCGCTAAAAACCGTCTGTGAAGAGGTAATATCACAGACGGTTCATGTTGAAAACCGTCTGTGAACTATCACAGACGGTTTTGAACAAGAACCGTCTGTGATATTACTAAGTATCACAGACGGTTTCAACAAACAACCGTCTGTGATACTTCACAGACGATTTTAATAATGAACCGTCTGTGATATGAGACCATATCACGGACGGTTCCATTGTGGAACCGTCTGTGATAAGTATCGCTGATGGTTCCATAATAGAACCGACTGTGATAAGTCTCTTTATTAGTAGGAGCCCGCTAGGGTTTGCGCTCTAACTCATCACTCTCCAGCGGCGCCCTTACTCTCGTCTGTTCCCCTCCCCACCCGAGTGACCCCGTCGCCGACGTCGCTATGCATTCATCTCGTCACCGACGGTTGTGACATCACGGTTCATTGCACAAGACACTCGTACGATAAGAGTGTCTTTTGCAGTGTCACCGTTGTGCCACAACTACGGTGACGCTGCGCGCCTTCCCCTCTTCCTCCTCCTCCCCGGCGTACGCGACCCTAGCTACCTCTCCACCGGCGATGTCGAGGTAAGACATCTATCACCTATTGGTTTGTGCTGTTGGTATTCATGTGAACCGAGCTCCTCCTCCCTCGCCGCCAGCTCCCGCACCTCCAGATCAAGTTCCCTCCTCCCTGCGCCACCGGATCGAACTCCAGTCCCCTCGCTTCTGCTGTCGGCCTGGCTCCTCCTCCCTCGCCTTGACTCAGCTCCTCCTCCCTCTCTTGCTTGGCTCGTTGCGCTACCTCGGACCTCCTCGCGCCTCCAACCTCTCGGCTCTCCCACTAATCGTAAGTCCCTTTTGTCTTCTTGATGTTGTCGGTTGTTGGTTGATCTTGATGATGATGGCCATTGGCTAGAGCTCGGATGCTAAATGTGTAATACATACATACATGATGAGAAGTGCATCATTGCGAGAAGTGTAAATGTGTAATACATACATGTAGAGAAGTAGAGAAATCATAAATATAAATGAATGCAATGATCATGTAGATGCTTGTTGGCTAGTGGCACCTTGCTAGCTGTTGAACTGCTCAATGATGTTAATAGTGTTATGCTGAAATTGAATTGATAATTAGTTCATATTAATAGTCCCTTGCTCGTGATGTAAAGCGAGGGCTATTGGTGTATGTGCATTAATTACATGCATCTTGCTTGGTTCATGCTGTGGGTTCATATTGACAAAAAATGAATGGAGCAAAATGGTGGGTTTGGTTAATGCTCTCTGATGGGTACTGAGGGTAATTGATGCCGGTTCTTTGTGCCTGGTTAGTTTACATGGAATCGATGTGGTTTGGATAGGGCTTGGCTGCAATTAACTTTTCAGATTTGTGTCCCAGGTACGAATACGTCCTACCATTCTATTCCTCATCTCTTCTCTATAAAACCTCCAAGCAGTGGCTGCTTGTGCCTTTAAAACCGGCTTTATATATATATATATATTATCGTTTGTAGTCCCCAGCCCTTTTGGTGGGTCGTGAGGAGGATGAGATAGGCGCCACGAGCAATCTCATCGAGCACTGCAAGTTCAAGAAATGCGGTACGCAAGGAAAGCCCGTGGACATACAATTACGGATGTCGTCGATAGGTAATTGGACATGACATCAAGGAATGGTTGGTTCTTTGGCTTCATGTATCGACAATCAACCATTCCTTGATGTCATGTCCAATTACCTATCGACGACATCCAGGTAATTGTATGTCCACGGGCTTTCTCTTGCAACCTTACTTCTTGAATTTGCAGGGGCTCGATAAGATCGCCTGCGATGTGTGTCATCCTCCTCACGACCCCCAAAAGTGGTCAGAGTACAAATGATATATATAATATATATATGAAGCCGGTTTTAAAGGCACAAGCAGCCATTGCTTGGATGTTTTATTTATATATCATAGACGGTTCTAAACACGAACCGTCTGTGATAGCTAGTTATCATAGACGGTTCGTGTTTAGAACTGTTTGTGATAGATAGTTATCACAGACGGTTCGGTGTTAGAAACGTTTGTGATAGATAATTATCACAGACGGTTCTAGATACAAACCGTCTGTGATAGTCGTATATCACAGACGGTTCTGAGTTAATAACCGTCTATGAAAGTATGCATCACAGACGGTTCGAAAACCGTCTGTGATGACCTCATGTCATTACTGACCCATAGACTCAAACGGCTCACGAAGCTGTCTGTGATGGTGTTTTTGAACCATCTGTGAAGGCCTTTTCTGTAGTAGTGTATTGGGTAGACTCAGCTGGGCCAGAGTCAGCTTGCTGATGCAGCTTTGCCCACTCAACGGTCTCCGTACCCCCTCTGAACCAATACACACTCTTCGGATCGGTTAACGTATCCCACGAGACATGCTCAACGCAAAACTAGGACGCACACGCAGACGCAGACGCAGACGCAACGAGCAGGGAGTGGCTCAGACGAGTGAGTCATATGGTATCCTGTGTGTACATTGCGTAGATGTTATGCGCTTAATGCAAAATTTATTTGTATAATATTGTCGGAGTACATCGGTTCCGGAGACAACTACAACACCGGAGATTCTCATTAAACCCTAAAACACTCGAGGTTCAAATGGAATCATAAATCCCTATAACACCCGACGTTCACATTCACAAAACCCTAAAACATCTGATAACTGTTCACATGAAATCATGAAACCCTAACTTTGAAAACCTAAAACCCTACCCTAACCCTAAAGCCGTGTCAGGGCACGACAGCGCGCAAGGGCATGCCCCTATGGCACGTCAGAGGGCGTCTGGGTGCTGGAGGCACGACATGGCCACGTGGCAGCACGGGGAAGGAGGCCGTGGCTTGGGGGCACAGTAGCGCCTTGTCTGGCCTCTAGGGGCGCAGACGGGCCTTGTCCCTAGGGGTGCGGCAGCGGCGATGTGGCGGCACGAGGGGCGTCTGGCCCCAGGGAGCAATGGAGATGGCGTCCGGGCATGGTTTTGGACGCGTGTCAATCGCCGGCACGTCCGTTGTGATATTTCTCGTATTACGGCGCGTAGACGGCCAATTTTGTTAATCTTGGCGCCAATAGTGCCATTTAGGCCAAAGCCTCCCATATAAGGCGCAAGGATAGACATGAATTTGGTACTATTCTGTAAGGTATTATGAATTTATCATTATAAAAAAGAGAGCATATTATTTTAATTTTGGTGGATCCATGATTGCCAGTACAAAACATGTTTTGGCGTTGATTCCTCCTTCAGGAAGCCCATAGTAGTAAAAGCATTGTCTTTCACATAATGGATCACAGCAACTACTAATACAACACCATGATATTTGCTTTTCTAATTTGTTACATCCTATCATACAAACCATACTTGTCAGTTCCATTCCGGAGGTCGTACCGGTTTGGCTATTGGAATGGTACATTCTGGTATCAGCCTATACCGGTGTACCATTCCGGAGTTTAATATAACAATATATATTTATAAGTATAAATATGTTTAATTGTATGCACAGTAAATTTCACTTGTAATATTAGTTTAAACACATAGTAGTAGGATCAATTATAACATACACTTCAATAAGTTCAATAGAAAGTATTATCAATTCCATCAGTATGATCGGTATTATCCGGTATTGAGCTGGTATGGCCGGTATTGACTAGTACCGTGGCCGATACAGAACGCAGGGCTACTATATACCGTTTTAGATGGTGGAATGATACATATCGGCCACACTGGTCGGTACTGGAATAGTATTGATAAGTTTGATACAAACTGCCAAAAAAAAACAATTTGTATATCATAAAATAATTAGGGCTCGAAATATACTAAAGAATAGAGCAATGGAATACAAACAATGATAGTGAAGGGTAACACTTTGATACCTTGTTTGGAGCGTAGAAAAAACGGTTTTAATTGGTCGTTAATTAAGCTTTTCAGTTCCTCAAAACACACGCCAATCATACCCTAAGTTGATTGACAGTGGCCAATGCTAAGCAAGTCTTACTCTTGGGTAATTACTAAAAGAATTGCACGAATCGTAGGGGTCAGGCTAGTACCGCAGACACACCATTTCATGATACGTTGTGCGCTGCAGCAGCAGACGCGCGCGTCAGCGAATATTTTCTCTGTCGTCAGGACAACGTGGTGTGTCTGACCTGACCTGAGCTCTGTGCGCCACTGCCCGTAGCAGATTCGATCGGCTGACTCCCCAGGCGTGCGCACTGCACTGCACGGCACGCGAACGTGCAAGACGCCGGCCGAATCTGCCCAAGACGATGCGGCCCGTGTCCCCTGGACGCCCCGCGCCCGGTCGCTTCCAGAATTTTTTCGCAGGCCTGGGGGAAGCGTGTATATATATATATACTCCCTCTATTTTTAAATACATGACGTTTAACCAAACGTGTAGTCAAACTTATCTAACTTTGACTAATAATATATAAAAAAACTATTTAGATTGATCATGAGTGAATAGTATCATTATATTTGTCATGATAAATATTTTCATAATATAATATTTTTGTAGTTTTTTACTAACAAAATCATATGAAAAGTAATGGTCAAAGTTATATAAGTTTGACTGCACGCTTGTTCAAACGTCATGTACTAAAACGGAGGGAGTATATATATAATCAATTACACGGAGCAAAGCACACGTGGCGCCATGCGATTGGATGGGGTTGCGCCATTTGGCTTAAGCTTTGCCCGGGCGACGTGGCTGAGCGTGGTTGGTCATACTAACGTGCTGATTCCTCGCGTGCCGATCCGCGCAAAGCGGTGCGCGAGCGACAAAGGCAGCCCTGCCGTCTACTGCGGGTGGGCCCAACTATATGGTAGTCCCACTGCTCAGTGACCTGGCCGTGGAGAGACCCTTTCTCGCGTGGTCGCAGGCCCAATGGGCCGGGAAGCCCAAATCCCCAAGAGCACACGTGGCAGCATGAGGCGTCACCTGAAGACGTAGCCGCATCCTCCGGGTCAAGTAAGGCATCCCATCAAAACTCAAAACACAAAACTCCGTTCCTTACCCGTTAACTAACCCGCCCATCTTATCATCGAATCAAATGGCCTTCACGTTGATGAGCTCCCTCGCTTGCTGACACACGTGTCCCACCCGCAGGGCGCCCCCACCTGCAGACACGCAAGAGTCCAAGGAGATGAAGCGATAAAGCCCACGAAATTCCCCCCTATTTAAGCGGCCATTAAACTAGTACTACTCCTCTTCGTCCCGATCGATGTCTTTACCCAGCACCCAGCAATAATAAAATAGTATACTCCATAAAGAAAAGGGAAAAACAAAGGCTTCCTTCCCCTCCCTTCCGATCCCGCACCGGCACCGCACTGCACCACAAACCGCGTCCTCTCCCAGTCTCCCTGCCGCCGCCATTCCCTTCTAGGGTTCCGGTTCCACGTGATCTCGCCGCGGCGGCGGCCGGAAACCCTAGGAGCCTCAAATCTCCGTTCGAATCTCAGGTCGCGACCAATGGGCAAGGGCGGGCAGGACGAGGGCAAGCGCCGGGACGGATCCGACTCCTCCGGGTCGGAGCTGGCCGTCCCGGCCTTCCCGGCGTGGGCGCGCACGCCTAGCGAGTGCCAGGCGGAGCTGGGCGTATCGGCGGACCGCGGGCTCAGCTCCGAGGAGGCGGCGGCGCGGCTGCGGCGGTACGGGCCCAACGAGCTGGAGCGGCACGCGGCGCCGTCGGTGTGGAAGCTGGTGCTCGAGCAGTTCGACGACACGCTCGTGCGCATCCTGCTCGCCGCGGCCGTGGTGTCGTTCGTGCTCGCGCTCTACGACGGCGCCGAGGGCGGCGAGGTCGGGGCCACCGCCTTCGTCGAGCCGCTCGTCATCTTCCTCATCCTGATCGTCAACGCCGTGGTCGGGGTCTGGCAGGAGAGCAACGCCGAGAAGGCGCTCGAGGCGCTGAAGGAGATCCAGTCCGAGCACGCTACCGTCAAGCGTGACGGCCGGTGGTCGCATGGGCTCCCGGCGCGCGACCTCGTTCCCGGAGACATCGTCGAGCTCCGCGTGGGCGACAAGGTCCCCGCGGACATGCGTGTGCTCCAGCTTATCAGCTCTACCCTCCGCGTCGAACAGGGCTCCCTCACTGGCGAGACCGCCTCGGTTAACAAGACCAGCCACAAGATCGAGCTGGAGGACACAGACATCCAGGGAAAGGAGTGCATGGTATTTGCTGGCACCACTATTGTCAACGGCAGCGCCGTCTGTGTCGTGACGGGCACTGGCATGGCCACCGAAATAGGCAAGATCCATGCGCAGATTCAGGAGGCCTCGCAGGAGGACGATGACACGCCGCTGAAAAAGAAGCTCAATGAGTTTGGTGAGGCGCTGACTGCCATAATTGGGGTGATATGTGCCTTGGTTTGGCTCATCAACGTGAAGTATTTCCTTACCTGGGAGTATGTGGATGGGTGGCCGAGGAATTTTAAGTTTTCATTCGAGAAGTGCACATATTACTTTGAGATTGCAGTCGCACTGGCTGTTGCAGCGATTCCAGAGGGCCTTCCTGCTGTGATCACCACATGCTTGGCACTCGGCACAAGGAAGATGGCACAGAAGAATGCACTTGTAAGAAAGTTGCCAAGTGTTGAGACATTAGGTTGCACAACAGTGATTTGCTCCGATAAGACAGGTACTTTGACCACCAACCAGATGTCAGCAGTGAAGCTTGTGGCAATTGGGAGGTGGCCTGATACACTTAGGAGCTTTAAGGTTGATGGAACCACTTATGATCCAAGTGATGGGAAGATACATGATTGGCCAAGTCTGAGCATGGATGAAAATCTCCAGATGATTGCAAAGATAGCTGCAGTTTGCAATGATGCAAGTATTGCACACTCTGAGCATCAGTATGTTGCTACTGGGATGCCCACAGAGGCTGCTTTGAAGGTATGATTTGCTAATGCAATGAGATTTATGCTGTATGTTGCTTCTACTAGCGTGTTCTAGACTATAATTGGAATGCTCTTAAGATGACATTGTTTCCATTAACAATTGTTTGATCATTTGCACTGTTGAGTGATTGTGTATATGTGGCAGGTTTTGGTTGAGAAAATGGGGCTTCCTGGTGGATATACTCCATCTCTGGATTCATCCGATTTGCTAAGTATGTTGATTTCTTCTGTGCAGTCTAAAATATAATCTGAGGGCATTGTTAGCTTTCTTTTGCATAGAATTAGGAATAATTATTTTTCTTTATTGTTTCAAGGGTGCTGTCAATGGTGGAACAATGCTGCTAAGAGAGTAGCGACTCTGGAATTTGACCGTACCAGAAAATCAATGGGAGTTATTGTGAAAAAAGCAGACTCAGGAAAGAATTTGCTGCTTGTCAAGGTATTATGAATGATTCATATCATTAGTTAATGTTGCAAAATTAGCAAATGTCCCTCTTCTGTATCATAAGTGTCCTAATGCACAGCAATAAACTGTTTCTGAAATCTGCTTTACTCCTATTTTATTCTTTATAATGCCGGAAACAACATACTTGTGGATTGTCATGGTCAAACCACAGTACCTTTTTTTGGCCCTCTTTTTATCCTGAAATTATGGTAGAAGCTTTGTCATATTGTCAATTCTTTTTATCTATATTATCAACACCTATTTGTATTTTCATTTTGCTTCCTTCAGTTAGTTATGGATGCAGCTGCCACTTGGCATTGATTTCTCCGTTTGCTTCTGTGATGGCAAGTGTCGTGTTATGTTGTTGCTTGCGATGTTTGTTGGTCATGTCATTTTCTCTGTCCTATGACTGTATTCATGGTAAAATTGTACTCTTGCAGGGAGCGGTAGAAAATTTGCTAGAGAGAAGTGCGTATATTCAGTTGCTTGATGGATCTGTTGTGCTCTTGGATGAGGGTGCCAAGGCACTCATATTGTCAACACTTAGTGAAATGTCTGCCAGTGCATTGCGCTGTTTGGGCTTTGCATACAAGGAGGATTTGGCGGAATTTGCAACATATGATGGAGAAGAGCATGCAGCTCACAAATATCTGCTTGATCCTTCATACTACTCTTCCGTAGAGAGTAATCTGATATTTTGTGGTTTTGTTGGTCTAAGGGTGAGAACTTCCTGTGCTTCATGGAGATAATCCAATTAAGATTACTAAATAATAATATATTAATATGCGTTTCTAAGTTGACAAATACATGTACCTTTTAACATTATACTTGCAGGATCCTCCCCGAGAAGAAGTCCACAAAGCAATTGAAGATTGCAGAGCTGCTGGAATACGTGTTATGGTGATCACAGGGGATAACAAAGAAACAGCAGAGGCAATATGCCGTGAGATTGGGGTTTTTGCTCCCAATGAAGATATTAGTTCAAAGAGCTTCACAGGGAAGGAATTCATGGCTCTTTCTGATAAGAAGAAGCTCTTGAGGCAAACGTGTGGCCTTCTCTTCTCCAGGGCAGAGCCAAAACATAAGCAGGAAATAGTTAGATTACTTAAAGAAGATGGTGAAGTCGTTGCAATGACTGGTGATGGGGTGAATGATGCACCAGCTCTGAAATTGGCCGATATTGGAGTGGCGATGGGCATTACAGGGACTGAGGTCTGCCTTCTTGCTTTGTTATCAAACTGTCCTTATTCTTTCAAGTTATGTCTTTTAAGAAGATTCATTTGTAATTGGTCTTTCGCACATTTTCGTGGAAGAGTGGCACCTGCTGGACATTTTGAGAGTACCAAATTGGGCTTCACTTTTCATATGCAATGTAACCATTTTCTTAGGCTTCTGAATTGCCTTATGATATTTAAAGTAATTTCTGGTTGCAATTACTATAGTTTAGCTATGCTCATACCACCTCCATTTCTTACAGTCATTTTATGCAACGCTTGCACATCTCCTTGCCCTGTTACCCATTGATCCCTGTATGGCTACTCCCTACCAAACATTTGATGCTAGAAAGAAACTACTTAAGATCCACATAATAGGTCTTAGATAGTGAATATGCATAAAATTTTCTATTTCCTTAATTTTTTCCCCTATTTTCACCTTGTCTTTTTTGCTTGATAATTACTCAGTAGTTTTGATCTCATGGTGTTTTTTTGACATCTCTCTATGCTGTATCCCTTTATTGAAAAGTATGTATGGCTTGGTTCTCTGTTTGACCAAAGAGTGCAGGCTATGTGTGGTGTGGATAAGATCTTATACAAAATTTTAAAATTGACACATGCATGTGGACATGTACACAGACCAAAATAATAAAGAATACAAAATTCTGCACAATCTGTTTCCCTTGTCTGCCTGTCTGGAATCTTGGCACACCTTCAGATTTCTCAGTTCCTGATGAAAGCATGTGGTTGTTAGTTGTTTTGACATGTACAGAGTGGAATTCTGACCTTTTTTTTCCTGATAATTTGTAATAGGTTGCAAAAGAAGCTTCAGATATGGTGCTTGCTGATGATAACTTCAGTACAATAGTTGCAGCAGTTGGTGAAGGGAGGTCTATTTACGACAATATGAAGGCTTTTATAAGGTCCGTCTTTAGATCAGCTATGACTAACCTTTTATTTTGATTATTATATTTGACAAGTTAAAATCAAAATGCAACCGGTTCATGTGAGCTATGTGGCATTGCAGATATATGATCTCTTCGAACATTGGAGAAGTTGCCTCCATATTTCTAACGTCAGCTTTAGGTATACCGGAAGGCCTCATCCCTGTGCAACTTCTGTGGGTCAATCTTGTTACAGATGGCCCTCCTGCAACGGCTTTGGGGTTCAACCCACCTGATAAAGATATCATGAAGAAACCTCCTCGAAGAAGTGATGATTCATTGATTACTCCTTGGATTCTGTTTCGGTATATGGTATGTTTTCCTGTGGATCATGTACTTGTATATCCTTATACATACTTTTTAACGACTTATAAATATACAGCATTTTTATGTGACTAAGTATAAGGTTCATCAACCCAACAAAAATAAGCCAGGAATAGGATGTGGTCTGTTGGTCATATTGTTTTTTTGTGATTTGATAAATGCTCACTACATGGATAAATTATAATTGGCCATATTGACTAAATCAAGTGGTTCCAGACTTGTAGCTTAAAAGATAATATGTGAAATTCTGTCAAGTAATGGCTTGTGCGTGTATGTGCCTGCAAGTGTTGGTCTTTTTTTTTTTGAGAGAGGCTGTAGTTGGCTAATGCATACAATACACTGCCTGGACCTTATTGTACTCCTGATTCGTTCTACTTACTTGAAATCCGTGTCAATCTTATGTGTAGGTCATTGGGCTGTATGTTGGAATTGCAACGGTGGGGATCTTCATCATCTGGTACACTCATGGCTCTTTCCTGGGAATCGACCTGGCTGGTGATGGTCACACTCTTGTCTCATACTCCCAGCTCTCAAACTGGGGCCAGTGCCCATCATGGGAGGGTTTCAAGGTCTCACCATTCACAGCAGGAGCGCGGAAATTCGACTTTGATGCGAACCCATGCGATTACTTCCAGGGTGGCAAAATAAAAGCGACGACCCTCTCTCTGTCTGTCTTGGTGGCCATTGAGATGTTCAACTCGCTGAATGCTCTGTCGGAGGATGGCAGCCTTCTGAGCATGCCTCCGTGGGTTAACCCGTGGCTTCTTCTGGCAATGTCCGTGTCGTTTGGGCTGCATTTCTTGATCCTCTACGTGCCTTTCCTTGCCCAAGTCTTCGGGATTGTGCCCCTCAGTTTCAACGAATGGCTTTTGGTGATAGCAGTTGCCCTCCCAGTGGTGCTCATCGACGAGGTTCTCAAATTTGTGGGGCGGTGCTTGACCGCCCGTGCCAGAAAACAATCAGGAAAGCGGAAGGAAGAGTAGATGCTAGTCATCAGTATTAGATTTCTAGTTGTGCCATGGGGGAATCGACACCTGATGTAAGACCACATTATTTTTCTCTGTGAATTCCAAGGGCTCGTTCTTTGTTGGGAGAATGTTCGAGAGCATGACCATGCGGGGCAAGTTAGGTTACTCTATAGAACTCATAATCAGGCCGCGAGTTTTACAGACTGAGACTGCATTTATTCATTGTAACAAAAATTGATATTATGAATGTGCTGGAGACACAGCACGTTTTCAATTTTTTTATGCTCACTTGTTTCTATAACCTTGCGCTTACATCCATGAGATATTCTGCTCTGAATCCAAGGGCACATGTTGCTCTGTGCAGGTCTGTCTCTGAGCCCCCCTGTTCATATAACATTCTGCTGATATTGGCACCTATGTATATATAATCCACAGCAAAGGCAGTAGTACTTGTTTCTAAAAGTTCAGGGGGGTCTATTACTCCTATCTTGTATGATACGTGATTTCGAGAACTCTGGTATGATACATCATTACATCATACAGTTGTGTAAGTTTTTTTTCTACATGAAAGAATGTACATCGTTTTTGGAAATTTACCTACTTGTAGAATCAAAATTGAGATATGCATGTCCTTGTAGTCTTGTAGCACATGGTAAGATGCAAGAGAATTTTTGCCTCACCTACCCTCCTCGCTCTTGATCATCTTGGAGAATACTCTCCTCATGGACATGCCGTCAAGGTCCCCCAAGTTTGCGGTCATGGCGGTGTCAGTCGCGACGCTCGCAATCGACTGGCTACGCTCAACCTGGGGCGTTGTCCCGGGGACGGTCTGCATGCCGTCGGTGCCGGAGCCGTCCGGCGACGCCTCCTGCAGCTGCAGCGCGAACTCGAGGCACCAGAGCACGTCCCCCATGGCCGGGCGCTCCACGCCGTACTCCGCGATGCACTTCTTGGCGGTGTCCGCGAACTTCTTGAGCGAGGCCGGCCGTATCGTCCCTGCTATCCTCTGGTCGACGATCCGGTCGAGCTCGCCGTTCTTGAGCCACTGCATCGCCCACTCCGCCAGGTTCACCATCTCCCGCGTCAGCGTCGGGTCGATGACCGCGCGGGCACAGAGCACCTCGAGCAGGACCACGCCGAAGGAGTAGACGTCCGACTTCTCCGTTAGCTTCTGCCGCCGGAAGTACTCCGGGTCGAGGTATCCGAAGCTGCCCTTCACGGCGGTGCTGACGTGCGTCTTGTCCAGCTCCGGCCCGGTCTTAGACAGCCCGAAGTCGGCGACCTTGGCCATGAAGCTGTCGTCGAGGAGGATGTTGGCCGACTTGACGTCCCGGTGGATGATCGCCTTGGCGGAGCCGGTGTGGAGGTAGTGCAGCCCCCGGGCGGCGCCGATGCAGGCCTCCAGCCTCTGCTTCCACGGCAGGGGAGGGAGGTCGGAGCCGTAGAGGTGGCTCCGGAGCGTGCCCTTGGCCATGTACTCGTACACCAGGATCATCTCGCTGCGGTCGTCACAGTAGCCGATGAGCGAGACGAGGTGGCGGTGGCGCAGCCGGGACAGCAGCTCAATCTCCGTGCGGAACTCGTTGAGCCCCTGCTGCGACCGCCGGTTGCCGCGCTTGACGGCCACCCGCGTGTCGTCGCGCAGCGTGCCCCTGTACACCTTCCCGAAGCCGCCCACGCCGATGACCATCCCCTCGTCGAACCCGCACGTCGCCTCCTGGAGCACCGCGAAGGGGAACCGGTACCCGACGCCGGCGTTGTTCTGACCGAGCGTGACGGTGTTGCTGTTGGTCTTGCCGAAGCTGCGGGAGCCCAGAGCGCTCGCCGAGAACGGCGCCCAGGTATTCGACGGCTGCTTCTCCGGCTTCCTCCTTCGTACCATCCTGAAGGCGATGAACACGAGAGCCATCACCACCGTGAGCCCGCCAACGGCCGAGCCGGCGATGATCCCAATGGTGATCTTTGAGCTGCGCAGCGACGCGGCGCCAGCGCCGGAGCCGGTGCTCCCGACCATTCTCATGATCTCGAGGCCGTTCAGGAAGCCGTCCGGCATCGTGTTGCCCACCGTCGACGGCCCGATGCTCACGGTGATCACGCCCGTCGCGTCCTTGGCACCCAGGACGAAGTCCTTGTACACCGGCACGGCCAGCTCGTTGAACGTGTCGTCCGAAATATCATAGTCCGAGAGCACCCGCCATCCGCCGACGTAGACGTTGAAGGCCACTGTGTTCGCCGCCTTGCTGACGATGTCGCAGAAGTGGAACCGGAGCAGGTACCCCGACCCGGCCGGCGCGTCGAACCGCCACGTCATGTTGAACTGCAGGTTCATGGTGCTGTTAATCAACGACGTCTTCAGCTCCGTCGCCGTGGCGTAGACCGCGTCCGGAGCCGTCATGCGGGTGGCGAAGCCCGCCATGTAGTGGAGCGTCGAGGGCGGCACTTCTCTGTGCACCGCGAAGGCGCTCTCGATCTGGAAGCTCTGGTCCGGCAGCCATGTCCTCCACAGCGTGTCGTTCTTCGGCGTGATCTTGGGGGAGCCCATGTTAATCCTGTGGATCGTCTCCAGCGCCTGCGTCGACAGTCCGGTGTACTGGCTCGGCGGGCCCACCACCTGCGCCGTGTCGGCGATGAGGTCGTCCGGGAGCGACACGACCTCGATAGCGTTCACGAACGCGAGCTTGCCCGTCGGCGTGAAAGCAATCACCAGCTTGCCACCGGCGACGTTCACCGAGAACTCCCTGACCACGGCCTTGCCGTTCTTGGGCGTGTACCCGTCGACTAAGACCACGCTCTGCACAGACACCATAAACGCGGCGTCCGCGGCGAGGTCGTAGGACTGGAACTGGAAGGGGAAGAAGTAGAGGCGGACGAAGTGCCGGCCAGGCTTCTTTATTGCGAACGTGTAGGAAGCCGGCGCCGTGAATATGCGCGCGTACTGATACAGCGCCGGCTCATCGGACCCGGCGACCGAGCTCGTCGACGCCTCAACGCTCTGGGGCGCTGTCAGCACCGTCGTAGCCGGTAGAAGGGCGTCCCCGAAGAACCTACGGCCGTCGACGGTGCCGTTCGCCGACGTGCCGCAGAGGACGAGATTATCCGCCGGGGTAAAGGCGCGGGCACCGGCGCATAGCACCGAGACGATGACGAGCTGCACAAGCATGTCAAGAACTGGTGCCATGGACATGGTGCAAGAACTCCGGCAAAAGCATCGGCGGCGGCTCTTGACTAGAAGCAGGCCATGAACAACTCCACGGGACAAAGACGGTGAGACTGGCTGCACATGACTACTAGTAGAGGAGATGTTCAGGCACTCGCAGCTTGACGATGCCTTGACACTAGTAACTGGCAACTACTATCCACAGGAAAGTGAATCAGTGCTTAGTTATTGGTGGTGGGATATTTGATTAGTTGGAGAGCATTTCAGTGTCATTTTCTGACGATCTCAGGTAGAGAGTAACTTTGGATATTTTTATCAGGAGCCTTTTAATGCTGTCATTTTACTGGTTTACAGGCTGTCGGCAAACATTAGCCATGTGATTTGGTAGCTTTATGATGTAATTCTGAAGAAAAAACTAACATAGTATTTAAAAAAGACTTGTCAGTCTCAGACATGGTGCAGTAGTTTTTTCTGGGTACTGAGACTTTTTACTACTCAGGCTACTTGGAGTGAGAATTACACTAATGACGAACAGTCTTTAACCGTCTACAAATTCTTCTTGAATCTTCTTTTTGGGCTCATGACAAACAGTAAGCCACAAATCTAGTTCTTCTTTATCTGCCTTGTGATTATGAACTCAAAACTCATTGTACGGTGTGCTTGTGCGCACGATTGTCAGGTCCCACAGTGACATACTGGCAGACGAAAACGACGGGGGACGACGAAGAATCGAGAACAAGCGAAGCGTTTCGTCAAGGAAATGCCTCCTCTGTTTCTCAGGAACAAAATAAAGGTGGTTATCGATCGGCCGTAGCGCATCAGTGCTCCGCTTTCTCTTTCTTTGGTCCTTCCGACCCCTGCGTCGTAAAGTGGGAAGGACGGGAGGAAGACTCCAACGACCTCGCCTGGGTCGTCCACCAGACCACCGCACTCGCACTCGCACTCGCACTCGCACGCAACCGGGGCAGTCGTCGTTTTCATGCCACCGTCGTGCGTGCCACCACCGAATCGTTTTTTAATCTGCCGGTGTACACGTTTGGGCTTGGATGGTAGTGGTGCTAACTGCTAAGACGGTAATGGAGTCTGGTTGATTGGCATGTCCGGTCTCATTTTCTGGATTTCAGAGGGGGTGAAAATACAGTGTGCCTCTGCTTGTTCCTTCCCATCAGCCAATTAAGTCCCATGAACTTCTTGATTTCGTACCCATGGCAGTAGTGCAGATAAAAGAAGAAGTGAAAACTGTATGTTCCTGTACACGCAGGGAAGAAGTCGTGTACGCAGAACGGCGAGAAATGAATAAGTTATCAGCAACAACACTCCACTGAGGGATAGATAATGCAAGCACGCATGATTGGCATCGCTAATACGATACGCGTCGCGTCGGCGCCGCGAGGGAGACATCCAAGTGTCCAACTGATCCAAGGGGCGGTGCAGCTGTTAGTTACGGGCGCGTTCGCGAGCTGACCGATGGATCGAGTTCGGGTTCGGAACTTCCGGTGGGGAACGGCTGGAGAGTGTCGAGAGGTGGTGGAAAGAGACGCGTTACGCGGCGTTCTGTCTAGCTTCGTGCCATCTCGCGCTCGTCCTCCCTGACTATGCTTACGGCGTTCTTGCGTGTGTGTGCGCGGTTTTGTTTTTGTTTTGTTTTGCAAAATTGGCTATAAAACATTATAATTTGGTGTTATTTGCAGTAGAATAACTAAACCTCGTGTCTTTGTCGAAAGATACTATAAAAATATGTTTTTTTGCTCTTGGACACGGAGACTATTATTATATTATTTTTGGGCAAAAGAGGAGAGAGGAAACATGCGAAATGTCCTAATTGCCTTGGATCGAACCAGTTGATTGTTGGCACAGTCGGACTATTTAGGGTCACTCCCGACCCGACCGATCCCATTCCGATCCCATCCCTCTCTCGCATTGGTGACAAGCTACATCGGCACAATGATCTAGATGACGTGAGCATGACACGTTTCAGGACGATTCAGAATTGATGGGGTGGTCCTCAGCAATAGGGAGTCCTGGGGTGGCTGGCACGGCATAAAGGCGACGCCGGTGATTGGCGGAGGCGGATGACGGCGACGACATTCCGGCGAGGACGATGTGAGCATGGTGTAGAACGTTACACGAGGATGAAGATAATGGGATCAATGATGGCAAGGGCTCGCCGACGGTGGGGCAATCGACGACGAGGAAGACGGCTTTGATTCCGACGAACCACGGCATGAAAAACGAAATTGTTTAAGAAAAAAGATAGATCAGGACGTGGAACACATTTTGATATGGACAAAACTCCAGGGAGCTCACCGAACCAGCAGAAAGAAGGGGGTCATCGGAGCTGCCAGCGGCGTACTTAGTTGCCTCACCGCTGCAGACTGTGGGGTTTCATTTTGGTGCTCGCCAGCGGCCATAGTCGCCTCCCTCGTCGGCAACGAGCTTTGCTAGAGCTTCCATGGCAGCCTCCTCTGTCTCCCTCACCCTCTCTATTGAGGAACGAAGGGATGAGCCCCTGTGTGGCTGTCCACTGCACCTACTTGGTTCGATTGAACCAAGAAGTGACAGGTGCACCAAAAGTCATTTTCTAAAATCTCACTCCCCAACAACAGGAAATCACATTTTATTGGCCTCAGTGTCTCAGAGCAAAGATGTACATTTTTATAGTGTCTTTCGGCAAAAATACGAAATTTAGATGTCCGACAACCAATAACATCAAATTGTGATATCCTGTAGTCAATTTTGCATTTTTTTTGTTACACGTTTCTGCTATTTCTCTTGGTTGTGCTTACGTATTTCTGTTTGGGTCGGTGACATGGAGTTGATGAACTAAAACGACAACTGTTGCGTAGCGCAACATTATTTATGTGGATTTTTCTTTTAGGCTTTCCTATATTTAAATCCGTGATCGGTGATTACGAAACCTTAAAAAAGCCGATGGAAACATGGCTAATTTTTCTTTAAGGTTTTCATAGATTTGAACCCTTGATTGGTGACTACAAACCCTTTAAGGCTTTGTTTGGAAGCGCCGAGATCAACCGGGATCGACTTGGGAACATCCCGGCCGGGATATAATTCTCGGACCAGCTCACGCCGCTGCTTGGTTCAGGCTGGGGATTGAAAAATCCCGGCCCGTTCCAACCAAATCCACGGGGGTTTCTTCCCACTCGGTTGAGGCGTGGTTCTTCTTCACTTCGCGACTTCGCGTGCGCTCGCGACTTCGCGTGTGTTCTCTGAACGGCACCGCCTCCCCCTCGACTCCGGTGACGCCGATCCCGCCGCCGCCGCCGCCGCCGCCGCCGCCCTCGGAGGAACATCCCGGTCAGATCTATCCAGTTAGTCTCCTCCTCCTCCTCCTCCTCCTCCTACTACTACTACTACAACGATTTCTAGGGTTTGTAGCCTCAATTTTTTTTTCTCTCACAGATTCGTTGCGCCGAGGTTAGAGAGGGGGAGGAGAACTCCGGCCAGGGTTGCTCGAGGAGCCTCTTCCAGGCGTGGAGAATCAGGAAGCCCCAGTGGGAGGCAGCGGCGCAGTGTGTTCGGGCTTGGGCTGGAGCTTCGTCCTCCGCTCCATCTCCTTCCGGTTCTTGGTTTGTGCTACTAGAATTGCCCCTCTGTTTTTGGTTTTGCCTTTCTATTGGATATTTTCATATATTTGGTTTTGCTATCTGTGGAATTGCCCCTCTGTTTGTGTTACTAGATGCTATGTTCAATCTGAACTACATTGAAAAAGTGATTTGTTGATGTTCTTATGTTCATCTAGTTCATATGCTCCTCTTTAGCTATGCTTCCTGAAAGGCTCTGGTAGCAAACTAGATGCTATGTTGTGCAGTGCTTCAGTTCTTAGTATGCCACTCTAATTTTGCTCTAAACAATTTACCTTTGTTCTTGTTTTTTTGGATTGCACTGGTGTGATTGTTATTATGGTGTGACGAATGTGTCAATTTGCAAAAAACTGCTAGTCTATGCCTTGATGAATTATACTATGTTCGCCCCATTGCTATTAGCTATAGCACTGGTATTTTGCACTACTAATACATAAGTAGTTGTAAGTGAACCTGCTGTTATTCGATAAGATGATAAGATAATTTGTGAAATTCATTAGTATGTTTAATTGCATTCTTGCATTTAGTCCCTGGATTTTCTTGCAGTAATTTTTTTGTTTTGCTGTTTGAATCGAATGATGAATCAAGAACCTATCTAGTGCTTCAATAAAAGTGTGTTTTTAATTTTTGAGGGTTTGGAAGTGATTTTTGTAGCTGTAGTAGTGATCTTACTTGAGTTGTATATTGTAACATCCCAACTGTGTAAACAGGGTTTGTTCAAATATAATTAAGATGTAGAAATTAAAACTTTTTCTCACACCTTGAAAACCCCTAAACATTCATGTAATTCTTGTCCAAGAGTTGTGTAATCCAAAAACACAAAGCTCTTGTTGACCAAAAGTCAAACTCATTTTCCAATTGTCTAAATCTTGTGCCGAACATTTGGAAAATATTTTCCTTGGTCCCAAAACTGATGTGGGACCCCTCTGAAAAATATCCCAAGATGTAAAACTTGTTTGATAAATTGTGGAGGTAAAACAAATCCTTGAGCAACCTTCATGAATTTCCTGAGAAAAATGCATTGCATAATAACCTCTGGAAATTTTATGTAAGGTTAATCTCATTGTCAGCAAGCTCCAGTTAAAATTTCATGAATTTTGGAGTTCATTGCTATCCCAAATAATTCTGCTAAGTTTCAACTGTTAAAAACTAAGTTTAAAAGCCTACACTTCCTTGGGCTAGCCACTTTGCTTATTTGGTCCGGCCCAACCGTGTTCCGCACCTCGCAGACCTCCTCTCCACCTTGATCGGTCGCGGTGTTGGATTTACATCCAACCGCCACGACCTCCTCATGATCAACACCGCAAAGACCTCCTCGCCTCACTGAGGTCATAACCGTTGGATCAAAGATCCACGGTCATGACCTCCCTATGTGTTAAATCTCAAAAACCTCCACGGCCGTTAAACCACTTGACATCCCACCTTGTTGAGGTCGTAGCCCTTGGATCCAAGATCCATGGCCATGACCTCCCTCACCGTTAAACTAAGCAAACCTCCCATTTAAACGAGGTCGTGGCCGTTGGATCGAGATCCAACGACCCACGACCTCCCTCAAAATATCCGGCGCACAAGACCTCCCTATCTCGTGTTGTGCACCGTTGGATTAAAATCACAGTCCACGACCTCCTCCTTGTCTTATCGATCGAGATCTCACGCGCCGCGTGAGGTCGTTGCCCTTAGATCTAAATCTAAAGGCCATGACCTCCCTTGTGTGTTGCGCAAGCTCAAGACCTCCTTTGCGCCACGTGCGAGGCTCAGGACCTCCCCTGTCTTGATCACCACCGTTGGATCAAAATCCAAAGGTCTTGACCTCCCTCGCGCTTCACGCAAAGCCTCAGACCTCCCTTTGGTTGTGTGCCCTTGGATTCAGATCCAAAGGCCATGACCTCCCCCTCACGTTCTTAAGTTCATGTGCGGTTAAGACCTCACAGGAGGTCCGCACCGTTGGATGGAGATCCAACGCCTTGGACCTCCTAATCCTATTTTCCCACGTGCGCTTACACATTAAGGAAATCGGAGGCCACGACCTCCCCATCCTTGATCGTGTGGTGGGACCTCCTCCCAGTCATTTGAGCGTAACGGTTCAAAAACCACATCGGAGGGCAGGACCTCCCGTGGGCTTATCCAGCGGTCAACATGACCTCCCCTGTTCTTCTCCTTCCTTGGTCACGCGTGCGTGGCCACGAAACAAGTGAATTAATGCCCACACATCCCTTTGTGTACTTATAACAACTCTTTCTTGACCGCATTAAATGCAGTCGACCTTCCGCCTCCTCGCCCACACTGGACTGTCACCATGTCAGCCTCGTGTCTTGTCCAACCCCTTGAACCGAGCCATGGGCTAAGCTCACCATGAGCTTAACCCGGGGTCTATGACCTCTTTTGCCCTAGCTATAAAACCTCCCCCACTGTTTCCGTGGCTTCCTTTGCACACCATTATCCCCTTGCTTGCACCCCCGTGCTTGCGAGCTCTAAACCACCAAAGCTATCTTGGCCGCCATTGTTGAGAAGCTTGAAGCTCCTCGGTGGACAAGGGTCCCTGGAGTTTTCCTCCTTTTCCCCTTGCTTCCATTTGTGCCCTACCCTCTGGGACCAAGGCCTAACTTGATATTGTTGGGCATTTGCAGAGGGGGACAAAGTGGAGCTTGAAGTTGAAGCTTTGGCCGTGGAACACCCTTCCTCCCTAAGACCGGTCCTCCTTCCTCGACCTCCTCAGCACCTTAGGACCTCCAGGTACTCCCTGATAGTCCTTTAGCGCTGGGCACCCGCATGTATGAGGTCGCGGAGCTTTTAAATTGGACACACGCTTGATGGATGTCGCGCGGAGCTTCCCTTTTGCATTTTGGATTTTGCCGTGTGCTTGTTTTCGTTGTCCTCTCGGGCTCGCCGGCGTTCAAGGCCGTCGCCGCCGTTGAGAGGAGGTCCATTGGGTGCGCATGGTTATTGCGGACCCAACGGTACCATTGGATGTCGCCGGCGATGACCACGTCTTTGAACCCGGGTCGTTGTCGGACAAAACGGCAGCGCCGTTGTCGTTTTAGGACAAAGACCCACCGCGTTAATGCGCTCATCATTTGCTCAAATCATTGAATCATTGGCGTGTCTTAATTGCATTTAATCCTCACCTTGCGCGTATTTAAGACCTCCCGCGCGCGGACCTCCTCGTTGTCCCGCGCGCATTTAACCTCTTGTCCAAGCACGTGCGTGCGTCGCGAGCTCTGGGACGTCCATGACCTCCTCCGAGGAGATCTGGAGCGTCCAAGACCTCCCCCTTGCGCAATCGTGGCCGTCCAGACCTCCCTGGAGGTCTGTGACGTTAGGACCTCCCCTTGGTCATCTCAGCCGTTCATGACCTCCCCGGGTAGATCTTGACCGTCAAGGTCCTCCCTCGGACGATCTGAACCATCGAGGACCTCCCTTGGAACATCTGGACCGTCCAGGACCTCCCCTGTGAGTTCTTGACGATGTAGATCTTCCTTGGGGAGATCTTGGTAGTTTGGATCTTCCTTTGGAAGATCTCAACCGTTAAGGACCTCCCCCGTGTGATCTGAGCCGCTTATGACCTCCCATGTCTTTAGGGTTTTTAGAAATTCCAGTGAACTCCTAAGTATAAACTGAAATAAGGTATAGCTTTAGAATTTCATATCTTTGTCATTTTAAATCCAAATGAGGTCATTCAAATTGTGTTAGCTCTGTCTTGAACTTGACTTTAATCCAAAAATGATTGTAGGTTGAGTTCAGCTTCAGAGCACAGTGTTGCCATTAGATTTTAAAACTCACTTTAAATATACACTCAAATTAATGCTTAACTTGTAAAATACATAACTAATGCTCTGTAGATTATTTTTGAGTGAGACCAACTTTGTTGGTTTCCTCTATTAATGAACCCACTAAGAAAATTAACTTTGAGCTTGTCGCTATTATGAAAATGAGGACTTGTGGATTATAATTTTGTTCAAGTTCTTGTTTTTGAAAAATGGTAGAAAGTGCAATATAGCTCCAAATGAGATGAACTCAATTGTGTTATTCATCTCATGAGGTGCTGGTTTTGCTGTAAAAATTTCAGTGTCACCACTTTTCTAGAAAATGTTGCCTCATAATTAATTTGGTAAATAGTGCAGTTTGGTATTTTTAGGGCTGAGCAGAATTGATTTCATCATATCTTTTGTATTAAGGATCCAAATCAATTGGTTCTTATTGCTAAATTCATGATAAATCATTGTCTTGCTGCTGTGAAATTTTCATAGCATTCGGAGAAGTTTCTCTGTTGCGTCTTTTGGTTTTTCGTCGTTCTTATCGGTTCTTTCTCGCTTTTCCGTTGAAGCCGACATTTGTGGTGATCCGAGAGTGACCCTCTGCCACAACTTGGCCAGCAACATCAAGGCAAGCAGTTTGATCATTTCCATCATTGTCCCATTACTTTAAAGCTTAATATATTGTTTTACTTCTATGTATGCATGCTACTTTGTGTTAAATGTCGCTAGCAATCCTATAGTTGCATAATCTGTAGGAATTGTTTATCCTCTACTACCATGAGCCTAGGTTATTTGCTGTGGTTTGAGCTCGTTGGATGAGCTCTTATCACTTAGTAGTTTCGATTAAATGGCTTAGACATGCTTAGTAGCGGTAGTAATGGGCGATCATCGACTTAGTCGATGGTCTTGATCACTCAAAACTGGTTATTACTCCTATATGTCCAGCACTTGTGCTTTGATTAATTTGTAAAATCAAAAAACTGAAAACAAAAGATTGATTTAGACTTGGGCATATTGGATGGATGGTGTGGTTTTTGGATGTGGTGGTATGCCTGAGTCAACAAGGACCGAATTCTTGCGCCATTGATCCAAGCAATTATTGCATGCTAACCACACGAGGGGGATATGGGACCTCTCTTGATTAAGTACTTTGGGCGGTGCTAATTGGGGTCGCTCGGTTGATGTGTTTTAAAGATAAAATGTGTGTGTGTGTGGTGTGGGAATGGAGCGATGGCGGTAGGTTAGGTTTGTCTATTGTGTCCTTATCCCGTGGGTTGTCTTGGTCGAATTAGCATCGTCCATTGGAAATGTCTCGTAGGACTTAGCCGTCTTGAACACACCTAAGTTAGTGTGCTTAAAGGAAAGGCGGTCGGCGTGTGGGTACATTGGTACACCCTGCAGGTTAAAACTATTGAATAGCCTCGTCCTAGGTTATGGACACGCTTGGTTATTTCCGTGAGAATTAGACTACAACCTTTAATTAAAACTTGACATGGTTGGTATGAGCGGGAGTTCATGCTATTGTTGTGGTGACTATTGGGTTAGTCACTTCGAGTTGATCTTGTTGTTGTTACTATGTTATTATCTCGTTGTTATTTCAACATTTAAAATGCTTTGCGAATTGCCTTCAATCTATTATGTTATTGCAAATGAAACTTGCTTTATGCTAAAATGAGTCCAAAGCCTCATCCACTTAAATAAAGCTTGCATGTAGCTATTTATAGTTCTGTTATCTCACACGTAAGTCTTTGGAGTACTTTATGTACTCATGCGCGTGGTTGTGGCATTTTTGTGGCTTTTGTTGCGAGAGGAAGAAGGTGAGCTCCAAGAGCCTCTCTTACGTACTCGTGTTGCGACTTCTTGACGACTAGCTTGGCGGTCGGTCGAGATGCCTAGGGGTTAAGGCACACCGATTGGCTTTGTGTTATAGCCATCTTTATGGCACTTTTGCTTCATTGTTATCTTAGTGTTTGTTGTTATTTGGCCTGAAGGCCCCTCTTTTGTAATAACCTATTTCCTTATTAATATTAACTTCTGGTTTGTTGCTTATGTACTATGTGTTGTATGGAATTGATACATTCTTTTGTTGTGAGGTATGTATACTGCATTCTGGGGAGTATGCATCTCTCGAGACTGGGTTTATTTGGTTGATAATACTAGGGTCAATTGGATGACTAAGTATTATGAGCTTAATAAATCCGGGTGCTCACATATATGCATGAATGAATTCATAGCTATGTATTCCTGATGCTAGATGTATAAAAAAGTTGGCATAAAAAGTGAATACTGTTTGTACAATTATTTTGTGTGGAAAATGATAATGCAGTTGTGAATGACTGTACTGGGGTTTTTTGCTACAACTATTTCACATTCGTAGAGATCCTATGAAATTTGGACAGTAAAAGCTTAGTTTCCATGGTATTTATCATTACGTGCAATTATATCTCTGTTGTGATCTTTCAGTTTTGTGTTAAAAAATGATTTTCGGTTTTAATTGACTCCTTTTTCTGATATGTTTCACTCTGTTTATTTTGACCACATATATACTTCTTGTCGTAGGGGCGGCCTCACGGCACAGGCGGTGCGACAGAGGGTCCCCCGAGGGACCCAGTGGCGTTCGAGGGGCTCAAAGGCGCCCCAGGCCTCTCTCGAAGGGCCTCGAAGTGCAGGGGCACTCTCGGAGGCTCGAGGGCTGATCGCAGCGACCTCCGGAGGGGCCCTGAGAGCTCCGGAGGCACTCCTGAAGCCTCTAGAGGGTTCCCGAGGACCCCCAAGATCAGCTACAAGGATGCCCCCATGGGGGGGCCCCGCGGGTGTCCCGAAGGAAGGCCCCGGAGGGGCCTAGAAATCACCAGCAGGGTGCGACAAGGGTGGACCAAGCTCACCGCCCCGGTGGACCAAGACCAGAGGGTCTACCATGCGCCGAAGGCTACCCTTAGGCTAGGAAAATCCCCTGCTACCCCTAGGGTAGTTGTACTTTCGTAGGGGTATGTATGTAACTTCTTGTACCAAGCAGAGGAGGCTATAAATAGCCCCCTCCCCATATCATCATGGGGGGGGGGGAGGAAGTTTTTCCTAAATAAAACGCAAGTGTCACTCCAGCTGAAATCCCACTCTTGGGACCCTCTGGCCCCCTGTTCGGAAGCCTAGGGTCCCCCTCATTCTACTGTCTGGTCTCTCTTCCACGACAGTTGGCGCTGTCCGTGGGGTTCGGCAGGAAGGTCACAGGCGCGAAGCATCGAATGGCCCCCAGGAGGGCCGCGTCTAAAGTCTCGGTGGCGAAGCGGTGGCGGCTGGTGCCAACACACCGAAGCCAAGCGAAGCAAGGCACATCCTGGTGCGCTGAAGCATCGGATGGCCCCTAGGAGGGCCGCGTCTAAAGTCTCGGTGGCCAAAGCAGCGGCAACGGCCGCAGCGCCGAACACACCGAGAGCCAAGCGGAGCAAGGCCTTCGCGGCGGCGGTAGCCGCTGCGCGGACCACGGAAGAAGAAGCAAATAACTCCACACATGGTGACATTCCCGGGGGGGGGGCACCCCGCCCACCGAGGCCTCCCTCCCCGACAATCAACCCCCGGGCCCACCACCGGGAGTTGCGGGGGTGATCTAGGAGGCCTACGAGACCCTGCAATAGGAGTTGTCCGACCTCCGCCGGGAGATGCTTAGCCTACGGCAGACCGCCGGAAGGAGCCTCATCGTCTCGGTGCCACCTTCAGACACCCCGACGGCGGTGGTGGTGTGCCAATGAAACCCATTGCCGAGGGACCCCAACTCACCGCTGAGCGTTGGGCTCGAAGCTGCGCGCTGGCCAAAAGATTTCAAGATGCCGGACGTGACACCCTTCGAGGGCTGTACCGACCCTGCGGAGTTCCTCCGGGTCTATGAGACCGCGATAGAGGCCGCGGGTGGGGATGACACGACGAAGGCGAAGAGCATATCGCTCGCCCTCAAAGGGGTCGCCCTCATGTGGTTCTTCACCACCCCCCCGGTTCGTCTACGCATGGGAGCAGCTACGGGACCTGGTGCGCAACAATTTCCAAGGGAACTACGTCGAGCCAAAAGACGCAGGACACTTGTTTGTGATCAGGCAGGCCCCAGGCGAGTCCCTCCGTAGTTTCTTCAAGAAATTTGCGGAGGTTAAGTGCCAGGTCAAGGGCGTCAACGAGATGACAATTATCAATGCAGCCACCTGCGGACTGCAAAAGGGGCCATTATCGGAAAAGCTGGCCTGCAAGCCCGTCTCTACCGTCGCGGAGATGTTCGACAAAATGGAGAATCGCCGGCGGAGGAGGACAAACAACCGGAAGAAGCGCGAAGGGCACCCACCACCACACCCGCGAAGTCATCCAGCAAAGCAGAGCAGGCCATGCCCCCCGCCACAACAACCTCAGCCACGCCGACCAACCCGAAGCCACGTGGAAATTTCCGCCCGAAAGGCCATGGCGTCTACCACGTAGATGCAGGACAGGACCCCGGAGGAGCGAAGCGAGGCGGCCGAGGAGGTCGCTTGCCCCCTTCTAAGCCTTCGTCCGAGGCGATTCGACGCCTTCCCTTAACTGCCGTGTACTGCACAAGCCGAACGACGCAGTCACGTCCTAATAGCCGTGCAGCGCCAAAGAGTCCTCCGGCGAGACCTGTTGGCGGCGTATTGGCGCTCCGCACTCGTCGACTCTTCGGCGGTGGCCACGGCGACCGCGCGGGTGGCGAGAGCGTCAATGTGCGCGCACCCCGCCTTGTCAAGCGAGGCCAAGGCCGCGCACCAGGCCACCATCGCACAATGGTCTCCATATGAGCGCGCCGCCGGCATGCACACCCTCCCAACGTTCTTAAGGCGTTTGAGGGTGATATCCGTCTCCGCGGGACGATGAATCCTCTGGGGGGGTGGGCACCGCGCCGAGCTGCGTCACGGCATCCTCAAGGGTGTCCAAAGCCTCAAAAGCAGCAAGCCTCATGTTGTTGGACAGCTCGCGCTCCGCCTCAACCTCCTCTTCGGCAAGCGTCCGGGCTTTGCGCGAAGCCTCCAGCTCATCCCGAAGGGCCGACACTTGCTCCTCCAGCACCTTCACCTTCACCGCAAGGGAATCGCGCTCACCACTGAGGGTCTCGTTCTTGGTGTGCTCCTGTCGGCTTCGCTCTGAATCTTCCGGCAATGGAGATATCGTCATCCAACGCCCGCGAAAGCATCATTGTCTGCACGCGACACCTTAGTAATGGCCGAATAAGACGAAGGAAGGTGCCCAGAGGAACTTACAAACCTTCATGGCGTTCGCCTCCACGCTTCGGAGCATGTCCTTCACGGCCATTTTCTTGAAGAAATGCTTGAGGTGGGGCGAGTGCACGAAGTCTTCAACCACCTCGCACACTTCGACGGCGCCGGGGCTTACCATGAAGTCCTTTTTACACATGGGGAGCACGTCCACGGGGGCCCGCAGCCGCTGTGCCAGGCCTCGCGGGGTGCGGGACCCTCGACCCTGCCGACCCAGTTGCGGCATCCTCGCTCGCGCCGTCCCCATTACGCCTCGGCTCCGCGTCATCCGCCCTCCGCGGGGCATCGCTCACATCTGCATCAGCAAGCATGTATCAGACGCGCGCGATCACACACAAGGGCCAAAATTCATTACCTTGGGGGGATCGCGGAGCGGGAGGATCGTCGGCAGCGACATCAGCGCGCCCTAGAGTAGGCGGGGTGTCCAACAAAATCTCGACATCCGTGCCTTAAACGCGCGACGGAGTGTCTTCACTCGAGGACTCGGCGATAACAACGCCCGTCAGCCCAATCGCGCTTGTTGCCCTGGCCACCTCCGCCGCAGGGCGCCCCGTCGCATCCCTCGACGCGCCTTCATCAGCCGAATCGACGTGCTCGCTGGACGAGGAGCCACTCGAGGCGGAGGACTCCACCTGTTCCACGGCCCCTGCCAACTTCTTGGCAGGCCGGTTCGCGTCCTCCGTCACCTCCGCAAGGTCGCTCGCATCGCGAGGAGCGGCAGCGCGTAGTGGCACCGCCAATCGGCTCCGGCCCACCGGCCTCGGCAGCGCGAGCGCGTTTCCTTTTTTTGGCGTCTGGGTCCGGACGCTCGGAGAGGCGGATCGACGGAGCATACGCCCGGTTAAGCCGGCTCTCTCGCACCACCGTGATGCGCTTCGAGTGTTCCTCGTCTGTGTAAGGGCCCAAAAGCACTTCCGTCGCACGAGCGGCTTCGGTAATAGGCAACACTGCAAAGCCATTACCAACACAACCGTGAGAACGAGCAACACGCACAAACAGAGAAAAGAAAAGCTGCCGAGATCCATACCCTCCCGTCCCTTCACAGTAAGGATCGGGCGTCCGGTCTTCGAACCTCCGATCTCAATGCTCCAGTCCTGGGCCAGGGGCCAGATCCCGAAGGCGCAGAACTCCTCCACCAGGTCGCGGGTGGAGAAGCGCTTCGTCACATCCAATAAAAGCTGAAGGAGGGCCTCCTCCCTCGCGCTGAGATCAACCTCGGGGCTAGCGATGAGTCGTATCGGCTCGCCTCGAGACTGCAAACCATCCTCCGGCGGCGACTTGTGGTAGAACACCGCCGAGTCCAGTCGATGTCCCAGCGGTTGCGCGCTGCCGGAGTAGGAAGATACATCTGGCACCGGGTCCTCGGCTAGAAGTTTACGCTGCCAAAGTTTAGCGTATCGCCGGTGGTCTTCTTCTTCTTCGGCTGGCACCGCCCGTCGTGAAGATGGGCAAACAAACGCCCTTCGCCGCTGGCCCCGGCCACCCGAAGCATCCATTCGAACACCCCCAGCTTCACGATGGAGTTCGGCGTCAGTTGGGCCAACTCCACCCCGTACAGTCGGAGCACATCCTTGACCAACCCGACACACAGCAAGCGGAGGCTAGCATCAAAGAAGGCAACAAAGACCACCGCCTCATCCGGGCGGGGCGCCGGCGTGGTCTCCTTGCCTGGAGCGCGGACCTTTTCAAGGCCCTCTAACTTGCCCTCGTCAACAAGGGTGACGAGGATAAGATCAGTCACGGTGGACCTCCCCAACTCACTCGTGTATATCGCCTCCCCCGCACTCTCCTTCGCGTGCTTCGACATGCGCGAAGCAGTAGGATGGACCCTCGCTAGCAAAATCAAGCACCACAGCAGGAATGAAGCGCAAAGCGGGAGGCCAGGAAACCGAAAATGAGTACCAGCAGGCAGGAGTGCGGTGCGTATATATAGGCGGCCGGAACCTGCAGGGTGGGAAACGAGATGTCGCGCGCCAATCTGCGCGCGCCACGTGCGCCAACCCTGCAGCACGCCCTCCACTCATTAAATCGGCACAAAGCCCAAAGAACGACGCGTGGAATCCCAAGAGGCACCAGCGCAATTTATGGCCCATAACAAACTAGCCCGCGCACCATCCCAGGGCGCGCGGGAACCCAGGAGCCAGCAAACGCCACCAGCAACCCCTATTCGCTGGCTCTTCCAAGAATACGCTTCACCGGGCCTGAGGGGACGGTGTGCCTGGACCCTTCGGGAGAATAGCGCGGTTTCGGCCATGGCGAAGCAGGATCTCGACCACGAGGGGCTTGTTGTAGGGACGGCCCACCGCCCCAGCCAGACAGCAAGTCTGACAGAGGGTCCCCGAGGGACGAGGCGGCGCTCAGAGGCTCGGCGCCCGAGCCGCCTCCCGAAGGGCCTCGAAATGCGAGGGCACTCCGGAGGCTCGAGGCGGCATCAGAGGCGACCTCCGGAGGCCCGAGGGCTCGGGAGGCACTCCAAGCCTCGGGAGGTTCGAGGACCCCAAGACCGGCTAAGGATGCCCCAGGGCCCATGGCGTCTCGAAGGAAGGCCAGGAGGCCTAGAAATCACCAGCAGGGTGCGACAAGGGTGGACCAAGCTCACCGTCCCGGTGGACCAAGACCAGAGGGTCTACCATGCGCCGAAGGCTACCCTTAGGCTAGGAAAAGCCTCTGCTACCCCTAGGGTAGTTGTACTTTCGTAGGGGTATGTATGTAATTTCTTGTAGCAAGCAGAGAAGGCTATAAATAGCCCCCTCTCCATATCATCGGGGAGGGATTTTTAGAATAAAACGCAAGTGTCACTCTAGCTGAAATCCCACTCTTGGGACCCTCTGGCCCCCTGTTCGGAAGCCTAGGGTCCCCCTCATTCTACTGTCTGGTCTCTCTTCCACGACACCTCTCGTTGAAAAAATAATCATAGTTGCTTATCTTGTTAGTTTTGAGGCATGAAAATGAATTTATGATAAAAAAATGTACCACACAATGTCACTTCTGTCACTTCTGTGGCAGGTAGCTATTTGACATCTTTGCAACGAGAGAGAGAGATAGAGTATCTGTTTCATATAGGTATAGTTTAGTCCGGATTAAAGATCGGTCAGTAAACAACTTTATTCCTTGTGGTGCCTTTTGAAATGGTTTTTTTTACACACTTCGCAAATTTACTATGTCTAACTCCTATAGTCAAAGAATGTGTTCAGATGTTACCTAGTCATCCATATGGACAAGAACAAAATCAAAGTCCACATTAACTTACAATCTTCTGAAAAGCGAATCTGTCGATGAACAGCTTTATTCCTTGCTGCACCTTTCAGCTTGTCAGTTCACACTTTATAAATTTACTGTGTTTAATCAACACCACAAGTCTTGTAAGAATGTAACGGTTGTTCATCCATAATTCAGGGCTATGTACACACACCAAAATCTCCCAACCTTCGCAACGGTTGTACACACACCTGACGTGGTTGCTTCAGAAGTCAAGGAAACGAGCCTCCAGAATACATGACATATCGTTGTACTATCAGGTATGACCGTATGGGAGCGCTTCCCTTTTGCTTATGCGATGTTTTCCATTTGGAGGATTACACCATAGCCAAGTTTACGTGAATGATAGGTAAAACCTATATAGGATTCTCCTCCAAACATCATCTATCTAATTATACTAAACATATACCAGTGATCCACGTCCTATAGAATATGCTAGATAGTTTTCAAATTGATCACGTTTTAGTTATAAATTCTATTGTTCATGAGACACCATAGGCAAAACTTCTAATAGTTCGATTTCCTGTCACAACACAGTTTCTACCTGAAACCAGAGAGTGTCAGTCATATTTTACTCTCTAGAGATGCACTACTTTACACACAAATGTCTTCAATTTTTCATGCCGAGGAAACGTACCCACTTGTGTTAGTGTTGAACACATGATGCTTGGTGTTGGCCCACACCGGGTACCAACCGGCCATGGAATGGAGTAAATAACTAATAAAAATTGTAAAGTCGTCAACTTCTTATAATAAGATGATGGCATGTGTAAAATGATCAGGAGCAGTTAGGAATAGACGGCAGTCATACAAGAAAACGAGGACTCGAACTTGAGGATGCCAGTTGTGATCTTTTGTTGAACAATTTGCAACCTATATATCCTAATCTTCGAGATGATTCTCTGAAGTGTTTTCTGAAAGCTCTCCGATCATGCATGGGGTGTATGGAAATGACTCGTATACACCCGCCGCATAGGTATAATTGTAATCTTTTGGGCGTAATTTGCCTAAGTACTGAACTTTCGAGCTATTCAGATGATAAGCCACTCCTATAAATGATACCTTCAAGAAGACAACCACTTTGTAGGGGTGAAACCCAACGAAGTAAATGTAGCCATGGTTCTCATGCCTGTTCGATATCGAGAACATTACCATCGTCGGAGTTCCATTCAAAATTCTCTCCCAGTAGCAGTCTGTTGTTGCCATCTTCATCTTCATTATCATCCTCTAGGATCCAAGGTCCGTCAATTCCCTGACGATAGTTCAAACGTACCGCTGCCCACAAGGCCGATGGCATCTATCTGACCGCACAATTCGTTGAGGATCCAAACTCGCAGTTGGTACTCATTATGAATTGTTGCGAAATACACCCCCTTTTCCGATCTCCCTAGGCAAGGTCGTGAACGTTTGCTTTCCTCAATATCTATTGGCGTTTTTATTACCTGGTACTTATCATTTGACGAGGATAACCAGCACAAACATCAAATCATCCACCAGAAATGTTAAGACCATTTTGAATGCTACGATTGATAGACGCTTCTGTAGAAGCATCCACAGGTGAAAGTAAGACATGATATCAATGCTAGAATTGTCAAGGGGTTTGCGGTTATGCGCTTCTATGATGCCTACCTCATAACAAACGCACCACGTACGGCAATGCACGTAAAGTGCTCCTGGCCAATACACGACGCTACGGGTCCTCAGGCCGCGGGGATTCCACTGGTTCGTCTCTGCTCTGCTCCTCCTCAGGCTCTGTCCCCTCGGCGGCTGATGTATCACCCAGAAATGACAAGAGCCCGCTCAGGTTGAATGGTGTTGGTGGCGCGGCGGTGGCGTCTCTCTCGGATCAAACAGTATCGGCTTCTCAGGCACGCTGAACACCTCATAATGCGGCGAGACGGCGGGGTCAAAAGCGAGGTACGCAGCATGGTCCGAGACCTCCATGCGTGGGGGCAGGCGTGCCCACCGTCGTGTGTCGGGGTTGACCACGTAGAATTCCCTCATGCCGCGGTAAAACTCCAGCTATGACCGGGCAAGAAGTCGAGGTTACCGTCGATTCTGGGGTGCGTGGAGGGGCGGGCGAGCAAGTGCGTGCACTGTAGTCGATGTAGCTGACGAAGATGCCGTGCACCGCGTGCGGGAGGAGGTGCGCGAGCAGCAGCCTTCGGCCGTCGACGACGGCGCGCCACGCCTTGCAGACGCAGCGGGACACAGCGAGGTCGCGCGGCGGGAGGCAACGGAGGATGATGGCGAGCGCGTCGTCAGGCAGCGCCATTTCCATCAGATCCATGGCTCTGCCGCGGCAGTTACAGACAAGAGGCGCAAGTCAAAGCTAAGCCGCTTTTTGCTCTTTCGCCGCAGTATTTTTTTACGCAGGACTGCAGTAAAGCAGAAATACTGTTATACTGTGGACCTCCGGATCGGTAGTGGTAGGGTTCACTAGGCTGCTGTGCTGCTCATACGGAGGTATATAAGTGGGCCGGCTGCGGGCTGCGTCACCGTAAGATTCGGCCCACATTTCCCAAAGAGCCAGGCAAGAGGCGAGCTCTGACTGCCGGCACGGCGTTCGTCCGGCTCGAACGCAACGCGGGCGGAAACTGGACCAAAACCGGCCATATGTCGGACTAGCAGCACGGCGGTGAACCTTTTTTTGCCACCGAATCCCGAGAAATTCGAGTCAACCGCAAGGAGGACGGGGCCGCGGGGCGGGCGGGCGCACGCATTCGTCGGCCGCGCGGCGCCACTGGGGAAAACACCGCACCGCACGTAGCCCCCAGCACCGGCACATTTCCTCCCCACCACACGTCCCCTCCTCCCCTCCCGTTCCCCAAGCCAAGCGCTCCCCGCTTTTGATTTGAATTTTGGTGTGAAGGAGGAGGAGACGGGGCAACCGATCAAGGGGGAGAGGCCGATAGGTTGTAGCGGGAGCTAGCGATGTCGTGGCTCCGCAACGCGGTGCACCGCGCGGTGGAGGCGAGCGGCGGCCGCAGCTCCCTCCTCACCAGCACCGTCCGCACCTCCCTCGGCACCGTCGTCCACCACGCCGGCCAGGCCGTCGCGGGCGGCGCCAGGCTCATCAACGACCGCATCGTACGATCAACACCACAGCACCATCGCCTGCTATCTCTTGTTGTATCCTTATCAATTCCTTCCGGTGATCGTGATTAGTCTGCGATTGATTGTTCGGGTAGGGGAATCGGAACTACAAGAGCATGAAGGTGACGGCCAAGAGGCTGGAGGAGGCGGCGCTATCCTACAGGGGGCAGGAGAGGGTGCAGCTGCTGGGCCGGTGGCTCGTCGCGCTCAAGGAGACCCAGCGCGCGGTCGCGGCGATGCGGGAGCCGCAGCACTCGGACGATCCGAATCAAGCCCTGCCCGTGTTGGTGAGCGCCTCTTGGTCTATTTTGGCCAAGTTTTTGGGTTGCATTGCGTGATCGCGTAGGAAATGGTGCACGTTGCAGGATCTGTACGTGGATTACGAGAGCGGGGCTGAGCCGATGAACTTTCTCCATGTCTTCCTCTACAGCCAAGCGCTTGAATGCGTTATTGTGTCTATGGTGGGTTGGGTTTGCGCAATTCGATTTCGCCACCGTGTCGTTTCCACCATGTAGGTAACATTGTTTCATAATTTGAAACAATTAATTCATTCTCTATGGATCAGATTCTGGAAGCCCCAACTGAAGAAGTTTCACTGCTGTCAGAAATTTTCGGGCAAGTTCTTCAACCATTGCATGTCTAGTTACTTGTTATATTACTAACTGTTTTGTGGTTTTTTGGGCTTCAAGGAAGATCTTGAAGTTTTCACTCATATACTATTGTGGTCTGTGGATGCTCCATACAGAATGTGCCTTTCTGGAGGGAAGGATGTGCACAATGCAATTCTGAGTAGCATACAGGACTTGGCAAAGTTATTTTCAAGTTACCATGATGAAGTATTGGTACGCAGTTCCTGATTTATTCCTCAGTATTAAACCATAAACTCAAGTATAAAACTAGTCTAATTGTAGGCCTCTCCGTTCCACCTCAACATATTAGTTATTTCATTATTTGTAATAAAGGCCCCTTTGGTTCAGCCACTTCGTCCATGATTTAATCTTTGTAACTATCTTATGCACATCATGTATAGTGTACATTTTTCCTGGTGATTAAATTAGATGATAGGGAAAGCATAACATGTATCATGTATGATATCTAGTTACTGTGGTTTCTCCTTTCCAGGCTAAACGCGATGAACTGCTTCAGTTTGCTCAATGTGCTATCTCAGGGTTAAAAATAAATGCTGACATTGCAAGGTACCTTTTTCTTTTGGGGAGAGGGAGGGAGCAGTTTTTTGGGGTCTCCAAGTATGCATGTGTATTTACATGCTCCAAATTCTCTATTTTTTCTTAATTCCAGATTAGATGATGAGATCGTGCAGCTAGAACAACTGATAAATGCAACGGATGCTCTGCAAGCTACTTCTTCCAGTAACCGTAATAAAGCATCTCAAATGGTTGCTGAGGTAGGCCTAAATTTCGAGTTCTTGACCTTTATAATTCTGTGGGTGTACATTATCATTTTTTTTATAGAATTGTCACGTGATCTATTTGTAAGATGGACTTGTTTTGGCTACACTGAGGGCAAATAGAATAGCAATGAAAAACTATGTCAAATTGTCAGTGCTCTAATTAATTAGTTTTTAATTTAGCCATTATTTTAGAAAATTGGAATGTTTGAAGATGACGAAACTACTCTTTGTGCCAATACATAGCGTTTTTATTAATTATTTCCATTCGTACATTTATGTGCAAGTGTTCTTTGGTTTTGCTAAAACCATGGATGTGTAAGTATGGCCTATCAAAAACATTAAATGTTAGATAAAGTTGTAAGAATTGCTTCGTAAGAGCATTGTTTCCCATGTAGGTAGCATATCTTGTATCCACTATCCAGTGTTCTCTGTGGAGAAACTAGACAAGTCATCACATATTAACTGCTTTCTTTTCTTAAAAAATGCATAGAAACTTTTGTTCGTATATTTCTTAAATGCTTTGTGCTCAGGCCTTGAGTAGCTAAACTGAAGTTATTTGTTTCATACTTTCATCCCATTCAGTATGGGTCAACTTACTGTTCCTGGTTATTAATTATAGTTAATATTAAGAACGAGATTCAGTAGTGTATTTCTGAATTCTGATACTATTTGCAGGGTTTCAAAACTGCAGTTGCTGATGTTCGTCTATGCTCTAGAATGGAAGAACTTGTATTGAAGAAGAAATCAATACATCCTAGCAACTCATTGGAGACTCATTTTCAGAAGGCATGATACTTCCATTATTTCTAAATTAATTTGGTTTTTTTTTGTTGAACAGTTCGTCGGTCTGGAATTCAGACTTAACACAGTAGAATAATTTCAAGCTTTTTATTTGCTAAAACCTATATCATTGTCTTCCCTTCTTGAATGATACATGGTTACTACCTCAATATCCATTCCATAAAAACTTTGCAGGTCGATAAACTGAAGGTTTTGTCAGAATCTCTTGCAAATTCAGCTGCAAAAGCGGAAAAACGTATAATGGAAAATAGGTTTGTGTCTTAAGCATTCCCTGTGCTGTATATTTACTTTCCATAATTTAGCACATGTTTATTTGGCAGAATGCGAGTGCAGTGAAAAGTTATTTGGACTAATCTAGTAGGCCATAGTTGCTATAACTTGTAGTGATATGTCAAATACTAGGTAGGTAAATTGAAGCTACAACCGCTTATATACGCTGTCATATTTCTGTAGTAATCAATGTCATTTGTTACTTTCTTCCTTTATTAAAATATTTTCTTCATTTCAGAGCCGCAAGTTTATTTTATTTTATTTTTGTCTATCAAAATATTTGAAATGACCCTGTCTGCTTTAAAGTGAATTTTGTTGCCCTATGTTTTACAATGCAGGCTACAAAAGGAAGAATCCCTAATCTTCCGAGTCACCAAAACAAATGAAGTTAATGGAGCTGAAAAGGTAACTTGTTTAGCTACAGGCCTGTGAGTCATCACTTAAATTATCGTGGTAATTTCGTACACCATACCTAATTATGTCATTGAGCCAAGCAATAGTTTATTCTGCATCCAGATCAATAAAGTTTCCCAGATTCCCCCCAAAGCACCAAAAAGAACATTTTAACTTCTTCTATGGTATCCACCGAACTGTTGTTGCTAAAGGATAAACATAGCAGGACATCTGAGCTGTTCTAATATTTGTCTTCAGTCTTGGTCATATGGATTGGCTTGTGCTGAATTTTTTATTTTTTTTGTGAAAGGAATTAGTGGCTGAGATCTCTGGACTCGAGAAGCAAAAGGATCAACTTGAGGCAGAACTAAAGAAAGTATGATTGTCCTTTCTTTTTCCACCTTCCTGAGAACTAATGTTCACAGTCCAATTCTTTTGATCTCAGTAACTTACAGAATGGCAAAATGCTTGGTAATTTCTTGCTAAAGTTTGAAATTCTGTAGATGTTCTGGCTTCAGTTTGGAGAGGAAGCCAGAACCTGTAAATTTGTGTAGCGAGCATTTAGGATCTGGAATGTCTATTCATGTTGACTTGTTGAGTTAAAATGCAAATTACCTGAAATGCATCAGTTGAAATGAACCACATTTAAACTTATGTTTGCTGTGAATTATTCTACTCCTGTTATTATACAGTAGAGATAAAGTTAATTGTACTCTTGTACTCAATAATGATGGTTAAATTATGAGAAGACATCACAAGGAGATGCTCAGGGTGTAAATACAAGCAACAAATATATTATAGCTTTGAATTATGACTTGTGATCTTAGTAGTATCTCACAAATGTAATTATTGTCCGGCATCTCAGATATAATAATTAGCTACATACTTGGTGGAGCAGCCTATAAGTTACACCTTTTATACAATGCTTTAACTATAAATAAGACATCAGGTGTCCTATTAATTTACCTGATTTACAATATACAAAATTTGACATTCAATTTCAGAACTAGCTGAAGGCTCTGCCATATTTTTCACCTTATCTGTTAGGTTTACTGTTCTTTAGAGGCTATAATCCCATGAGAAGCTTATTTTTAAGAGTGATTCTGAAACTCAGATTACAGGTAAATACTAAATTGAATGCGGCTGCTGTGAAGCTTAAAAAAACTAGAGAGGAGAGAGACCAATTTGATGAAGCCAGCAATCAGATTGTGCTACATTTGAAAGCAAAGGTTTGCTAACTCTCTTTGTTAGTTTCTAGATTTAGAAAATGCTTTATGGGAAGCATAGCTTTCACATCCTCGTTGTTTTCTGCCATGTCCTTACTCTAGGAAGATGAACTATCAAGATCTATTGCTTCCTGCAAAGTAGAAGCAAATACTGTCAGTGCGTGGATCAACTTTTTAGAAGATACATGGAAGTTGCAGTCTTTGTATGAAGAACGAAGGGAAAAACAAGCTAAGTATGTAGAGGCTCTTTCACTGAAAAATACCATGTGATTTTTCTATAATAAAATGCTTTGTGATAATTACTCTCATAATTTCTATGTACAAAGATTTGCTGATATCTGTTTCTGTTGTTTTGAAATTTGTTGATTGCAGTGGTGAATTGGAAAGATGTGGAGTCTGCTTTGCGAAATTGGTTAAGCATCATGTTTCTGCATGCGTGGTACTCCATTTGACTTTTACATTCTAAAGAAGTGATATACTACTATGGAGAAGGGCCTTTTGTTTAGTAACTTTTGCATTACCTATTGTTTCTCAATTAGTTGTTTCTTTTGGTTTTCTAGGAAGAGCTGAGCACTTCTATTGATCGTATAAAGACCTTTGTTGATAACCTGAAAATATTCAGTGACAGGTATAGTTCTCATTTGTTAGTCTAGTTCCCTTGTACAAGAGACGTCCTGGTGCTAATGCTTTTAGTTGCATCACCAGATCGGTGTCAGCGGAGGATGGATATAATGGCCTGTCTAAGCAATCAAACCCTCGTAAATACCTTGAGGAAGAATATCTAGAAACTGAGAAAAAGGTCATTCTTGTTAATTCTTTACCCTGCTTGATAAAAACAGAAGATGCTAATAGAGGATAATGGGATTTATTGTTACAGCTGGCATCAGGAACCCTGACTCAGAAAAGTTTTTTTTTTGTGACGTTTATAATTGTGCATTACCTTTTGTTCTGTTTCAGGTTGTAGCCGCATTCAGTTTGGCTGATAACATTAGAGCATTATTTTTTTCCAATCAAGAGCGTAAAACCAGGTAGTTGCTGTTAAAGATACTAGGGCCTCGTTTGGAACACAGGGATTTCAAACACAGGAATTTCACATGACACAATCCAATTCCACAGGAATCAGGAAATTTCCGTGTTCCAAACGGGGCTTAGAACTCTCTGGCTTACACGCTTTGCAATCTGTAACGATACTAGAGCTGTGCCGGCTATTTATGCAGGAGAGATGATCCTGAGGTAAAAAATCTATTTGCCAACATGGACAAGCTGCGAGTCGAGTTTGAATCGGTTCCACGGCCAGTACTGCAAATTGAGATCAAAGAAAAAGAAGAGAAATCAAGACGGTCTCGTTCCTTCAAGGGCGCTCGCTCACCAATCCATCCAGAAACTGATTCCCCAATCGCAGCTCAGCTCAGAACGCGGCTACCATCAGAGTCTGATTCCGAAATGGCAAAGTACGACCAAGAATACAAGGAATACTCGGCTGACGAGATCAGTGGATGGGAGTTCGATGAACTTGAAGATGAGCTAAGATTTGGCTTCCAGTCATCGGTGTAGTCTGCAAAGGGAACTCACATGTCCGGAATAGTTGATGTACAATTATTAGCACAAAATTTGGAGAATGTATAGCTCAGACCACAGAGTTGTGTGCATTATATAACCTTCCTTTCTGCTTAGAAACTTTTGTTGCGTTCTTTGAACGTTCTGTTGCCTTCTGCAAGACTTTGAGAGAAGAGCCGTTTACGATGTATGATGTATCCACCTCTGCAGTTGTATTGACCGTACGTGTATATACGTACAATTTTGCTGGGTATATATGCCATCCTGAATAGCAAAAGTCAACTTCCTCCTCTTTTATTCGTCTGCGTCTTCCCTCTTTTTCATATTCGTCTGCGTCTTCCCTCTTTTTCAGCCTTTGTTCTTTTCTTCAACTTTAGTTGACAGCAGAAAGATCAAAGATGCCAAAAGAATGAGAAAAAACAAAGAAGTTCCCAACCCTTTCTCTGCACAAAGGTTTTCCCCCAGCTTTGTCAACCTCACTTTTGTTTTTTAGTTCATACATGTTGTTTACTACAATGGAGTAAATAAGTAACAATTCTACGTTCTCAGTAGTATTTACTGAACTTGATTCTGACACCACTTGCAGCATGGAGAGAAAATGTGAGGCTGTACTGTCACTGTAGTACTGGTTGGTCATAGCCAAGAGGTCACCTTATCCCCCACCACTAATTGCTCTCTTGAAGCAAGCGTACTCTGATCCAGGACCTGTTCATATCTCTTTACTGGAAGAAAATTTGCTAAGAGAGAGCCTCACCATGAGACCCTCCCCATCAGTCGTCAATTCTCTCTCAATCAACCGAATCAACTATAGGGTAAGGCCTCCATCGCATTTTCTTTCCTCTCTACCCCTAATGCCTTTGAGAACACACAAGTACATAAACCTAGTTACTGTCTGCTTTCTGAATTGTGATACTCCATATAAGAGTACTACACTACAATACACTACATAACATAGTACAAGTGTACAACTACTGCTACACACATCCAAATCCAACAAGAGCACATCTCATCTGATCTAGGACTAGGAGTGAGCGAGTAAGCACAAGACAAACTCTGGAATCAATCAGCCTCCAAAGACAAGGGGGCCCAAGCTACCACCCCCACCCCCGTTCTGTTTTCTTGGATTCCTCACTGCCACTGCCTTGCCCACAAATTTTTTTTCTTTCAAACTCCTGACACTGCCTCCTCCATCCTCCTATTAACTCTTCTTCTTCTTCCCCATTTGGCCCATCGAAGCAAGCAGAAGCAGTTGCTTCCCCAATGTACCCTAGAGCGACGGCCCGGCACGGCGGCGCTGCAATGGCGAGAGCAAGCACTGTTTGTGCTGGTGCGCGTTCGTTTGGGGAGGAGGAGTACATCGACCTGGATCTCAGTTCTTGCGGGGAGTTCGAGTTCCGGGTGCGCCGGAGCAGCGCGGCGGCTCCCTGCGCGGACGAGATGCTCTGCAGGGGCAGGCTGCACAAGGTCGCGCCGAGGTCGGGGGCCAAGCAGCGGGAAGCTGACGCTGCTGTCGGCGGCGGCGGCGGGAGGAGGAGCGCCGCCACGGTTGCGCCGCTGCAGCAGTCTCATGCTGCCGGGCTCCGCAATGCGCAGCAGGCGAGGCTGCATGCGGAGGGCCCCCGGTGCAGGAAGGCGGCGAAGACCGTGCACGCGAAGCTGCAGGCGTCGCGGGCCTTCTTCCGGTCCCTGTTCGCCAGGACCTCGTGCTCCGACGAGCAGTGCCACGGCATTGGCGTCCGGGCCAGGAACAGGGCCACGCTTGGGCAAAACAAGAACAGCGGCAAGGCGCCATGTGGCCAAATCAAGAACAGCTACGGCAGCAGCAGGGCAGCTCCGACCACCCTGAGGAGCAGCATCGAGCAGGCGAAGCTGATGGACGAGGAGGAGCACGCGGCCAGCATCCGCCAACGCAAATCCTTCTCTGGCGTGATAAAGTGGCGGCTGATGACGGCGCCGGCGCCATCGGCACCGGCGAAGCCGCCGTCTTTCTCGACGAGGAGGAGCTCACCGGGGGGCGCTCCGCCGCTGAAGAGGAGCAGCAGCGCCCGGTCGGAGTCGGAGGGGGCGCTCATCCAGGGCGCCATCGCCTACTGCAAGCGGTCGCAGCAGCAGCTCGTGCTCGCCAGGAAGAGCGTCAGCGATGCCGCCCTCTGCTCCTTCCTCGCCTAGCCTCGCAAACCCAACTCAGCTCTAGCCTTACCAGTCACCACTGTACGTGTGCATGCAAAATGGCTCTCTCTTCCAAAGTGATCATAGTAATAATAATAATGTGAAGTTCTGCTTTCTTTTCTCGCTTACATCAACTCCTCTCCCGTGCATTTCGTCTCATTGTCAGTGCTAATTTCTTCAGAAAACACAACGAATTCGGGTTTCAGGCAGTACCAAAGATGATGCCAGCCACATTGTTCTTTGTTGTTTATAATCTTGTTGCATTTAAACTACATGCATGTACTTTGTAGCAACTTTATCTAGTTGTTACTTTGTTAGTCTTATGTGAACACAAACAGTAGTCGGCAGCTGTAAAAGATAAAATCTTTGAGCTATCCTTGTACTAGATAAATCCTTGGTAAATGACAGTAAGAGGACAGCTCAGGCTACAACAGAGTGCTGGCCACACTATAGTTTTTGCTTTTTGGTAGCTGTAAGCGTTAGATAATAGTATCATGTGTTAAGTCGGTTTGTAACTTCAGTTGGCTAGCTCTATAAATATACTAGCGTGTAATGCTTGTGTTACTAAGTCATGAGATTAATGTAGTAGCTTGTAAGCTCTAGAGAAGAATATATATAGTTGAGTTGAGAATACTACTACTCTGTTTCCTTGCCACCCCATTAGAAAAGATCCAACATTTGGTATCAGAGCCTTAGTGATGTCAAAGACACCAGCAAAGAGTGATACCGGCGACGTGACGATGTCAAAGGCAGTCGGGAAAGAGAATTCGGTGTCTCTGCAGTATCCATTGCTAACAACCACTAACTATGTGGTGTGGTCGATCAAGATGTGTGTCTATATGGAGGCGCAAGGCATGTGGGACCACTACTACAGAAAAGACCTTCACAGACGGTTCAAAAACGTCATCACAGACGGTTTCGTGAGCCGTCTGAGTTTATGGGTCAGTAATGACATGATCATCACAGACGGTTTCGAACCGTGCGTGAAAAGCTATCACAGAGCGGTTATCACAGAGCGGTTCTTGTTGTAACCGTGCGCGATATCTATTACTGAGCGGTTACGAACAAGAACCGCTGCAGGATAGATTATCACGCAGCGGTTCTTATTGAGTCGTGTCGTGATAATTTTTTCTATTGCAAAAAAAATCAAATCAAATCAATCAATTGCTAGAGCAGTAGTTTCCATATGCAACCTCTAGCAAGACAACTAAAATCCAATTAAAATTATGATGGCAAACACGTTACAGGAAAGGGAAACCAAAAGGTTTCACAATGTCCCCTCTGAATGGGAAAAAAGAATAAAGTTACAAAGTTAAACTAGCTAGAAACCATCTATGCCACCAAGCTCCTAAAGAACTCATCGGCTTCTTGGATTGGTCTTATGAGCTCCTCTCTATACCTCACCAGCATATCACAAGATGTTCTTGCATATCGTCGAGTTCGACTCAAGCTCGTCGGCAAGGAGAGACGACTGAAAACCTCCAGCGGCGCTCCGACCTTAGGTAATACAAAATTAAGATAATTTTCATTACAACAAACAACCAATAAATTGTGTATGTTATGGGGATGTACATGTACCTTTCGGCAGTCTACCTCCTGCAGCAGACAAAGGAGCTCCTCCGCATGACCGCATCCCTCCTCATCGTCGTCGTCAGCTATGTCTCCTCGCTGAACCGCGACGGGGAATTGAGGGTGGTCGCCGGAGCTCGGTGTGGGGAGGGGAGAGGGCTGATGGAAAACAAGGCTGGGGTGGCTATAATATATAAGACAGCGCCAAAACATTTTGTCTCCGCTGCGTTCAAAATTTTTCGTACTCCGTAGCTGCGAACCACGAGACGATTTCATACAAAAACCAAATGCGTGACGACATATCATAGACGGTTCTTATACGAACCGTGCGTGATAAGTATCTTATCACGAGGCGGTTCATATTAAAAACCGCTCGTGATATATATCTTATCACGAGCGGTTTGTATTAAAACCGAAATCGTGACTTGGAATTTTCCTTACACTCTGATTTTACCATGGCTTGAAAATTTTCTTACTTTCTGATTTTACCATGGTTTGAAATCACTAACATTCCGATTTTACCATGGCATGGAATTGATTTGAAGCCATGGTAAAATCAGAGAGTTAGTGATTTCAAGCCATAGTAAAATAAAAAAAATACTTATCACAGACTGTTTTTAATACGAACCGTCTATGATGAGGACGAAAAGTCACAAACGGTTCATATTGAAAACCATCTGTGAAGTTTTAGAGACGGTTACGAACACGAAGCTATGCGTGATATTTAGTAGTATCACGAGCGGTTTTAACACGTAACCGTCGTGATATTACTTCTTCGAGCGGTTTTAAGCGTAAGTTAATAACCTGAGCGGTCGCTAAACCAAAACCGCTCGTGATTGTATTTATCTGAGCGGTTTTGGTCAACCGTCTGTGATGAGGCGTCCAGTATTGACCTTTTTGTAGTAGTGGACGCAGTTGAAGCTGAGGGAGACATCGACAACCAGCAAAACAAGATGGCTCTCGCAACCATCTACCAGGGGGTGAGCGAGGAGATGCTCCTCCTCTCAAAGAAGACGACGGCCAAAGATGTGTGGGCTACGTTAAAGTCCATGTATGTGGGGGCCGATCGTGTGATGACTGATGAGGGCAAAGCTCCAAACCCTCAAGACGGGGTTTGATGGGCTCCGGATGCGTGAGGGGGAGTCTGTGGATGATTTTGCCGTAAGAATCACCACGGTGATCAGCAAGATGCGCACACTCCGGGAGAAAATTGAGGACTCCTACGTGGTGAAGAAGGTGTTACGTGTGGTGACACCAAAGCTCCTACAGATTGCTTCCACACTGGAGCGATTCGGGAACTTGAAGAAGATGTCGATCGAAGAGTTGTTCGGTCAGCTTAAGGCGAATGAGGAGCGACTGCGAGGATATGGCGGCACAAAAGATAAGCATGTGCTGCTAACCTGTGCCGAATGGGAGGCCAAGTCCAGGAAGAAAGAATGTTAGGGCTCCTACAGCGGATCAAAATGGAAGGATGGAAGAAGTGGACATGGCCCCGGGCGTGGCCGTTGTCATGGACGTGGGCATGGGTGCGGCAATGGGGAGCGCATTGACGATTCCCACAAGAATAACCATAAGTTTGACAAAGCAAAAGTGCGCTGTTACAACTATCAAGACTATGGTCATTTCGCATTGAAGTGCCACTCGAAGAAGGAGGAGAGGGCGCACTTCATTGAAAAATACAACTACGACGAGCCTACTTTCTTGATTTGATGATTGAAACATGTGAGCTTGTGCAATCCATTGAGCACAAGTTTGAGCATGTGTTGCTCAATGAAGAGAAGGTGAACTCGAAGCTTGGAGTTGGCGAAGACTATAAAAGCAAGATATGGTATTTTGACACTGGGGTCAGTAATCACATGACCTAGTGTACTGTAGGGAGATGTTCACCGAACTGGACACCAAGATACATGGCTCGATGAGGTTTGGTGATGGCTCAATTGTGAATATATGTGGTCGCGGCTCTGTTTTGTTTCAGAGCCAAACCAAGGAGCACAAGCTGCTAATAGATGTGTATTATATCCCTCGGTTGCGCAACAATATCTTGAGTTTGGGCCAACTCGATGAACACGATTGCAAAATCGTTGTGGAAGATGGATACCTGCACATCTTCGACAAGGACAGAAGGTTGCTAGCTAAAGTAAGGAGATCACATAATTGGTTATATGTGCTAAACCTCAACATTGCACAACCGGTTTATCTCTTAACAGAGTATCAAGTGAATGAGTGGCTATGGCATGCACGATATGGTCATTTGAACTTTCGTGCACTAAGGGATCTCTCACACAAGGGCATAGCTAAAGGAATGCCAGAAATTGACCATGTTGATCAATTGTTCAAGGGGTGTGTCGACGATCGAGTCGCTGAACTTACGAAATAAAAGAGGAAAATGACACAATATTTCCTGGGATAGAATGGAGCCGCTCTTTATTGATATGAACTGGATTTACAGGGGGTGCTTACGACCCGACTAGGGACTAATCCCAATTACACCGAATATAAAGATTGCTATGCTCTAATCTGATGATGCTATCTTGCTTGTCTCAGACCAGATTGTGATTGTCGATGTGCTTCTCGATATCCCTCTCTCTACCCTTTGGTCTTTTGTGCTCTACCCTTAAATAACTTCCGAAGAGGTGGCAGTTACTCCTGGAGAAGGCGTCCCTGGTGAAGCGTTGCGACTGGTCAGGGCGAGGTGTCAGTTAACAATGTGTTAACTGCTCTACGGTTAAGTGTCTTAGAGACACTCAACCGTATTTTGGTTGTTGTCAGTGTCTTTAGGACTACGTAACCGTGTGATATGAAGTATACAACACATGCTATATTCATCGCACAATAAGAATATACTTGGGATCAGTTATAGATACCAGTTCATAGTTTCTCTGAGCAGCTACTTGGTCGGAGACTAGGTACAGGACCTTGTCCGACCAGGGTACCCTTATGTAACCTTTGGAATCCTTACGACCAGTGAGGTCGTTAGCCTTAGGGGTTACGACCATAAAGATGTATGATCTTTTATTATGTATTAAGATAATACATAGAGGTTTTAATCTTCGTCAGCTAGCCCCTGAACTTTAAATGAACAGGTCGTGTGAACACTTTTCTTCCGATGAAGTCGTATCGGGCAGACCCCATTTAATGTCGTGATATACGAAGTAGTCTGTGTTCACTTTAAAGTTGAGAACTTGCCATTAAGAGTTTTTCTGTCTGTTGGACAAAAAGAGGCTTTTGTCCATTGGACTTTTTAGATAACTCCAGATTTTAGTTAGAGACCTGAAGCTATAAAATCCCCATTGCTGGGCTTTAGAGTTCTTACGCTTCCAGATCTTCCTTTGATCCTCTTCAGTTCTTTGCTAAGAAAATCTTTCCGACCTCTTATTGTCTTCCCGACCTTAAAGCCTCCTCTGACCACTACTCATCCATTTGAGAAATTTCACCATGTCGGAGCAAATCACAAAGTGGATGGCTTCGGATCTGAATGAGAAGAAGCTTGAAGCTACTGGAGAAGATGGGAATGCTCCCAAACAGAATCGATCGGATGGAGGTCGTGATGGGGAGCACTTTTCGAGCCGCGAAGATGGGAAATTCAATCTTCCTCGCCCACATCGAGTGAAATGAATCCGATGCACAAATTCCTTCCTCGCGTTTTAGAGTATTACGAGGTGGAATTGGTGAATTTGGCCCCCTAATTCTATCACCAATATTAGTATTTTCATCTACCTATGTGAGGCATACCTGGGAGTGCGTCCAAACTTGAAGCTCTTTAGGTATTTCTATTGAATGGCGATGTCGGGGAGATCCACAGGGGCTCCTGGAAAATGCACACTGCGCCTTCACGATGGGAAGGCTAATGAGTACATCCAAATGTACTTGAAATCCTCATGGTCGTCATGGAAAAAGAACTGGTTCTACATGACGGTTACGAGGGATGATGGCCTCTACTTCACCGGAATTAGGGCGAACGAGAATCCTAAGAGGAGGAAAACCGTGGAGAAGGCAGGGGTGGTCGAAAGATGGGTGGATGCCATCCATGACCTAAGGATTAAGGGCTTGACTTCCTGGCATATGGTGAGAGATTTCACCAAACGCCAGATTAGTCCTCTAAGGCTCCGGACTCATTCACTGCTTTGGTCCATTGGTCATAATGAAGCTATTTTACGTGGTCGTAAGTCTTCGAAAGAAGTTTCGACCAGTATGACTTATTACTTGATTATCGTAACACCTTAAAATCTGCTCTTGTCTCCTTCCTTTTTTTAAAGCCCTTTCTCCTGAGGAAATCAGAGAGCGGATCAGGATGATCTGGCGGGGAGCCAAGTGAGAAGGTCAGATTCCCGATATCTTGGCAATAGTCTATGTTGAAGAGAGACTGGCAAGACTTAAGGTAGATAATCAAATCTCTTTTATCATGTATACATATTCTTCGATCAGTTTATTGATCTTGCTCTATTTTTGTAGGCAGTCGGATTGCGAGTCATATAATCCGGTGAGGATCAAAATCCCACCGTGGTTCCGACCGATTCGTGCCCAGATGCACTGGAAGAAGATGAATCTCCCGAGGTAATAGAGTATTTTTAAAAGAAGAATATATATACTTTAGATAGAAAATTTCATCACCTAACCAAACTCGTTTTTTGATTTAAGTGGAGAAGACTGAAGGCCCGCAGAGCGTAGCTACAGAGGCCGTAGACTCCAGATTGGTCGTTCATGACTTTACAGTTGTTACTGAAACAACTGATCTGGAGGTATATGAAACCACTCCCTTCGACCCGATGGTCAGGAATGCAACCCTTGATGAATTGATCGAGGACATTGCTTCCGACATCATGTTAGAGGATGTGAGGGGTTTAACCAACCTTGCCGGTTCGGAGTCATCGAAATTGGTTGAAAAGAAAAGGAAGGCTAGCGATACAGAGTTTACTCTACCGCATTTCAAAGTCAAATTCAAGAAATTAACTAGATATGTACAAATGAAAAAGGTTGTATGAGTGCATACCTTTAATAGTTTTTGGTGATTTGGTGTTTTGAACTTCCCTTCTTTGTCTTGTATAGGTCGTCTAGCGTCTCGATCGTTTCCGACCAGAATCTTCCTGAGGACCAGGCACCCGTGGAAGTCCTCGTCCAAGGTATATCCCAGGACAAAGTTCCTGAGGATAAAGTAGTCGAGAAAGCCCCCGAGCAGGTGGTGAAGCCAATGGTCGAGCTGGATCCATTGGTGATCCTAACTCCTTCTGTGGAGGTAGTTGCCCCCGAAGGCCCTCAACAAATCCCGACCCCTGTTGGTAATCCCTCCCAACCTAACAAGTTCCCTTTTGTTCCCCGATTTATCGAGACTAAGGAGCTTGATAAGGTATGGGGAAGAATATCGGACTATCAAATTAAGATAGGTCCTGATATTATTTTTTCCGATTATAACGAAGTGGCAATCCGGGTAAGTATCTACGACTAGTTTCATAGTTTCCCTTTTAAAAGTTTACAGGAAACTTAAAAAGAAAATGCTATTTGTGTAGCATATGATCGAGAACTTTGCTGTGGTCGGAGGACTGACCCAGCGAATTAAGGACTTGGAGAAAAAGCACTCCGAACTGGAAAGTAAGAACTTTCCTCTTAACCTTTTTCCTTTTTCAATACTTTGTCTTTCTCTAATTATTCTCCCTTATCATATTTGATAGATTTAGAGAAAATAAAAGAAGAAGTCGTGGCCGATAAAGCCAGAATAGCTCTGCTTGAGGAAGAAAATCAAGCTAAGGACTGGTCGATTGCAGAGGCGTCGACCAGAAATGAGACTCTTAACAAGAAAATTGAAGGTAATAGGTCGTAGACTTGACTTATTATCCTCCTCTGATCATGTTGTACTTATTGCTTGTTTTACTCGTGTAGAGCAAACACAAGCGCTGAATAGAACAAAGAAGGCTCTGAAATTTGAGTAGGATAAGGAGGCAGCTCTTGTGCAAAATCTTGATGAAAAGATTCATACTTTAAACAAAATGATCTTTGATATAGGATCAGGATCAAGTGTGCCTGACTTAAGAGATCCAATAGAGAAAATGAACTTCTTGGGCCAACTTCTAGAAGATCTCAGTAGTCTGCTCAAGACTACTCGAGAGAATTATGCCCAGACTATGAAAGAAGGCGTTGCCAATGGAGTTAGTTTTTGTTGGCAAAAGCTGAAGGCTTCAAACCCTCCATTGATCTCCAAGCCGTTAAAGACGACTTCAACTGCCTGCCTGATGAGGCGACCAAGTTTATGAAAGAACTAAAGCCGCTTGGAGATAAAGTTGTAGAGGAGATGGATGTCGGATCTCCATCAAGTAGTAATTAGTCTGGAGACATTCTAGAGTAGGACATTGTAATATAAGAATTATAAAATGTATAAAACTTACCTTTTTGCCATCAGCAAGCCTTTTGCTTATCCTTTTGACGTTTTGAAATTCTCGTATACTTCCTAGCCCCCGACTGCTTTGTAGTAGAAGAGCCTTACTAGACAAGCAGTTAGCCAAGAAGAATAAAAGTCAAAACCATTGTTTTGAAGGCATATACTGATCATAAGACAAAACTGATCGTAACAATACTAGGAAATCGTTTTGGTCAGAACCAGTGTATGATTTCGACTAGCTATAGATCTTTGTTTGTCATAATCGAAATACCAAACAAAACTGTACATGGTCAGAAAAAAGATTTGTTGGGATGACAAAAGTAGAAATGCAAGAATGTATGAAAAAACGATAAGTGATCGTATTTATATATACAACCCAAAATCGGTGAAAAATCTTGCTAAGAACAGAAGATATAGAAAAACATTTCGCAAAAGCGTGCTCAGCTCAAGTCCGATCGCGGCGAGGATCGTAAGAAAAGAACCGTCACTAGGAAGCTCCTTCGATTAGGTGACCACGTCGTAAAAAGGAGAGACTTCGACTAGGAGGCTTTCCGTGTCGACCCGAGCCAAACAAGAGTAGAACAGAATTTTGAAATGAAGAAATATATTCTTCATAATCTTAACAGTATAAGGCACTACATGAAGTTATTTGTATTATACTCTGTTTACTTGTATGGTCACGCGTGGAATCATTCATGAAATGATCACGATTAGGACCTATACAACGTATGACACGGATGCCGTTGCCAAAGAGTAACAGAGATTCTAATAAAGGATATCAGAGAGAAAAATTGTCTTCTCCGACCATCTCAAACAAACAATAGTAGGTGACCAGAATATAGGCATAGATATATAAACCATATCACTCGTCGAAAAGAAATGAATGAATGTACTAATGAAATGAAAAAGAATCGAAATAATGTACAAAAAATTTAGACATAGAACTTACGTAATTGATCAATGTTCAAAGAATTTGACAAAACTTGCCCGTCCGACATGGCTAGTCGTACAGAACCTGGTCGGGTGACTTCGACCATAGTGTAAGGACCTTCCTACTTAGGGGAAAGCTTGTTGCGATTTGCTTGGTTCTGAATTTTTTTAAGAACCAGATCACCTACAGCGAGGCTGCGAGGTTGTACCTTACGACTATGGTACCTTCGCATGGCTTATTGATAGACTGCGGATCGTACCAAGGCTTGATTTCGTCGTTCTTCAAGGAAATTGATGTCATCGAGTCGTCGTTCATTCCGATCGTTTTTGTTGAAACAATCAGTCCGAGCAGAGCCAATTTTTAGTTCTGGAGGAAGCATGGCTTCAGCACCATAAACCAAGAAAAATGGTATTTCACCGGTCGCATGATTGGTCATGGTTCGAACGGCCCATAATATAGACGGGAGTTCTTGAACCCAAGCTCCTGACCGTTTGATTAACTGGTCGAACACTCGGCGTTTGATCCCCTGTATAATGATACCATTAGCTCGCTCAACTGCTCCGTTGCTCTGCGGATGAGCAACAGAAGCAAAATGAACTTTGATACCAAGTTCGTCGCAGAATTCTTGGAATTGACCGCTGGAGAACTGGGCACCACCGCACCATTGTCTGTGATTATACGACTGGGTACACCAAATCGTGTGACCACATTTTTCGTGAGAAATCTCTTAGCGGCCTCAGTTGTTGTTTTAACAACAGGCTCGGCTTCGATCCATTTTGTAAACGTGTCAATCATGACGAAAAGGAATTTGAAGCCCCCAGGTGCTCTTGGGAAAGGTCCCAGAATGTCCAGTCCCTAGGTTGCAAAAGGCCAGGAAAGAGGAATTGTCTGCAAGGCTTGTGCCGGCTGATGTACTTGTCGGCTATGAAACTGACATTGTACGCACTTCATCACGAGCTCTTTTGCATCATGAAGGGCAGTTGGCCAATAGT